>OX337245.1:74868722-75471458 GCA_946965025.1 Blera fallax | reverse complement strand
GCGCGCGCGCTTCAATTAGTGAATGCTTACGTGCGCGTTTGTCCCCGGGAATAATCACGTAGATATCGTAAAAATATTAAACAAGTTTCATCATTTCTCTTGTCTATCTTATCAAGCAACAAAAAAATGTATAATAGTTCCGTAACAGAGTGTGAGGCTTCCAAACATCCATAAAGTATAAGGGGTAGAGAGAGAGAAAAACAAAGAATTGATGAATGAATGAATGGTTTTTTTTTCCTGTTAAAAGAATTTTCTCTAATTTCCTACATTCTTTGGCGTTTTTGAATGATTTTTTTTTTTTTTTTGTATTGTTGTTGCTTCAAATTTAGTTTCTTTCAATATTTTTGTTTTTTTATCTCTCTGTCCGTAGTCATTGAGAGGTAAGTTGAACTCTTTACGCAATGGTTTTCGATTATATCAAGTACATCCACGCGCGCGTGTTGACTATTCTTTCAAGTTCCACATACTGTAAATAGTATAAAGGGAGGCAGTGGAGGAGGAAAAATGCGGTGCGAATGAAATTCCAGTAATACTATAGTTTTTTTTCTTTTTATTATTATTATCACTTACACGTGTCGATGATTCTTCAAAAAACCATTACACGAAATAAAAAAGAAAAACAACAGCAGAAACGAAATTCGAAAACGAATTGCTTGTGGCTCAAGTGTCATTGCTACGTAAAGTTTTTTTGTTTTGTATAGACAGATACAACACACATTCCACATACAATGGGGGGACAACATTAGAGAGACAGGCAGGGTAATGGTAAAAAGTCCATTTAATGAATTGTAGAGTATACATTTTTTTTTTTTCTAACGACCGTTTAAGTCAATTTCACTGTGAAAAGAAACAATGAGTGCACAACGTCGTTGAGTGAAATCGAACAAACAAATTCCACAGGTTTTTTTTTTTTTATTCCTACTTAAACACCGTTTAGTAATTTACATTCCACAGATGGTAATCTTCTGAACGGGTCTTTCTTTTCCTCTCTGCCTCTCCTGAGATAACTATTACTACATCATCGTCATCATTAGAAAGAAATCCACACTGCTACACAATATGTTGGAAGAGATACATATGTCACACTTTCAGCGCGATAGATGAATGAGTTTTGGATTTTTTTTTTCTTTTTTTTTTTGAAATGGTGACGAATTTGTTGATTAGATTTAATAGATTTGTTTTTGTTTCTCTTTGTATTGAGCGCGCACAGTTCATCATTGAATTATTCTAATTTGTTTTTTGATTTCATCATCAAACACAAAACAGACAGACAGACAGAGAGAGATACACAATCTCGCAAGACTATTTTGCCTCTGGATGACCATGTAAAAAAAATAAAATTCTATAAATAATTGATAAACACTGAGATAATAAGACTACTCTGCTAAATAAATAACAGGAATATAATACATAGGCACACGCCTGTGCAATCATGAGGTGCGATCGTGTTTTTATTCTACGCATAAATATTATGATCAGCTGGTGCTATCTCTATATCGCCTGTCGTCTGGTGCCTAGTATGTCTAGATTAAGTAGTTTTTTTTTGTTCCTCTCTTTTGCGCTCTCTTTCGCCGCCCCTAATTTGTTTTTTAACCTTGTTTAAAAAAAAATAAGGAAAAAACAACAGAAATCTAGTGTTTACTAGATCCCCAATGAATCTCATAAGGGTATCCTTCCATTCGTCCTCCATCGCGAAACAACATACAATACTATGTGGATCGTGTTTACATAATTTACCAAAACAACTTAAACTACTATATTTGAGTTAGTTTTTCATTCCTCCTTTCAAAATAGTTTCGTTTTAAATTAATCGTATGTGTATGTCTTGAATTTACTTACTTGCATATTCCCGTTTTGTGTGAACGTCCTTTCCCAGAAAGACTGTACTAAAACTTCCCTCACCAATAACTTTGCCAAAGACAAAGTCATTGGGGGATTTCTTTGGTGGTGTTGTTCCTGCTGTTGGTGGAGTTGATGATGATGGTGCTGACGACGACGTGGATGTACTTGTTGTTGTTATTGGTGATGATGATGATGATAATTTATTGGAGTCTGTTGTGAGATTTGTTTTTCCATTTTGCTGTTGTTGTTGTTGTTGTTGCTGCTGCTGTTGTTGTTGGAGTTGTTGTTTGCTTCGCGAACAAGTCGTTGTAGCTGTGTTGATTGTTGATGAACATGATGTTGTTCCTGGAAATTTATAATAAAAATAAAACAAAATTATTTATTAATATAAATATTCTATGATAAGTGGGGAAAAACCATCATCTACATATGTATACTGCTCTAGTAGCCAATTGTAAAAAAAAAAAAAAATAAGAACACGCATTGTATAAATGTTTACAAAGAAATTCAATGGAGTAGGTAGTCAACAGATTAACAATAGGAAAAAAGACATATGAGCCTCTGTTTACCCAATAAAGAGCTTGTGGAAAATACATATCACTCGAAATTGATTGGAATTCTTACGGACAAGAAATTTCTACAAAATCTTAAGACTCAGCAAATAGCTCTTGACATTTCACTATAAAGAGGCGGTGTCAGAAATTTCTAAGAAAGATGTCAATTCTCTAAATTAAGTTGGATGACAGATCAAATTCTAGTACGTTGATAGCACCTCGAAATGATCATAAACTTACTAAAAGGGAAGCGCATATAATTTGTCTTCTGTTCCTTACTGATGACAGTTCGAAAAACTTAGGGAATGCGAAACGTCGACTGTCACTTGAAAATAATGTCGAATTGACTCAAGGTGGTTATTTTAGACCGACAAAGCAAACAGTCGTCTTCTGCCGATTTTCGAAACCTTGAACTTTAACAGTTTTTTAACAATTTCGAGTGTAGAATTTTCATTCATGAATGTTTGTACTGTCATGTCTTGTTTCCTGTTTCCTAACTTAGCCGAAGGATATCTATCTGTTCCATTAGAACCTTTAGTTTTTTTTATATAAAATTTACAATACATACCATTTGAAGCTGTCACTGATGTAGATGTCAACACAGAGGGTACCCGACTCATTGTGTCAACTGTCGCTGATGCAGCGCCACACCCGCAAACACTATTACGATGATGTGACGGCTGCTGATGATGATGATGTCCACCACCGCCACCACCGTATCTGGTGGCATTTGTTGTATTTGATGTTGTTACAGTTGACTGTGTTGATGTAGCCATCATCAATTCTTTCATTTTTTCCAATTCCGAAAAATTACTCTCATTCAGGGATACGGGTGTGGATTTTTCTTTTGGCATAGCTGGCATTGTGCTACTTAAAACTTGTTGTTGACCGTTTATCTGTAAATTAGATAGAGATAGATAAAAAATTAGATTATTCTCTGATGTAATTCTAGGGCATTCTTAACAAAACAATCACGATTAGGCTATACATATGTATGTATATATATTCTATCATATTTTTGGCAACTCATTGAATAAACAACACAAAACTAATGAACTCGATGAATGGAGTTCAAGGATGTTGCTATTTTTTTTTAGCCCCCCCAACTTCTCACCAAATTATTAGCATACCACAACCATTAGTTATAATAGTTCAGCCTTCAACAGAGAGTGTGAGAAATATAATAGGTATATAGTGGGTCATTAACTCCTTAACACACGCAGTCAATTTATTGGTTACATGTGTCTCGAGGAGACGCTCTGTGTGAATAGAGTTGCTCACTAAAAGTAGTAAAATGTTTCTGTTTCTGTGGATGTTGTTTACTTTTCTTTTTTTTTTTTTTCTGAATCAAAAAATTCTATAGTTCGTTGGAATGCCAATGACCTAATAGACCAAAAATATTTTTATTGATCAAGAGCTGTACCAACAATTCGACGGGTGGTTGTGGGGTGAGGGCGAAGGAGCTAGCTGCTCTTAAGCTCATTAGAGAGAAGAAAAGAAGAAGAAATCACATCACAAGTGATCGGTTTTCAGTTATTTTTTTTTTTCCTTCGTGTGTGGAATGTATTTACATATATACACGCGAGGTAATTTTTTTCTGTATTTAGTCTAGTTTAAGTTCAATAAACGTTTTTCACCGCACACGGGTTAATTGTTAATAATTAATGAGTTTTTCAAGAGTATCAAGTTTTTTTTCTTCTCTCTATTTTGTGTGTGCCTTTATTTTTTAAGCTGTCTCGAGTGTGAATTTCGTTAACTCGACTTTTAATCAGGTGAAGAGGAAGTTAAAAATAAAAGAATTAGTATCAACAACAAAAAATATATACATATGCATGTAGATATATAATCACGAGGACTATCAGAAAGCGGGGTGCTGTCGCGTGATTTCAAGTGTTTTTATTATTTTTTTTATTATCACTTTTAGCCGTAGCGTAGCACGGGGAATTACTTTAATTTTTAATTTAGCGATTAGAAAGAGGTTCTAAGTGAAGTTTTCTTACACTTTTTATGATTGTGTTCAATGAAATATGGGTGGGAATTCAATGTGAGATGTGATTTTAAGATACGTTCCACACAGAAGGTGAATAAAAAAAAAACGATTTATTGGAAGAACAGTCAAATGTAAATGTGATAGGGGCATAAATCCAACGAGTTTATAGACTATTTCAATGGATTTTATGGAAAACGTCTGAAAAGATAAGTTTAGAGCACTTTGATCTAAAATTTCAATTCAAAACCAAGGGTACAGTGATTCTCGGTTAAAACTTGTTTAAGCTGTGAACGGAGCTTAAGAGTGAGTTTGTAGAACTCGACAATTTTGTTTTTAATTTTGTCAAATTCTTTACATTTGAAAAGGAACGAAGCTTCACCGAAGAAAAAACTGGGGCTTACGACGGATAAGGCTTGGAACTTGTGTATTCCTTAGAGCTGATTCCAGATAAAATTGAATAACGCGAGAGACATTGGTATAACTATGTCCTACCAGTATCATTTCACCACACAGGTAGACCAGTAGGGTTGCAGTAAAGTGGGAGGGTTATGATCCCTTTATTCCAGATCATAACCTCGCTGAACAAAAGGAAAGATGATGAAGAAGAAAAAGCTTAACTTTGCAGGATTAGATAATGTTCATAAGGTACAGTATGCGGCTAAATGACGATATAAGTCCAGAAAAGGACACCCTTTCTGGATTATACATTGGGACAGATTTCTAACGCTAAGGGTATTTATGCATTTGATGAGTGACTAAAGGATTTTGGAATAAATTGCCTGTTCTTGTATATAAAACAGTAAAGGATTGTATTCCTTGCCAACCGTCGTCAAAAAGTCGCAATACTTACAAGTTTAGATTCCATATCCTGGATATGGCTTCCTTGATCTGACATTTTGAGAAAAACGCACTTCGAATCAACAAAAAAAAAAAAGGCAGTGTGCGGAACTAGGCCCGAAAATACACTATTCGTATTAGCAACGCCATCTAACGTCCATACGCAGAGTTACTAATCTACAAGTCTATATGCCTTATGCCGGAACAAAAAGACTAACAACCCGTTCAACAAAGCGTCTAGTCTCCAACTGTGAGCAAATAGCCGTGCCAGACACAATTATGCCCTGAGCCGGACGTGTGCTGCCATCTTTTGATGAATTATAGGTAGTGGGGGCAGGCGAATATGCATCCAAACCTAACACATACATACACATACTACATTCATTTTCAGTCATGTTGCAAACTACCCTCGCTGTTTATTTTGAAATTTGATACAAAATGCAAAAATAAACAAAATTCAACGAATATAAAAAAAGAAAAACATGCAATCAACGAAAAACTATTAAAACAAAAGCTAAATTCCTCTCCCAGCCTACTCATTGAAAACACATCAAAAGAAAAAGCATTTCTTTCTCACAACACCCACAATCAAATATTCTTCTGAATTACAAAAGATACTAATAAATTCCCACAATTCCAATAATTGTCTCATTTAATCCCGTGATTTATAAAAAAAAAAAATCATCAAGGCAGACCCAAAGTCAAATAAAATCTAATTCCATATAAATCAGGTTGAGACAAAAAAATATATATACGTGTATATTTAAAAAAATAAATTAAAAATAAAAAAATCGAATAAATTCAATTGCTGCAACAAAAACTTGAAAAGAAAAAAAAAATTAAATATCTCTCCTGTTTCTTTCTCTAATTTTAGATCATGGAAAATTCCCAAAAACACACAACATTTTAAAATACAGAATGAAAAAAAAAAAAAAAATTAATATAAAAAAAAAAATAAACATTCATTTATATATTAAAATTGCTAATGAAATGATTACCGGTCTTGTGGTCTGTCGTATTTTGAATTTTTATTGTTATTTCTTTGGTGACAAAAATATTAAAATGTTTCAATACATTATTACGACACCTTTTCTCTCTCTTATAGACTAAAGGATGTCGTTGTCATCGTCGGCGCAATCAGCTAAAGACATAGAATTTTCCTAACATAAATAAATAAATTACAAACGAAAAAGACAGAAGAAAAAAAAAACAAGACCGTCTAGACGAAATATTTTATAATATTTATAAAAATACATATTGTACTGACGGACGCCCCCCCTTAGGTATGGTCGTCGTCAACAGTTGTTTCACTGTCACTTTTGACGTAAGAAAACTAATATACATAGGTATAATTTGGTTTTTCCTTTCAACCCACATAGAGAGAAAAGTGCTAACCACTAGACAAGACAGTTTACGAGAAGTGATATACCTACCCTATATTTTTTTATTTACTTTATAACGAGTCGATTTTATTTTAATTTATTGATAATATCTAAAAATAGTTTTTTTCTTATTTGTATTTATTCACGGTTATTATGTAAACAAGAAGATGATGAAAACCCAACAGAAACTATTTAACTTTTATTATATGAATAATGATGAAGCATCTCTATGTGGTTTTCATTCATGTTCTTGGTAAACTAATACCCACAGACATTATTTAAAAAAATAAAAAAAAAAAAAACATTTTTAAAAGTAGATTTTTTGTTCTGGCTTTTGTCAATGCCATTCGCGTAGAGCGCGCAAATTTGCATTGAAACTTGTTTTTAAATTTCTTGTTTTTGTATACCAACTATCTAACGTCACTAACGGTGTATGGAGACATCTTCAATGAAACAAACATACAGAGATACTTAAATGCATACGTACACTTTAATAATGGCAACAATATTGCTGATTCCACAGCTTATTTTCTATTGATTACAAATGACAATTTTTCTGTCACTTTTTCTTTTTTTTTTTATTTATTTATTAACATAGCGACACTTTTCGAAAAAAAACATAGAGCGCGGTAAAATCCACAAGTATAGTATCGCCTCCTTTCCACATTGAATACACCGCACTCACATAGGTACACAAAATGATTGTGTAGAGAATAATTGAGACACTCGGAAGCGCGAAAGAGACAGGCGAATGGATATTTTTTTTTTCTTTTTTTCTCTGTCCACTGAATATTTTTGAGTTGAATTTTTTTTTTTAGAGACAACTTCTTAAAAACTATACATGTCCTTTGACAGGATATTTTCGGAATTTTTCTCCCCCTTTTGTGAACACTTTTGTTTTGTATTTTACACTAGAATTTATTTTTATTTTTTTAAATCAAAATTATTTTACGACAGAGGGGTTATCCACGAGTACATGTGTTTGAAAAGGGGGGAATTCGACTAAATTCATTTTGTACATTTATTTTTCTGATAGACTTTTAAATCCGAAGCGAATTTTTCTTGACTCTGTGGATGATGAATACATACTTAGCGAAAAAAAAACAGACAAAAAGTCATTTAGCTGAGAGGGGAAAAGCAGTGACCAATTCATTTTCATTTTTTTTTTGCTGGGGACTTCCAAGCTGGGGAGAGTATTTATTAAATACAATCCACATGAAACTTTACAACGAATGAGAGAAGTAAACGTTAGGGATTGGAATACAATCATCAGAGAGACAAAGTAACATAACAAAACAGAATGTAGTATCAAAGAGATTGGAAATAATTTGAAGTAAACATGGACGAAAAATAAAAACAGGTACACATGGAATTTTTCTTTTGAACAAAACAAAATAAAAAGAAGGTAAAAATAAATTCAAAACATTGCAAGTGAAAGGTATTTGACTCTGGAGTTTATTTTTTGTATTCTGCTGGCGGATTATAGGTAAATTAATATCGTTGAGTAAATTCACAAAAAAAAATTACGTTTTGAGATGAATTGTGTCTGGAAAGTAATTGTGATGTTTTTTGTTCTCGTAAACGTTTTCCATAAAATTTAAATCATTTCCTACATTGTTAGAACTGGCCAGATTGTTAGAACTCCAAAATTGGCTGTTTTGAAGGATAAAGAAAGCAGTTTGAATGATAAAAAAAAACTGTTTCCTGTTTGTGAAAACTACTTTTTACAGGAATTTTCGAAATTTCGACTCATTTCGATATGTTCTAAGGCCTTGGCTAGTCATAAGAAATGTTAACTTTGAAGTTTGTACAGCATCGCAAAATGTTGGCTTTCTGTTCACTATGCCCTTTAGGCCTTTTTTGAAAATACCTCCGACTTGGAAATATCACGAAAAACTCCATTTCAACATTTAAGACATGGTAGTGGAATAGTCAGATTCGAGTCATGTATAGCGTTTTAAGCTGATTTCAAAAAAAAAAAAGCAACTGCAAGATGGAACTCAATAAATTCTTATAATCGCAAACAGGAAGGCCTCAATTAAGAAATTGAGAAAATTGGTTCAATTGATTTTAATTATCGATGAAGGAAGCAGACCTTACGCCAATAATTTTTCGGTCTGCCATTGACTCCTTTCCAACTCTCCTACGCTGAATGTTATACTAGCGTATAACGGTTTGGTAAAATTAAGGAAAAAATATTGAGCCTTTAAGAGTAGACCTCAAATCCTTCAGTCCCCAAGACAAGCCTTACAGGGAATTCTAAGTTCATTAAACCTAAATAGAAGCTTATTTACTATCCGAAAATTCCCTAGAAAAAGTTCCTTGGGATATTGGAAAATACAAATTTGTTGACTAAGGTTTGCACCTTAGTAATTAGAAGGAACCTTTAAAGCGCGTCCTTAATTTCTCCGTCAAATTCTAAACATAAACCTAAATTCGTATACCATCTCCAAAAAAAAAAAAAAACTCTTCATCAGTAGTTTAGTGGTAGAATACTTAAAAAATAACCAACATATCACGGATCCTTTAAATTTAAAAGTTCGTATCCGAACATCAGTTTCTACTAACATAAAAATTTTCAAAATAAACATTCAACCCGTAACCGTTTCTTTTCAAAACAACCAACCCCACATCAAAATAAAATTACAAAAAAAAATTCTAATTGCCACCATCTTATCCTTACCTTGATTGATTTCACCTTACGGACAACAAAATTGTTGAATTCATTTAACCAACTTTTACATTTCATTAGGAGGCTTTAATTATTTTCTCCAATTTGCACAAAAATAAAAACAAAAAAATAAATAGAAATTTATTTTTTTCAAAAGAATTTTTGCACTTTTAAAAGTGTGCCTTTGTATTTGCCACAAAACACACGATATTAGTTTTTTAATTTTTTTTTTACTTTTATCACGTAGAAAATATACTTCTTTTTTTTTTTATAAATTTTCACTTTGTTTCATTTTTACTTCACTTGTTATGCACTTTTATTTTTGTAGAGGGTCGCACTTGCGTTTCATATATCCGTAAACCATTTAGGATGCAAAAAAATAAAGACTTGTAGAAAAATTTGTATTTAAAAAAAAAAAACAAATTTCCGAAGAAACAGAGAATTAAAATTTTTTTTTTCTTTTTTTGAAGTGAGAAAATAAACAACAAAAATGAAATAATTCCTCGATTTGAAATTATTTGTATGCTTTCAGTTGTAAAGTGTAGAAAAGAAAGTGCATCCGCTGAACACAACCGCGACACGCAAAGCCTACGAATAAACTGTGAAGAAAACTTTGAATTCCCGTATATTTTACAATTTTCGAGAAAATCCACACTTGACTTGATGAATCCAGTCAGACGCTCTCCTCTAGTGAATTTCAGTGTATTATTATCTCCATATTCTGAAATGCTACTTATGTATGTGGTGAACGTGAAACTGAAACGTGAAACAAAATGGTAAACGGTTTTGTACTTCTCTCTTTCTCTTTTAAAATAACGTTTGCCGCTCCTTTGCAGATAAGATGTTGATTTTTTCATGAATGAATTGGAACCCATTTTTTTCTTATTAGATTCCATAATTCATTTCATGTTGAAATTACAACAAATAACAGAATTTTTTCAAGTTTTTTTTTCCTCTTACGAAATTTTTGACAAGGCTTTTGTTTCACAATGAAATTAATTAAACGAACCTTCAAGTAATAAATGTGGGCGATATTTCAATCCCACAATTCATTTTGAATTTACAAACCAACCAATTCGTATGCCTTCCCCTCACGAAAGGCCTTTGAATTGAAATCAATTATCATAAAAAAATCCAATTAGAATCCACACTTCATTCTCCGCATAACCCCTACTATGAACCAGGCCAGTTTAAGTCAAACGAACAGACAGAAAACACAGAGAAGAGCGAAACGATGATGAAAATGAAACGAAAACAAAAACAATCACAAAACCCATCCATAAACAAGCGTAATGAAGAAAAATTGTACCAACATAACCAAAGAACCTATTTACTAAGCAAAGCGCGATCAAAAATTCGATTGTTGCGAAGAAGGTGTAAAGCAAATGTGCGAAGAAAATATCCGAACAAAACAAATACAAACTGAAATCTACTTTCGGTCGCTCAGGATAATGCCGTTTTTATTATTGTTTTTGTTGTTAGTATGTTTCTTCTACCTTTTTACATCGTTTTTTTTCTTTCTTTCTTTCCTTTTTCGTGTGTTTTTCCCCTATTTGTGAACCAGCTTGGGACTGGGAGCAAAGAATTTGAGTGAAATACCGTTGGTTGCGTGATTGCGCTTCTTGATGGTAAATGGTGGTTTTGGGTGATAGTCGCTCAGTTGTGTTGCATGCCATTTTTTTTTTCTGTTATTATTGTCGTTTTATAAATACTTCTTGGTTGTTTTTTGTTGTCTTTCTTTTGCAGATTGAGGTCGACTGCTCTCACTGTTGCGTGTGTGCATGAAATGGTGTATGCGGTTGATTTGGTTGTAGAGAGGGTGATGTGTGCAGTGGAAGTGGATTATTTGTTGGAATTTTGGAATTATATAATTTTTATGTTGTTTTGAAGTGTGGTAGAAAAAGAAAGAGTAGGAAAATGTGCAAAGTGAAAGGAGGAGGAGTGAGTGGTGTGTGTGTGTACTTAAAAGCAAATGTTGTTTTCTTTGATTGGATATACAGACACTGAGTCTTGAAAAATTCCAAATGTGGGGGATCTAGCTGTGGGAAAATTTAAATATTTTACTTTTTTTTTTAGCTGCGGCTGCTGCTGCTCCACTACTTGGGATAAGAGAGAAATCATTGTTTTGGACTTTGCATCGGAAAGTTGTCTTGGCTTAGAGAAGGAAGGCGCCGTCGCCGCCACGCTGGCTAAGAAGATTGGAGAGAGGATTATGTACATATGTTTGTAGGTATGAATATATGTATGTACATTGAATAATTTTCGAAGAGGATTTAATCAATATAGAAATTCAGTTGGAAATTGGCGGTTTTACGTCTCAAAAAGGAGGGGAGGACTAGGAGTTCATCAAAAGCTTTCATAGCCCAATGAGAGTAGAGGTAGAATTAAGTTTGAAAATAGAAATTTATGCGGTATCAGCGAGCAGGTGTAGATGCTGCTGAGCGATGATAAAGCTGCCAGGAGGGCTTTGGCAAGCAAGTGCTGAAAAATGCGAATTCTTTCACAACAAGAAACGCAGGTAGGACGAAGGAATTGTGTCTTGCATGGCGAAAGCGATGAAGCCTGGCACTTACATAATCACTTCAGGTGCCTGCTACTATTCACACAGAATTTGGTAGGACCATTTTGACTTAAAAATGGTTGCCCAGTTTCGTGGCCATTAGCAAGAAAGATCAACGAGGATAGTAGGCAAGAAATGGGGAACCTATCTATTGGGCGCCGTGGCTCAGTGGTTAGTGGGTTGGATTACAGAGCGGGGGGTTTAAGTCCCAGAAAACATCAACAAGTTTTTTCGGACCGCGAGTAACTGTCATGAGAAAGCTTCTCAATTTGCCTTTCGGATATGGCTCTAAACTGAAGGTCCCTTCCATTTGTGTGAAAAAATATGACGCGCACAACGCATGGTCGCGAGAAGCTAGGCCCTGGACCACGTAACCTAGTGATTAGAGTAACGAGGACCTCCTCATTGCAGTGATCAACTAGTAAGCTGGCAATTGATGGAAGAATTTTGATTTTTTTTAGCACCCTTCATGGAAGGAATTTACAACCAAAGAGAGCAGAGATCTCTATTGGGAATGTGGGCACAATTCCGATGGAGATTGCAGTCGTAGGGATGTCAAAATCCAATGCATCGAGATGACAGGGAGGGCAGTCATAATTTCGTTGCTTGTTGAAACGGATTCCACAGATTTTACTTGTGGATGCATGGGATGGGTGCATGAAAATTACATGATAACCTGCGTAAGTTCTACAAGATCCTGGATAATGGGACCGATGAAAGGCAAGATTAGTAAAACAAAGGAAAGCCCATATGCGTTTAAGAGTATACCATGACATTTGCATAGTCATCCAGAAGGACTGGTAGTTGAATGAAGTTTCTATTAATGTTACGATAAAATATCCTCAGATCTCTGTAAACCCTAATTTATACTCACATCATCAGATGATCGATAACAGTTTTAGACTCAAACCAACGAATCAAATAATAAATTACAGTCCCATATAAGCCATCCTATCATGTTTATTTCTTAACCCACACTTACAATTTGAAACGACTAACCAATGAAAGCTTACAATCTGTTCCCAAATTTTCGGTCATGTTAGCTAAATTCAATGAACCTTGAACATTGCACTTTATCCAAACAAGACAAACAAAATCTCGAGTTCAAAAACCGTGCGACAAGGCACGTGGAACTAATCGAAAAAAGATGGAGTTTGTTATTTTAAATCACATACATATATTCTCAAATGATATCTACTTAATTTAAGCCAAATAAATAAGTTACCAGACAACATCTAAGAAATGTAATTGAGCCAAAATTCCTAACTGGCTAAACAAGTCTACGATTTAAAATTGATATTGCAGATAAGTTTCGGTCGCTTAGAGATTAGCATTTACGATGCGTATTCCCGTGGATCTGAACGGATGTTTTTTTTTTGAAAATTATGTTTTCATCCAACGAATAAAAATATACAGGATTCAATTTAATAAAAAACTTACTTCAAATGGAAGAGGCTAAAAAGTTTGGCAGCTTTAAGATTTTTTCCAGAGAATGATATTTTTTGTAGAATTTTTGTTTTATAACTAAAAGTCTATTCAGATCGAATTGTGAAGCTTAAAATTTTAAGTGTCAAAAAGGAGATACATACTAAGCAGGTTGGGTGCCTCTGATGATACTTAACCTTTAAGCTGTCACTTTGGAGGTGAACCCTTCTTTTAATGTCAAAGGTGAGGGTTTTAATACTGGCCCAAAAAATGCCTGTCTAGACTTCAGATGACATCACTCACCCATTTGCATGTCAGTTTATGACATATTATGTAAATGTCAACATTCAAGCCTATCCGCGATGCCATCTGTTGGTGCGTAATAAATGCAGAATCATTCTCAAAACAAGAGTTCCTTCATACAAATTTCCAAAACAATTCATTTAATGTCCACCCACAAGTTAACCTCTTCAATTTTGACAGACAATAACCATAAACACTTGTTATACCACCCACAGCGTCTGTCATCCATGCGAGTAGATCCCTTATCGGCATCAGTTTCAAGGTTATCTTCCGACTTGCAGGTGACTACACCTGCTTGCAAATTGCCTAATTGAAATCTGAAAGGGCAATTTTCTTGAATTGTATTCTTTTAACTGACAGCAAACAGACCAGCCCCCACAATCAAAAAAAAAAAAAGAACGTTTCAAACAACAAAATACCAACGTGCGGTCCTGCTTTCAATTTATGAATTAACCATCCATAAATTATAAATAATTAAACATAACTTTCAACCGAATGACACAGTAAAACCGTTTCAAAGCACCCAAAAAAAATATAAAATAAACATTTTAAAGCATTTTACGATCGTGAAATTTTGTTGACAAACGATTATGTAAATTTCCAATTAATACGTCAATCAGTGTGATAGGCAATGAGAAATGAAAAAGAAAAAAAAAATTTACGACTCTAGCTTTACACACAAATGTCCAACGCAACAAGAGTATACGCTGGTATACCTATAAATATACGTATTCATGCCTCGTGTGGCTGGCTTGGCTTGGTTGATTGGAAAGAATATTCATACGTCAGTCAGAGTCAGAGCCGTCAGAAAGTTTTGCTGTGTTTTTAATGTTAGCCACTATAGGGGAGTATTTGTGTGGTCTACGGAGTTATATGTGTGAAGGAGATCGTCGAGGTTGACAGTTGTAGGCACCTGAAGAGGCCCTAGGTTATGTTCACGTCTTAGACAGGTGATCTTCAGTCATAGTGCTCATGAAATTAGGTCACTTTTTTAGAAAGAGATAGAGTGAGAGAGGGGGGAACTTCATTTTGACAGAAGAAATCGGTACCTCTTTACTCGTAAGTGTTATGTCATTTCGACTTTTTAATCTTTGACATTTGATTATTTTTCTAACTTTGTCTGCATTACTTTGACATAAGGGAAGGGAGTTTGCATTTGATATCGTTTAATTTTCTCTGAACTTAGATGTCAAATATAGAACAAATAAATGTCAAACTTAAACAAATCGATCAGTTTTTGAAGTCTTAACTGGTCGTAACCGTTTTCCATCGTTTATTTTTACAGCGCCAATAAGACAATTAATGTAGCTGCGCCTTTAAACATAGAGAAACATTAAAGTTGTGTCAGAAAAGTACATCGTTGCATCCACAATATGATAAATTGTTGGAAGATCGCATGGTGGTCAAACGGCATTGAGTTCGAGTATTGTATACACATTTTGAAGGTAAGCACAATATGCTGGACAGAGACACCAAAGAGCTAATAGATAGTCACAGCTATTTAACTGGAATTAGATGCAAGGCTTCTTTGAGCTGTTTTCATGACCTGACATACATTTTAGAAGCACCAATGCCAACGACTGTAGAGAAGTCATTACTCAGTTAATTGTTCTTTGAATGGAGGAAAATATCCCTCATTCTATCAAAACATCAGCTCCAAGCCATTTTTGGTTGAAGACAGACTGCAGAAAACTGCACAAAAAAAGGAGAGCTACGTTTGTTAGCTTGCGAAACAGATGCTATCTAACTTTTTTGAAACAGAAAGGAATACAGGTACTGAAACAGTCGTCAACAAGCTTCTTGCCATTTCCAGCGGTTCATGATCTTTTTGGTCAGTGGCAAATGTTTGTGTACTCATTGGACCAAATTTTTACCAAGTTATCTAAAGCTGCCTTGAATCTCTCGGCTTGCTAACCATCAGAAGTGTAGCTTTGATGAATTTTAGGTATTCTCATTTTCATTTTGGCCAGAATGATGACAACCAAAATCATCAAAATGATTGTCTTGGATACCGTCCACGTACACTATAAAACATAACTTTACTTTATGCCGTTAAAACATTTCAAAACCAAAATATATATTTTACGTAAATATGGACAATTTTATTTTCCGCTCAACGAAAGCATCTGTCAAACTTATTCTTTAGCTCATAATATAAACTGACAATTTCAAATATTTTTGACATATGCAGTACTCCGTGTACTCTTGTTTCTGCTGTTGTACTCATAAAATCGCAAACATTCTAAAACATGGAATTTGCATGGCCAGCAAATTTTAATTCAAAAAGAAATGCCAACATGACATTTGCTGCAAATTCCATCACTGACACTCAGATCCGTCAAAGGAAATATAAAGAAAGGTTAAACAATGGTGATCAACGAAAATAGCGATAAAAAAGAAACGAACAAGTTTCCCCGGATAAGCAATTAATAAATTTACGAATGGAATTTTGAAAGTGATACATTTTAACAGCGACAACGACAACGACAACGACAACTACAGGTACAAAACATTGTTGCCTCGTAGGTCGTCAAACTTGCCACGGTACTGTGTCGCTTACGTCAATGAAAACATTCGAAAACTAACAAAACCGGTCCATTAGCATTTTATTTTTTGTAATGACCTCGAATTCCAGTGGTTATTTGGTCAAACAAAAAAGAGCGTTTTGATTTTTCATCCGTGTGCGCGATGATGGTGGGTCACCGCCACATTAGAAAGCCAAAACAGAGAGCCGCCAAATAAACTATGTTTTGGATCCAAATTAGACTGATCACCGAGAGGTGTCGCCTTGTACTTCTAGAAGGTCCAACCAAACAACCTTTGTTGGATAATACGAGTATCTATCTTCGATGAAACAATAATGATTTCTGTCCCAAAAAAAAATCACGTTGATCAGAAATGTTTTTATTCATTTATTTTTTTTTTTTTTAAGAGAAGAGGCGACTTGTAGTCAGACTGTCTGCTGAATCAATCGGGGAGTGCCTTGGTGGTTTATGTTTTTCACTGTACAGGTTAAGCAGATATAAGCCAATAAAGATGATGGCGATGGTTATGATGAGCAAATCGATTGGGAGAAGAGGAGCCGCATTTACACAATTAACTCGTTTCAGTGGTGCTCAGAACGCGAGGTGCGCGCTTTAGTTGATTTACTACCGCAGATCTCTTATTCTGCGCTAATATTAGTTCTTTTATTGGAGTTCTGAGAATTCGAGAGGCGTTGGCCTTGGAAAGTGTCATTGACAAGTAGGTGAATGAATGAGAATTCGCACGTGCGAAGTTCTGTTTGATTTATCTGTGCTTTGGAACGACCTTGCGTATGTGTATGTTTGGAAGGCTACAGAAGGATTGCATCAGACAAAATGTTTAAAAAAATTCATAAGTGAGGATTAGCTTTTTGTTTGCATCTTAATATTTGTCTGTTGGATATTGTTTGAGTTTGCTAGGGAATATGACAGATGTCATTTTATAGCCTTTTAGTTGACAGTCGTGTGTGCCTTTAGTGAATAAGACTGAAATCTTTGTATTGTTTGAAGACCATTGGCATAGTAATTTATTCATTGGTTATGCAAAACAAAAATTAAATCTTGTTTTTGCGAATATATGCGAATATGAATATAGATACATATGTGTGTGCTAAAATATAGGAGCTAATAAAAAAAGGGGCATTTTTCAACGGATGTTAACCTGTTGTGTGGGAAATGGAGCCGTGATCTGCAACAAATTCAAATTCATTGACGTATGCTGAGCGGATATGAGCATGAATTGACGTAGATACCTACATAAGTGTGGCTTTGAACTAATTAATACTGAGATGCCAAAGCAGTAAGTTTTTAAGTATTTGGCCAAGGTTAAGATAGAATTTTCCGAGAAAAAGTACACAAGCGCATGGTCCGGGATAAGTAGCCACTTTAAATGATGCTAACAGATAATTACTGCTTGAGCCTTCATTTTGATTAATGGCACGTCTACATATATGCAAGTGTACGTCCGGTAAGTATACATATTCCGCTCTGACTTGAAATCATATTCACATGAAGCCTTTCTGCCTGAATATGTTTATGTCACAGGGTTTACAAATTGAACCGATTGAGGTGGACAATAAACTGGGATCGCAAAGCACCCTATGAAATAAATTCGTCGATGTACTAAATAAAACCTAGCAAATATTTGTTTCAATTTTTTCCCGAAAATAATAAAAAAACAATTAAAATCCCTCTCATTTTTGACATTTGGCATTAGCGGTTACTGCAACCGGTTTTGCAAACACATATATCACAGCATTGACTTTTCTTCGGTGTATAAGCTGCTTTTGACGTTTCTGCATATCGTGGACATCACATCGAATGTAAGCTTAGCTTTTTATACTTGTTTGCTTCGTACAATTCAGTACGGATATCAATCGGCACAACCTAAGTACAGGGTGTTTGCTCTCAACTGTCAACACATTCAAAACTTTACTTGAACCATTGAATAGAAAAGAAAAATCTGAAACCACTTGCGCTGGCTGCAAATTTAAAACAAAAACCACTGAAACACCTTATAAATTTAGACACAAACTAATGACAAATGTTTGTACGGAACGTTACAAGAATTATGTGTTTAAATAGTTCATGCAAGGCTGCTAAAGCAATAGACTGCGTAATTATGTGGATAAATCATGCAAACTAGTACACAGGGATATAGCTTAACAATGTTATAAGATGGTGTAGATGCCTACAGATACATTAGTTTTAATGGCGATAACTTTACAGAACAACTATTATTTCACCATAAAATTAACGGCTTTGAGATTTAATGGCAGTAGCACCTAAGTACAGCTGATTACAGGATGTAAACATGATCGAATATGTTTACAACAAAAGCAACTGAAAGTGCTGACGTGTGAATTTTTTTTTTTATTTCAATACTCTTAGTAAAAAAAACATGAGTAACCTAAACTTCAAAAGAAATTTAAATGGAATGATTTCCCATGAACTGGCGAACATAAACGCTGTTAAGTGTTTGCATAAAGTTTGTAGATTTGCATATTCAAGCAACACTTGATGGCAGTAAATAATTTTTCCCTTCACCTTTTTGATGTGTCAGGTGTTTTTTCTGCGGTTTTGAACTGAAGAGCTTGAGGATCTTACATAAATTGCGTAGATATTTTTTTCAAAATGAGAACCATTTCCAAATGGGCAAATTCTATTAGTGACTACTCTTTTGACCACAGAAATGCCTGAGAAAGGTAGTTGAATAAAATGATTAACGCTGAAGGTACAATGCTCACATTTTTGGAGCTTTTCTGCCGACTTGATTGATTGAAATTGGATTGGCGAAGACCATAGCGAAAATAGATCTAGAGTGGGCACCCGTATACCATATACCGTATGGTATACGGGCGCCCTAGTTGACAGAAGGCTGTCAACAGTTCACTTAGATTAGTATCGAGTCCATGTGCCAATAGTAGACCCTTGAGAACCGAAATCTCATTATCGACGGCTGGAACCACCCAGACATGTATATGAATATTGGGAGTTAGTTTAGCTCTATACTTATTTTTTTAAATCATCCAACTTTGCAGGGAAGCAATTCCCAAGAGTGTACTTCCTTTTGGTGGCTAGCGCTGAACAATTACATAGCAAGTGGCAAATGGATTCTATTTCCTATTCGTATCTGCAGTTCCTACAGAAGTCATTACTACATGATTGCCTATCACACAGTGTCCCGTCACGATACCGACAGCAACGAAGATACGAATCTTGATACCGAAAAAGCTGGCTTTCAGCAGAATCCTTCTGCAGCCTTACAGAACATTATTAACCAATGCGTTTAGTATAAGTATCCGCTTCATCTACTGTTCACTGATTTCGAAAAAAACTTCTACACCTCGAATCAATATGTACCATTATGCATAATGGTATGACGCTAAAGCACTTTTCAGCTCTAGGTGGAATACCTTAGAGTTGCATACTATCACCACTATTTTTCCTGGTAGTGATCAGTGAAGTACTTCATACAGAATTCAACAGAAAAAAAGAACGATTAAAATGGGTAATGAAAACTTACCTGATACCCTTACCTTACGTTTGCTAGCTTTCTCAAAAAATTATGAGCTAAGGTAAATGAATTAGAGTTCTAGATTGGCATTCGCGAGAACCTTATCATTTCCAAATGAAATGAGCAACACAACATTGCTGGAAATTCAATCAACAATCGATATCTATAAAGCACAGTCTCGCTCGATGGCGCACTGAATTTGGAATGCTTTCGAATATTTGGTTTTTGGCATTTAACTAGACATCTGCTGAGCTAAGTAACACATGACACACTAACTGCTAAGCCATGGAACTCACGCCTACTGACGATAACCTTCGAATAAAACAGAAAATCTAGAGCCATCTCAGAAAAGGATAAAAACTGAAGATGTCTCGCCTCCTATTTGGCATTCGTAACAAACAGCGTAATATATCGTAACGTGACTAGAACTCGCAGAGAATGTTGAAACAAGCTGAACTTCAACTTGCCTTTTGACAGTTGTGCCAGCCGTTTTTGTTTTAGGTTAGAAAACTCGTGTTGAAAGTGTTTGCCTTTCCACTTGGACTCCATCTTGGTCCAGCCATTCTATGTATCCACAATAAGCAGCATATGCTACTTTTGCAACAAAAGCAACGGTGGATAATTTTTTATGCATACTTTTATTTATTTTCCTACATAAAAGTATAGGAAATCACAAATTGAAACTTTTGCTAATATAAACATCTGCGAAACGACGTTTGCAAACAGCTGGTTGAGGATGTCGTTCAAAGCCCTCTCAAAGCTGATTGGGCATAACGAAATAAATGCCAGCAATAAAGCAATAAACAGATGTTTGAGTCACATTTGACAGAAATTTCTTTTCTCTTGAGAACGGAGACAAGAACCCATAGATGTCACCATACGCAGATGACAGTGACAATGTATTTGTCACACCTTACGGTACGAAGATGGCTCCTTTGCAAAATATGTCATACAGTGGAATCTGTTCAACCAATTGGAACCCACCCAGAACAGTGGATCGCCGGTAGTAAACGTAGCGTAGATCCGTTGAAGAGAAATTCGAAAAAGAAGAAGAAAAACTGAAACGCGTTGCAGAACTCCGATCAAGATGGCGCGCAGGGTTTGTTAAGAGCCTTTTGAGGAGTCCGAAAATTTAAGACCAAAATGAAACGAATCGAGTACAACTTTTCAGAAGTTTCCGGTCAACAGTTCTAAATGACAGAGGATTTGGCTTAGAGGAGCCATATGTGTTGCTCATGACACATTTTTTGTACGAAGTAAGGTACTTACAGTCTAATGGCCTTCCAAACAGTGGAATTGGGAAGCTTCTTGTGGGAGTTTTGAATTATTTTTGAACGTTTGCTATACATTCACGAGTTGGCCCGCGAAAAACATTCTGATGTTTTCTGGGATTGGACTGACGAATATCCAAGTCACAGCGTCCACGGTAAAGTAGCATAGAATACACAATTTTCAAAACAAAAGTATTTCAGTTCACCGAAACTTGATTTCCAACGAAACTCGGATTAAGTTTCCGTAAAATTCGCGTTTATTGTTAACAGATCTTATGAAAACCAGAAAATTGAGAAAAAAAAACATCAGCATCGTTTAATTTCTGAACAATAGGAGAACTTTTGCATTTCAATCTGCAGTGTTGCGTAAATTCCGTAAAGTAATTCACGTACTCCAACAATGAGAAGCTCTAGAAACTAATTCCCCCCCCCCCCCCAAACACAATGTGTACAAGTCGCATTGACCCCACCAGCAAAATCCCCTCCGACGCAATAAACTAAACAAAACAACTTAAAAATTTAAGTGAAAATTCATTAAAATAGATATGGGATAGCTATCACTCTTTAAGATACTCCGTTTGATGAAAAAATAAAAATCAATATACTTTGTGTATAGTACGCAACAAATGCGCACCAAATTATTCTTCTCCTTTTCTTCTTAGCTGCGATGTTCTTTTGGAAGGCGAAATATATGCCTAACCTTCCTCAACAGAGGGAAGAAAAGATATAGATACTTCGCAGCAGAGAAAAAGCCTCCAAGTAAATCAACTTTTTGGCACAGAAAACGCAGTATTTACTACGCACCGGGCGAACGACAATTTGTGTATCTAAACGAATTCTCACCTCTTTCACAAGGGTACATATGTGTGTGTGTGTGCATGATGTAGAGGACATCAAAACAACTTGTTAGTCGCATCTACTTACAGTTGAACAAGTACATAGTATGTGCTATGTACTTCAAAAGTCAATCTCGATTGATTTTATTTATCTTCCTTTTACGCAGTCAATGTCAGTACACCCATACACAAGCACAGATTTCGCTTACGTTCTAATTTTGAAACTATGTAGCTAGGCCTAGAAATTACGAGCAAACTATCCAAAAGGTTACATGAGCACTACATTGCATTGCATACTGAAATAATAACAAACAAACAGCTGTCCTTCCTTATATTGATTATTTTTTTTGATTCTTATTCTCTCATGTATCTATGTATCTACAAACATGAAAAAAAACTATTTATAGATTGCAATGCAAAATGCACCACACTAGGGGGTGGTTGGTGGGGGAGTTACATCGTTCATTCGAGGCAAACAAACCCTTCAATCGATTTCAATTCGAAAGGTCAAAAGCACACATCCACACATCACACATCACATATGCATTTATAATTAAACAATAAAAAAAAAAGAACAACATTACCATTCTGATAAAACGGCTGAGCTTCTTTTTCATAAAGGACTCCACTGTTGTGTCCTGTTGAGGTGTCTCTACCAATGGAATGGTTGATACGAGTAAAAATTTGCAAAAAACTATATCGCAGCGTCACACTTAGTAGGTACACATCGTGATGGGATCGAGTACAATCCGCTTTTACTACGCGTTTCCCGTGTAAACACTGAGATACTTTTTTTTTCTGTATAAACAATAACAATGCACACGTAACACGGTGGAAAAATCGGGTCACTTCGCTGTAAACACAGCACACACGAGTGTTTAACCAGAAAAAAAATATCACGCATACGCCCGAGTGCAAAACGGATTTATTGTAATTTTTTTTGATTTATATAAATGTCCCACGATATGTAGTGATTTTCTATTTGTTTATTGCAAAATTAAAAACAAAAAAAAAAAAGAATTCAAGTTCAAGAGCACCGAGTCAGAGATTGTGGATTGCAGGCAGAGTGTGTCGAAGCTTGTCGTAGTGTGAAGCTTTTTCCCGTAGAACAACAATTTAAATATGAAATTGCACATTTTCGTTCCACAACCCTCCAGTGCGAGTGGTTGGTTATTTTTTTTCTTTTAGTTTTTTTTTGTGTATTTTTTCTCATCACATAGGACCCATACCAGTGCAGTTCGGATGTTTGGTTGGCTGCCGCTGGAAGGGTAGTAGAGTTTTTATTTTTATTTTTTTTTTTCTAGTAGTAGTAGTAGTGGAAGAAGAATAGTACTACTATCGGTGCACGATGCATGAGATGGGTAAATGGAACGTAGTAGTAGAGTGACGTATGTATGCAGTGTGTAGGGGGTGCAGTAGGGGTAGGTAGCCTAGCTGAGATGGCTGTGGGAAAACGAGAACAAACGGAAATTGAAAGAGAGAAGGCAGAGGAAATAATACTTATTGCAGTGGAGTGAATGATGTGCAGTATTGCCAGGGTTGTCGTAAATTAACCTAGACTGCCAGCAATAAACTTTTGCATTGGATAACTCATTAAACGAAGTGAAGCCTGATTACTGGAGGTTTCCATTCCAAGAGTTGTCATGTCATTGTCAACTATAAATCATTTTTATCGACAGCAGTAAATTAAGAGGCAGACGATGCTAACTTTTAAGTTACTTTGTTGGTTAGCCTGTGCATAGTGGTCCTCGGTGAGGTGCAACATACATTGGTCGATCACGATCGCGCTTGCTCCATTTAGAGGCTCTATTCTTGGACCAGATCTCTGGAATGTCTCCTATGACAGCCTGCTACGCTTATAGATGCCGAGAGACACATTCCTGGTGGGATATGTAGGCGATGTAGCAGCTGTCATAGTGTCGCGGAATTTGGAGCTAGCCAAACTCAGTTTAAATCAGGTGAAACGTCGGGTAAACGAGTGGATGGAACAGCACGGAAATCGTCGTACTCACAAAACGTAGTGCCAATGTCAGTGGGCGTGGAGATGGTGCAGACAAAATCTAGCGCGCGAAATATTTGGGAGTGACCATCGATACGAAGCTATCCTTCTGGGATCATATAAGGCAGGCATCTGACAAGTCTGCGTCAGTTACTGCTGCTTTGAGCAGATTGATGGCGAATACCAGCTCGCCCAGACCAAGAAAAGCCGTCTTCTGGTGTCAGTGACGGAGTCAATTTTCCTACAAGCGAAGAGAGCTAGAATAAGATAGTTTCGTATATTGAAACTCTGCTGCTTCCTCTCCGGGTCAAACTGGGATAATGCCTAAACGGCGAATCATGCCAAGGTTCAGACCGAAATCGGTTGCCCTGCTTCCTGTCCCATTCCCCTGGGAAGTCACAATGTTACCATGTTCTTTTTGCCTAAGTGTGTCCTTGCTGAGCGAGGATGGCCACCGAACCCAACCCACCTTCGGCATATTTCTGGTTATATTGCGGCCATAACTCCACGGATGGTTTTAAAGTTTTCCAAAGTTTGGGACTTGTCTGCATAGACACGATCTTTCGCGTAGCCCCACAAAAAGGAGTCCACCGGTGACAGATTTTACACGATCTTGGTGGCCAACTGATGTCGACAAATGTCGAAACTTTTTACGAGTCAAATTTGACCGTTGTGTGTGGTACGTAGCCTCGTACTGTTAGAACCAATGCCACCCACATCAATGTCTTCAATTTTTGGCCAAGAAAGTTGTTTATCATTTGGCCATAGCGCAGAGATTTCGCCGTAAAAGTGGCGCCCTCGTCGTTTTCAAAAAAAATAGGACCCGATCACGCCGTCCGTTTGCAGCGCGTACCAAACTATGACCTCTCAAGGATCACATTTGGATCCAAAGAACTCCAAATTTTGCAGTTTTGTTAAGTTATATAGCCGAAGCAAATGACCTTCAGTTTCCTAAGCGCGGACTTAATTGAAAGCTCGTTCAACATCTGGGAAAGGAGCCATCAAGGATTTTTATTCATTATTGTATTGCACCCAACTACTGATTAACCTTTCTGGTAAGGATTCTGAGATAACGATTAAAGGTAACTGTCAAGGCTTGCACTTATGTATAAGTATGTTAACTAATCTTTCCAAGGTTTTTAAAAGAAAGGAGCAGGGACTGACGTGTCGAAAATGGAGGAGGGTTTGAGTGTTCTTACCGGACTTCGGTATGAATACCACCTTAACTTCCCTCCAAGACCTTGGATTGTAGCTTAGGAGTAGGCTGGAGTACTGGATATGGACTGATGAGAAAAGCAGAGTAATGCAGCTTCCTTGGAACTTTAACACCTGTGGAGGAAATTACTTGCTGCTCTGTGGATGGTTCCGAATTTATTTCGAGATATTTAACATGTCCGATTCTTTAGTAGGATAGTATGTTTACCAGTATCTACAAAACACATGTTACTCTCTTACTTGGTTTGTTGGTAGAAGTGGCTGCCAGCTAGGATACGCCAACACACTTAGACCAATGGTAGGTCCATTTTGATACCACGTGGATCATGGGACAAAGTTTTTCTTCCCTACTCGTTGAACCATTTTGAGTTTCTTATGAAGCGTAAGAAGCTTTTGATACCTACGTTTGTCAGATCGCCTATATCATTGTAACGGAAGGCTCCTAAGTGAAGCTTCCATCTGCACAAGAGAGCTGGGCAGAAACAAAGAAGGTGAGGACTAGTTTCCTCCGCCTGCAAAGTGGCCTAGCTTCGTAGCGTGCTTGCCTGTTAGACAGTATCCAGTGATGACACCTATTACAACGCCAATATGCAATCTGTTCGTAGAGCGTTTCAAATCCAGCTTAGGCCAAATTTATTGGTCACTTGTCCACCCAAGATTTGCACTCTCGGTAGCATCCAGCTTGAATTTTTGTTTGCATTTAGCGAATGGTGCACCCAAGGTGCTTTTGTCTCGCAGGATAGGTAAAGTTGTTCCGAGTTCATCGGTCTTACAATACCCTGGAATACCCTCTCTTACTTACATGTCAATCTTTGACAACGATAGTGCCAATTTTTTCCACAATGTAGCCGTTACTTGTCCACTTTTCTTGATGGGAATTGTCTCCTGAGACATCCTGTTCACATTAATTTCCTGTTGTACAAAACCTTCCAAAGGGAGCTATGTACGTATTTAATTCTGACGACTTTTATCCATTTTACGAATTGATCAACCAGAGTCCTACAACCTACGAAACCAACCTTAAAAAGAAACTCCAAAGCTTTGTGGGATGCCTTCGCATTCCTAGCAGTACTTAACAGAGCTTCTAAATTCGCCCGTAGGTACCTCAAATCCGAAACTCCCGACCAAAGTAGTAGGCACCCTCACAACATACCTGGCAATGCCATACGTGACCTCTTCCACCGTACACGTGTCCCACACATAAAAAGAAGACTGGTGCAGACGAGAACCTCAACCAGAACCTACCAGATTGTACTACAAACCTACTAAAGCCAATCCACCTGCCCGCCCTCCCACGAGGAAAACCTCCTGAGTTTTCGTCAGTTGTGTGCTTTCATTCTGTCACTTTGGCATTTTTTTTTGCGCTTTTTTTTCTTTTGTTTTTACCAGGACTACGATGAGTAGAACCAGAGCACACAGGACGACATCAGGTGGTAGTAGTAAATGATAGATGGCTGGGAAAATTCATATTTCTGGATAAGGCGCACGCGCGTGCTATGCACCAGCACATGTGACGTCATAGTTTCGGAGTCAAAGTAGAACGAATGTTGGTATACGCCATTCGGCTGGAGGAGGTGTTACGTCATTTATCGGGATATTACATCTCTGGATTGGTAACGGTTATGTTACGAGAGATTGAGTGGTTGTAATTGAAAGTAAACGACGAACGACGCAGACGATGACAACGACGACGACAGCGACGAACGATGGTATGGTGGGGGTGGTCATTACTCGTGTATACGTCATTGGAAATTGCGTTGTATTAAGATGCAATCTGGTGTTGTCGCTTAGCTTTGCAAAAGTCTAGGATACTGAGGATGAAAATGGTGGGGAGCTTCTGGTGGAAGCCCACAAGGGTAGCGCTTTTCTCTTTGATGTTCAAAGAAAGGTGGCGTTGGGAAAAGTGGTGCACTACCCACCAACCATTAACGTAAGTGCGTGCACATATTTAATTAACTAATAGAGCGGAATAATTGGTTTAAGGGAGGGATTAAGACTGGCTCCATATGCTCGAAGGAGAATTTCTTGGAAAGCATCTATGACGTGACGACGCGATGGCCTGAATGTTGTGATAATATGGGGTTTCCCTTTGACTTGTTGACATGAGTTTGGGGTTTATTGAAAGGACTTGTAAATGCTGTTCAAGGACGTGGATGTTTTGCTCGTTTCAGTATGCTGATACGTGATGATATAAATGACGCACCAGGGGCATTGGCATAGCAAATTGAAAAAATTATCGGATGACGTGGTTTATAAGCTCTTGCGAAGGCGGCGATTTGCTTTTGCGATGTTAAAGGATGTTGATTTTTCACTCTAAAAATATGTATAGACGAGCCTATTGAATTACATGACGTCAAATGGTCAAAGTTTCCCAGAAAAAAAAAGATGATTAAATGTGTCAACAAGATGGTTGGGTTTCTTATCTTAGAAAGTCGGCTATGAAACAGGGGGTGATCATGGTGTTCTATGAATCATTGTGGTGGCCTTGAATAACAGACATGAAGACGAGACCGGTGAGTGGAGGTTTTACATTATTCAACATAGAGTAAAAAAGGAATCTTGTCTTAGGTGAATAGGAGCTCGTTTTTGGATCGGAGTGATCAGTGAAGGCCGATGTCGTGGAAGGATTAATCGCTCGCAACTAATGGTATGAGAGGTAGCGTCTGCATACTACATACTTCTTACTACCATAAGCTGTCAGTGAGATAAAAAAGGATTTCTTAAGGTGAGGATTTTTTCAACCTACACTCCACAGTTAATTAAGAAACTACACCAGTGCTGACATTAGAGAAAGAATATGCCAAATGCTGTGTATTTAGGTTTAGAAAGCTGAGAAATTAGACCCCCTCAAGAAAGACGAAGAGAAGTCTGTACAACACCATCATCCTCCGACCCCTTGATATCATGTGTATCTAGGCAGATTGCGTTCTTATATTCTTCCTAAGTATTTGGGCCTACTCAGCCAGATGGATCATTGCTAAGACAGGAGGGGGTACTTTAGCCTTCCTTTTGATATTACGACTGCAACAACGGAGAATATTAACTGGGTGGGGATGACAAGCTGCGTAAAGCATTTCCATCTACAGCAGAGTGACAACATTCGGACAGAACCTGTAAAAACTGAGTGTGGATGGTAAGTCGCATAAACCCTTTCGATCAAAAGCAGGGCGATAACAACGAGAAGAATGGGTAAAAATTGGCTGCAAATGGTAGGCTTAGTAAGGACGTATTTCTTATAAGAGTAGGTATGTCCCTAGTAGACGAACTCCGGGAGCAGGCATACTCGTTTGTCCGACTTAGATAAGTGCAAATTCAAAAGAATACACTCGGAGGTCTAGTGTAGGTGGCACAATGATTTCGTATAGAGATTTGGCTCGCCAAAATACAGTCTTAGGCTCCTAAGGGAGTACAGGCAAAGGGTATTGCCAAGAATTTAATAGAAAGACACCAGCTTCAAAGGAAGTTTCCATATTCGATTGGCACCAAACCAGACTTCTAAGCTCAGACTTTTTCAAGGAACAATACTTACTTACTTAGGTCCTCTGACCCCTCGTGGGGCTTAGGCCGTCAATAACGCCTACGCGCCATCGTGTTCGGAGTTCTGCAACGCGCGAGAGCTCCATCCAAGTCATCCCCAATGATTTAGATTCCCTCTTGACTGTCCTTCTCCATGCGTACCTAGGGCGGGCCACTCGTCTGCCACTTTCTCCTCCGTATTTTAACGTCTACTGGCTCCTTGCCCGGCATCCCGTACAGTTGGTCGTTCGAAATACGGTTCGGCCAGAAGATTCTTAGGTTGTTGCGAAGACATCTATTTATGAAGGTTTGCTGCTTCCTTGTGACGGTATTGGCCACTTTCCAGGTACTACATCCATGAAGTAGCACTGTTTCCACGTTTAATCGAGACAGTCTCCGCTTGATTTTTGTGCTGAAAACATTGTTTTTCCATATTGTAGACAGTATACCGAACGCAGCCTTTGCTTTTCGAACTCTGCTGTCCATATCCAGGTACGTACCAACGTCTTTTGAGACCATTTAGGAAGTGAATATAGAAACCAGCTTACTTTCTCGACCAGCTGTCCGGCAATTTTGAGTTTAACGACGTTAGTCGAAGGCGAAACCCTTCTCAAAATCAATGAACAGCAAATGTAGCGGAGATCTGTACTCGACGCATTGTTTAATGGTGATCCGCAAAGTGTTGATGTGGCCGATGCAGGAGGATCCAGCTCGAAAGCCTGCCGAGATGTTCTCTCACTTTAGCCACAGCAGGAAGAACGCATTTACATATGTACCTCTCCAGTTTCCGCATTCGTCAGGTTTCCCTTCTTGGGCAGCTTAGCAATCATTCCCCTCCTCCAATTTTCGGGGAAGCCCTCTGTTTCCTATGCTATCCTTATTAAAGGCTTTAGGAAATGTTGGTTGCGGCTTCGAAAAGTTCCGCGGGGATGCCGTCTATGCTAACACTGCCGTCTTTTTTTCTTCAGTGATGTTGAAACTTCCTGCGAAGACTTATCCTAAAACAAAAAAATTATGACTCTGAACGAAAATCCAAGCTAAGATCCCACGGTCTGAAGGCATAACGAAAGGTGATACCCATCCCATAAAATCTTAAACCCAAACACCGCACCACAAGACCGTAAATAAATTACGTTCCACATTTCCCGTCAAAGTCATAGGAGTACACAATTCAGGCTATCAGCTCATAGCTGACGTCTAAACATCTGACGTCTGTTTCTCATTCATAATTCATTTTGAATTAACCCATCAAATACCCGACGGGACGGACAATTTAAAATAAAATACTAATTAACGATCACTTTCCCACGGTCTATGCATACACAACGAAAGAAAAAAAAACGAAAAACACACGAGAAAATACCGTTCTACAAACCAAATTCCAGTATCCACCCACCCATTCAACAATAGCCTACCTACATACCAATCCCAGCCGGAGCGCACTCAATCCATTCAACTGAGCGCTGCTGTTCTCCCAGCACAAACACATACCAGATGTGACTCATTGCCTACGAACTCATGTGTGCAACAGACCTGATTACAAACCTTATGTCATGTGGTTGCAATTAAAAGTCATTGACGCCAACCGACAAACACCAACGCCGTCAGTGACACTTAGTCAAACAGAGGTTACTACATCGGGCTCTGAAGTAGGTGTAGGTGTCACATTTGAATCGGAATGAACGAGTTCAGAGTATCAGTCGTTGGAGGGGCCGACCTCTAGCGGCTTTCATCATCGCGTAAAGATGACGGAAATGTCAAAGTGGATGGATCCTAGGATTTGCGTAAAAGGAAAACAGATGGACCCTACTGGAGAGTGGGTGGGGATATTGATGATGTGAAATTGCATTTGTGGGGGCGCCCTCAATGTTGCAGCGTTACAGATGGCTTCGCTTCCGGTGAATGGCAATCTCTTCGTTTTTTTTTTTCCACAAAATTGCAACAACCCACGCATGCAACAAGCATCCACGGAAACGAGATCTTCCGTTGGGTTGATTACAAAGCAGATGGGGGTGGTACACAGAGCACCAATAAATCCTTTAGACGCCCCCTGCGCTGCATCAACCATCTCTGAGGAGTATAGGTGCCTACTGCTTCTCCAGCCTTTGCACATGCAGCTAATCAATAATTCAGGCGAAGGGAAGTCTCTTGCGCTGGAGGTACCAGTACTCGCAATGTTATGCTGGCAATGTGGTAGTGGAACTGGTAGTGGCAGTGAATAAATATCGCAATGTTGTGAAATCCCATTTTCAACTGCGTAGTTCTGTATTTTAGGCCACCGGTACACATTTTCGGGTCGATATTCGAAGGGAGTGGGTTGGCTGGCTGGCTAGTTGGCTGGTTGGTTGGTTGGTAGGTGCTGAACTCTTTCAGAGTGTTGCGCAGTTGTTGCAGCAGCAACGAGGCGGTTAGGATGATTCATGGAGAGGTTCACCATCGAAGCGGAAAGTTTTTCCACAGCTTCCACAAAGTTTTCTTCTCTCTCTGTTTTGACAAAAGCACGACGAAGATTCTGGAAGCTCTTTATTCATCGTAACTCGGTAGAGTGTGTCCGGTGCATAAGCATTTGTGAACGTCATTGTCCACGTGAGTAAATAACAATGGCCCGCACGTGGCAATTGAATTGTTTGAATAGGGATTGGATACCTACCCTACCTGGAGGGAGGATGTTGCTTCGTTCGGGGTGGATTTATGTTTCCATTGAAAATCATTGTAATTGGAAGATGTGTTTGGGAATATTTAATGAAGTTGTCTCCTTCTGTCTCACTCCCGTTCAATCCTTGTACCTCTCTCTCTCTCTCCTGACACGAGGATGAAAAATCGATGGAGTGTCGTCTTTAATTAATGGCGAAAGTAAAGGAAGAAATGTAGTTTCTTGGGAATTTTTCGAAGTGAAATGGGGATGCGTACGTAAGGACATACTTGAAAGAAAAATCGACAAAGCGTTGACATGTTATTAAGAGGAAAGGACATCTTTACTAAAGGTGATTAGATGTTGGAGGGTTGTGGTGGAAAGTTTGCAAAGACGCATGTTCATGAAAACTGAGACGATGTAAACCAAGTTGATGATCATCCGAAATTGTAGGGACAACGCGTCCTTCCTTTTGCCTTTTTTTTAGGTTTTTTGAAGATGAGATTTTAAGCATAGATCTTGCGTGGGAGGTCGTAAGTTCAGGGGCTACACTTAGTTTCCATAAACGGTAGTATTTTGTTCGTTTAATGAGAACAGTTGGAACTTGATCGCTGGCCTCTTTATCGGATGACAAGAGTAGGAGCATGGATTGTAGATTAATTGCAAACGGTGGGAATTCGCATCTTAGTCTGTCGTTTGCCAGGAGGACAAGATGTTGGGACACAGGGTTTGCAGAAATGAGGAGATGAGAAGGGTTTCTCTAGCTACGTTGTATGAAGTTCCTTGAAGTCTGCATGCATTCAGCTTTAAGATCTCCAGAAGGAACGTATCTGGAACCACAGTCGATGATAATTTGTTCGACCTACGCGTGCTTAAAATTGAGTAAAAGGGGGTTTATGACTGCTCGTCAAAGAACACAGAGAGGCTCTGGACGCAAGGGACCATATGCATTTAATTTTAAAGTAGGGTACCGATAGTGCTCTAGGGCTTCGAAGCTTTGTGGTGATTTTTTGGCCTATAAGCCTGGATCAAGCAATTCGTCCTTGGCAATTGCTCTCTGTGTAAACAGATTAACTAACTTGCTAACATACAAATGGTCGGCGTATTGACAATGGCAACCTGCCAACGGCATTTGTCAAATCCATGACTAAAGCTCATAAAGTGAAACGATGGAAATAACTTAACTCTTCTGGACTAGTGGACTTCAATAGGTTTAAGAGGAGTTTAAGATATCGAATTATTTTATTGTGGAAGGCAGTTTAGACCGCGCAGTAGATGACGACTTCGCCTAAGGTGGTACTCACAATTCGAAGGGGTCCTTAACCCCAACTTGGAGTGGAACCGGACTAACTAGAGAGGTTTGTTGATTGAGGCCTAGGTTCACCGCGAACTGTAGGGCCACCTAAGTAAGTATGTAAGTAAGCTTAGACCCCGATTTGGATTTTCATAGACGACTGTCTCAGGGATTTTCTTCTTCTAATTTTAAATGAGACTCCAATAAACTCAGCAACCGATGCATGCTCGATGTCGGTTTAAGGGTGGTCTCCGTTTATTTATTCATTGGCTTGTCAGAGGGAGAACATGATAAAGCCACGATGTTTTAGGGGTGAAACGTACCATACATGATTCTAACAAGCTTGTGTACTCATTTCATCGCTATACTCCACTTGGGTATGAGCCGAAGCCTTTGCTGTCAGCGGAAACCTAACTCAGCTAGTGGAAGAGACCAAATGGGTTCCAAATGACTGCCAAACTGCATCTATTATCCCTGATCTCTTATACGGTTCTGGCTTTTAAACAGAGATTAGCATGCGTTGGATCCACAAGACTGGGGGCTATTCTCAATTTGCTTCCACTGTATATCTTCGTTCAAGCCTCGGCATTAGTGACTTAAGGGTAAGTCAGTCAGACAGTTGGAGACAAAATTCAACGGGTCATTCCTGAAAAACATATTTACAAAATGTACCTACCATGGAGGTAATCCATCCATTGACTGCGTGCCTAGATTTCAAGACGTCCTTCACTAACTCGTTCCCGGCCAGAAAAGCAGTGGAAAAGAGGTCGACTTACGAATACACGTACCATCCCTGTGTTCACAGATGGATCAAAGATGGATGTAGGCGTAGACTCAGGCATCTTTTCTGAACCGCCAAATAAGTTCGCCTCCCGAACCATAGCAACGTTTTCCAAGTGGAGGTCCTGGCAGTGACAATAGACTGTGAGACTGCTATGAAGGAAATAGTACAGGAAGGCATCATCTTTTTCATCGACAGCCAGGCAACAATAAAAGCGATTTCTGCTATCGAAATGAATTCGAAGCTTGTAAAGAGCTTAAGGTTCTTGGAAAATAGCACAAGACTGCGCTCTGCTAGGTCGCTGGACGTAAAGATATTTCAGATGATGAGAAAGCCGACAAATTGGCCAGCAGAGGTTCTGAATCCACATCAGAACTAGCCGACACCTCTGTGTTCATCCCACTCAGTGTGCAATGAGGCTCGAAGCTGGGTCTAAGGCCCTAAGAGAAGTTACCATCAGAAGGTCCTCCCTAGACACTTGTGTGCTTACAAAATGAATTTGGCATTGTTTCGATAAGAGTAGGATCGACGGGATTATGCAAAAGTATAGGAGTCATCACGGGATCTAACACTCTGCGGTAACATATAAAAAATCTGAGACAAGCGGAATAAAACTTATGTCGTAGATGTGGAGATGAGGAGGTTAATGAGGATACAACCCACTTTCTCTGTCACTGTCCACGTCTTATCCACGTTAGATTTAAATTTCTCGGGCGACACTTCTTCCGTGTCCTAGAAGATGTATCCAGCACATCAGCCAATGACATCTTCAACTACATCAAATCAACTGGATAGGATCCTAGTAGAACTAGGGTTAACCAATGAGCAAGGGACTTTTCTCCCCTATGGATATCACAAAGGGTGTGTAGTGACCTGAGTGTGGCGTTGTGGATCTCTTCCACTCGCCAACCCACCCAATGGGTGTCGTGTGGCGCCATATTATCTTTATCGTCAGATTTTAGAAAACCGCTAAATGATGGGTTCTATTCCAACGAGTAATAGCTGAGCACCCTAATTCTGATTTTCCTTCAGGATCCACGCCGGCCATTTAAAACCGCTGAATACGTTCTTTATGGTTACCGCAGAGTGCCATTTTGACCTTGTGCAAGCTGTCATCCTCAACTCGCTATTCCTTCAAACTTTGCGCCTAAAAGTCAAACACTTTCCAATCCCCAGCCGCCCGCATATTTTGACAGATTTTTTTTTTGAAAACTGCTTAACGGGTTCTTAAACTTTCGCCATTAAAATTCTCAACAATATGTCTAGACGCGAATACACTGTACTGTGTACATCCATTTTTCATGAATTGACAAATAGATGTGGCAATTAGTCCTTCACTCCCCATTCCACTAAATGTTAACGGGACACTTCCAAAATTTCTTAATTACTTTAAATTTCGTTCCGCTTACGACTCGAATCCACTTAATATTCCGCTGAAAAGCGGTTACTTCAAGAGAGAGAGCGACACTGTACCCTTTAACTGTTCGGGGCTTCCTGCAAATACAGTTCAAATGAGAGCCGCGCATTTCTGTGTGTGCGGGGTGCCCCCGCCATTGTAGTCAATGGCCTGTTGTTGTCGCATGACGCAGGGGGCGCTGACGTTGAACTCATTTAAATTAAAAACGAACCTCAACGTCGGATGGATGAATGGGATGGATGGGGGATGGATGATGTTCCGGGAGTTCTCCCCAAGGAGTATCTCATTATTTTTTTCCGTTTTCCATATTTTTTTTTTTTTTTTTTTTTCACATTGTTCACACTTTGTGAATAATTGCGACGAGTAATGCGGTACGACGAAGTGGGCCGCACCACGGAACGGGATTATTATGCGTTTTTCACGCTTTGTGGGTGTGTGTACGATACGGTGGCGGTGGGTGGTGGATGAGGGAAAAGGAAATGCAGTAAGTTGACGCTGTTTTCCTTCGGATTAACGATGAGGACGACTTTGAGAGCAGAGAGCTCTCCAATGGCTTTTGCATGCAAATTTAAAAGAGTGTAATGATTACATCATCGGTTTCATTGCACACTGAAAGGTGTGGTGGTGTGTCGCGTAATGGTAGCCTCGTAGTAGGTAGGTTATACGATGGAAGTGCTCTGCGGAGTAAATTGTGGCAATAAGTTGCCACCCAATTTTAAATGTGCTGCCAGTAGAGGGGTGGAATGGTAAATTACTCGCATTACGGACATTAGAGCGAACTAAAATGCCACTGCAGGCAACAACTTTGGGGTCAAATTAAAGTAGGACATTGAAATATGAACGGCGAGTGTAATAGTGCCTTGGGTTTTACCCCGGAAGCGAATGTAAATAATTATAACGTAACATAATTGGTAGAACAACATCGTGAAGAAATTAATGTTAATGGCGATGTTTTTAGGTACAGTCGAGGCCAACTGCTTGAGACAATAGTATTCTGGAAATCGCTTCGGCGTAAGGCGCATACATAAATTGTCTCCACTTGCCTAATGGCTTAAGTGAAAGAAACGTTTAAGTCGGTGATATTAGGTGAGTTAACATTGTGAAGGTGCTGTTTCTAGGAGCTGAGCTATTTAGACAGGACCGTTTAGCTAAGTGTCTTAAGCGCTTGCTCTTTAAAACTGGTCTACACTTAGCGCTGCACTCTACAGAAAGCACTTCAAGGGAACCTCAAGTGAAAATATTCAAATACCACACAGAGGATGCGATGATAATTTATCTCCGTTTTTTTTCTGGTGGTATGGTGCCTAAGACGCTCGTGACACGGTTTGCGTAAGTCTTGAAGTAGGGCCACGGCGATACAGGCTTACTTCAGCGTACCTGTCTCACGACCATCAGGGGCACCTTCCTGCTACTACTTTAGGTAGAACGATAGCGGATGCTGAGAAGCACAACAATGGACGTCCGTGGAGAAGGCCGTTCATCACAACCATTTATGTGCATAAGCAGAGTTCTAAAAACTACACCAACAGCTGCTCTAGAAATTCTGTTCCATCTGCCACCCCTAGATCTCTATAGCAAACAGGTGGCAGCGTATTTAGCCACCCGAATGAAGGCCATATCTCTGTGGTCTAGTCCGATCTTAACGATCTTAACACCCTTCCTCAAGTTCTGTTTTCAAAAGCGTTTTGAAATCCGTATTCCCACCAGAGAAGACTGGCAAGGGGATCTCGGGTTGCAAAAGGAATCCATGCGATTATATACGGATGGATCCAAGACAGAATCAGGAGTAGGGGGAGGTGCATTCTCCAATGATTGCAGCCTAAAAATCTCCTTCCGCCTCCCAAATCACTGTAGCGTTTTCCAGGCGGCGATAAAAGAAGCCTTGTCGTGGATCAAGCATAGGTAATGTGATACCCAAATGGGATGTCATCATTTTTACTGATAGCCAAGCCGCGATCCAATCTCTGGAGTCTGGCACCTTCAACTGCCCTAAATTGTTGTCAGTTTCTTAACGAGATGGCTGAACAATTCAATATCCACCTTGTTTGGGTGCCGGACCACAGTGACATTCCAGGGAACTGCATGGCTGACGACTATTCTGTATGGTCGAAGAGGAAGGAGAAACCATTTTACATCTTCTTTGTACATGTGAAACTCTCTCCGCTCGTAGGACACTGCATTTATGTGAGAATAGAAATCGATGGCCATCTATTCCTGAGTCGGTGCGGATTCGTGGTATTCCTTCAAGCGGCTGCATTCTCTCCAACACCGTTTGGAAAAAAGGAGGGAAGCATAATATGACCTTCAATGTTCCTTGCTTCAAGGACCATCATACTGGCAGGAAACTAGGTGTGTTTCACACAGGGAATATTTGAAGGCTCTGAACACAGCCATCTGTCTTTCCTTCTATAGACCTTCTGGCACTGTTTGACATATTTTCTTCAGAATAATAAACCAAAGACGGCCTTACTTCCCGAAATCCACCGATTAAAGCCATGGCCATTGGGTCATTAAGGAGTAAGCGAAATCGGGAGTATTGCCATACGCAAAGGAATAAATTGGATCGCAACAACCTTTTGCGAGAAGGCAAAAGGTTGTTGACAAATACATTAAACAGGATTGGGGAGAGTATTCCGCCCTGTGGTACACCAGAATAAGTAGAGAAAAGGATAGAATTATATTGATCTAACACGCCTTGCATTGATCGACTATTTAAGTAGCTTTCGCCATATATTTCGAGTAAGTGTTACCAACAACACCACAGATTAATGCGGAAAAGACAGACCTAATCATCTTCAGAGAGAAGAAGAAATTTCTGGAATTTGAGCCTCTGACACTTTTTGAATCGGAACTAAAGGTGACCAAGAAGGTTAAGTATCTAGAAGTATACCTGGACTTACTTGGAACTTTCATGTTGAAGAGAAGAACCGGAAGCGAAAATGGTGCTTCATCAGTGGAAACGGGTATGTGGACAAAGGTGGGGAATTTTGCGTGGTCAACATATTGGATGTACACATTCACTGATCACATATGCGTCAGTTTAATGGTGGCAAAGGCCTCCCAGAAAACTCTAAAGATGCATTGAAATAGTGTCCAACGTCTGGCATGTTTAGGGATCGTCGGTGCAATAAAAACGACACCAACATGGGCAATGTAAGTGATCCTAGGCATTCGGCCGCCAGACTTATTTATTAAAAAAAACCACGGCATTGACGGCACTTTGTCGTCTGCACCTGGATGACAACTGGCACTGGCGCGTACCATCTATGGGCATAGGAAAATCTTGGATCTCGTGAAATATACCTCAGTCTCTCAAGCCGAGATGATTGCTCTGTTACATGCGTTGGATCACCTGATAGCAGGTCAGTTCTTGGGACTGAGGGCAATAAAATGGTGGACTGTCTAACAAAGCAAGCGTCAATGTCTGGCATTAGGTAGTAGAAAAAGGGAGGTCTTGTAACGCCACTGGGTAAAAACCCAGAAGATGAGTCAGATTTCTGTTAAACAGATGCTAGCTTGGACACGAGGAGCCAAAGCCAGAGAAGAACTGTAGAGAAATCCAGAGAGCCTCTCTGGCTAAGATGGATCGTAGAAGAGAGACGAAAATGGACCCATCATTGTCTTATGTATACCAGCACCATAGGCATACATTTTTTTAACTAGGACACTAAGCCACACTGCTCCACATTCACCATATTTCGGACAGGGATACCATTGAGTCTCAGTGGAGAATTTACTGACAGCCATCAATCAGATGAAAATCGACAATGGTCTCCATGACATTGGAAAGTACAGATATTACTGCTAAGGGTCTGCAGCTTGGAGGGAAGTGCAAACTGGCGGAAAGGCAATTTCAACCGATTTCTTTGCAATAACCATAAACCAACAATCGTTACGTGAACAGCTCTTATCCATAGATCGCGAAATTCTTCCAGTCGCCGGGAAAGGAAACTCCACACCAGCCATCATCAACCACCGCCCTAGTAGTACTTCCTACTCACCATTTCCACTGCAGTCTATTTTATTTTTTTTATTGCATTCTATGTAGGTGCCTTCCGGACCTCACGATAGTCCGCAGAGTAATTAAATATCTCTCCACTTCCTTTCGCCGCTGTACGGCTGGCGCCTCTTCTAGCTCTGCCGGGCCTTATATGTAGTCACCTGCCAAATGGTAACGAAAAATCGCACCCCACGTTCGCGCATACAAACGTACAAACTCCATGTGTACACGAGTACGCATTCAATGCTGCCCACCAGCGTTCCAGCACCTATCGGGTAGCCAACTCCAGCACCAATACATACTCGTGCCACCATCGTCGTTTCGTCGTTGTCGTAGTCGTCTTTTTGCCATCACGAGCACCATTAAGTTGTACTAATTTAAAAGCATACGTATTGCCCCATAACAATTTAGGGCGTCGTCGTCGTTGGCGGCGTCATCGGCGTTGTTGTGGGGATTGTGAAGTACATGGTTGTTTTTTTTTCTCCATCACTGTGCCTGCCACCACCAGCACTAGCACTAGCACCAGCACATCATATCGAGCGGCCGGGGGGAAGGGAAAATTATTGACTCTAGAAAGATACCCATAAAGGTGGACTCAATAAAAGTGTCAACCATATCCGACCGCACTTGGTAATTTACGAGAGCAGCAGCGATTATTTTTGCCTTTCTTCCTTCACCTTATTCTTGTTTTTTTTTTTTTTTTTCTGCTTGTGATGCCCTTTCTCATTCGCCTCCATTCACAATCAATTCAAAATGCTGGTTGTCGCTGCCGCCGCCACCGCCAATTTGAATCCAAGTACTTGTGGATTACGAGTATAAAACAAAAGATACGCCGAACGATATAGCGGTGAACTCGTGCGCGAATTGTCCGCTTGAGGCAGCCGCCTTGTATCACTTTTGCATACGGCCCGGCAGATATTTGTGTTTGCCCACGCGTCGTCGTGCCCACATATGTATATCTGTTGCCGTTCACACTGGCCCCCCCATTCCACCCCACATATCCCCACACACAAGATTGTTGAAAATATTCTTGCAGTTAAGAGTTGTCACCTTGACAGGAGGCGGCGTCAAATCTCTGAAAATTGCAAATGAAGTGAAGTTTGAGAGGCAGTAGCAAAGCGGCGCGCGAGAATTAATTACAAACTTCCAGTGCGACAGAGATGGAGAGATAGAGAGATAGAGACGGAAAGAAGCCTTCAAAAGTGGATAATTGAGTTATGTTGATGTTAGTGGTGCAATATTTGACAAAGTGACAGATGGCTTTAATTATCCATTAAGGCAACTATGTGGAGTTGCCGTTGACATTATTAAACGAAACGATGGGAAGTGTTCTTTTGAAGTGCTTTCTGTTAATTTATTGCCATTCCAGAGTGTATAGTGTACTAGAATGATTCACCCAGCAATCTTGAAAGGTTAAGTGGGTGGAATTCAGGACAATGTCGCATGCGGTAGCCGCCACTATGACAAATGTCATTAAATTTGTCAGCAGCTATAAAAGCGGCTGGCACGTGCTTAAAAAAGGCGGTGTGTCGGCTCTTGAAAGTAAAGTAAACTTCATATTGACTGAGTGGATAATTTCTTATCAAACGTCAAATTTCGCTGAAGTGCTCTTAAGCCTGGCCCTTGGCTTAGACTCTTCCATCCTTGCTCGCCTTACTTACTTTGCTTAGCTGGCGCTACAGTTCAGGGCGAATCTGGGCCTCAACCAACAGGCCTCTCCAGTTAGCCTGGTTCTAAATCCTAAAGCTCAATCTATTTTGACAGCTCCTTTTGCGATACTAACGAACGCACTAGTGACAGCCCGCTAAGCAGGTACAATAGGTAGTTGCACGGACATTTGGAAGATTGTGCCTCCAATGTTGGCTTATGAGTTTCGCACAATTCCTTCAAGTAAGATATTAAATAAGTCACATGACAGTACATCAACTTGTCTAAATCGTTTTTTGCCATCGTAGGTCTCGGTGAGGTCATTCCGGCCTTGATGGAGCAGCGAGCGTTTTACATCGTCATTCTGCACAGAAGATCGAATTCGGCAGGGATGCCAAAACTTGACATGGCTCTGTATAGCACATCTTTATAAAAAACTGTCATATGCGGCCTTTAAATCGATAAGAAGATGGAGAGTATCGATTTGGGATAGTTTCTCATCAAACGTCAAATTTTGCTGGGCGACTCTTAAACTCTTAAACTGTTGCCCGGGTTCAGTACTAGGACTCATCTTCTGTCAAAAATTTGCGCTGCCTCATTTCGATGTTCAACAGTTTATCGAGTGTCATTCAGGCTCTTTAAATTTGCTCACTCACAGTGGGAATGAACTGGAGCATGTGCTCCATCGCTAACCCCAGTATACATAGGCATGGGAGCCGTACATTAAAATTGCATTAGGAACAAAAACCCAGAGGTAGGGGGAGTGGTTCCCCGTGGAATGCATTAAGCGGCAGTTACCGTCATGCACCTGACTACTTGGAGCCTTAGTTGTTAAAGCCATAAACCATTAACAAAATCTCCAGTTAGTTCTTTAAATGGTCATCACTCCTCACCGACGGACCAACCCATTTCAACGATTCGAGCAAAAATCATAACGAGTGGCATGTGATTACATCCACTACCGCATTGTGCTGTCGTGTAGCATATCCTCCAAGAAAAAAAAAAAAAACAAAGTTTTCACCTCACTACCTTTTCATTCCGTCATACCATGCAGCGATATATGAAGTTTTCAACTAGTATCTGACATTTTATCCGCAAATTTTTTGACATTCCTTCCGACAGCAATTAGAGTCCACTTCAGCTGCATGCAAAGCAATCAGCAGTCACGACACCATGCAGTGCAACTGCCGCCTCTCAAACCGCGATCTGGTTGGCAGTAGTTGCACAATAAAGCCATCAACTCATTGTCTCTAACTTTGTTTTGTCCTAGATGTTGATGCATGTCCTTTGGCAGTCGCCCGGAAAGCCCTACAGCTCTCGTAAAAAACTCGTTGAAATATTTTCGAGGGAAAGGATTTCGGAACATGCTGCGCGCTTACATGCATTATTGGCAATTATCCTTCTAGTTGGACTTGAAGTTATTACATGTAACTGCACTTTGGGCCGAGCGTGTGCTGGATGTTTTTTTTTCTCCATCACCCTGTGCTCCTGGCATCTTGTTTATGCCCTTTTCGCATCCGTGTTGCGCTTGGCTCCCAAAGAAAACAATTTTTATTGCGATAATAATCGAGGACATTAGTGCCGTAGGCTATAAAAGTTGTCGCCAATAAATATTTTTGGAGTTTTTTTTCTTTCTCTCTACCTATCCTGCGTGTCCTAGCTGTAACACCCCGTGTTCGTACAATTTGTTGTGTATGTGGAATTGTCGCGACACACGATACACACGGAAAGCAAGAAAAAAATCCTTCATATCCTGTGTTGGGAACGGTTTTTCTTCTCGTACTCTTGGGCCAAGAAGCGCGTTACCAACCAGAGGCAGGACATTATCGAGCAATAAACCAGGAGGCCTCATCATCATCGTCGTCGTCGACCCTCTCGTAGTCTCATTTATTGCGACAAATTGCATTCGGGGGGTGGTGAAAGTGGACCTGAAGCTCTCAAGTATCAACATTCACGATTTATTATCTTTTATTCGCCCAATTGAGAGGAATAATTCCGAACTTTATTTTTATAGGTTTCCACTTTATTGTTGTTGTTTCGTTACTAGATGGCGCGCGGTGGTTATGGCTGGGGGAGGTTAGACCATGTTTACACGTCGTATTTTGTACAAAATGAACTATTTTGGTTTATTGGTCAGAGCTCATGTGTCGTGAGAGTAAATTTCGCCAGGATAAAGGATACTATTAAAATTTAGTAGAAGGAGAGAAAGGAGAGCAAGGAGGCAGAGACTTTACTGGCGCGGGTGCATTTTTATGTGGCGGCCGAATGGCTGGCTGCCTATTGGAAGGAATCTGCAATGGCAATTTGTGTAATCTGTTTTCTTTCCACGAAGGGTTATTTGGGACATTCGAATGAGGATTTTATGAAAATGATTGCAGATTATGCGAGGAGTATATTATTTTGTAATTTACGAGCCTCGAAGTTTGTTCATTGAAAATAATTTATGTAATGTGGTGTGCAGTTGATTTCGAACATTGGCGAAGGACATGGTTTAGGGTTTGTTTTTGAGTCATGCTTTTTAGGACATGCACTTGTCAGATGATTTGAGGAATTATGGAATTGAATTTACGTAGTTTGGATAGCGGTTTCAGATGATATGCAGTAGTGACAGCTTTAAGCATATAACGAAGCCTTTTTCGCGCGTTGAACGAAGAAAATGTCCGGACAAAACGAACCAAAAATGTCAGAATTGTCATTCAGATTTCCCAAATTTTTTGGGACTTCCCCGAGAACTGTGTAGCTGTATGTACCAACAACAAAATTTTGTCCTTGAACATAATTTTTTCGGTACGTCCCCGAGGTACATTAAGTTTGCATCATACGTAGTTTTCCTATTTTTCTTCTTTTTTGGTTTTCTGAACAAAAGTTGGTGTTTTTTTTAGGATATCACTTATAACGAGCTGTTGTCCCTCTCAGAACTATGTTTTGTGGCTCGGCCACATCGGGCGAATAGACAACAACACTCCAGCCAAGAGGATCTTCGAATCACGGGCCCCAGGTTCGAGACGGCGAAGAAGACTGAACCTCGGGCAAAGACCAAGTTGTCGCGGATGCCAGATGTCTCAATGTGGAAACTCTCCAAGGGTCGTGAACCCTTTAGGTAAGTACGTAAGTACTTATAATGAGCTTCGTTTATAACGAACCAATTTGGTCGGTCCCTTCGAGTTCGTTATAAGCGGACACTACTGTATTGTGAAGAGCCGACTAGTGTCATATAATACGGAAGAAAGAAACATTTGTCAACTGCTAGCGAGTGGGCCATCAGTTGATTTCCTTTTGAATTTTGTCCTTAAACTATACCGTGGGAGCCGTGGCTCAGTGGTTAGTGCGTTGAACTGTAGAGCGTGAGGTTCGAAGTTCGAATCCCAGAAGCAGCCATTTTGCTTGAACTCTCGAGTGAGTTGGACCTTATTAGCAGAGAATCCAAGATCCTTATGAAAGATGCTCTTCAGAGGAGTCCGACTGATGTTCAGTTGTTGAGTCATGCACACTTTGGACGACAACAGCAATTTTTGTCTGTGAGCACCCTTCAAGCTTGTGGATGGCTTCGTTATCCATAAGCTTGCGAGTTTTAAGAGGCTTCTTGTACTAGGGACTTATTTTCATATTTCGTACAAATTGTTTCAAAACTCTCACAGATTTTGGGACACGACACTCACTTTCGAAATAATCTTTCGATGGGATTCTCTAAGCCTAAGACAGCTCACTTCTCGCAGAGGCTTGACTATGTATCTGTTAATACTTCTTGTTGCCAGCGTTGAAACAGCAAACATTTCAAGAAGAAACCAAGAGAAGGCCATGCTTCGAAGGAAAATTGCGTTAAAGAATCAATGCCATCACATGAGAGATGTGGGTGAAAATGCTTTAAATCCTTGATTACACTCTGGTGGCTGTGGAAGAAGTCTTCTGTTCCGTTCACTATATTCAAAACCCGGTTTTATAAGGATTTATGTCAATTCTTCGAAGAAACAAAGGGACGGAGGAACCCTAATAAGCCAACTGTGGTGGCTGTATATAATGACTGGCATCGAGCCAATCAACCTGACAAGCTACAAGAACTACTTTTAGTTGAAGGCAACTGCTTTGTAATTAAGTAAGGATGGGTCTGCAACCTATGAATATTAAAAGCCCCGAGAGTTTACAAGAATTTTCAGTAGTTTTCAGGGCACTCTAGAAGTTGATACCTGCATTCAAGAGGTCGCAGGTCTCTATGAAACTATATCTGACTAGACTACTACCTAAGATGGCCCTTCCTTTTGAATGGTCGTGGGGCAGATAATCATTAGAGAGATATGTCAAGTGTTCCCAGCAAGTAAATGCCATTGCACAGGAAATAAGGCCCATAACATTCGAGTCTGCACGGGGTACGCTCGGACCTTCAACATAAGGCTTACATTTCTAGAAACAGATATTATCGCCATTCTAGAGGTGCGACCGGTTGGACTGGGTCAAAAAAGGATCAAAAACTGTATGCAAACCACTTTAAAGAACAAGAACAACGACTTCTTGGATGCAGATTTGCTAATACAGGCAGAGCTTTGCAAGAAGTCTTGAGTTTCAGGCATTTAAGCGAAACGCCTTATAACTGACAATAAGTAAAAAGATAACGCCGTCACCGACTACATATGGCTAATGTAGTCGAAAAAGAGAGATTATACGACAATACCTTCAGGAATGGACTCAGCCTAATTGACATTGTGGACGCGGAAAACCACAGCTAGCAGATGGTTCTCACACGCCGATATCCACAGGGAAACCTGTCAGTTTGAAGATCAGCCAAATTGACCACACTGCGATCGACACATGCAAATACTTGGCGCAACAGACTGCATGTGGTCCAGGGCCTAGCTCGTCGCGATCATTCGTGTTGTGCGTGTTATATTTCCTTAAACAAATGGAAGTGACCTACAGTTTAGAACCATATTCGAAAGACCTCTTTTCGGAAGCTTTAGCATGCTACTCCTCCAATATCTAGGATGACATTCACTACAGGCTCAGACCAATACGTCGTTGGAGGCAGGTTAAGAATGTGTACTTCCCGGGCACCAACAAATCCGAAAACTCTTGTGAGAAAGTTAAGCAATGGAAAGCATCAGAAATATTTGCAAAATTTTGGAAAATCTTGGTGCGGAGGATCAGTAGCATCATTGCCAACATGCCAACAGCATCCAAAAGTTGCCTTCCTCCTGAGCAACACAAGGAGTCCATAGATTTGTTGAAGACTACCGGCAACATCAGAGCTAAAAAAGTGGTTCCAAATTCCACTTTTGAACAACCTGGTCTTATAGAGGAGCTGCTGTAAAAAGGATATTTATCCGCCTAAAATGAAAAGAAGAGAGCAACATCGAAACTTAATAATGTCAACAAAGCTAGGGGATTGGTCACACCCTACGGCACAAAGACAGTTCCATTGCGAAGTACATCTTGCAATGGAATCCACTTACCCAATCAGGCAGACGAGTGGTTCGCCCTAGACAGACATGGCAAAGGACAGTCGAGGGGGAATCTACATCATTGGAGATGACTTGGAGGGAGCTCAAGCGCGTTGCAGAACTCCGAACACGATGGCGCGTAGGCGTTGTTGACGCCCTAGGCCCCACGAGGAGTCAGAGGACCTTAGTAAGCAAGTTGTGGAAAATGGAAAATATTTGACATGATTTTCCAATTGATGAAAATGTAGAAAAAGATTATTGGGGTTCTGGGAGCTAAAACTAAAAAATTTAATAAAAATCTTGTCACCTCTACGCCAGTCCGACAACTTTTCCAATTCTCTTCGAATATCCAACGTCGGCCCTCCTTACCACACTCTTTCCATATCTAATCCTCTGTCTACTTGACTGACTCAGTGGCTTACTGTTACCGACATATCTTTGGATTATATTTCCCGGCACCATTTGCATTTTACAATAATTACACCCGTTAAAACGATTAAAACAACACCCAAGCAAGCGTTTAGAATATTAAAAAAAAATAAAAAAAAACTATAACGACAGAGGAGTGGTCTACTCCGATCAAAAACTCTTGACCACAAGAAAGTGTGTACTGGTGCTTGTTAACCTTGAAGTGACTCTACGACGAAACTGTACCCAGCGCAAGATCATATGCATCACAACCTGGTTGAATAGCTGCAAGAAAAGGAAACTAAACGGTCTAAACTAAAGGATGTAACAGCCATCATTTGGTCTCACTTAGTCAGGGGGACTGATAGCAGATTTAAAAAATATCACACCAAGCATACCACCTGCTGTTTTCGAGCGCCCATCCATAAAGCATTAATCCATTCACAACTTTCCTCAACCATAATACAATAAATTATCCCCATCTAGCCCTTCGGCATCAGCTAATTCTCATGGAAAACCAACCGCTTAAACCCTAAATACCCGATAATCCAACACGTGAACGCTCCTTTTCGAAAACAACTGATTAACGCGAATCACTCGGCAGTCGGCACACGTTTCCAGGTACACATCGCCGCTGAATGAGAGAAAACAAAATCAAAATAAATTTATTAAAATGAAAAATTACTACACAATCAGTAACTTAAACAGAACCGAACCGGGGAAAACAACAAACTAGTATCTACCTCTCAACAGCTATGTAATTAACATACTTTAGCTGTGGCAGCTGTGGAAAAAATGTTGTGGATGTTTCACTCTAAGCGATTAGCATACCTGTGATTAATGAGTTCAGGAAATTTGTTTGCTTTCCAACACACACGGGGTTGTCGCTGTGAATGGAAACTGGTAGTGGGCCTTCGCTGAAGCTGCATGTCATTCAGCAGAAATGTGGATTTTTTTTTGTGGATCACGGATGCGTAGGTTTCTGCAATGGATAATCCAATGACATGTCAGCACTCGATAAGAAGTTGGATCACCAGTGGAGCTAGTGTGAGAGAGAAAGAAAAAATTATTGCACTCGTGCTGCACGAGGGCGTAATGGCAGCGACATTCATCATCGGCGGAATGTGTGGGTGCACAAATGATATGTGAGCTGTGCCAATGTGCCATAGCTCCCAATGGTTCCATGGTACTGCACCAGTATCGTGGTCCATGTGGAGGCAATTGCTGTAGTTGAATTCTATTGGCGCCATCTCTCTCTCTCTTTTTTTTTTGGTTGTTTTCCATGGGAAAATAATTGAAATTCCATTGGAGAAATTCACATTGAGCATCGCATGCATGCAATCTGTTGCGCGTGGGTGTCGTGTCTTTGCCTTCGTCGAAGTCGTCATCATCCTCACTCGACAATGGGTAAAAGCAATTCGAAGTTCGATACATGAGAAATGAGAGATTTTTGCACTTTCAGTCATACATTAAAGTTCTGAGCTTAACTTTCCCTGTATAGATACTTTTCATACCTTCAACGAGTATCTATTATACCAAGTAACAAGGTAATACTCATATATGTGGTCCGGTCACTGCAGTTATCGCAGCAACACTTTAACTCCTCCTGGAGCATAGGGCAGGAACAGATTCCCTCCATCTATCCCGGTTTGCGGCATGGTTAAGGGATTGATCTTCGCTAAGTACAGTCGACCTGCCTTACACCCTGCGGATTCCACACGAAGGACTTCTTCGCTATGTTCTCGTTTGGTTTCCTCAAGGTATGGCCAATCCAGCGCCATTTTCGTTGCCTGATATCAAGATCTACTCTTCTCTGATGAGTCCTATTGCACAACTCAACATTACTTATGATTTGTGACCAGTGAATCTTTAGAATGTATCGAAGACAACGGTTGATAAAAGCCTGTAGTCTGCTCGAGATTTCGGAGGAGCATTTCCAGGTTTCACAGGCGTACAGCAGCACGGATTTTACTTTCGACTCGAAGCGTTTCAGCTTGCTGCGTAGCGTTATTATGCTGGAGTTCCACACAGGAGAAAGCATTCCAAATGCACTGCGAGCTTTGTTTGTCCTTTTGGCAACATCAAAGTCCGTTCCACCATCAGCTGATACGATACTGCCTAGGTAGTTGAGCTACGTGACCTTTTCAATAGTTTCCTGTCTCAGAATAATTTGCTGTTGTGTGATGCGACCGGTCTCCATCATTTCTGTTTTTTTGGCGTTGATCCTTAAGCCAGCCAACTCCCCGTTCGCTTGCAGCAAGTAGCACATTTCGTCCAAGCCACCCATTAAACATATATCGTCGGCGTAGTCCAAATGACTAAGCTTTTCGAAAGGATTCCATTGGATGCCATTCCTCTCGTTCGTACCAACCATGGCAGTCAGTACATCATCGATTGATAAAAACAGAATTGGTGACAACACATCTCCTTGTCTTACTCCTTGAAGCACCTCGAATGAATCAGAAAGGTGTCCATTGTGCAACACGCAGCACCTTGCGCTGTTGTAGGATTCCTTAATAATAGCGACTATCTGCTCAGGGATACCTCTCATGATAAGTGATCCTATCGAATGCCTGCTCAAAATTGACGAATATGAGGTGTAGAGGCGACCGATACTGAGCTGATTGCAGGTGTTAATATGATCGACACAGGATCGTCGACTCCGAAATCGAGCTTGGTGCCTCTTGAGTGATGCCTCTATCCTTTCTCTTATTCGCTCAAGAACAACAGTTGCCATTAAGTTCGACAAACATCTTCACAATAACACCATCCTTCTAGTCTTTGGGATAGGTAACGTTCTCCCAAACATCCTGAACTAGTGGAAGTAAAATAGCAGCCGTGGATTCAGGATCCACCCTCAAGAACTCGGCTGGTATGCCCTCAAGTCTAGCTGCTTTGTTTGTTTTTAGGAGAAGCACCACATCTTCTGCACTAGTTTAGTAGTGCACTCATAGAGATACTTTTATTTTGTTCATACATTCAAGGAGTATCTATCCGACAAGTTTTTGAACCCTTTTCAGTCATATCATGTCCCTCTGTGCTATATTCCCGCGATAATCTTACCATTACGCGACACAAACCGTACCATTCGCCCAGTGCTCGTCAAGGAAACTATAAATCAAAACCTTCCCCTCAACTGTGGATGTCTTGACCGCATTTCTATCCGAAAATAACCCTGCAATCGGCTCTGTTTTCAAATACCCAGACGTTTACGATAAGCTAATGATACCTCAACCAGTTCTATTCGTTGCGGTAACTACCCGAAAACAAAAAAACAAAAAAAACAACCATTTCACCCTTAATTACGAAAACATGCAAATTACCTACGAGCTTCCGTTTTCCGTTTTAAAAATGCTAACATTTCAGTAATTAACTGAAACGCTGGCGCCACAACGTCCCACTCGAGAGCCAAAAATTATTCAATTGCACTTTTGTGTCCGTGTGTCTGTGTGACACGAAGACATGACTAACATGCACATATTGAATATCAACTTGCAACCCCCGAAAATTGAACAAGACTTTCGCAATAAGATTCAACCCGAAATGAAGCACACACGTGTGCATAGATACTGTGTTCCTCGCCTCTTTCGGCCTTCAGTTCTCTGTGTTAACACCAACACCATACGATACGTAGTATTTCAAAATAGTACGAGTATCTACGGAATGACGCTATCAAGTTTTGGGGGCACTTAGAGCGAGGTAGGGTGGCTAGCTTCGTGTTTGCTGTCTTAATTTCTTCAGCTAGTATGTATCTGATGTTTTCAGATCGTTGTGGTGGTCGTAAACAGTTTTAACAGGTGCACGTGGAAGTTTTTAGGAAATGGGGGTGATTTCTGCAGGAAACTACAACGGTTTTTGGTATTTAGTTGAAGAAGTTCAGTTAAGTTTATCTGTAGCGCTTGGGTTGCCGTGTTAAAATGTACAATGTTCCACCTGCGTATGTTCATATGCGCAGAACAGAAAGAAAAAGTAAGTTGAAAGGATTAGAAATAATGTTTTTGAAAATGGTCCTTACACCAACGGGGCAGTGCACCCCTCGTTGTACGACTTCTCTTATGGATATTCCAATGTTTAACGAAAAGACCCACCAGTTACACCAGAGGAACTGCGTGTACAAAAATTGGAGATAAAGAAGCACCAGGCCCGCACGGAATCCCGAATAATGCCCTGAAAACAGCAGTAAGAGCAAGACCAGAGGTCTTCATAGAAGGCATTGAGAGCTGCCTAAGAGAAAGGATATTCCTGGACGGAGGCCCCTCATCATATCGCCACATTTGTTTACTGACTACGACTACTGACTATGTACCAGGCTGCTAGCAATAGCCGAGGAAAGAGGCGCTCTCTTAGAATACCAGTTTGGATTCCGAAAAGCCCGGTCTACTGTAGACACTATTAAAATGGTGGTAGATATCGCTGCGGCAGCCATTGAAGGAAGAAGATGGCGTTGGGGGACAAAGGAGTACTGTGCCGTAGTTACATTAGACATCAAAAACGCGTTCAGCACTTGGTCATGCATAATGGATATACGCCAAGCTATACTGTTAGGGTATTATCGAGCTACCTTAGGAATACGAAGTTAAGGTACGTGAGCGATAAAGGTACCAAACACTACAACGTGTCGGCAGGCGTTCCACAAGGATGAGTGCTAAGTCCCCTTCTGTGGAACATCATGTATAACGACGTGCTCAGATTGACAATGGCGTCAAGAGTAATAGTCATAGGCTTTGCGAACGATAACCCCGTTGTGACCGTTGCGAAACACGTTCACGAGATTGAATCCGCAACAAACGAAGGGACCGCAAAAATTAAAACCTGGTTGGAGTCAGAAGGCTTGGATTTAGCGAAGCAGTTCCTATCACCAGCCACAAAGCGGTAGAATATATGAACGTCTAGGGGTAATGATAGACCAAAGGCTGAGCTCTAAGCCGCTCATAGAGTATGTAGGGAAAAAGATGTCGATACTACAATCATCGTTAGCGAGGATGCTGCCAAACGTTCCGTGAACCCAGATATAGTCGCAGAGTCCTATTATCAAGAGCTGTAAGCTCAGCACTACTATACGCACCTCCAGTGTGGGCTGACGCTGTGATAACAAAAGAATGCAACCGAGAACTACCAACTGTCGGTAGACTCAGCGCCCTAAAAACGATTTGCGCCTATAGAACAGTGTCAGAGGAAGCGGCATGTGTCGTAGCTGGCTTGGTGCGGAGTCGGGAATCGACAGCATGGAACAGCTATTAAAGTAAAGAGCAAACTCCATTGCTTTGCATAATTCTTCGAGCTTTTAGGTGTGACCAGTGCCAGGTACTTAGGCATTATTCTTCTGATGATAAGTTAGAAGTCATTTGTTGCTGATGACAACCGGCTTCTCGAGGTACTAAGGTACTAGCAGGTGGTCGGGTTCGGGCCCTTAAGGCAAAGTCCTTGGGCGATCCCTAGTGAGTAACCGTGGCAAGAAGACTCACTGCTTCCACGAGGCGGCCACCAGGCAACGAATACCACAGAGAGATACTCGGCCTAACTTTCCAGATGCGTGCAACTGAACTTGTGCTCTTCTGCGCACGCCTGAAATTCACGACTGTATTTATTCGGCTAAAGTGAGTGACGTGAGGAGTAAGCCTCTGGAAAATAATCTCTAATCCAATCGTAGAACCGCATACGCCATGGATCTGTGGCTAAGAGAGTGCTTAGTCGCTTGTATGTGAACTCCAAATACCAGGCTACCTTCGGTTTCAATCTAAGCCTTCTCGTGCCATACCGGACTCCGACACAGGTGACACTTCTTTCCCGGATACTCATGGGAATTATTGATCCTCTTATAAATAATTTAGAGACGGATGCTTCTCTTATCGCATCAACCTCTGATGTTGCCGTTGCGCAACAAGAGGCTCACCCCAATCGAGTAGCCATTGGGCTCTCGACGGCCGACAGCATCTGTGCAGTAGAGCACATTACGGCCTCAACATCTCGGACTGCATTTGGGAAACTAAAGCCAACACCCGATGCGGAAGTTCTGACCATGCTCCTACCTCACTTGTAAACTATATCAGAAAAGGGGCAGTCAACCTCTGACTCCGACGCCCTTGTTGACACCTGCAGCGTGACATCTGTGCCTCTGGGCCACCTAATTCTGATGGCGATAAGACGACAGCGGTGGCTGTTCTTATGGACCGCACCTGAGTCGTCTCGCATTATGCTGCTGATGTTGTGGCGTAGCCCGTGTTAACCTACCCCGCCTTGGCTCTCTCTGAGCAAAATCCTCACCAAACATTGAAATTTTCCAGATGCAAAGGAGGCTCCTGGAACTTTTTTGGATTTGCGTCGTCCCAGATCCTGCAAAATTCATTATTTACTCCAAAGTTGGGATCTGTTTTTCAGTCAGGGAACTTCCAAGGCATCCTGTTGTCTTGTGTTCAAGTCTTTTCAGAAAATTAACGGTTCCATCAATTGGTCATAAAAAAACTAAATCACTGGCAACACTGCCGTACAATGCCATCACCAAAGCTATCAGCCACCTCTTTCGAGCATCAAATGAACTCAACCCAAACAGAAAAGCAGACCTATGGCACCATTAAATCAGTCAGCGTCCTTTCCTATGGTCGACATGCTAATTTTAGACATTCCGCTTCCTGGCCAATAATAAATTTAGTCACTCTCACTGTACAAAGCTCATGCTCACATGCTTCCTCAACCCTCATACCAGCAGCCGTGCAATTCACCCTTAACTCAAATTTCATCGCCCACCCTCCTGCGTGTATTTGTTGCCAAAATGTAAACTGGCCAAAACGGGGTGCAACAACAAAAAGTCCCCCCCCCCCCCCGTTCTGTAGTCTTAAGATTAATTGGACTGCCTACTCTAACGGCATTGCGCACCATACCGCGGCGCGTAGGGTTGAAGGTTTTCAATTTTGATTTTCGCCAAACGAAACTTAAGATACACGACAGGGTGACTGGCTCCTGCACAAAACTTGACTTCCTCAGCGGGGGACAGCAATTCAATGATGACTTCTATTGTTTATTAAATTTTGTGGTTTGCCAAGAGTCTCAGATGACGCGGAACTACCTATACCAGTCGCAGCTACCACAAACCATTGAAAGTGCACTGTCAGTGTATTGCAAGATACTTTATCCAAAAATAGACCGTCTTTAGGTTGTTTCTTTGCTATTTTCAGCTAGAGGAACTGACGGTGACGGTGACGGGGTGACGGTGCGGTTGTGTTCCAATACAAAAGAAGCGAATCTATTTTCGGCTCTATCGAGGAAGTAAACGGTATTGGTTCGCTGTCGACAACGGTTTCGTGATGGAGTGAGAGATAAGTTCTTGATTTTTTGTGCGCGCCCGTGTTTACTTGTTTGGCATGTGTATGGATGGATTGTTTTGTTTCTGAATTTTTTGCAGGTGAAGTCAATGCAACAGGAAATTGTGATTTTATGTCATGTTTTTGGGGTTTTTTCTTGGAATTGGTCGGTGTTCGCAGTGGGAAGACAGAATGAAAACAAAAGAAACCGGAAACCTTGAACTGAACGACATTCTTCGTTTTTAATTGATTTGATTGCAGTTTTATATCTATGAATGGTTGGCTGGTTGGTTGGTGTGTGCGGAATAGAGTTGTTCTTCAAGATTTTTTTTTTTTTCGTTCATTTTCGGAAGACGTAAGTTTGACGAAAAAATTTTTGTTTTTTTTTTTATTGTTCATTCGATGAATTGCGTCAAAAAAATAAAGAAAACACGGAGTAAGCAAATTTTTTATGGGAAACGTGCAGAAATTTATAGACGTCAGACGAGGGAAATTAACGTCAGTGCAGTGGTGGTAGATTTATTGGCTGAGTGGTCGAAGGGCAGAGTCCTTCAAGCGTTTGATATGACGTAGAACGATAGCGAATTGCCAAGAAATGTCGTTAAATGGAAAATTTGCTGCATGGTATTTGGTTCCACGTGTTATGGTGCCAACGTGGGTAGGTATATGGCGAGCAAAAGTGCAATATGACCAGGTGATGTGCCTGAGGGTATTGACAAAGATATGTTTTTTTTTTTTTTAAGTGCAAATGGCCAACTAAGTTTCCGCTGGTTTTCTACAACCGTTGGGACTATTTTCAGCAACTTATAGCCAAGCATTCACGATGAATATCGTGTGGTAGGTACATGCCAGTAGAGGCCGTGAAGGAATTGTGGAGGTTTTTAGGTGCTAACCTAACCAATTTAAGAATTATTGTATTGAACAACCATTTCTATTCCAGTTAACCAAATAAGCTGGAAAGAGAACAACTTTCACCCGAATAAATAGAACTTCGCCACGATGTGCCTTGTCATCCAAAGAGAGGTGCCCTTTTAAACTTTGCGCCATTGCTGAACTGTCAACATTCAACTGTCATTGCGATGACATTTAATCAGTAGAAACTAGGAGGTTATGGTTAATATGGATCGATACACACTCGCAGAACGTGTTGAAATAGGTACTGAAAATTTATGACAAAAACGGTGAAATATCGCGGAAACGTTTTGTAAAGTTCGAGCTACTTTTAGTCATTATCAAGACCCTTCTGTCACATTTATAGTGAATTTAATCGATAAATTTGAGCGTCTCTGACTGGTCAAGACTCCAACTTGTGTTCGTCCGTTAGCTGAAAACATCGCCGCCATAGCTGGGAGTTTGATTGAAAACCCAGGTGTGTTCATTTGGAGACGATCACAGGAATGGGGCCTATCCGCAACCACTTTGCCCCGCATTTTGCATAAGGATCTTAGCCTACATGCTTATAAGGTCCAGTTGACATGGGAATTGAAGCCAACAAACCACGCCAAACGCCGCACTTTCGCTGATTGGGTGCTGGAAATGAATGAACAAGATCTGCGTGATGAGTCTCATTTCCATTTGTCTGGGTACGTAAACAAATAAGACTGTCGCATCTGGGGCTCTGAAAATAGTGGAACAACCTCTCCATCCACAACGAGTGACAGTTTGGTGTAGTTTTTGGGCTGGCGGTGTCGTCGGGCCATATTTTTTCGAAAATGATGTTGGTGCGATCGTTTCAGAGAATGGACTGCCTCAAATTCATGCATTTTTTGCCTTAAATCGACGCTATGGACGTGAACGACGTTTATTTTAAGCAGGACCGTGCCACATGCCTCACAACTGGTGGAACAATGGCTCTATTGCGTGATGAATTTTTTGGACGTGTGATTTCTCGAAATGGAGACTTCAATGGCCAGCGAGATTGAGCCATAAGACCTTTTCCTTTGGGGCCATGTTAAAGAGAAAGTCTACGCCGGTGCTCCACCAACGACTCCTGCAACAAAAATCAATCAGACCATAAAATATGAGAGCTGTATAAAACCTAAGCAACTTCCTTTTGGTTTCAATGCCAAATTGTAGGCTACCTGAGGATATTAAAGATCACATGGAAAATCACGTCTTGAAGAATGTATGTAAACGAGAAGTCTATCCACTGGGTTGTTTAATCAATAGTCAAGAAATTGTCCCAGTTCTAGTGCAGGAGTATGTCTTTAAATTTGAACTGCTCGGCCAAATCGGTGATATCGAGAGTCGACCTTGTGCATCAGCAAGATCTATAAAAAACATTGCAACACTGGCTGAGAATATAGTGCAGGATACACGTTTACCCAGTACAAGCAGGACGCAACAATTTGGCATATGACACACCAGTCTGCATATGAATTTTGTCCTGAAGACATAGAAAGTCCAACCAACTCAAGAAGTTAAGCCATTCCTTGTGTCTGGATTCGAGTTTTAAACAAAATTTCGAGATTTTAAGCCTCGCTTGGGCACGGACTGAGTTTGGTGAAATTATTTGCATTCTTGTGAGAAAAATGTACTAGAACACATTTGGTTTCGTCGTTCATTTATCCCATCCAATGTTTTTTGCAATTTTCTGTTGCCAGGATGGCAGAACCGATTCTGCGATTGAACACATTTCATTTTCATTCTTTCCTTGGAGTTAGGCCTTAAATACGACAAACAATTAAAGCACTTATGGATGACATTAAGGCTATGACCTAGCAGATAGAGACGCAATTTACATAATATTGTCGATAATTACCTTTCTCCAATATCACCAAACTCTGCAATACCTTGTCTAGAATAAGTTCCACATAACCGTTGCAACAAGATGTCCCCTTTCAATCACCAGAATACGTTACATTGGTTCGTTGTGAGGAACTTACCTGAAAACAAACAGAAATGAAAATTTTAAATAATATTTTAAGCTCATGGGTGATTTTGTGTTTCAAAATTACTTTCATTTTTCTGTTTTAAACGTCAGGTATCTTAAAAATAATCATGCATAGTCCGCTGCCGAAATGCTCGTTAAATGTTTAAATTTAAACTCTTCTTTAGACCGAAGCGGGCTTGGACCGCACACGATACGGAGGGAGCTAAAGAAGGAAGAGGAAAACAATCAAGCTTTGGGAAGAAACACCAAAACTGAGGCAGGCCAAAGAACTTCTCGGGAATTATAGCCGGAAAAGAAGATTCACAGGCTTCCTAACGGGTCACTGTAGACTTAAGGAACACCTTAGGAAACTAGGCATAGAGCAACACGGAAAATGTAGATTCTGCGGGGATGTTGAAGAAACTCCAGGACACCTCCTTAAAGAATGTGGAGCATTGATCCACGAAAGAAGGAAACACCTGGATGCCTATCAACTATCCGAAGAAGATCTACCATCGCTAGATCCACTCAAGATACTCCGGTTCATCAAGGAAATTGGACTGGTGGAGGTGCTCTAGTCGAGTATCACATCGACGGGAGCTAAAGTAGGGGAGCACAATAGATCTATAAGGTCGCAGTGCGCTTACACCCATAATCTATCTATCTATCTATCTTGGAACAGAACGCATTCTCATGAAAATTTGCAGGTGTTATGTGCCCCTTTGAATATACACACATATACATCTGTATGTATCGGCATGTGTATACTTATTTACTTAACATGTTGCCGACCCCTGTATCCTTCCATACTCTTCAGTCCCGTGCAAATTATATCAAGATCTTTAGACCAAGCTGTCCAGCATACGTGGTGTAATTTGATGGATCCAAAAATACTTTCCGTTGGAGAATTGTTGTCAACTTGCTTGATGTGACCAATCGAAAGTAGTCTTCGGGCCTTGACTTTTTTGAATACATTCACATCTTGGTACACCTAGTAAAGTTCAGGAGCTCAGAGTTCTATATTTTGCTAATTTTTCTTTCGAATGAACCCACTGGAAATCCTACAAAAATACAAGTATTTGGCGCAACAGACCGTATAGATACAGAGTCCAGCTTCTCATGACCATTTGTGTTGTGCGTGTAATATTTGTTCACACAAATGGAAGGGACCTACAGTTTGGAGGCATATCCGAAAGGCAAATTGAAAAGCTTTCTTATTTATTACCCTCGGACGTTTGTCAGACATTCACGAGAGGTGGGACCGTGAAAAAACTGTTTTGGTGTTTTCTGGGATTCGAACCCCGAACCTCACGCTCAGCGATCCAACGCACTAAACACTGAGCCACGACGTCCACGCTGGAATTCTACAATAACCTGCAAATTAAGTTATAGTGGCACTAGATACAACCTCACTTAGACCAGTAAGGTCCATTGTGTTACAACACGAGCTGCGATCAACATCTGCAAAGAGCTGCCCAGTGAACCAGGAGGAGCAAGTAATAAAGCGTTGGAGGCTAAAAATGTTCGCATTAGCTAGTTCACCGAGGTTGCGAAGGAGGTAAGCTCCTAAATGCAGTTTCCTACGAGCGGAGAGAGCTTTGCATAAAGGAGATGTATTCATTTATGCAGCTTCTACAGAAGTCGTTAGCCAGCTTAATTGAATGCCTACTGACAATGCAGTGCCCTGTAAGGACACCAACTATGTTTGAAATGAGCAACCTTTTCTGTCTTATGAGACATTTGGAGCGTTTCTAATTCAGCTTGGGCCAGTACTGCCTGGTGATGAGGCATGTAGTGCCATCTGCCCATCGGCGGCAGTTTGGTTAGTTTTGATCCAGTTTGGATCTAGTAAGCGAAATGAGGACAATAGCCGTTGTCCAAGAATGGATGGGCCCAGCAAAAGGAGAATAAAAAACTGTGAGATCTACAGACATCAGAAGTAGCGCCTATTTGGATGCGCAGTTTTAAGCTTCCTAGTCGTGAGTGTACAAAATATTGTTCCTATGAACCCTTCGACAAAACATGTGAGCATTGTCCTAGAAACGACTTTAAAAGCGTACTAGGCGACTCAAACGCTCAAATGGTAAAGAAGCACATCTTTGGTTGGTAACAGTTGGTAAGCATAGGCTGCGCGACATTACATCCGGAAGTGGTCTTAGGTTTTTTGGTTTGACGTGGGACTGAACGTCACTAGAGCTTTCATACGTTTCCCTCAATCCAGTTTTCGCCCAGGGGACATGGCTGTCATTTTGTCACGAAACGAACAACTTGACCGTACTGCCATCCATGAAAGACACGCCTCTATTCTGGACATTCGAACTTCCTGGGTGGTAAACTTCGACTACGATCGCTACCTTGTTGCAGTCAAGATACTAAGATATGCAGACACAACAGAAAAGGATCACTACGGTAAGATACACCGTCGAAAAGCTGCCATTCGCAAGAGACCGTCAGATATTCCGTCGTTGCTATTCCCGAAAATTCTCAACGACTCCTGTGGTTTTGCCACCAAATTTAGGAGCAGGGACATAAGTCCCCGGGACAACATGTAAGTAGCTACCTCAAACTTGAATTGAACCAAATTTCTGGGCTGGGTGGCTCGCTTCGCTCGCTAACAGGATTTCACTCTTTTGTCCGCAGGGTTAAGCCGCTCACGCGACTTCGTCGCTCCGCTAAGGGTATGTCAACACCTGTCAGGCAGGCGCCTATGACTTGGATATTGATTCTACGTAAATTTGGGACTGATGTCCCTATGGGATGCGACATGAATTCCACTTAAGTGGGACAAAAGACCCAAAAGAAAAAAAAATGTACTTATGTGCCGGGGACTTATGTCCTTATGTCCTTGTCTCAGACATCTTTCCTGTTCATTCGTTCTGTGATCAGTAGCTTATGACATTGATCGGGATCGGTGTCAAGTTAAGGGGATGTAGAGTGCCTCTGATTTCACCGCTACAATGCCCAAACTGAGATGAACAAGGGTGGTTATAAAATTGGAAAATATAAAAATCATTGCGGTTGCTACAAAGTATTTACAAATTCACCCTGTAATTGTCACCCGCACTCAGGGAAAACGTCATTTCAATGCATCGGCGATTTGTACAGATTTCTCAAAGTAATTTCACAATCGACTACTGAGTAACTGCCCTAGATTAACTGTACATACAGAATGAAGCGCGACTTTTTCATGTCGGTCGCCGCCATTTGGTGCTAGTTGAGCTGGGCGCACAGATCGTCGCGTACCGAATGCTACGAGTATTTTCATTCATAAAATATTTTTTTTTCCATTCATTGAGTCATATTTTGGTTTTTATCTCAGTGTGCGCCAACCGCAAAACTGCCTCCTTCTTTGAGTACAATTCGCTGTAACGTACTCGTATACTATCGACGGAGTTGTGTACCCGTAGATACCTTGGCATAGTTGCGCTAAATTGTGAATGCACGCGCGCGTTCGGTGTAGTGTGTAGGGGATCCCCAGTACGATGGGGAATATCTGCATTTTCTGAGAACTCAAATGGTTGACTGACAGTGCGCGGGTTGGGGTCGATTTGTTTGTCACACTCGCCGTCGTTGTACGGCCGTCGATGATTGAGTGAAGCGCGGTGTATGGTACTATCGCAGGTAGATACATACTCGTACATCGCTTCGTGTGGCATTCGAGAGTATCTGACTCATTTGAGATATTTTTGCGATTGGTTTGCTCTGCCCAGTGTGATTGCGGATAAAAATAGAAAGGCCAATATTAAATAACAAATGAGTGTACAATTAGTAGGAAGTCAATCGAAAATTTGACGGGGGGGAGGGAGGGCTGTTTTGAAAATGCTTTGATACGGGGAACTATTGTGTGCAGGTACATGTAGTGAAATTAAAACTGATGTAAACAGGGGTAAAGTGGCAGGTGAAAACCACGTCAAGTGGTTCTGATGAATAGGTGTGGTTGTTAATAGAATTTATACGGTATTTATAGCTTCAAAGAAATGATCGAATTAATGGGAATACAGTAAGTTTTCTGAGATACAAACGACTGGAGGAAAATGACTTTCTGTCGAATCTGAAGCTGGTAACTTGGCATGCTTCGTACGATAGTCATTTGTTCAAACGCACCAAACTTTAGACGCTATCTGCAACAGACACATGTGGACGAATAGAGGATGAAATGACCAACTTTGTACTGATCCCAAGGAAAGAGTACAAAAGGCACCCTCCCTTCAAGGGAAAGACGACAACACAGCCCTAATGCAAGAAAGACAGATAGATCCATCGAAGACGTGATGCAGTGAAGGATAGTTCCATCTCAATCAAGACGCAAACTAGCCGTTGCAGCAACTTGAATTATGTTAATGGAGCATCAGATACTTTTAGCCCACCAATTGCGGTTTTGTCTCTATCAAGAGCCGTACTCCATTGGAAGCATTATTTCGATTGTTGTTTGGAATGATTTCGTGAGCCCTACTGCGTCATCTCCTAGAGTTGTCACTCCAGAGGCTATTAAGAAGCTCATCAACTTCGCAGGATGTACATATTTAAGGTCTCATCAGTCTCTTGATATAATCTATAGTTCTGGAAAGAGTCCCAGTGTTTTTCAGGCCAAGCTCTACGCTACGCTGAGACTTGCGCTAGCACAAACTTACTCTCAGGCATCAAAGGAGCCTCCATCCATTTACTCACCGACAGCCAAGTGGCGCTTAAAGGACTGATTTCCCACTCGATCAGTTCCAAATCAGTTTCAAGCTGCTTCGACAGTTTACAAACTTGGCCCGATACAGTAAAGCAAAATTGTGGAGGGTACCGGGTCACGTAGGAGTTGACGGCAATGAAACTGCAGACCTTCGAGATAGGAAAGGTTCCTCTGAGTTGTTCACTGAACCCTTCTGCGGAATATCTGACCCTGCCTTTAAACTTATCCTAAACAGCTGGCAACGCAACATGTGCATCTTCCACTGGTATAGCTCCGAAGGTCTCAGACAAGCTAAAACAGCTGTCCAACAAAAAAAAGCAGTTAATATCATAAAATATGGCAGAAACGACATAAGAAGGCTTGTGAGCTTCCTTACCAGTCACTGTCAATTACAATTACGGAGGATATCCTTAGAAGAGGACGAAACCGCAGTGAATGTGTAGCTCTGTGCAGAATTAGGAGAAGCTTCGTCCTTAAGGAGATCATATCTCCAATAGTCTTAAGGAACTCCTCCGCAGTTGTAATTATTGCTTTCATAAGGAAAGTCGAAGTACTGTTTGGAACGCCTTCTTAGACATTGTAGTGCTTAGTATCTTCATCAATTTCATACCACAACTTCCTATTCCTAAAGTAGCTCGACACTATCCTAAGAACATTGCTTGGCATGTTCACTTTTTCAAGGGAGCATACTTTCAACTTTAGTTTGGCTCAACTTGCTGAATCGAAGGCGTCCTAAATCTCTAGTGAAACTATGGCACAATACTCCCTTATTAACGTTCATTGCCATTTCGGTCCCTTGATGGCAGGAGCAATATTTACCACCATTTATATGGCATCTACTACGGGCTTTTCGGAACCCAAACCGGTATTTTGAGAGCCAGTACTCGGATATTGTCACTTTCTCTACACTTTTATGCACCGTGCTTAATAGACAGACAGCCCGATTATGATGAAGGAGCTCCGGGAGAAAACTGCATTTACCTCCTCGAAGATATCGGGTATTGCTTGCTGGCTACCGCAGGCCTCCCGGTTTCGAATTACTTCGTCATTTACTTTGTGTGATCCAGGAGTTTTCTTGGCCTGCCTCTCTTCTACGCTTGTGTTGGAACGTTGATTGACGTTGTCTTTTTGGCAGGGTTCGTAGGAACCCTTCCGTGAACATAACAGTAACAACTGAGCCGGTCGTGCTCCATTTTTTTCGAGATGGGTTCTTTGACGTGAAGGCTTCCTCGGATCTTTCGACTTCTAATTCAATCAGGCTTTATTGCTCTCTTTGTTACTGTCTTCATCTCAGCTACCATTAATTTACCCTCATACTTTTTGTACGTGGTCCAGCATTGCAAACCGTATATGAGATGAAAACTGCGGTGTAAAGCCTGCCTTTCAGCTTCGGGGGCTTTTTCGGTCACTGTAGACAGCAGAGTTTTCCTGCCACTTCATCCACCCTACGCTTAAGTTGATGATGATTGATGTCGTCATCAATTGTTGCTTCGTTATTGATCATAGATCCCAGATACTTGAACTTTTCGCTCTTGGTAGTCACATCTCCATTCAAATAAATGACCGGACTGGATCAGAGAATGGGCAGCACAGGTACTCTGTCTTTTTGGACTAATTTCATACCCGTTTCCCTCCAGCACGTCCACCCATACACCAAGTGCTCGTTGCAGTGACGTTTGATCGTCACTTATGATGGCTCCATCGTCAGCAAAGAATAACTGATGCAGTTTGCGTTCCGTCACTTTTCCTTCAAGCAGATAATCTAAGACTGCAGTAAATAGCAAAGGACTTAAGACTCTTCCCTGCTGCACACCGACTCTTTGGTGACACCGGCGAGCATCCTACTCTTGTCTTGGCTCCATCATCTACTTTGCAAGTAAATCAAGTTCATAATCTCACAAAAAAATTTTGTTACGGATTGTTTCCTGAAAATAGAGGTCCTGTGTACTCCTACTGCACAGCTTTACAAATCAAAATTCACCTGCAAAATAAGCCTTATCATCGTCGTCATCTCCATGTCAACATTTCTAATCGAGTTTAGGGTACTAACCCTCAGTGGCCTAATGTCACACCTCTCACAACAAAGATGAGAAAAATTTATAGCAAAACAAGACCTTCAGTGACGTCACTTAAATGTCAAGAGACGCATAAATAATTACTGCACCTTCCTTCGACTAACATTGCTAACATTGCTTACGAAGAAAAAAAAATCAAAAAAAAAAGAAAAATGATTTAAAACCGCAAAAATAATAAAAATTCCAAGAAAAATGACGCACGCACACACAAATAGGTCCCAAGTCCGCAATATCGTATCATACGATATTAAGTAATAATTATTTTCGGCCATGTTCCCTCCCGACCAGCAGCGCCAGATCGTGTGTAATTACTTCAAAAATCAAATGATTTCTCCAAATCGACAAGGTCAAGTGCGTTGTTTGTTTTTTGCCTCGAATGGAATAAAACCAAATTGCAGCGATTCGCCGCGTAATTGCAATAATTAATCTCTGCCCGATTAGACGGCGTTAACTTCCTCAATTTAAATTAACAGTTTAAATGGTTACCTTCAGCGCCACTAAATATTTACTTAAGTGCGGTTCAATCCATCCCCACATGCATACAACAATGCTTACATCTGTCACATTACAATGTTTGCTTGGCTATCTGTCAATAGCCAAGAAGTTCTACGAATTCCGTTGAAAATCCCCTTTAGTGTGTCAATTGACGTCAAAAGTTCGCCATGTATGTACGATCGCACCTTCGATTTCCAAATAATTACGTAGCACTATGCTGTTAATTCGCAAAGCCGCACGCGTGCAGGTACACCCCGGAACACCCTCGCTCGGTCGGTTTGTGGATTGTCGTAGGAATTTCCGTTTAACTGCAATCACATGAAGAGCACGGGAACAAAATGGCAGACTTGCGTTCGCAAAATGAGTTTTTGAAACGTCCCTTCTCGCGTACACACCCCCTTCACTAGTTGTTGGTTTCGTAAATCGTAAATCGTAAACAAAATGACGGTGGGATTTGTTTTTTAGAAATTCTCGATGAAGTTGGAAAGTATTTAATTTAATTTTTTTTTATGTGTTACTTGACAGAGTGACTTGTAAAAGGGGTGCCGGATACTGTGCGTGTTTAGGTATACAGGTCATCGATCTGGAATTGAAATGAGGCTGATGTCATAGTTACTGGGAAGTGCGAGTGCAATGAATTCCGCGACTTGTTGTTCGTAATGAAACGGTTTTCGTAGAAGCATCTGGTGCTGATGAATAACAATAATAAAAATAAAGACGACTGCTTAATGAATAATGTGAAGCCGGGTGACTCCATGTTCAATGGAACACTTACTTATTCAGGCACAGTGATGTGATGTAGCGTCCATCGAAGTGGATTCAGTTCTGAAAACTTTCAGTAACCTATGTATGTACGTCCTACTTTGCTTGAATCACAAACTTCATTCGAACCCATAAGCTCTTTCGTACGAAAATTTGACATTTGACTTACGTGACAGCTGTGTAATCGCTTCCGTTGACATACGCCTGTTATGGGCAGCTTGATCAATTGATAGAACTGAAGAATTTTGACATTAGCTTCCGAATACTTTCGACTATTATAGTTGAGCCTTTAATCCGGCTAGCGTCAGCGATCGTCTGTTCTTTTGAAAGAATCTTTGACGTTTGGCGACTAGGAGATGGGACTTGAAAACGCTAGTCAGAGGGTCTTGACTTTTTTTGAATATGTCCATCCAGTTGTTTGTAAACTCCAACTCACTTTAAGGCTGAAGAATTGGGCCGACAGGACGGCTCAGTGCCAAGTCAAATGCTTCGTAAGTGCAGCCTAAAAATGAGTTGGAAAATGACGTCGCTGTAAGTCGCTAAATCATATTTTCGGACGAAGTCCGCTTTGATGTTCCGAAAATCCACACGTTTTCAAAATGTGACGTTGGCTTTGGAACGGAGGCATTATTAGTCCCTAGTTCTTTGAAAATTAAGCTGTCAACAGTGTAACGGTGAATGTAGTATGCTAGAATGACATAAAACTGCGTTTGGAGGATTTGGTTTTAAGTGGGCTTTGATTCCAGTAGGAGGATGCAACGTGCCGCACCAACCCTCAAACAATCGATCTTTTGTGCACTAAGTTTGGAAACCTTGCATTCAGACATTTTGGAGATGTGCCAGTAGCTACCGCGTAGCTGCGATTTGATGGACGGTTGGACATTTTTTTTATGGACAACTATTGCGGGCCGTTGAGAGTCAATTAATCGGAAGCTTTTATCTGTTGACGTGTTTTGAAGGGTTGTTCAATGGGATGGAAGTCCGCCACTAAGATATTGACACTGTACCTCGGACAGGCGCAGTAAACGCCATTTAGGAGGTCTTAAAATTTTTTCTTGATATAGTTTCCAGTTTCGTTAGTGGAGGCGTGTACACATTTTGCCTTCAATTTCTACAACACAGCTTTGAAGGGAACAGCAGCTAGGGCAGTCTTGAGTTGAGCCAATTTTCCAAAACGAATCCGCATCCTGACATACGCAAACCTTGGGGACAGTTGTAATAAATGTCAAAATCCTTTTGTTTTCGCTTAAATGATCCTTTGAACGTTTCTCCAGGATCGGACAGATTTAAGTTTTTGCGTAGCACGGAGTCTACATTATCCACACGTTCCAAGTGCCTACTAGTAAGTCGTAGTGATTTGACGGTTTGGGCTGGTGTTACCATTTGCGATAGGACTTGTCGATGGCAGTATCCAAGGTTGGTATCTCTCTGATACTTGTAGCAATAAATTTTTTTCGAATCCCGACGACATGATGCCCAAACCCGGAGGGCTTGTTAGGACGGTTAGAAGTCGGTTAAACAAATCTACATGAGTGCTGCTATTCGTTCATTTATAACATTCATCTGCCTGTTTCCAACAGCACTGACTCAGCCATGAAAATCCTTACAGGTTTCAGCTCCGAATACGTCAGAGTAGCTTCTATAAGGTATCCTGTCGTCTGTCAGTACACACTACTCCGTCGAGAGAATATTCCACCACACGTCCTCCCTCTGAGAATGTACGGAGTATGTCTTGTTGAGCTGGCAGGCTGAAACATGCGCTTTAGAGATCTACGCTCTTGCTAGAGTTCTGCTAGGTCAACAAGAGGTGTTCCGTTTGTTTTTTGGATGTGTGCTGAAGTTCACCTAGATGTCATGATTCACATGTCTAATCGTAGTACGTGCACATTGTTGGTCTACTATCACCGCTTGGACATTTTGCCCGATTCCTCCCTGTCATCTACAAATGTCGAATCTTTACACACATGCAAGCTTGAAAAGAGCCTAACTCAAGCGCGAACTGTTGTTTTTCAGAGTAAGACGGACTTATCCATTTAGTGCTACCGCTACCAGTGGTGGTTGTATACAATGATGTTTCAACTAAGGATTGGTAAGGATGTGGCACAATGCTCAATGAATTATTCGTTCAGAATCGTAGAAGACTATGTTGGGCGCTTGGATATTGCAGTACGAAGGGAAATAAGGTCGCTTAAGAACTGGTAAGAGCCTCCTTTGCCGAGCCTCAGCCATTTTGACTACGAAAAATCAGCGCTGGATCGGACGTTGCTAGAAGTAGCTATAGGAATCCTGTCCAGGCACTGCCCCTAAGATAGTACATCAGGCAAGTAGAACATGGACGTATGCACGCAGATCCTGGAATGATATATGTATGTATAGCGAATCAAGGTGGAGAGAAAGACTATGTAAGTAAATAGAAAGATCTGGTCAGTGTCAGTTCGAACCCCACCTGGGGGACAGGGATCACAACCACCAAGCACAGCAGTTTTGCGTTCTCCAACTACTACACCAACAATGGGTTGCTGTCTAGTAGTAGTAGAATGCACCAGGTAGAGTCCTAGTATTTCTAGGATTTGGTTGTCCTTTAAGAAAAACTTAGAAAGAAAGAAGCTTTTATCAATAAATTTTTGGTCAAATTAAGTGTTTTGACGCAAGAGTCTAAGGTTTTCGTGCAGCCGCACCTAGCTTTGTGCTACCAGTTTACTTCGACATACCTAAAAAGTACTGCGCAAGCGGCTTTTAAAGCTTCGCAGTTTGTTTAAATATTGCATGCACAACTTATTTCTAGGTAAGTGTTAAGTGAGAACATTTAAGGTTTTTTTTAAGTCTAGACAGAGGTAAACAGTCTTTATTTTTGGTACTAATTCACACGTACACCTCTGTGCACCTCCCTTTGTAAAGAGTTCAAGTGCTGAATGACAATTTAGATCACTCGCCCTCCATTGTTCTTTCTGACGACGCACAAAGCGCAATTTATCTCATTACGTATGCCAACAAAGTCCAATAGAGTCCACAAATTTTGTGTACAAAAACTGAACAAATTTGCAAGTCATCCTCGGAAGTTTCCATTCAATTTGCTCTCCTATTAAACAAATGTGAAACTAAAATGTTATTCTCCTCGCCCATTCGGCAACAACTACATTAATTTGCAACCTCATTGCTTAATTATCTCGTCTATTTCATAATAACAAGAAATTCACTTATACTAACGCTTCTTCGCCTTCTACGAAATCACTGACAAAATGTAATCAAAGATAAAACCATGGAATAGCAAAAAAAAAATTAAAAAAAATAAAAATAATAACAAAACCCCCAGCCGGCGCCAATGTGCTGACTGATATCTTTGACTGAAAATTAAATAAATAAAAAAATAAAAAAAAAGAAATGTCATTCCAACACCTTGTAACAAACGTTCGCATATCAATCTCCCTGCTGCTGGATGTGCGGCGACGTCTGCCAGACTTAAGACTCATGCAGCACACGAGGGTGCTCCATAAACCTAGAACCAGTACCACATCATAAGTCAGGTGAGAGCCCAGTCACCACATTAGTACCTACTCAATCACAATACGAGTGTGTATCTCTATACCGCACACTCTCCACGTATCTATGAATGTATCTGCAAAGAGCCAACCAATAATAAAAAAAAAAAATCAAGAACTGAACTTGAATATCGTCACGTGTAGAACGTAAGGTTAACGCGGCACTGATTGCGTTCCAAGATAACAAAATTCAACGGAATTTCATACATATGTACATGTACAATCCAAACTAGATACAAAAGCACCACCTTACGTCAGGTAAGTCACTACAATTTGTACCCCCTTATCGTTGGTGATGAATTTTTACAGCAGCAACAAAAACAGACCTGACGCCAAACGCAATGCGATAACGTTCCTGATTCGTTAGGGAGCGCGTGTTGGACTCGTTACGCCGCGCCGTTACGTGTGTGCGCTTCGGCTAAGAGGTTATTTTTACCAAATTCTTACGTATGACGGCGCGGCGGTATATGAACGCCATGTGAAAGGAATTCACCTGTTCTTTGGATTGCTGCGCGTTGATTGATATACAATTCTACAGTATTTCTTGCCAATAAGGTAACAAGCAACTCGTACACACGTTTTGAAATACTTGCGTGGCAAAATTGTTTTATACTCACATTCACATGATTTCTGCATGCTCCGGGTGACTTTCTGTTCTGCTAATGATAAGCATCGCGTTGATTAGAGAGCGGGCTTGTGATTTGCTAGGTAAAATTGCGCGCAATATGGCAGTGGCCTTTGATCGCCGCGCACAGGGGTGATAAGTTTCAGGGTCAAAAGATGGCCGTTCTTTGACCCGTTGGCCGCTTGTTTGTTTTGGCTAATTTTCGATGATGTCCTTCGGTTTTGATGGCAGTCTTATGGCGCCACTATTTCTTTTTAAAAGCAAAGCGATATCTCTTAAGTCATTGTCTTAGGGTTGATGAAGGTCTGCAGAAGTCATTCGTTAAAGAACATGTGTCCGGAACGTCGTAGTTGGACTAATGCTGACTAGTTTTCACTTACGACGGCAGAGATACTGAGTGGCTTTAAAGTCGATCAATTTGGCCTTAAGTGAGTTTAGTGGCAGTAAGTGTGCGGAATTTGGTTGGATTGCAGGAGATTTTCTGGTTCCCAGAAATACTTTGCTTTCCATACCGAAGAGGTCAGACTTTTTTTAAAAAAAAAAAAGGTTTGGAATGTATCTTTTAGGCTCCAAAACCAGATTTAGGCAAACTTGCAAAGGTGATAGTAAAGACACGTTTCCATCATCGACAAAGGTTAGGTCGATGGTTTGATGAGGATGGTTTGCTCCGTTCCCCATCACACTTAGGTCTGTGTAGACCCATTGCGATGCCCAGTTTAGGGGCACGTCGCTATTCAACGCTGTGCAGCCATTTCGATGACCTGGTAAACATGAAAAGATTCGTTAGCGGAATTTTGGATATTTCTGAAATTTCTTGGAGGAAGCAGCTTCCTAAAGTTCTGCTCCTCAACTGACTGAGGCTAGGACAGTGGCACAGAAATCTTTGCAGCTTTCTGCATCGCCACATCCTCTGCAGATGTCGTCATTGTTGAGATTTAGTTTCCTAGAAGATTATGACCCGTGAGTACTCCGACTGTTATTTTCCATAAGTCTTTTGGTGAGGGAATCATCGTAGTTTGGGTGGTGAGCTCCATCTGTTATTTGTCTTCATACGAATCTTACATTCTACTCGTTTCCTGAGATCACAGACTGGGGGTTTGATCCATTACTTGGTTATGATCCACTGCAGATCCCAGACGTGCAAGCTCATCAGCTCTGTCATTACCTTGCATGTTCTTGTGGCCAGGAACCCAGCAGAGTCTTACATTGTGCTGTGAGCCAAGAACCTTAAGCTTATTGCGACAGCAAGTTTGGACTTTATTTCGATGGCAGAAATTGCTTTTATGGCCGCCTGGCTGTCAATAAATATGGTAATAGCAACCCGTGGTATGCCTCTGTTACTGCCAGAACCTCCGCTCGGAAGACACTGCTGTGATCAGGTAGCCTTAGCGAGATTTGTATATTAAGCCTTTCGGAGAATTGGCCAGCACTCGTGCCTAATATCCACTTTTGATCCATCCATGTAGATGGACAGTGCTAAGTGGGTCCTCCGCGTCCTACTCCTCTCCACTAGGAAATGTGAAGGATATATTGAAGTTCGAGATATGGAGTTAGATAGTCGGAGGAGGTGTTTGTTCCTACATACGTGATCCTTAAGACTCTTTCCAGCCCAATTGAGCTTGAGGTGCAGGCCGGTGATTGGCTAAGCCTCAGAGCACTTTTGGCAGCAGATTCCTGCATGTATAGGGCAAGAGGTAGCAAATTGAGAATAGTTTCCAACCCGGAAGTCGGTGTTGTTCTCATTGCAGATGTAGCGCCGATGCATGTAATTCTTTATTTTCGTCATGGCACTTAGGTTGGTGGTTTTATTAGTTGCTTGCCACAAGATTAAGCTGAGTATTTGGATCCCTTTCAAGCTTTTCTAGATGTCTCATGATGCCCTTGCCAAGTCACGTCATTTTTTCTGTTACCCAGTGGGTGATCTACGGAGTATCGAAAATTTAGTACATAACAAGCACATCCATTGATATACCACATGGGTGTGATTTTGTTTACATTCCACACGCAAACTATTATTTAATTGATTTGTTATTGAGTGGAATGTTCCCACAGAATGGCGCGTAAACACTTGACATTCAGGCAGTTCGTTGTTGTGGTTCCATCTCCATCTCAACGGCCAACTGATATGATAGTGAAATTATTAATTTTATTTATTTTTTTATTCATATTTTCTGTACAGTCGAACTTGAGAGCGTTCAAAGAATTATTATCAAAAAATTGTGTAATTGAAAAAGTTCTAAATTTAGTTGCGACAAACAAAAGATGTTGTTTTGGATTTATTATTCGCGGGGCTTAGTGACGAAGCAAAAATGTTCATTTATTGTAGGAAAGTGGTGGATGGTGTTGTCAGAGCTTAAGGAGCTTAATACCTCTTTTAGAAGTGAGATGATGAATGTGGAAGATACGTGGAATATATTCGACGCACTTTAAATCAAACATTATTTGCAACCGAGTTGTCTTTTTCAAGCTTTGTGGAGTCTTTTTAAAAGGATTTTGTGGTGGTAAATATGGGCAAGGATAATGGAGAAAAAAGTGATGCATGATAGAATGATTCCTTTGACGAAGATAGGAGCAAGTTTTGTTTGGCAAGGAGCAGATTCAACTTCAAACGATGTGTCCTAAATTTTGTGACAATTTTCAAAAGCTGGCGCTTCAATATTCGTTGTGAAGGGTTCTGTATGTACATAGATCACAGAACCCTATTGCTCTCGCTAGTGCGTGCGTCCGTTCTCCTGTCTGTCACAACCTTCCAGCTTCTACACTATAAAAGCGATATGTATGACACCACAGTAAAGTGGTGACTCAAATACAACGCCGATATGGTTTTTCGAGAAACTGTTATTTTGAAGGAAGTTCCGAAAAGCAAAGATGGCAGTCAAATTTTATCTTATTTATGGCCGTGTACGTAGGCATATGATAAACGAGTTTCTTTTTAAAGAGGCGCCATGTTTTCGATAAAGATAAATGTCAGTCTAGCTGTCATTTTTTTAAGTGTCAACTTTTTTGCTTCACTATGGATATTTTTGCATCGCAGTAACGTTACCAACCAAATCGTGGAATATTTTTCCGGAAATCAGGGTTCAGTTAAACAAATTTAATCGCCCATCTGAACGTGCTGATCGTCATCTTGTGGATAGTTTTCGTACTAATTTAACGCTACACGTCATTAGGCTCACAACAAGAATGAGACCAGAGTGTTCCGAAGAAAATATCGCCGCGGTTGGGGCCAGGTTTATTGAAGACCCGAATTTATCCGTTCGCAGGCGTGCACAGGAGCTTGGGCTTTGTCCATCCACAACCTGGATCATTTTGCGAAAGGACCTGACCTTATTCCTTACAAGGTTCAATTGGCGCAAGAATTGAAGCCACGGTTTCCACACGATGTGGTCACATGTCATGCGATCTAGCGCCGCTCGATTAATTTCTGTGTGGGTACGTAAAATCGTTGGCGGCGTTGGATTACTGAGAGGGAGGTTCGAGGTTCGAGTCCCAGAAAACACGAAAAAGTTTTTCACGGTCCCACCACTCGCGAATGTCTGACAAACGTCCGAGAGTAATAACTGTCATGAGAAAGCTTCTCAAAAATAAAAAGAAAAGCCTTTCGAACATGCTCCTAAACTGTAGATCCCTTCCATTTATGCAACAAGAATGGTCGGGAAGAGCTGGGTCCTGGAACACATTCGATCTGTTGCGCCCAGTATTTGCATTTTTTTTGGGAAATCACTCTTAAAAAACTCCTTTACGTCGTTGAAAAGAGGTCTTTGGCTAGATCCAAATACGAATGAATGCATATATATTTTCGAATTTCAATTTTGAGTATGACCTCAGGAATGTTTTAAGGAAAGTAATGCTCCCCCATTCCTCCTTCAAGTTTTGTAAACCATTCGGTCTAAAGACAAAAAAATATCGTGTTAACAGAGCATTTTCGGATCCCTACCGTTAAATATGTTTGATTTGGATATCGGAACTGTTTTCGAATTATGTATCTAAATCGATTCCCTGCGTGCTCGTCTCAGCTCGTCCACTTTCCAGTGAAAAAAATAAAATAAAATAAATAAATAATTGGTTGGTTGATGTGGCCCTCGATAAGGTACACTTAGACCAAGATAGGTCCATTGTGCAGCCACGAGGTAAGGGCAGGTGGGTCACTCTGTTCGCTCCTGGAACCAATTACTTTTCATTATGAAATTATTAATATTGTCTTAGTCATTATTAAGATCATTGAGACCATCAAAATAGTAATGACCTAGTGTAGCCTTCCTAATATTAGCAAATGCAGGACACATGCACAAGAAGTGAAAGACTGTTTCTGCGTCAGTCACGTAGTTCCCCGAGACGTCACAGTGACCCGTTTAACCAGCAAAGGGTAAGGTTGTACCTCGGAGAAGACTCCGACACCGACTCCGTCTTAGATTTTGGCCCATCTGTAAGAATACACAGCGAATCGTTGTACAAGACATCGTGTTGCGTCCACTCTTGTCTGTCTGGTATCAAGTGTTTGAAACCTAAGCTGAAGTCAGTTTACGTAGACAAGCGGTCGGTAACCTTGAGGAGATGACGATGCGCCATAAGTATGCTGGCATGACTAGTGCCTTGCTCTTTCCATAGGCAAGAGTTCTCAGTCGAAGAGCAGAGCTGTTTGCCGATGATGGCTATCGATAAATAAATAATTGCTCATTAAAAACTTTCAGAAAGGCGCAATCCATCTGAGACCCCTCTGACTCTTACCTTTAGAAGTACATTCTCAGCTCAGCAACTTGCGAATACGAACGAGCGAATATTCGCTAATTTTGACATTACATTCACAGAAACTTTTCTTGTCATTCGTTGCATTTCAAAAGAATTGTGAGGTTAAACTCTCGCAAACATTTTAGTCGCGCGAATGTGGATTGCGTTCCACGTTTGTGCAATGTGAATAAAATTTGACAGTTCGCAAGAAGTACTCGCCTATTCGCGGAAAAATCAACGAATTGTTAGCTTCTTCGCAGAAACTAATTAAAATTTAACTTTTTTTCTATTAATCGATAAATAAATTAAGCTCTGTTCGTTTGGAATGGTAAAGTTGACAATTGTGTGCCTTTAAATGTACTAAAAATGGTTTGTTTGCAGTTCGCTTATTCGCACTGTGAATGCACCTTAAATGTTGAATGAATTTCAATGATATGTGCAAGTCTGTTATATTTGAACAAGAGAATTATTTTCAGTTAGAAAAGTGGGCGTGTCTGTCACCTACTCCCGGTTCTTATAACATTCTTAAGTTAAAGCTTGATAGTCTCCACAAAGAGTTTCGAAAACGTTCCTTCTTAGAGAAAACGTTTCCAAAAAGTCTCTATACATGAAGTCAGTGCATTTCTGTTGAGTGGAATTCATTCATGCAGTCATTTTGTTGTAAAGAAAACGTGTCTGTGGCCAAATGAAAACTGATTCCCACTTGGATCCACAAGCTTAAGCTCAGATGCCGTCCTCCTGGGTCAAAAGTGGTGCCATATAAATCGCTTAAACCACTTAGTTTAAATGCGATACGTAGATAATGTTACACAAGACTATGGCTTACGATTTTTTCTTTACGATTTCACAGCCTGGAAGCCTTTAACCTTTTTTTAAGGCTAAATTCTATGAAGGCTAAATTCTAGTTAGGGCAAGCATGTAGGGTACTGGACATACCAAAAAGATAGTGAAGGAGGGCCTTACCTACCTTAGAACCTGAAAAAAAAAAATCTATGTAAATGAATGGATGGATGTGCATTGAGACCCCAATTCATTCCGAAATTTGTGTGGAAATTCATGAATTTTTTAAGGCTTGTCTGGAATTGCCAGACGAATAGTTTCATAAAGTAGAACGCACATCATTGCTGACCGAAAAACAATCCCAGAACGGCCACGATTCTTCCTTGTTTACTATGAAGGATGATAGTATTCCTAAAGCCATGAAATGATAACGCAATTTGTTGTTTCAATGTAAAATCACAAAAAAAAAGTATCGCAAATCTTAATCTCATAAAAAAATCTTACAAACAACTAAAGATTTACTTATCTCTGAAGTTTGATTTAATCTCAACTAATACGGGCTCACACTAAATCAAAACAACGTCTAAAGGCGATCATAAAAATCGGCGACGTCCTCCAATTTAACCGTAAATAGAGCACAAATACCTCAAGTATCTACCAAGTATTAGCCAATTTGCTTGTTCATAGGTTGCGCGGTAGCTGATTTATTACAAATCAACATACGTGAGTGCTAAACAGTAAGACCCCGTATCCGATTAACGCCTAATCTCACACCGAATGCCTCCGATATAATCGGACAAGTGGCCGTGCAAGTATAAACTTTTTGATTAAGGGCTTAACTCAGGCATATCTTGGAATAACACACGAATGACTAGGCACAAAGCCGTCCGTCCAGCCTCCTTCCTCGCTCTGTGTTGACTTAACATAGTTTTTTGTCATCGCTACTACCAGCACACATGACGCAGCAGAAGACGCACAAATTTTGTCACTCTCATCATGACGGAGTATGTGGGTATAAAATTGAGATACTTTTTCCCTCGAATAAGTATCTCAAATATTTGCGCAAATTTCACGAGATCAGCGTGCACGTCATTCTCCCCAAGCAGAGCGTATCTAGGGTACTCGATGAGTGTGCTGTACGAGAAGTAATCACGCCTCACGCTCTTATCACGCGCATCTATTATTAGACGCAAATTCGATTCTGATAGTTTTTTGCTGATCACTCATGATGCACGGGACTTTTTTTGCGTTTTTTTTTCGGCTTTGCTTGTGTTTTACCTTCGTGTTGACTTTAATTGGTATCTGCGACAAACGACGACGTATCTCATGAGTGTGATAACTAATTACGATGGAATATGGCAATGGCGGCAACAAAAAGTGCGCATCAGCCTCGGACGGGTGGGCATTGTTTCCTCCTCCGTAGTAGTTATGATGAGATAATGGCGATGTAGTATCTCAGTATCTGGTTATAGACAATTGGTGGTGATAATTTTTTTCAAATAGAAACCGCTGAGATAAATCGTCGTTAATGGGATTTCAATGGCTTGGGGACGAAGAGCGGGGGAGAACGTTGAGACTGCAAAAGTTTGTAGATTCATTTGTCAACTGCTACGCAGTATATTTGCAGCGCGCATTGATAGGGCAGCCGATCGGGTACTTCACAACGACGACAGGTGATAATTGCAGCGTGTGTTCTGTTTGACTTGGCATGGTGTTGTGGTTCCGTAGACTTTGATCGTCTGGCGTGGATGGACTTACACTAGTGCAACCGATGTAATTACCCCGCCGATTGGCTGCGAATTAATGCTGGAAAGGAGGGGATAAATGCGGCACATGCTGCATGCAATTGAGACCTCAAGTGGTTGGGAAATTTTTCCCTATTTTGCGTAGTTTTTCGTTGGTGGCTTATCTTAAAGATTCACGGGGTGGTTTACTGTTTATTATCTGTTTTGTTAGCATTAAGTTGGGGACAATCCCCAGGCGGTGAATTTTTAATGTTTTCTCGGAGATGGTAGGCTGTATTGCTCATAAATTAGCATAAACTGTTGACTAAATTGTAGATAGTACACTGAGGCACTAACGATTTGAACTTTGTGATGAACTGCAAAGAATTGGGGCATTTGCGTCTACGACTTAGAGAAAACAAGGTCAGGGGTTGACATAAGATTCGACTGTGAGGTGCTGTGAACAGATGTGCGTTGTAGAATGGAAAGTTTCAGATTTACTTGGAAGGGATGCGCTACGTCTTGTGTTATCAAAATAGGAACACAGGTTCAGACCTTGAAAGATAACTGGAAAGACAAGCACATGCCACCTTGTTGTCGTGAATTTCGATCTGAAATAGAACAAAGGAAGACGGCTATCTCGACGATAATCGGGGTGAGTTGTACGTAAGCGCTTACATCGGTAAGTTGCTTGATTCCAGAGAGGTCATTATCGACCTTAGTGGATCAGCGAGTACTCTTCATCATCCTAGGCATACGGACCTGTTCGAGAGGGTTGACAAAATCTGTTATAGGCGGCATCGATCGATAAGGCGTAGATTGGGTTTTTGCTGATTGTCAACTTTGTTACCTAAAACCGCTCTGATAGGGGCTGAATGAGTTCTTGAGGAAGGCTTTCTGGCAGTGGAGATCTCATACCTGAAGCTAAGGAGGCTGATGCCTCTATAATCGGTGCAATTGATGGGGTCTTCTTTCTGGTGGATAAGGTTAAGTGAGGTTGGGTTGAAGTGGCTGACAGCTTAAAAGGCCGAGGCACTTAGACAAATGGTAGCTTCGTTGAGATGCCAAATAGACTGGGACAAAAAATCTCATTCCCTATTCATTAAATCAATTGTAATGAGGAAGCTTCTAGTATACGTATCTGTTACATCGCTTAGGTCGTTCGTTACATTCGGAGAAAGTACCTTATTTTAGTTTCCTTCTTTGAGAAAAGTATCTACAGGCCTCCCGGTTTCGGATCACTTCGTCACAGAGGCCGAACAAATGCTGGTGTTTTTCCATTTGTGTGATTCATGAGTTTTTTGGCCTGCCTCTCTTACGCGCTTGTATGGGAACGTTGATTGACAATGCCTTTTTCACAGGGTTCGTAGGATCCCTCCTTTGAACATGGCAGTGCCAACTGAGACGGTCGTGCTTCAATTTTTTTCGAGATAGATTCTTTGACGTTAAGGCTTCCTCAGATCTTTGAACTTCTAAGTTGAGCAAGCTTTGTCACTCCTGCTGATATGAAGCATTTTCATTTTAGCTGCCGTTAATTTCTTTTTTTTAGAGTTTTGACAGCACGTAGAGGTCCATATGTCTAACGCCCTGACGCTCACTTACTTACTTAGGTTGTTCTACAATTCGAGGTGAACCTGGGCCTCAACCAACAAGCCTCTCCAGTTAGTCCGCTTCTTAGCTAACTGCCTCCAGTTGCGCAGTCCAAGTTGGTAAAGGTCTCCTTCTACTTGTGCGCGCCACCTTAGGCGAGGTCGTCCTCTACTGTGGTGTCCCTTCGGGTTGGATTCGAAGACTCTGTGGGCCGGAGTCGATGCCGCTGTACACTTCGTAAATTTCGCCGTTGAGTCTTCTCCACCAAGGCCCAGTTTAAATTGCCTTCTCAGCCCAAAGAAACAGCGATTGGAAAGAGTTACTCGTATTCTTCGTTTGATTTCCGCCGAGATGTTATTGTCAAAATTAATAGCAGAGCCAAGGTAGACAAAGCACCTTACCACCTCGAAATTATAGCTGTCGACTGACGCTCACTTGCTCCATTTTATACACGTCATCTTTGTATAAATGTCACTCATTGAGCAGCTGTCAATATATAAAATGGATGTGTTCAGTACTAATTTCACGATGAACGCATTCAACTGCGCACCAGTATTTATGACTTCTTCGAGTATATCGTTTTGGAGATAAAAATTGTATCATGCCTAGAACCCTTCATAGAACCCGATTAGCTTATTTTAATCGCTGAAAATGTATTTAAAAAAAATTAACGTCGTAGCACACATAGCTAATAGCCATTATAGCTAAATGCGTCGAAAATTTTTTTAATACCCTGACTGAATACATTAAGGGTGGTCGTAGAGAATCCAATATTTTACTACCGGAAACAAATAAAAATAAATCTAAAAATTTTCGAGTACCATAACCATTTCTCAAGTATGACAAACAGGCGTCACTTCAACTTGATTAACGCATAGAACCGTACGAATACTGTGTGTCTTTTTTTTATGGGTTCAGATAGAATCAAAGTAAAACAGTTTTTATGTCTCTGATTGGGTCAAGGTTATGGAATATTTTTTTTTTATTTTAATTGCGCACGAGAATGCTATCTAAGTGCCGTGTATTATCTGGTTGACACAGAGTGCGCCAAAAAAAAAAAAATGGGGAAAAAAAAATTCTCATTCACGTGTATGTTTTGCTGATAAGAAAAAACAATTGATATGTACTCGTATGTCGTGGACCCATTTAGGTTCTTATATCACAGCGAATATGGAGTAGGGTATCTAGCATGTGCATCAGTGACTCGGATATTTATGCCGATATGATTGGAAATATCGTTCCGTTGATGGAATTTTTGTTGAAATTTTTGAATGAGTACAAGCACCGAAAACTGTGAAATACTTAATCAAAAGCAGATTAAGTCCAATAGAGCTGGAAATAATCAAACATCATGAGCGTTTGTTAGAAAGGCTGATGAAAATTTGTATGAAACTTTCTGTTTTGGACAGAACAGGGGCGTGGCATAAGGTTATCCAGGGAGGTTATCGTGCTTTGTAGAGTACGAGTACGAGTACGAGTCCGAGTATGTAGTTAGCTCGCTTCCGCCACCTGTTCAATGAATTTTCAAAGAATTCAGCCTCATAAAACGAGTTAACAGGTGATAAATACTTAGACAAGGGGAGTACTATAAAAAGTATTTCATAATAATCAAGACCAGACGACATAAAAAGAGCAAGTCATTCCCCGGCAATCTTTTCATTCGACTAGAGTCCACACGCATGTTCTGTAGTTAACGAATAGATAGCGCCTGCTGGACACAGATAGTATCTGGAGATGAAAAATGCGTTTAACCCATCGGAGAACGATGTTTAATCTTACTTTTGACTCATAAACTTATTTTTTTTAGCTATTTATAGGGCATTTAGGGAAATGAATCAGCCACTCTACGGCTATCGAAATGAATGTGAGATAGAATCCAAAAGGTGATAAGTGGATTGTTTTGCACGAGGTCCGATAAGAACAATTAAAGTTTTCAGTCAAGGGCCGATTTTATGGCAGATGACTCAATCCAATTCAAAGCAACCACCTTTGCGCCAGTCTTACGACTTTATGGGTACTGAAAATGGAGTAATTACAAGGATGTACATATGGAGTATCTTTGCAGATTAAGGGTCATCTCACTGAAACACATAATACAGATCCAACAACAAGGAGACGTTTGCCTGCTCTCACACAGGATAATGGTCAGATGGCCAATAATCGAGAGTCAGAGGCGAACAAAGTAAGGCTTAAAACAAAGGCCCTAAGCACTTCAATTTCTCAGGAAAACACCAGTCCCGCTCAACTCAACATTGCCGGACAGCAAGTGGAGAAAGTAAGCAGCTGTCTATATTTAGGAAGTATGGTCCCGGAAGACGGTGGTACTGAACTGGATGTGGACAGTAGAATTTGTAAAGCACATGCTGCGTTCGGTATGTTGTCTAAGGCCTGGAAAAGCTATGTTTTCAGCACAATCAAGCTGAGACTGTTCCGATCAAACGTGGAAACAGTGCTACTTTATGGGTGTAGTACCTGGAAAGTAACCAACACAGTCACAAGGAAGCTGCAAACCTTCATAAATAGATGTCTTCACAGCATCCTAAGGATCTTCTAGCCGAACCGTATATCGAACGACCAACTACTCGCGATAACAGGCCAGGAGCCAATAGACGTCAAAATACGGAGGAGAAAGTGGCAGTGGATTCGTCACACCCTACGGCGCGAAGACAGTTTCATTGCGAAGTACGCCATGGAATGGAATGCACTTACCAATTCAGGCACACAAGTGGACCGCCCTAGACAGACTTGGCGAAGGACGGTCGAGGGAGAATCTACATCAATGTAGATGACTTGGAGGGAGCTCAAGAACGTTGCAGAACTCCGAACACGATGGCGCGCAGGCGCTGTTGACGCTCTATGACCCACGAGGAGTCAGAGGACCTAAGTAAAGTGAGTAAGTATCCAGGAGATAAATAAGCAAAGAAGGAAAAATATGACAACTTCTAAATGCTTATAGCTTCAGATCAGCTTAACGAAAGTCATCAGCTAAAATTTTCCCCCTGTTCTTAGAGGCACCATAGGTAAAGGCAATAAGGCTGATATAGAGGCTCCTTAAAACCTCAGCTATAAATCAGTAATTGACAGAGATAATACTCGGTCAAGGAAAAGTCAAATTTTGATTTTTCATTATGAGCCGAACTAGGGTAAGTTATGTAGATAAACCCAGGACGTGTGCGTATTTTCTGTTTGCCTTCTTAAAGCCACAACGCGAGTCTATTTTTTTTTACTCACATATGAATAAATAAGCTCTTGCCTCTTATAGTGTCTCCAGCTGGGACATAACAGCCTTCCATACTCTTCGATCACATACAAATCGCTTCCAGTTCGATTGGTTTCAAAGCGGACGTTCGGTCTCCTTAGACACATTGAGCCCGGTAGCTAGGATTCCAAGATACTCTTGGCTGGAGTCTCAGTGTCCATTCGGTCGATGTGGCCAATTTTATGTATGTCGAGCATTGGTTTTTCTATAACATGCTGGTAAAGCTCACAGATTTCACGGTTGTATCTTCTTCCCTATTCATCCTTCTCATATACTGGACCAAAAATCCTTTAAAGGATTTGCTCAGACTTCCTTCTAACAGTTTTGGCACTTGGAATCGTATAATATAGCAGGAAGGATTAACGTCATAAATGCTTCAATTCAGTCCTTCGAGTTAGGAATTTTAAGATCAACTTGGACGACGAATCAAAAAAAAAGGTTTCCCAAGGACACATCTTGAGATCACCGTCAGTTTTGTTTGCTTACTCCGAAATTGGAAAACTCTCTGCCTACGTCGAACTTGTCGCTGTCGATAGTGACGTTTTGTCCACATCGGCGTACGAGTATAAAGGATGCGCCATATATTGGCTTACTCCTTAAGTGGATGCTTTTTCGAACCTCGTAACTCTAAAGCTGGTCTCCGCGGTAAGTCATGGATAGTTTTATGCTTAAAAAACGCTGGGAAATGTTGGAACATTTTTTCCAAAGTAAGTCCTGTGTTGCAGAAACTGCGAAATTTGAAGAAATATTTTGGGAAATTCATACGGAAAGTTCGTAAAACTGGCATGGACTTCTTAAAGGAGGTCCAACTAACTAAAAAGGTTAAGCAAAATGACAATTTGTTCCAAGCAAAACTATAGGATTTGGGGCTGCGAAAATGCTCACGTAGTCGTGGAGAAGCCTACTCTAACTGTGAAAACAAAGATGGTTCAGAACACATCAGGAAGGCCACCATGAGTAAGTCTATATTTCCGCAATTATCAGCCCATATAGAGATCATAGAAAGAGCATTCCATTAGAGTTCTCTAGAAGAAGTTAAGTGCTTTCAGAAGACAGCTCCAATAACGCCATTTGGGTAGGCGATCACCCAAAAATCTTCCCCTTTTACGTTTAGTAGCAGCTGCCTTACCGGATAATTCCTGGGAAAATGAGACTCCTTGCAGAGTGTCTGAAGTGGCAAATCTTTGTGAGGACACACCACCCAGTTCTGTCTTTATAGTCTTGTTCATGATTGATCAGCTCAGCAAGTGGGGCGTCTATACCAAGATTTTTTGTAAATACAGTCATTGGAACCTATACATCAAGGTTCGAGACTAGAGAACAATTTCTTAGGTTCGTGGAATGGGTAAGAAAAAGACGTACATATGTATGTGTACATTTTAATTTAAGAAACATTTTTTAAACAATCTCCTCTTATCTTAAAAACTCAGCGTAGTGTCCTCCAGTGATCCATAGCAATCCACAGCCAGACCGCTATCACGACTATTGTATCTGCCACTACATTCTCCAAGCTAGTAGAACACTGCAAAGAGGAACTCGCCTCTCTGGGTCATCGGTTCAGGATCAGACTCCTCGGGTTCCGGGTCACAGCAACATTAGCGAGCTGATGAACAAGCGAGGCGGGGATCTGCCCTTTATAGCCTCCATTCGGAGGCGGTGAACGGCCCTCAAGGCTTAAATCTTTGCCATAAGAGATGGCAGGAACTATGTCATATCCAGGCAGATGTGGCCCAAATACTACACGAATAGAACACAAGAACTGTAGAACAGAAGCCGTGCAGATATTGCAAGAATTCTGGCAATTAGTATTGGCCACTGGCCCAGCGGGGTTCATTCAGCCAGAATAGGTATTACAGTTAATGTACATTGTCGCAGCTGCTATATTGAAAGAAACAATTCTACTCTCTAGGCAAGGCCAAGCAGTGTACAGTAGGTAAACCCTTCTTTGACAACCTAATAGAGTTCGCGGAGATAAGCTTTAGGGACATTATCAGTTTCCTTAATGTAACGGGGGGTGGATTTGAATGATCTTTACTCTTTTCCCGGCGTATCTGGGGCAACGAAACAATAAGTCTACCCCTTACCCTTTCTACCTAAGGCCGTATTCCGCTAATTTAAGCAACACACCCTTCCGTAGAAGGTCTCACTAGTGCACTTGCAATCGCACCCGATTTAATGTTCTTTAAGGGTGCCTCAATGCAACCGCGATGTATCCTTTATATCCTAACAATTTTTTTTAATAATACACACCAATGAATGAGGACCTGCTTCTCCGTTTCTCCAGACCTTCCTGCAGTTCATTTGGGCAGCATAGAAACGTTTAACATTAAATTACACATGTTGCCCCTTTGGACAAGTATACGATACTGTTGCAGTAGAACTCTGACTCAATCCTCCTTTAATAGTGAATATTCCACCTTCAATGCATACGAACTTTGAGTACCTAAGTTAGGTTAGGTTAGGTTGAGTAGGGTTTTAAGTTTATCATAATACACTAGGCACCAAAGTGGGCCCAACACGATCCCTAGGGAACCTTTACAGCGAAGACCTAAGCCAATTCTCCCATCCACTTAATTGCCCTACAGAATTTGAAGATATCACTATTGTCGTTCCGGGACCTTATCGAAAAAGTATCTTCCAAGGAACTTTAGCCTTGTCCTGGCAACGCCGTGACATTGACAGAGTATGTGTGTTATATCCTCTGAGGCATTGCGGTCGTTGCAGTACCTACAGACATCTGTGTTTGATAAACCTCATCTCATAGCATGCTTCCTTAGAAGACAGTGGCCAGGGAGTATTCCTATCGCTGTTCGTATCACCCCCAGATTTCCCGCGGTCTAAAACAGGCCACAAGGCATTGGACACCTTGGACAAGGCCATCTAAGTTGGAACATCTTGAATTAGCCATGTTGATGATTATATCGCGAATAATTCCCCTAGCCACACACCTTGGTGGTTTAGAGTTACCGATTATGTCCCTACGCGGAAGCTCTGCTCCTCTTTTAGCCAGCACGTCGGCTTTTTCGTTGCCTTCAATGCATATCGCAGTGTCCAGGTAGCCAACATAATCTGACACGGTTCTGTGTACATAATGTCTTAAGCATTGTGCAAGATTCTAGCGCCCTTACCGCAGCCTGACTGTCAAGGAAGATTGCGATATTCCTGCGGGATATTGATCCCATCTCGAGTAGTTGTGCTGCTTTAAGTGCAGCTAGAACCTCTGCTTGGAGCACACTGCATGTATCCGGAAGTCTCAGGGCCACCTCTAGGTTGATATCTCTCGAGTATATACCTGACCCCGTGCCCTCTCTGGTCTTAGAACCACCCGTGTATATTTCAATCTCGTTGTGGACAAAGACTGTCCTTCTTTGCCAATCCTCCCTAACTGGATACATTACTTCGTACGGTGTGGCGAAGTCTAATGTACATCAGGTATCTAATCAAGACAGCAAATCACCTCAAACGTCATGTGTCCATAAAAGCTTCACAGTGTCATGAACGATATGATTTGGACGCTCCTCACTATATCTTTGGTGACAGTATCACAACAGTGTGATTCGTAAGTCCACCGAAGTGCCATGACTCACTTAGCTGGGTCACAAGTCCAACATGGAATGTGGACTTACAACCCGCCGGCCGTCGTACATTCAACTAGTAAGCCTCATCAATTGCACTCGTATAAATCATGCGGCGGAATTAACTCGTAGGTTGTTGATTTATTTCCCATAAGTGAGATGGAGCACCGGTCCAAAGTCCTGATCTTAACTGTGGCATCGCCATGCCTCCGTAATCTCTCGAAATTCACAGCGAAAATTTTGTAAACACTCGAAGGAAACACTTAACTGCGCAGGTTTTCACACGCAAGGCCTTGATCGCACCTTAAAATAGTCTTAGTCACTTAGTCACAGATAAATTACGGTCTACCAACTCCAATCGTTCGCTTATTTAAAGTCAACCTCATCTCTGCTCCCAGATTCATCTATCGCGGCACTAGCCTTCAATTTTTTTTTTTTTTTTGAATTTCATAACAATCCGGTAGGAAATTTCGCTTCTCTCCATATGATTAGCAGAATGGTTATCGGATTTATTTTCTGCCATTGAAATTAATTTAATTTAATTCAATTTTTTTTTCTTTAGCTAAATAGTGTTGCATGATGGCACGCGACAGGTTGAACTTCTTTTATTTTTTTTTAACACTTTGTTTTCCATTTTTTTTTTTTGTATTTTTATTGTACAATAAACGAAAGAAAAAATGTGACAATCGCAATAAAAATATAAACATCAAAACAATAACAGAAAAAAAAAACAGAAAAAGAGAGGAGGAAGAGATAAGAACGAATAAAAACGGTCTGTGGTCTAATCGAACGGAGGGTTAAAGGTACGTCGCAGTATAGAGGCGATGTAGATGTAGGTAGTAGATACTTTCAGCTTAACGATTAGATAAGGGCATACTCTCTGCTATTTGTAGATACCAAGTCCAGTTATGGTGGTTTTTGTGTGGCTCAGGTGGAGTGGATGTATCCCGGGGGTGGGATAGCCGCCCTCATTGATCACAACAGCACTTGTACAACTTTTGTAAACACACACAGATCTGTGTGAAGTCATCCCGAAAGCGTACCGAACTGCTAGCTGTGTGTTCTGTGTCTCATATAAAACTAATTACCGCAATCAATTAACTTTACAATTATTGAAAGGTGTACGAGCTCCGTTTGTTTAGACATCAAAGGCTTGAGTCACTGGGCTGAGTATGGTGTGTGATTCAAGAGTTAATTGTTTTTTTTTTAAGGAAAATAATTGTTTGTTTACATTTTGGTCACATAATTCTTATCGGGGGTTTTTCCGCTTTCAAGATGCAGATACATTAAGGTTTTAATGCTCTGGGGGATTTGGTGTGATTCAAGTGTTACGCATTTGTACACATTTCACGCATTGCTTACATGTAAGTGGAAAAATTCCCAAGGTGCTAGAGCAGAGGCTTAGCTTACGTAGAACTGATAAGAAAATTATTGTGAAACTCGAGAATTTTAAGGAATGTAGCTTACATGGAATGTTCCGTCGATAATTAGAGCTTAGGTCGAAAAACCCAGAGAAATACTTTGATTTCAAGAACAAGACTGAGAGATTCACGAGAAGAGCTTGGATTGTCATTGAATAAATAGTTGAGCTACGTCCAGAGAGGTTGATTTGAATACTTGTCGGAGGTTGAGACGAAATGTGGGCTTAGAACAAATCTGCAGGAGGAAGCCTCGAACGGCGAAAGACGCGTCAGTTTCCAGTTTTACTAGACAATCTGACGGTTTGTGGCCAGAAAGTAGTGAGGAAGTTTGGAAAGCATTAGTAGAAGCTGATTATCCAGGAAGTATCACACCAACGGTTTCGATTCCTAATGCGTACTTTGATAACCCCAGCTTGTTAATAGAGGACTGGGTAGAGCATCTCATAACATGGATGAAACTGCGATGTCTTTCGGACCCCGTTCAAAGCGCCAGGTCCTGACAGCATTCTGCCAACTACATATGCCGCAAAACCCCTGATAAAGTTAAAAATAGAATCAGGCTACATTTTTATAAAATGTCTAAGGCTTTGATGCAGTGGCTATAGAATATGGTAGTCGGACCCATTGTTACTTTTGTATAGAGCTCTTGTCTGGTGGAAGGCTACATTAAAGAAAAATACACGAGATATGTTAGCCAGGGTACAAAGAGCAGCCTGCATTGCCATCACGGGTGCTCTTCGCACTACACCCACGGCTGCACTCGACGCACTATCTTCTACCAATGGATCTACAAACAAAATTAGAAGCTGGTAACAGTGCGCTTCGCCTCACTAATGCAGGGCTCTTCAAAAGCAACAACATAGGTCATAGCTCTATTCTTAAGGGATCATTCCCCAACATCCCTAGCAAAGCGGATGGTATACTCGGCCCTGATTGGCGGAGGATTGGCGTAGGAAAAAAGTTTCGATCGAAATCTCAATTTATACGGATGGTTCTAAAACTAGTAAGGGTACGGGGTCAGAGATATGGACCTACACGTCGCTCTAAGACTTTCGGACACATGCAGTCTGTTCCAGGCAGAGATTCTTTGCCATGATAGTCAGGCTGTGCTAAACGCGCTAGAGTCCAACATCACCAAATTTGAACTTCAGGAGTTGCCGCACAATGTTTAGGGCATTATGTTTGCAGAACCGTGTCAGATTATGTTGGTTACCTGGACACTGTGATAGAGAAAGTAACGAAAGTGCCGACGTACTGGCCCAAAAAGGAGCAGAGCTCCCGATAAAGGGCGTAACTGATGGTATAAGACTAGCAATGGTGGTGGCTATAAGAAATATTTTCGAAAAAAATTTCAATATGGCCGACCTAAGATGGTCAAACTTAGAAGGGCTCAGGGTTTCTAAGGCCCTGTGGCCTGAGTTAGATCGGAAAAAATCTGAAGAATTAGTAAAGCTCAGCAGATCAAAGTTAAGAATGGCGATAGTGATACTCTCTGGCCGTTAAGAAGCACGCTATGAGATTCGGTTTAACGAACACCGACACATGCAGGAGATGAGGTTGGTTCCTTGAACAAAAATGAGGCCATATTTAGGTTCTGTAGGGAAATTAAGTGCATGGGCGAATTGGTTTAGGTTTCTGACCGTGAAGGTTCCCTAGGAATCGCGATGGGCCCAATGTGGTGTCTAGTGCTTTATGACGAACTCATAACCCTATATAATCCAACAAAATTTATCCTAAGGCTCGGTAAGCACAACTAAAATTGTAAGTAGCGGAACTCGTCAGTGAGGCGTTATCGCCCCTCTTTTATGGCTAATGGCCATGGACAGGATCTTGACACGACTGGGCAGAGAGGAGCGTATCATTCAGTCTACACTCTGTAGCGATAGCGCAACTAAAATTATGAGTAGAGGAACTCCTCAGAGAGGCGTTTTCTCCCCTCTTTTATGGCTAATGGCCATGAATATTGGCACGACTGGACAGAGAGGGTTTCAAGGTGGTTGCGTATGTGGACGATTTAGTATTTTTAGTGTCAGAAAAGTGTCTCCCTGTGATAAGCCAACTCATGGAGAGAGGTCTGGATTTAGTCCAATCATGGGCCATGAGCTGTGGCCTTGGTGTAAATCCTCATAAAACTCATCTGATGCTATTTACCACTAAGACCAAAATACACAAGTTCACCCAACCCAACTGAACGGCCGTCTACTCTCTTTATCCTCTAGTGCAAAATATCTAGGCACAATCCTCGACTCTAAGCTTAGTTGGAAGCTAAATATTGAGCAACGGGTGAAGGCAGCAAGCATAGCCTTCTACGCATACAATTAAAGCTTCTGCAAAAAATGGAGTCTTCAGCCAAGAATGACTCTCTGGATGTACGCAGCCGTCGTACGTCCAATTCTCATCTACGGAGCTATCGTATGGTGGCCTGCCTTAAGCAAGAAGTACAATATCGACAGACTAAAAAAGGTTCAAAGAGCAGAGTGCATAGGAACCAAGGCCGCTCTGAGATCCTGTCCAACGGATGCTCTTACTGTGATCCTTCACTTGCTCCCTCTTGAACTTCACATCAGAGATACAGCTTTATGCTGCGCGGTCCGGCCCAGAGAATCTGGGTGCTGGACTGCTATGCCTTACGGCCATAGAGAAGTCCTGGAGACGGTACCAAACAACCTGGTTGCGTCTTCGACTGATTTAGAAAACCCCAACTCTAGATTTCAGAAAACGTTTTTCTGTCAATTTTTCAACCAAGGCGGAATGGAAAAGCGGTAAATTAGTCAAAGATTTTAATACTAAACGTCGGCGCGGGCGTTTTCTCAGACAAGCTGAACGTGAGACTTGAGATTCATGAGGCCTGCCGATCACTGAACACTCTCTCAACACCCAACCGGAATCTTGTCATTTTCACTAATAGCCAAGCTGCTATCAAAGCCATTGATTCAGCTATCACATCCTCAAAACTGGAAGAGCAATGCCGGAATGAGGTAAAAAAAATTGGGTATCACCCTCATCTGGGTCCCAGGACACAGTAACAATGAGAGAAACGAGCGGGCAGACGATCTGGCTAGACAAGGTTCAGTCCTAAGCGGATCGCTGACAGAAAGATTCAATGTTCCGCTAGGAGTCATGGCCAACCTAAGCCCGAACACACTTTCCAGCTGCCCTAAACAAATGAGCTACCAAGCAGATCAAGACCAGATATTGCCAGAATTGTAGCCATACGCACGGGCCGCTAGCCGATAGGAGACCCTGCAGCCAAGCTTGGCATCCCCCACAACACCTTCTGCCGTAGCTGTAGAGATGCTAACGAAAAAGAATCTCTTCTTCACTTTCTTTGCAGCTGTCCGGCCCTGGCAAGAACGCGACAATGTACTCGAGGTTCTTACTCTCGGACGTTTGTCAGACATTCAAGAGATTTGGGATCGTAAAAACACCTGTTACGTTGGGTTGGGGGGGATGTGCATCTCGAAAGCTGCTTACATGGGGGTCAATTGACCAATCCATCGTAGTTCCCCATGGGTTATGTTACCACCTCTGACACTATTTCTAGTTCTCCATCAGCGATGCTTGTGCCAGCTCGCTAAGTTCTCCAAAGAGTCGGTTTCCCATGTGGAAGATGCGACGATTTGTGGAGATTTGGCCAGTCGCAGAGCAAATGCTTGATGGTTTCCTCTTCATCTTGACAGGTCCTGCAGTAGTCCGGGGTGTTTATACCTAGTCGTTTGGCCATATTCCCGGTCGCGCAATGTCCCGACAGAATACCTATCAGGATTCGAATTTCCTTTATCCCCATCTAGTATAGTATGTGGCCATAGCTTGCGGGATATGGCTCAGTCTCCTTTTGATAACGAAGCAGTGTTCGTTAATTCCCCGGTCCTTTGGCTTATTTTCTCTTTCAATACTCCCATAGGGATGTCCTTTTGGGTATGAGTATATTGCGTGCCTTGAACCTTTCCTGGCTAGTTTTTCTGCCATCTCGTTCCCCTCTATATATCACTATGTCCGGGACCACAGCAGAGCTTGACCACGTTAATATTGCTTAGGACTTCACGACAGATGCATACTGATCTTAGACCTTATTGTCTCGCTATCCAATGCCTTGACAGCTGCTTGGCTGTCCACGAAGATTGTAATCCGGGATGGATTGACCTCGCTGCTCTGTCAGTGGCAAAGACTTCGGCTGGGAAAGCACTGCAATCTGTTGGGATTCGCAGAATACCCCTGCTCCGGTTCCCATTTCAGTGTAGAACTGGATGTCCTGTTCATTTACCTAAAAAACTTGTTGGTGTTTTCTGGGATTCAAGCCGCTCATTCAGTAATCAAACGGCGTCCAAAGGTCGCGAGGTTGATCCAATTTATTTTCATGGACACCATAAATACAATGGAATCCCTTTCAACCCAATGCTGTCAATGTCGCTTCATTCCAGAGTCTAAGTCTACTACCAACTGGAATTACGTTAAAAAAAAAACTCTCCAACGAGTCGCCTGTTAGCGCGAGCGATTCCCCTTCTAATCAGCGTCGTAACGTCTGCGATCTCAACTTTTACAATCCTAGTCAAACCAGCCAGCCAAGCCTCGCACGCGCCTAAACTCTGTTTCAATCCATACATACAAATGTATCTCGCAGAACATACAGATACTAACTAATTTATTTCTCTCTTAGCCGGAAATCGCAACGCAAATCAATTAATCAAAAATTGACTCATACTCGAGTTGGTTCGAATGGTGACATACCCTGGACAATAAAATAAAATGCCACCCAGTCAGAAGCTGCTTAGATCATGCTAATTTATTTAATAAAATTCTTTCACTTAAGGAAAACATTCTACGCCATTAGATTCGACTGATTAAGCAAGAAAAACAAAAAAAATATGTAGCTCATCACAAAACCCACCCCCTCTACATAAAAAAAAAAGGAAAACAGTCACCACAACCACCCCCGCACACACTAAAGACGACAAAACAAAACCGTAAAACTGCACTTAAATCCGTGACATAACACAAGTAGCTACCAGAAAACCGTTCAAAAACAAAACAACGCGCCAACAGATTTCCGAAAACAATTTCTAAATTTAAATAGCTGACCAGCCCCACAAACTGAAATTCCAAATATGTAACACCCCCAAGCCACCCTGAATAGAAAAAGTATCTCAACGCATTCCCTGTCACTTTGTTGCAATCTTTTCGCCATTTCGCCTTTTCGCCGCAACAGCAGTATCTGCAGCATACACATAAGCACTACGCGTGTGCATGGGTCAATAAAGCCGGCACGTGTGTCGTTTTTGTTTAGTCAAGTGTTTTTCATTTTTTTATTCGAATTTTAATAAAAACAAATAAAATAAAAAATAAAAAAACAAAAACAAGCGGAAACTACTCGCAGCTGTAGTTGTAGCTGAATCTAGCTCTCAACGTGCTAATAGTTGAGTCAATAGACTGGACACACGGTACCTAGTGGTGGTCACCCTTTGATGGATTCTCAGTTGCGGATTTATTTGGTGTTTGCCTCCACTAAATTCCGCAGAATGAATTCGAAAAAAAAAAACCGCTTTTTTTGATTTTCTTGTTTTATTGAAGTTTTTTACTAAAAATACGAAAAACACGGCTATTTTTAGGAGTACTCGTAGCCGTAGCAGCCCCCTATGTTGACGACGCTGGTGCTGCGGTCATAAACTATTTATTTTTAATTTTAGTGCTTAGTGTATGCAGATTTTATTCATTTCACGTGCACTTGACGAGTGGGATTAACGATGGGTGTGTTGGATTCATTAAGTTAAAGTCACGAGGGAGGGGGTGATACGAGGCAAGATTCGCGCTAGAAAATAACAAACAAAGCAAGCAAGCAAGAGCGCTTCGGACCGGATGACTTGTGGACTTGTGTAGAATTTGTTGTGTTTTTTTTTTTTTTTTGTTAGGGGGTGTGTGTGCGTTTTTGTGGATGTTTGTCGTTCGTATCAGCGGCCGAAATCGGATTTGGAAATTCAGACTTTATGATCATTGGACATGTCACGTGTTATGATAAAGAAATTAAGATCACATTACTCGTGTTAGCTGTCCTTGTGATTGGCGCGAGCAAGGGTAATAAAAAGATTGATTGGGTGGGTGTGGAACGTATTACGAGGGTTTACTGTTTTGGGAATGAGAATACGCCGCAAATGGCTTGGAGGGCTTGGACTGAGAAGCTGGTTAGTCAATGTGGCGGCCAAGAATGTTGCTTTAAAGTTGGGGGAATAACCTTTGGTCTTCTGCACTTAAGAGCGTTGTTTATTTATGGCGTGAATAATGGGGGGAACAATTTATATCCGGCTGAATGAGTTGATGAGTTGGTTAAATTCTGCACGGGAATTCGCGTGGCTAGTACTGGGGCGATAAAGTAAAGCTTATCTCTAGACTGCTCAACGAAAGCAAAAGCTGCTCAGCAGTACGGTTTCAGGAGCCATACCGAGGAATGAGTAGAATTTTTTTCACACGAGACTGCCTTAAAAAAGAGATCCTTTCCTCGGAAAAGGCAAACGTATAACACTGGAAGAACGCCCAAGTTGCCTTTAGATATTCCTGAAGCGAGTCACTTTTCAGCCGATGTGGGGTAAATGCATTCACGGGTACGTCGCGTCGTTGGAGCCGGGCGATGTTATGGAAACTTGCCGATTCTAGTCGATCATTGCAAAACTAGATCCCTGGAGTTGGACAATGGCCATGTACATACCTATCACGGACTACATCACGCCATATTTAGGCTTCACGAGACCGTTCTCTTGGACAAATGGCCGCTTACCAAATACGCAATCCATATTCGTGTACACAGAGGGCCCCAAAATGGACACTGACGTGGGTTCTGGTATTTTATCTGAACCGCTGAGAATAGCACGATCAATCCGACTCCCAAACCACAGTGTGTGTTTTCCAAGCTGAGGTCCTGGCTGTCATAATAGCAATCCGTGCGTCTGCTGTAAGGGCAATACTTCCTGAAGGTATCACCTTTTTAATTGACAACCAGGCTGCTATAAAAGCAATTACTGTCGTCGAAATAAAATCGAAGCTTGTGATGTGCTGTCGCGGAGAACTTAAGGCTCTTGGTACGCAGCACAAGGTTGAACTCTGCTGGGATTCTGGACATGAAGGAATACCAGGCAATGAGAAGGCTGACGAGCTGGCAAGAGGTGTCTTGGCATCGACCAATGAATTGATGGACCCATCCGTGTATATCCCGCCTTGTACACTTAAGCTTGAAGCAGGGAAAGAAGCCACGAAAGAGGCAAACTACAGGTGGAACTCCATGGAAACGAGAGACTTGTTCGGAAAGCCGGGAAATCCATTTTCACCCTCGTGGGTATCATCACAGGACACAATAATCTGCGGTATCATAGGAAAAAGGCGCGTTTGGAGGAAGAGGAATTCTGCAGAGGCAGTGGCGATGAGGAAGCGATTGAGGATACAAACCAATTTCTATGCCACTGCCCCTGCGTCCAACATTCAAGATACACGCTAGTGCGGAGAGACTGCTTTAATTACCTAGAGGAACTCTCCAGTATGCCAATAGAAACTCTGGTGAATTTCATCAAATCCACAAGATGGTTTGTATGTAAAGGACCATGAAACAGGTAGAACAGAAATTAAGTAGTGTAGTCCCCTAATGGGTAACACAATGGGTCAGCATTGACCTGAGTGTGACGTGGAGAACTTCTCCCTACCAGCCCATAAACTTAACCTAAAATAGATTCCTGGTCACCTCCTTAAAGTCTCGTGAAAAGTCTCGTACTACGACGTAACCTTCCATAATTTTTGGTTCCTTGCACACTGCTTCCAGTTCTCTAGACCAAGCTGCATCATATCCTCAATCAGTTGGACTTGCAATAGAAGTTCGGTAGTTTTGGACGTCTCGAAATTAGGGATTGCGATTTGGCAGAGTGTTGTTGTCCATTCGCTCCATGTGTCCAACTTAATAGTACAGGAACTTCGCAGTGCAGTCTTAGAACCAACTATACCAACCCATTCAAGTTGTAGAGTAACCTCCTCACTTCAAAAGGCATCAGGACGACTTCTCCATGCCGATTGCATCGAGTTTGGTCAGTTAGACCAATTCTAGTGTCCTTATTCCTTTATGAATGAGTACGAGGCATTCCGTGAGAATTCATCACTCTCAAGGTGTTGGGTCCTCTTAAGGATTTCTAAACGGGTGATTCTAAGACTATTTCTATTCACAAGATCTGCGTGGGATGCCATCCATGCCATGTTATAGTTCTGGACTTTGTCAGGATTAGTTCTTTAGCGTGTTTCTTGAAGAACCTTCTGAAATCTTCCTACGAATTGCCACCATTTTAGTCCTAGCCGTGCTGCATGATTGCTTATGATGCATGTCCACTGCGACTGACTGACTGACTGCGACTGACTGCGGATCTCATGGACACCAATGCTCCGGCCCGCAGAGTCTTCGAATCTAACCCGGAGAGAGGCATATTGGTTGAGGCCCAGGTTCACTTTGAACTGTAGCGTCACCTAAGTAAGTAAGTCAGTTAAACTGCAGATCTCTTTTTGTCATAGACTGGCCATAAGGATTTGGCTATGGCTAAAGTATCTAATCGGTACCAACGCCTGTTAGCTTCCTCGTTGGACTCAATTTCTATCTGTCTGTTCAAAGTGCTCAGCGGAAGGGCCTGCGAGTCGCTTAGATATGACCCTACCCTGGCTAGTTCATCCACCTTTACGTTCCCCGGTATATCCATGTGGCCCGGTCCCCAACAGAGGTTCACCTTGTTGGCCACTGAGATCCTCACCGATGTTGACTGTAACGCTTTCATGGCTGCTTGACTGTCAACATAGGTGCTCATTGTTTTTGCGCGCCAATCATGACCGCAGCTCGTTTGAACTTCGGCTTGAAAAACACTGCAATCGTCTCCAAGTCTGAAGGACCGGTTTGTATTTCGGAACTCGCAGTAGACACCAGCATCAGTACCTATCTTCATTCATTTTGGACCGTCGGTATAGATTGTAAGTTTCCCAATCCTTCGTTGGAGGAATGACATTGAGGGATGGACTACGTCGCAGGGGGTCCAACATACGAACGTTGACTAGTCATTGGACTCCGTTTAGCTTTTTAACTCCAGTGAATTCCGTACTCTGTCTCCCCCAAAACCACTGCAGCTTACGAGAGAGGCGGTCTGACGAAGTAAGCATGAACTTTAAGCATAATTTTAGGGCTTAGTCCCAACTGTGATCCAAACCAACAGAGATAATGTTGGAGTCTCGGCATATATCACCTCAAGGGTGGTTCTCTAAGGGATCAAGGGATTGGAGTCATTCGCTGCGCCGATAAAAGTCAGTAAGAAGTTTGAAAGCTGGGTATCAGTGATGCGACAAAATAATCTATCTGAAGCACGCAGGTGCTTCCAACTCTCTTTAAGAAAAAATTAGGTCTCGTCGCACTAATTTTTATCAAAAAAGTTGAAGTTCTAGGTCCCAAGAACGATAGATGAACATCGACACTTTGGACATTTCACTTCTGACGAAATTCTTTTAAAAAAAATCTCATTCACACCACAGGAAAACCCCTATTTTCCCTATTTTTACAGAGCATCCGGTGTTGATAATTGTCATCCCAAAGCGAGCGTCAACAAATGACTAACTCCGCAGACACCATGAGTAAATATAAGATTACACACGCGTAATCAATTCTGCCACTTAAGCAGAAAAGAAATCTGATATTTACACCAAAAAACAACAAACTTTTCCTCATATCTTCGTCATCAAAACATACATCACGAGCCTAAATCGCTCCACGATGGGATTAGTCAGCGTTCCACATCCACTACACACAAAAAAAAAAAAAATATGAATGATCCAACAAAACATCACGATCATTGCATCAATTTCGCCTCAACTACACGATAAATCCAAAGAGCGCGCGGCACAACACACTCAAAGCACACTGCTGACCCAAAAACTACAATGTATCTAGTACGAGAGATTCGAGATCCAAATAACGAGCGATGACCTCCAGAATTTGTGGCCAGATATAGTCAGACCAGATCAATTGTGCGATCGGTTTGAGTTTGATTGTTCCACTCTTGTAATTATTGTCATCAGTGTACATGTATCTGTGCATCTGTGCGAGTAGCGAATTTTTCATGAATGAATGTATCTTTTTTTTTTTTACAACAGCCTCCCCCGGATGTGTGTAGTCAGAGTCACAGTTCAGCTAGATATTGTACCTACAGTGCGGGCTTGGGATGCCGCTGTGCTATGCAGTGTGTGCAATCGACAAAGTTAATTCGGAAAAAATAACTGATGACGCTGCCAGGCGGGAATTGTGTGACTATGTCATTGCCATTGACTGCTTAGTATACAACACGATTCTGTTGATGATGATGATCGTCGCTGTCGTCGTCGTCGTTGTGGCCGTCAGACGCGATCGTTTTATTTAGATGAGCAAAGCTTTGGGGCTATTTATGGTGCTTTCATGCTACACTGAGGAAAATCGAGGCTTCAAACGATGCGTGTGCAACACACCAGGCACCCATACCTACACTCTACCTACCTATATCCATCCGTGTAGATACAAAAAGTTTAATTAAGTTTGAACAGGAAGGCGTAGTTTAATGGTTTTTCATTCTTTTGTCGAGAAAATTAACGACGAGCCATTAATTATGATTAGATCGAGGGGAGATGCTTAGAATTCTTAGAATTTGATTAGTCGGCGGCCATTAGGTGGATAATGGCGGAGACTAATTATTAATAATTGACAGGTTGAGCATGTCACTTGAAATGGGAGGTAGTTGTCGGAGCCAGGCGCCCCTATTGTTATTTTTTAAGGGACACGCCTCATTTAAGGTTGTTTTCCTGTTGAGAATAATAGAGGGGCTTGATGGTCTTTTACAAACAGCAGTTTGTCACGTTATGATGGCTGGGCCCTTGATGTTTACATACGCGTTGATTGTTTTGCTAGTGATATGGGGCTTAAATTTGTACTCCTATTGCTGTCAAGTAATCGTCTGCGGGATCGAGAGCGAAAACTGCATAAGTGGGGAAAGTCCCTAAACGTTGAAACCTTCAGGGCAGTCAATGACCAGGGGATTTAGTGAATCCTGTTCGATAAAATCGTGCAAAGCTATAGGTGATACTTTGGGAGGTAGCATTCGTGCTAGTAGCTAAGAAGTATATGTCTGCAAAAAGCTACATTCAAAACCCTACCCAGCGTATTCTACCACTTAGCATGCAGGTTGTAGTATTCCCGAGAGACAACCAGAAAGATATTCGAATGAAATGGAGTCAAAGAATGGCCAACTACATGTGTGAACAAGCATGACGATGCGGTACCCATAAGGAGGAGCATTTCCATCACTAACGTGGAATCAAATTTTTTACGAACTCCTACAGTTCGGGGCGAACCTGAGTCTCAACCAACAATCCTCTCCAGTTAGCCCAGCCCTTAGCTAACTGCCTCTAGTTGCACACTCCAAGTTCCGCACACGGGCCGGAGCATTGGTGTCCATTCGCTCTACATGTCCTAGCCAACTTAACTGATGCGCAGTTTTTTGACAAACGTCGATGTCACTGTACAGCTCGTACATTTCGTCGTTGAATCTTCTCCTGCAAAGCCCGTCAACACAAACGGGACCGAATATCTTACGAAGAATTTTTCCCTCGAAACGACCGAGGATATATTCATCCGCTTTCGAAAGAGTCCATGCCATAGACCAGCACTGGGATGATTAGGGTCTTGTATAGAGTCTCCTAAGTCGTTCGGGATAGGGCCTCTCACTCAGTTGCCTTCTCAGACCAAAGAAACAGCGAAACAAGCTCCCTTACTACCTCGGGGCGGGCACATCCTACTGGATTACTCAGAGTCAATTACTGGTCCATTGTGCTACCAGGTAGAGAACCCCCCAATCCAAGGAGAAGCTTCAATTATGAGGAGCTTATATCATCAGCACTCATCACATCAGCACCGAAAATCCGCCACCTGATCCGAGCAAAGGCAGGACAATCACATAGGAAATGTTCCGCCGAGTCGTTGCCTTCTACACAGGTGTAGCAGAAAGGGGTATCACTTAACCCTAGCACACAAAGGTGTAGTGTCCCGTAAGAACGCCAGTAAGTTGTCTGCAGTCCTTCAAGAAAACCGCCGATTTCCTACGACGTAATTCACCATTCGTTTAGTCCTGGAGATCTATACCACCTTTAATTGTGCTCATTAAAAACCCAATCGTCAATGAAAGCCCTGACCAAGCACGCTGCCAAACCCAACGTGGGTTCAGGTCCTGATAAAGCCGCTTCTGAACTTTGTCTAGCAAGCTCGTCAGAGATCTCATTCCCTGTTATCCCGTTGTGTCCTGTGTTCAGCCTTCCGACAGAATCCAAGGAGGTTTTGCATTCGCGAACTATTTTGGAGAAGGTTAAAGGATTGAGTAACCGCGCAACCCCTTCCACCTGTCTCTCACAATATAGTCCGCAGCCATTAGCCTAATGTTGCCACATACCACGAAAACACCAGCGCTGAACCGCTGCCCAGTTTTAGAGCCGTCTGTAAAAATGCGATTACACTCCTTTCCTGGTCCAGACTCTGGCCAAAGCCAGTCAACCTACTACGAGTATCTTACTCTCTGTAATAATTTCCTTAATTTGTTTATCACCTATTCCAGAGTTTCGAGGGGATTGAAGGCTGGTTGCGAATCGCTACACCCCTGGAAAGCGTATTTTCCAAAGGTCCTCCCTGGAGTTTATGGTGTCCTCCTACTCAAGAGGTTGGGCCTCTCAAGGTGTCAGCATTTCTTTGGCTTTCCTTACATCGTGTGTATAAAGGTTTAGTTCGGACTCATAATTTGTTAAGTCTTACTCAGTCTTGCTGTATTTTTCGGTCTTTTGACCTCTACCCTGTGTTTTTCAGTTAAGAAAAACTCGCTAATCCAGTAAGAGGCCTTAGTGGGTTTGCTGTAATGAAAGTTGAGACAGAATTTGTTAGGCTTTTCTCACTTTTCCATTCATAAGCTGGACAGGAGCTTCAATTGATGTGCTTTTGGAAGAATTTTTTTGCTGGTCCAGCTCGTAACTGGAAAAATTAATGACATTCCTTCAACTGACTGACTACCTCACAAAACGTCAACTACTCTTGCAGGGGCTCTCGACCAATCAGAGCTGGTTGACTAGCTAGCGCGTAGAATTCTCGACGTCCCCATTAGCATTGTTTTACCACTTTCAGCTGCTCTCACCCGTAAAGCACCCTGCTACTCCATGAGCCTTCATTTTTCAGAGATTTAGCTGGACGTAGTATTCCGTTCGCCAGTTAATGAAGCTGAAGCAGGTTTTGTAATTCTACCGGAAAAGCAATGTCGTCTACATAGAGAAGAGCCTTGATCACAAGGTTTGCAAAAATAACTGCTCCCGGTTGTATAAATGTACGGCGGTTGATCTAGAACAGCGAGAAGAAATGAGAGCATAGCCTGCGACCTGATTTTACCCCAGAAGTTGAGCTAACCAAGTTCGATACCCGCCCCACACTTACTTTCATTTTATTTGCAAGGCGTACTGCGTAATGGAACTGTCTTCGCGGCTTAGCGTGTGGCCGTGTTTATTTTAAGCCTACCTTTGTTCGCCTCTGACTCCAGATTATGGGCCATCTGATGCTGGTCCATTATCCTGCGTAAGAGCAGGCAAACGTCGCCAGCTTAATCAAGATGTTTGAGATATGATGTCAAAGTCCATCTAAGTCCCACGTTTCCTCCAGAGAGAGCTGCATGGATTACATCACTGATTACTACAAGGAATAACAGTGGCGAAAAAATGCATCCTTGTAGTACTCTGCTGTGGACTTCAAATTCCTCTGACACCTTACCGTTGTGTAAGACACGACATTTACCGCCATTATAGGTAGCGACGGGTTTTTCTGGTATACCTCTCCGGCGTATACCGCCCCACACTGCCCATGGGTTATTCTTATATAGACTTTGACAAATGCTCACGATTTTTGTCACACCTTAGTAAGCAAGCTTAAGGTAAAGCGATGTGATTTTTTTGACGATATAGTCCTGCGAATCATCCGGAATCAAAGGAAAAACAATGGAGGGAATGGACTACCTACAAACGTCTTGTGTTCCGCAGATAGTTGAAGTTAGACGCCAGAGCATTTGACATCTCGAACACCTCTACTTCTAAAAAGCTTACTGATTAATCTGCGGTATATTAAGGTGTCTTAACCTAACGAGAAACCAGATCCCGGGCCTAGCTTCTTGGAACCATTCGTGTAGAACGTGTTATACTTTTTCTCACAAACAGAAGCGACCTTAAGCTTAAGGCTGCATACGAAAGGCGAATGGAGAAGCTTTCTCAGGACAGATATTACGCTGGAAAGTTTGTCAAAGATTCCATAGAAATAGAACCGTGAAAGAGCTTTTAGTGTCTTCTTAGATTCGAACCTCTCGCTCAGCAGTCCAATATTCTAAGCGACGTCACCATCCTGATGAGATAGTGTTTTTTTCAATAAATTCAGGACATTTTTGATCGCATTTATCCTTGTGTGCCTTAGTGCTTCCCTCGTAGACCGCTTCCGTCGTCATCTTAAAGGGCTGTTCCTTCCTTATTCGCAATCAGCGTCATCCTGTGCTAAGAATCGATCGTTTTAGAGAAACAGTTGATGCACTGCAATCATCTGCAAATTTGTCGGATTCCAAGGACTCCCACAATCATGTTAAGGTTTTGTTAATATTTTTGAATCGCGCATTTCCCTATTTCAGCTTCGACAGTAGGCATAAATTGTTTAGTAGGGATTCACTCGGTCCTCTGTCCAATTAAAAAGCGCAAGTCGTCTGAATGGAATCGTAAGTCAACCATTTGCTTCAACCAAACACCTTTGATCAGGCACAGATTCAATTGTAGCAGAACTATTACCCCTATAAAGGAGAGATGACCCTCCATATCCTCCCTTTACTACGACGCTTCAGCAGTACAAGCCCGTATAATTCGCATATTTCAGCAAACTTTCTACTTTCCCCAAATTAATGTCCTTTCAGTATCTTCCGAGAGCCTACACCTACCACCCAAGGATTACGATCCAACCACTTGGACTCCAGCCTCACGCTAAGCGCCAGTAATTTACAAAAACAAAAAAACTTTGAAAAAAATCCACGTGAACTAACGAGAATCTCTCCAAACTGTCATTCATCATCCGGACCGGATGTCTGTCGACGTTAAGTATCTGTTTCATATAAGCCTTGAAAAACACCTTCAGTTGAGACAAAAGTAATATCTTTCCGCCCACAATCACCGCACGGCGCGGCGTACTCGAAAACTCAGTACAATTCCACAGAAAAATTTCCTACTCTCCACACACGCTTAAGAGCAATTTTTATTGGAAAACTTTCTGGCACGTGCATCAAGCAAACACCCACCTTTGACGTGACGTTTCCACTTTTATTTGCTCCACAATTTGCGTAAATCGAAAGTAAACAAAGCTTTCTGCGGTGCTACTCTGATTATCTCACCCAATCTAACCAGACGCTTACATCAGTGCATCCCGCCAAAACTGACAACTGAGCATGAGAAATCAGTGTGTTTTCAAGAACACGTTCAAGAACTCAGTATGTTCGAAAAATGAAATCGCATTTTTTTTTTTTGTTTTGTTTTGAAAATCTTCCGTTGTTGCATAAGCCTTGAGAGCTCAAGAGCTGTGATGAACAATTGCTGACGCTACCGAGCTCAACTGACCGTCAATTTATTCCCACACCGTGGAACTGACAGCGCCAGCAAAGCAATGTTTACAGTTTGCTAGTGCTGCAGATACTTTTTCGCATAAAATTGCTAATCATTTTGAAAAATTCCAAGAAATGCTCTCTTCAGTTCTGTATCTGTATCTGTTCCTTTTGTTTGGGAATTCTTTTTTTTTTTTTCTTCTCGTCTTTCACTGTTGGCGCATGTACGGGCAGTAAATTCCAACGGAATGATACAATTTCTGCAGACAATTAGTTGAGGCTTACGTCAATGCCATGGGCATCCATAACGTTTGCTGTCAATTCTGACTTTTTGAGTACCTACTCTCGCTGTTCGTTTTTTATGAGCTTGTATACGGGTATGTATCTCAGCCTATCTTTGTGCGTGTGTTTTTGATGGAATTCGAAGAACTTGCAATTTTTTTTTTGTTTAGTAATTAAGTGCTCTTTTAACACCAAATAAATTGAAAAAATTTAGTACTAAAAATCAGTCGCGTGACGGTAATATCAGCGATGACGATTGAAGATAACGGTGACGATAGAACATTTGACATTTGTGAGTTCTATTTTTGGCGCTTAGCCGATGTGAATGTCATGTTTGTTAAGTGAACACTTCACTCAGTTCATACGTTGGATACTTGAAAGTGACAAGCTGGTTCCGGTATGATACATCGCTGCATTGAATGGCGTTCAGTCTATAATTAGATGGGCAAAAAATAAAGTTTTTCTATTTTAGTTCGTTTGACTATTATGGTCACGTTGTGTGGTGTAGACGGTGTTTAGTATTTTGTGCAAGTCATTGTTCAAAGTGCTTCGGAGCGATTTAGCAACACAGTCTGGGATTTATGATTTTTTGAGTTTTTTGGGTAAAGTGTGAGCATTTATTGACCATAAAATCGCACACGAACAGCATACCCGCCTAGAATTTATGTCGAAATGTTTGAGGAGCTTTATAGGGAGGTCTGTGCCCCAAATCAGCGGGGAGGTCGCCTCACTGGTGGTAGGTGAAAATCTTCATGAGAAACTACGAAGACCGACCGCACTGGCCCATAGTGGTATGAGATTCTTACTGACTATGGACCAATAGCTGCGGATTAAGAGTCAATCCGACCAGCACTTAATTGAACCTTTTACTATGTACGTACTTACCTAAGTCGCACTGCAGTTTAAGGAAAACCTCGGCATCATCAAAAAAAGAACCCTTCAGTGAGCTTGGTCTTCAGCTTACTTCTTAAAGTTGCGCACTTCAAGACGGTTGAGGTCTCCTTCTGCTATGTAATTCAATCGAGGTCTTTGTCTAAGGCGTTGTCCCTCCGGATTGAATTTAAGGAATCTGAAGACTGGATTGTTGATTTCAAACCGTTCTACAAATCTTAGCCATCATTTAGGGTCATTTAGGGTCATTTATTTGGGATTAAGGCTCGTTTGAAAGCTCAACTGAGGGGAAAATGTTATTAAGGGGGCCCTGGTCTATGGCACGTTTTACTCCTCCAAAAGAGCGGCAAGCTCCATGGGATCCACAGCTAAAAGTTATGCTAATTGTACATGTCGGTAGGTAGTCCGAACCCTACAAGTGGAGAGAAATTCTAACCTTAAACTTGTGGAGAAGGCTTAGAAGGTGGCATGTCTCAGGATAACCGGTGCACTGGGCCTCAAACAACAAGCGCCTCCAGCCAGCTCGATCTTTAGCCCAGCCCAGCTCCAGTTTCGCACGCAAAGTTGGTTGAGATCCCCATCCACTTGCGTGCGCCACCTGAGTCGCGGTCTTTCTCACGCACCGTCCCTCGGGAATGGTTTCGAAGATTTTCTTGTCAGATTCGACATTGGCTTGACTGAAGGTCATCATCATCGTGGAGACTGTGCTGCCCGAGGATGTTCCTTGAATTTTGACGTTGAAGTCTCCGACAAAGATTTGGACGTCATTTTCGGGCCATTTTCCTTTGGCTAGGCATCTTAGCATGCAGGCTTAAGAGACACTACTGTCTGCGACGCTTGTGGAGAGGACGACGATACTTCGGATCACTTCCTTCGTTATTGTCCTGCCTTTGCTCGGATTAGGTGGCAGATCTTCGGTGCTGATGTGGTGAGTGGTGATACTATAAGCTCTGCATCATTCTTAGCCTTCTCGGGTTCCTCCCTTCTCTCGAAAAAATTCCAGTAAAATTGGTAATACTAAAATTGGCTTCCTGGTAGTACAATGGAGTGTTCCCGAAAAAGGGCGTTTCCTCAAGACATGATTCGTAAACTCTGCCCAGGAGGTCGCATAACTCCTCCTTTATAGGGTCTCAGTCTCATCTGTAGGGGTATGGACTAGTATTTGGCAGACGATCACTTAGGGGCTTAAATCGAAAACCTTCGACATTAGTCAATTTCTCACGATGAATTCGCATCCGAAGATGTTCTTTTGTCTGTTTTAGGACTCACCTTCTTCATTGCGTAGGAATAGTTATGCGTTTTTGAGAAGCACGCCAATTGTACGTTCATTCAAAGTGGATACGCTTAAATTACAGTCCATGGACATTACTATACCGGTGTCGCATGACAAATTTTTTTTTAGGTGGTAAGGAAGTTACCTCGATAGCACAACCACCAACGTAGAGGGCCAGTTCCTTAGATAGTACAAGAGACCAAGTGAAACCGAAACAAGTCCAGAAATCCTTCCGCCTCCCGGATTATTGTAGCGTTTTTCAGGCGGAAATCATGACCATTAAGGAAGCCATGTCCTGGGTAAAGTTTAATGTACTATTTGTCGGCGATATTACCATTTTCACTGACAGCCAAGCGGCAATCAGGTCCCTGGAATCGTGCTCCTTTACCTCAACTTTTCAACTGCCGTCTATCTGTTATAAAGATGAAAGAGCAGTTCACCATTCATCTATGCTGGGTGCCAGGCCACAGAGGCATTCCAAGTAACTGTAGGGCAGACGAGCTCGGTATCGAGATGGTGTCAAACAGAGGAGTTAAGTGTAAACCCCAAGAGAACTGTCATCATTCCCTTCACTAGAAAGAGAACATTGAATCTCCCAAACATTTGGCTAAATGGCGTTCAAATTCCATTCTCAAAGGAGGTCAAGTACCTGGGAGTGATCCTAGACCAAAGACTTACTTAGAACCCACATCTTGATAAAACCCTAGCCAAAGCTACCTCAGCGTTATGGGCTTGCTCAAGACTGTTCGGAAAGAAGTGGGGTCTAAAACCAAAGATGATATGCTGGACCTACCTCACTATCATGGTCCCATTTATTACCTTGGTGGGAAAAGCCTAACCACACCTCCATTCAAAACACACTCCAAGAAATTCAAAGGCTCGCCTACACTGTCATCAAAAAGTTGGGCGATCTAGTTGGCCATCTAAAGCTTCTAAAAACAATTCCTCTGCTTTCCAGTCCATCGCTTTGTATTACGGACTTTATGCTCATTTCGGATGAACTTCGCCAGCGCACTTAGAGCCATCATTCCGGAACGCAGTGTATGGAGTTATGGGGTTCCAACCTTCTCAGTTCCCATTCTGTGTGGTACACCGATGGCTCAAAAATAGAAAACGGAGTTGCTGCAGGCATATACGGCCTCAACTTCAAGCAACCGTTTCTCTGTGCTGCTCCACATCTGTCTTTCAAGCAAAGGTTCTAGCAATTGACCTACATATGTGCCAGAGAGTGCATCAGACCAGATAGTGCCGGAGAGTGACATCTTTTCCGACCCTCAGGCGGCGATAAAGGCTCTGAACTCCTTTTGTTTTGAGTCCAATCTCGTCTGGAACTGCCTGGACGCCCTAAAGCAGTTCGCTGCTCACAACCAAATTACCTTTCATTGGGTTCCAGGACATGAGGGAATAGAGGGCAACGAAATTGCTGATGAGCTGTCCAGACTAGGATCGCAATCTTCATTCATCAGCCACATAAAAATGGAGCTTAACTCATGGGATCACCAAGATAGAACCTCTAAATGGAACTCAACAACCGGGCTACGTCAAACCTAGAGATCGATCAATGCCTCCGATAGCAAGAGAAGTGAGGAAATTCTCGCACTGAACAAGCGTGTCCTCACAGGACACTGTTCACTCAACTGCCATCTCCACAAGATGGGCATAAGGCCTACGGGCATGTTCCGGTTTTAACTGGAAGATCAAGAGACCCCCGAGCATTTCCTGTGCGATTGTCCCGTCAAGGCTCAAAGCAGGCAAACACATTTTGGAAGGGAGTTCAGTTCCCCAAACATACTCAACCAGTCACCCACAAAAACGATCCCAAGGTTCCTCCACGACCTTGATCTTTGCTTGGGATAGATACGAGTACTCTCTCCATTACCAGGAGAACTTAGGGATAGCACAAAAGATCTCTCTAGGTTGCAGAGCTTCTCTGGCCTTCCTAGGGATAGACTAATTCTGGTTATCCACCTTTTGCTGCGAAGAAAGCAATTCCGTCTATCCTCCACAAATTAGGGACAAGTCCTATTATTTCGGTCTTTGAATTGGAAACTGCTTACGTCTCATGTGTCAAACAAGTTCCCGCGGTACTGTGCTCAACCCCCAACAACTCAATTTCACTGGAAAACCCCGAAAAATCTGTCGTTCCCACCACCATGTCAACAATTAGATAAATCCACACTTTAGCTGTCTCCATTGTCCGCACCGCCTATGATTTACTGTGGGAAACTTTCGATACAAACATCCACGGTCCACGTCATCTAATCTCTAGTGTCAGCCCCTCAATACGATTCCGATGAAAACAACCGAAAAATCATCCGCACAACTACCACACATCTGTGTAAAGGACGACGATCACTTTGTTTGGGAGTGATAGCCTCTGTCCATCGTATAGAGGCGGAGTACATCCATCCCAATCGGCGCGGTGCGGCGCGGCGTCTTTGTCGTCACGGTTATGTGAGTCATCTCTTATTAGCGGGAATTAGATTTCTATTTTTAATTCGATGATACGCCCCCACCAAAGCCACCAACAAAAGCCCCAATTATGTGTTTGTTTTGATTGTTTTGTTGTTGTTTTGATTTTTTTTTTCCTGCTGGCTTGGGTTTTCCTTTCGCTCGCTCGTTTCGATCATGAAATTTATCACTTTGCGGTTGAGTTGAGATCGCTAACACATGCTGCCAATAAATTTCTCTCCTCATAGATACTTGCCGTAGAGCGTGTGTGTGTGGCTATACTGTTCCTCATACACCTCGTCGCGTCGCGTCGCACGGCTATGCAATTGACAAGGTTGCGGAATGAATTAATTTCTATTATAGATACATTTTGTATCTTTCTCTATTGTGCCTTGCTTCGTTCGCTTCTCGTCTTGTTTTCAGCGGGATTACTTAATTTTCGTTTTCCTAGTACGCGTTGCCACATCGTCTGGTGTTGTTTACGAAAAATATCTCTCACAGATACTCATACTTCAGGGACCAACAAGCAGTGTACTAGTAAATCAGTTGGAGGTCGACACAGCAGTAATTAACGACGTGATGCACACACTCATTGTGCGAACGCTGTCATCGTACCATCGTACTAGTATCTCGCTAGAGTGCACTTGCAAATCTTTGTCGAAACTTCCACTTCCCATTCAATTTCCGTTCACTTTTTTTTTATGAATGAATTTATTACTAGGTAGGTAAGGCATGTATCTGATGAGAGAGTAAGAGTATCTATGCGAAGCTACGACACAACTTTTCAAAAGGAAGACCGTATGAAGCATAATTGCAAAAAAAAAAAAATAACTTTCCATGCAGATTTAGTATTCCATTCAAATACAAAGATTTCGCGTTACCGTGAGTCAGTCGAGTCAGTCGAGTCAGTCACCGTCGCCGTTGGTTTAATTGTCGTGTGAAGAGTTTCGTGAATGTCGAGGAACCGGATGTGATTGGAATTTTCATGACTTGTTTTGGAAAATCCCATCACTGACTGCTGGTGAAATGAACGCAATTAAAGCGACCCAAAGACAGACAGATGTGCAATGTCGCGTCGCTTCGTCCCGGATGGATGGATAGTTATCGGATAGTTTGGACGGAGAGAAAATTTTGTGAATTGCATGCCAAATAGGTTTCTCTAAATATAGATTTGCTAGTCTACATGCGACAGACATTAATTTGCGTTAAGATTTTTAGAAGCAAAGTAGGCAGAGAGTATCCTTGAACAGTTCCAAGCAAGGTTAGAAACCCGAGATGAGGGTTGGATGCATGCGAGTCAGCACGTAGTCCCAACTTCAGACGTATGTATGTACCTTGGCTTGACAACTTTCCATGCGGAACTTATACTCAAGGATGCTGAATCACTTGTGCTGCCTCGCACCCACGATAATGAATGTTTTTCTTATTCTAAGATAGTTTGACGTTCTAATCGATGAAACGGTAACACGAGTACGTACGCGATCGGATTATTTCGAGAGGGTTGCTCACAGAGCTCACATAGGCCAACGTGGTCCTTGAGCTTTACTCTCAAGTGTCATTGGAGTTAAAAAATATGAAAAAAGGGGGAGTAAGGATAAGCTGCCATGATATTTGTGAAATTGTCAGACCTTGCGCCCTCCATCTGGCGGCTATGGAATGATCTACACCCAGGGAGAGCGCCAAATGGCTTAAGAAAGAAAACGGCTTCGCCAAAAGACTTCCTAAAGAAGCTTGTAATGAGAAGCAGCGGCTCTTTTAAGGAAGGCCCTTGCCAAGGCTCCTCTCCAGATGTCTTTCTCTCATTGCCGATCGAGAAATCTCGTTGGCAGCCAAGTCGTTTGACCAGATACATCCAGTAGTGCTACAAGACTCAGGGGAATCATCGCGTCCTTGTGATGTCTCCTGGTAAACTATGAAAATTGGAACGATGGGCATACACCGAGCCTGGTAGCTGAACATTCAGACCTGCGAAACCACATCTGGGTAAACTCTGGCGAATATAGCGCGAAGCATTAAAAGGTGAACGTCAGCTATGGCATCACCTTCTTCTTCTGTGTCCAAGCCTTAGTCCTATTTAGGGTCGACTATTTTTGTACGATATCGCCAGGCTGTTCTGCCCTGGGTTGTCTGGTCATCCACATTCCTCTCCCGCATGCCATTTTTTATGGTGTTGCTCCAGGTTTTGGGAAGTCTACCCGGTCTTTCAGTCTCCGCATAACATGCCCATACCATCGGAGGCGGTTTTCTTGGAGTTTTATACAGAACCGTGTGACTTTACTGCTGCCTCTGATATGCTTGTTCCTGACTTGGTCAAGCAACGTTACTCCATTGGCCCACCTGAGCATGCGCATTCCAGCAACATGTAGTTTTTGTTGAAGTTTCTTAGGTGCTGCCCAGCACTCGGAGGCATACATCATTGCAGGCCGTATTTTGTGCGGCTTATCCTCAGGCCATAGGCCTCAAGAGCCTTTACCCAGACGGATAGCCTTTCTTGCGCTATGTCATCAGCATAAACCAGCGTCCATGATAAAATTCCTTGGATTTCGCGGGTCAGAAGATCCATCACAAGACTGAATAGCAGTGGGCTCAGAACTGAACCTTGATGGACACCCACTTTGACTTCATATTTTCAGTAAGTCCACAGGAGCACTTAACTTGGGTTGCTACCCGGTGATAGGTGTCACGCCCTAAATTTATGAAGTGTTCGGGAACTAATTGACTTCTGAGTAACTGCCATGGTACCAGCTATGGCATCACCGAAGTGGGTTAGCGACTTTAGACTTTTGGAGGTTGGACGTGCTGCGTAGGATTAACTGACATATGACGGAAAAAGCTGAAGAAACCAACTATCCTCGGAGATGGACGAATTTGCTGTTGATGACCTGACAGCGACCCTTGGATTTGCAAGTGAAATGGGGACCTTAACAGAATGCGTGCAGCTGAATGACTAATAGGCCCTAGACTGCTATAAAGCTAATTTACCCGCCATCCAGGAAACGGTGACTTCTGCTACGCTTATTTCTACGGAAAGCCGAAAAAACGCTTGTTTGGATACGGGTTTGTTATATGCGGCAGACTCCCTCTGGCGGCTATTGAATGACAAGACGTCCTAAACTTCCAACAGGTGGACCGACACGTCACATCTGAATCCACTCTACATTTAGGCAAAATTTACTAACATTAGCATAATATGTCGTCATACCCCAACGTAGAAACAGGGTAACGCCCCCAAAGATTGTTTCTACAAGCTGCTCCGACAGTTGGTAAGCATAGCCTCAATGACACCACGTCCGCCGACGGTGTTTAAGCTACATGACTTTGCCGTGAGCCGAATCGTCACTAGTTTGCCTAGTTATGAATGGAATCTCAGCATCTTTTGGCCGGTCCATTAGAAAGGATGCCCACACAATTGAACCCATTACAGAGGCATTAGTCTCCTCAGTATGCGGACTAGATCTTTGCTGCACTTGTTGTGTGAACATCTGAAACCTTGTGTCATTAGCCTGTCGGTGCACTTATCAGTGCGGTTGAAGACCAGAAGTCCAGACAACCCAAGATATCCACATCGATACTTACCACCCCTCTATCGGGACGCATATGACTGCATGAGATGAGCTATGTAGAGCCACGCCTAGGTTGCAAATCTCCGTCAAACTTGTCCTTTCTATGCAGGACGAGCTTGGCACATTCTCGCTGAAGAAGTAATGATCTGACTTAGACCTTTGTTGTCCAAAAAAGTTCTAGAAAAGGTGATGCACTGTCATGCTACTTTATAACCTGTCACAATCTATCAGAGGTCTATGCAACTACTTACCTACGCCAACGATATTGACACAACTGAGAGACCTCAGCAGGCTGTCACCGGCGCTCTAGCAAGTATTGAATCGGAATCAGCCAAGATGGATTCAGCTGTGAACGAGGGAGATACTAAGTATATGTCAACAAGAAGGGAAGTCTAACATCGACGAATAGCACGGAACGTCATGGGGTATGAGTATGACTTCAAGGTAGTAAGGAACTTTGTTTACTTTCCGAAATCAGACAGCAAACTCTTGCTAACAACGCGGTAGACGAAGACCGCACCTTAAGTGGTGCCCACAAAATGGAAGTACGAGAAAACTTCAAACAACTTGGAGTGCGCAAGTGGAGATAGTTAGCTAAGGACCGTTGAGGCCCAGGCTTTCCCCGAACTCCTGTGCCACTGGAGAAAAAATGACGTGACGCCACGATATGAAGCTCTCGCGTGCCGTGTCGTGGATCAGTAATAGTTCGCTGCCGATCTGTTTGCAGTGCTTTTATCAGTTTCTTCAGAGCAAAGTAAGACACCGCTGTCTGTCGGTAATTAACGCTCAACAGTAGTCCCACGACGAATTCGCCTGCGCTTCCAGCAGGTTTTCCACAGCAGAGTATTTGTAAGGCATCGGCACGACCATTTTATTAAGCTCAGTTCCAAGATGTCTATGGAAATAATGGACTCATCGTCAACTAGGGCACCCATCTACCTAACCTAAGACTTCAATGTCATGCCGCGTGAGTTCCATGCATGGAGTTGTAAGGGAAAGTCTTTACGTTCCAAAATCCTATCGGAATCCGTTGACGATGGATGGCAAAAAGTCGTCAACAATCCGAAGAAATTCGCAGCTGGCACCACAAGGAAAATGAGTCCTTTTTACTACCAGAGTGGCAAGAGCTTCGTCTGCATTCGTTATGCGACGAACAAACACCTATCGGAAGATGTCACTTCAGTAAGTGCTCTGCTAGCCATTTACCATCAGTCCCTACCCTGAAGGCAACATCCCACTTTAGTCTACTGACCCGAGAACCAGAGGTCTTAGTCAAGCCATTCCTCTCGAGCGAGACTACCTTGCAACTTGGAAAATGCGTCGCCGAATTTAAACTTTTTTCGAATTTCAATTAAAATCTGAAATCTTCGTCCTTGTACTCAAGAGGACAGCAAGTCCTAATCAACTCACTCACTCCCCCTTATAGACTGATTCCGACACATGCCTCGAGTGTTTTCTTTAAAAAAGGACGAATGCCCACACCGCACTTCATTCGAGAACCGTAAATAGACGGTAGCCATGCCGCCGTTCATTCAAGGATAAAGGTCATTTCTCGACTGAAAATAACGTGACCCGCAAAGCCTTCTGATTCCCAAAAATAGCAAAAAAAAAAAACTGAAAAAAATTCCAAGTAATCATGCCTCCACATCGGTTTCTTGGCGCCACAATTCCAAACAATTACTGCGATGGCGTGCATAAGCCGAGGCAATATTGACTAGGACACAAAAATGAATAAAAAAAACACACAACCAAACCGAAGCCAATATTAGTTTATCGCCATTTATGGAACAAAAAAAAAAAAAAAATGATTTACGTGGAGGCAGCCTAATGCCCCCAATGTGCGCCTCCTAGCAGTGCACTTCCAGCGGCGACACGAACACCGAATTACTCATCGAGTACTCCTGCCTACAGCAGCAACGACTTGCTCTTCTGACAGCAGACTTCATATCCATCGTTGTCGTCCTTCTATTTATAGAACTCCAGCCAGCCAGCCAGCCAGCCAGCCTTATGGGGCCCGTTCAACAGAGGCATAGTATCTGGCGCCACTTTCGGTGGCTCATCGGTGGCACATCGGTGGCCCGCGTTTCAACAATTTGTTCGCGATTTTCACACACAACAGCGTCAACTCACAAACGGACCACGGACCGTTCCCCATTCACAGCGTATTGACTGACTAATTTTATGAATGAATTTTCGAATCACACCGTCGCGTCGTCGTGAGTGAGTACGCGAGTGAGTGGGTTCGGCCGTCATTGTAGTCGTTGAGTATTCAAAACACTTTCCATTACAAATACAACGCATAGTCGTACATCACCGAGAGTGCTGTAGATGAATGGTATCTGAAGTGCGTTGGCTTGGGCACACCGTCGGAGTTGGAGGTCGAGAGAAGGGGGCTCTTTTGACAGGTCCCAGCACCACCGCTACCGCAAGAATGATGGCATTCACAAGACGCGACGGCCGTGCTGCATGTTAAACAGTTCGATTGTTGGCAGCATTTTTGGTAAACAGCGAGAAGCGTTTACATCGTGTAGGACAACCATATTTGGTGGTCCTAAACTGTCAGTGTAGCGTTTCTCGACGTGCTGTCATCGGCGGGCATGCATATGGGTGCTAACTTATGAGTGTTATGACTGCGAGTGTTGGTGACGCAGGTGGGATTACTCATCGCAGAGAGGAACATGAAACAATGGCCTACGTGCTTGACCATATTTGTTCTGCGACAGGTGTGTGGTGGTGGGCTAGTGCGCGCTTTTGAGAAACAAGAACAAATGTGGGTCTCACGGTAGGCTGGGTCTCGGGCTTGACTGGTGGAAAGGAAGTTGCCGATCTAATTTGGAAAATCTCTGCGCATATGGTCAGCATCGGAAGTAAGGAAGTTCGCTAAGTGAAGTTCCGGCGCGGTAGGTAGTTGGTGTCTTAAGGCAGTTTAGCTAGCTAATTTGGTGATCGGATTTCCTTTACCATCTTAGAACACACACGTGGAAGCAATCTTCTTGGAAAGAAGTGAAAGGCTTCGAATTAATTGGCCTCGTAAAACTGGGTTATGTTGGCAGTTCTGTTTGCTTTAATTTGAGAACCGAATGATTCATGAAATTGCGGGAATTTATGCGTGGATTCTTGAGACTTGTGCTTGAGGAGGCAACGTTGTCATGGTAGTGTTTACTAACACACCAGCTGTCTGGTGGTACAATGGACCGTTCAGGGATTCATTCGAATTCCCTTACCTGTGCAGGCATCCATTTGTCACATTCTACTCCCTGAATTGGACATGAAAACTCCTGGAAGGCTACTGATCAGGTATCTTGTGCGACAAAAGAGTGCCGGTCCGAGTCAAAGGGAAGGTATACAAAACAGCTGTTGGACCAACCATGATGTATGGTTCCAAATGCTGTCCAGTAAGCAAACGTGAAGAACAAAAGCTACATGTGGCTGAAATGAAGATGCTGCGGTGGGCGGGAAATGTCACATTGCTGGACCAAGTACGCAACAAACATATTCGAAGCACACTTAAAATAAAGCCAATTGCGGAGAAAATGGAAGAGAACCGTTTGAGATGGTATGGCCACGTTTTAAGAAGACCCGAGGAGCTCATGACACGAAAAGATATGGAGATGAGCACAGCACGTTGCAGAGTCGACAGAACCCTCCGCTCTTGGACAACCCTAGTCAGTAATGACATGAGGAGAGCGGAAGTAGACGACAGGACAGCCAAGGATCGTAACACCTAGCGGTGTCGCACTAGGAGAGCCGACCCCAAATAACATGGAACAAGGCTAGGAAGGCGAACAAGAAGAATCGATGGAAGTGCCTCTGGTTTAACATTTTAACAAGTTCATGCTCGTTTTCAAACACTTGACTCCTGCATAGGGACCTCTTGCTGTGTGTGCTATGTTTCGCACGAATGTAGGAGTCTAGGTATTTTATTCAAGTTGAATAGCAGGCATTATTTGGGCCACAAAAAGGCAGCCAATATTGTCGGAAAGGCCATTGCACTGTATACTGACAGGTAGACACCAGTGAAGACTCTGGATTAAATGGTTACGCCACTAGTACGATGCTACTGGTAGCTGGAAACCACATGCAGACGTCTCAGATGTCTGGAAATTTATGATTTTTCAGTAGACAAACGTGATGCAAGGCTTTTAACTGGTTTCCTGACTGGCTATTGTTTCATTAAATATCACTCCAAGAAAAAAGGCAGAAGTCTATTTGAAACCTACAGACTATGTCTTGAGGACACGCAAATGGCCGAGCACAGCCTCTTTGAAGGCACCGCCATTATTTGAACCGGGACAAGACATTGTCAAAAAGGACTTACCACTGAATCTTAACTGGGCTAACATTAGGATTTTTTTTTCTCCAGTGTCCAGCGTCGTTTGTGTCCTACAAGGCTTCTTCTTCTTCTCTATCTCTACCGAGACCGCCAATGGCCTGGTAGCCCGCTCCATGATGAACTTTATTTGAGAAATCCCGACAGGTCTCTCCAAGATATTTGCCATCAGTGGACCAAGTTAATGGAGTATCTTCACAAGATTCACATTTATTCTCTTGGTACTTCAACGGTCAGGGAAGGATTGATGGAGTGTCCCTCTCCGTTGCAATATTCTAAAATCCGATTGGATGACGATGGCCATGATCTAGTCATGCTTTTCGCTGACAGTAGCAATAAGCTCTTAATTTTGAATTTCGACTTGCTGATTGTCTCTGACAAAAAAACCAAAATAAGAAGGAGAGACCTACACCTTGGGTGGTAGTCTTTCACTGGAGTTACCACCAACACTAAAACTTCTCCAGAAGAAGAAGTGATTATTCGACCTTATTTGTGTGTCGAATCTTTGATACCTCTACCAGTGACGAAGGCTCCCTCAATATCGAGGTGTCAACTTCTTCCGTTGATTTGCGCTTAAAGTATGCATACAAACCATGAATGTCGAGGGACAGATAAAATTTCTACACACGTTGACTAACAGCTTTTAAGGGTCGCTAAGCCTATTACTTAGTTACTTACCCCGGGGTCGACCTGGGCCTCAACCAACAAGCGTCTCCAGTCAGCTCGGTCTTTAGCTAACTGCGTCCAGTTTCGGACATCAAGTTCGTTGCGGTCCCCTTCCATCTGCTTTCACACCTGAGTCGCGGTCTTCTTCTACAGCACCGCCCCTCGGGGTTTTATTCGAAGATCTTCCGGGCCGGAGCATTGGTGTATTATTGGTGTTCATCCATTCTACATAACTCAGCCACCACAGTCGTTGGACCTTCCCCTTCTGACTTAGTCTATACCGCTGTGCGACCGTTCATCGTTGTATCTCCTCCTCCGCTCACTCGAAACATTCAAGAGCAACCTCAACCACTTTTGACAAAAGCCATGCCTCTGCACGATTGAGCAGAATTGGGATGATTAAGGCTCACTTTAGATGTTCGAGAGAGGACTCTTGTCCTCAATAGTTTTCTTAGCCAAAAGAAGCAGCGGTTGGCAAGAGTTATTCTTCGTTTGACCCTAGCGCTGGTGGCGTTATCTGTACTAATAGCGGAGCCTAGGTAGACGAACGAAGTCCCTTACTACCTCGAAGCTATATCTGTCTACGGTGACGTTCTGTCCGAGAAGTCGGTGTTGATTCTTTCTTGCTGACAGCATATACTTGGTCTCGCCATCACTGACTGTTAAACCCTTCTTCGCCGACTCCGTCTCAATACTCACGAATGCCACGTTATGCCAATATCATCAACGTATCTGAGCAATTGGACGGGCTTTTCAACACTGTGCCTCTGGTGTTGGCGCGTAAGTTCTGCACTATGCTTCCAAGAAATCGCATGACAGTTCGTCGCCTCGTTTAAATCTTTTTTGACATCAAAGGTCTCGGTGAGCTCTTAAGCAACCCTGATGGAGCAGCTTCCATTCTCCATCATTCCTGTACAAGAGGACATGCTTGGCAGGCATGCCAAAACTAGACATGGCTCTGTATAGGTCGTCTGTATAAAAGCTGTCATATGCGGCCGGAAATCGATGAAAAGGTGGTGTGAGGATTCGAAGCTCCTGGGTTTTTCCCAAGATCTGCCGTAGTGTGAATATTTGATCGACTGTGGACTTTCCTCGCCTAAAACCACGCTAATATACGCCGATCAGGTTGTTGGCGAACGGCATTAGGTGCTTACACCACACGACAGATACGACCTTGTATGCGATGTTAAGAAGACTGATGCCTCTGTAGGCAGGTAGAGGTGTCTGTTTCCGAAACCCAATTAGGGCTAGAATGTGCCGTAACCTGGTTGACCGGACATATACTTCACCCATCCTGTCGAGTTCAGGCAGAGGATGAAGGCTCCAATCCTTCTATCAGATATCTCTCTCAGGTCATCGAAGAAGGGTTTACCTAGAGTACGTTGGCGAGTTCTCGTCAGGGCCGGATACCTGCAAGGAAAGTGTAGAAGAGATTCTTTCTCGTTAGTATCTCTGCAGCTATGGCAGAATGTGGGCGATGCCAAGCTTGGCTCCTTTCGGCCAGCGGCCGGTGCTTATGGCTACAATTTTGGCAATATCTGGTCTTGATCTGCCTTGTAACTCATTTGTTATAGCTGGGCCATGTCTTTCTTGATATAGTGCAGCTGAAAAGCGAGGTCCACCCTAGGTTGGCCAGCTTTAGGAAGTGATTGTGAATGTTACCCTCAGCGACTCCTAGCGGAACATTGATTCTTTCTGCCAGGGAGCCACTAAGGGCTGACCCTTGCCTGGCCAGATCGTCTGCTCGGTCATAGTTTCTGTGTCCAGGGACTCAGATGAGGGTGATACTCAATTTGTTCAGCTCTTTCCGACATGGCTCTACCAGTTTTGAGGATGTGATAGCTGAATCAATGGCTTTGACAGCAGCTTGGCTAAATGCCTCTGTAGTGGGAGCAGTTTAGAGAGTCTCCTTTTTTGAGGATCGGGCTAAAGTTCCATTCATCAGACATACTTTCATCGGACCATATTGTACAGATGAGTTGGTGCATGCTCCTAACCAAGTCGTCACCTGCCGCTTTGGACAATTCGCCAGCTAGGCCGTCAGCTCCAGCAGCTTTGTTGGACTTTCTTAGTCTCTGTAGGCCTATTACCTAGTTTAGGGATAAATATAGCATTCCCCCCAAACAGCTCGAGAAAGATAATTACCTGAAGCTTCCAGAAAAAAAAAAATCGAGAGTCGCACTCCAGCAGACCACTTTCTGTAGACACTTTCTACTTATCTGAGCGTTAAACAGCTCACTACCCGTACTCCAAATTAATTAGCATCGATTAACTTCCGCCAGTGACTCCACAGTTTGGCCCGCAAAAACCTAATCATCCACACAACTGTGAACTAAAAAAAAAAACTAACGGCTCCACTTGGTACAATGAACAACCGGGTACGGGTAGTCTGCCACGATGATGATGATGATGATGATGGTGGCAGAACGCTTAAGTGTACGCCCACGAGTGTGCCTGGTACATGTTTGGACTTTTATTCGAATCGCCCATCGCATCGCCCAGTCTAGTCGCTGGCTGCATCAATTGAGGGTGTCACTTCCAGTTTTGCGTATGAATCGTACAAGTGCACCCCCACGACACAGATTTACGCCGTCCTCCTCTCCTCTTTCGTCTTTCCATCGTGCGCCGTCGGTTTGCCTTTCCAAAGAAAGTAAACAAAAACAAAAACAAATTCATTCGTTCACTTCGTATCTTTATCGCACTGAGATTCCCCAGTGATCGTCGTCGTCGTAGTCGTCGTGGATGTGGATGTGGAATTCATTGACTCCATGACCTTGATGTTTGTCCGTTCTTAACATGGAACGATGAGTGTAGATTCTTATCAGGCCCGACGTTGGCGCTTAACATCCGGCGGCATGATGAATAAATAATTAATTTGGCGCCGTAATTTTTTTTTTTTTTTTTTTTTTTAATTTCATCTTCCAAAATGACACCGTTCGGTCAATCTCAATCTGAGAATGTATCTGAGCGGCAGTGGCCTACGTACACAAGTCATCATCAATCCGATGGAAAGTATTTTTTTTATTTTCGACTGATTGATGGTGTATTTGTTGTTTTCGCATAGAGCCATAAATACTTTGGAGTTGGACGCATCGATAACGATGCAATTCTCGGAAGTATCTGTAGGAACGATTTGCAATAGGAATTCTATAATCGGTGGGTATTCTGTGTGGTGTCACGTCGTGGTGGGGTGATTGGTTGGTGTAACGAGCTGTACGATTTCATTCAGTTCGGAGGAAATTGCCCACGTTCTGGGAATGGAGAGCTATTAGATAGCGCTACGCACTTCGATGGAATCGTAGTCGTATGTTGGCAGTGTAAACATGGAAGGCTTTGTAATTATGCCTGCGTCCAGTGACGGGAATTTATGGTGTTTGCATTGCGAGTAAGCTGTTGCAGCTCTCGCAAAATTAATTTCGGAATTTTGTGGTGTTATCGCGTCATGGGAATGCGCCACACATGGAAATGCGATGAAATTTAAGGCGAAAGTTTAGGAATTCCGAATTCAAGAGAAGAGAATCTGCTTAGATTCTCCGTTTAACTGAGTGAGTTAAGCAGAAGTCCTATGAGCTGAGCTTTGTGAAAGAATTAGGCACGGTCGGGCCATGATCGGATCGGAAAAGGGATCATGTCTACACAAAGAACGAACTCAAGGCACGGATTGCAAAAGCCTCAGCAGTAGAGCTGAAATAAAAGTTCAGTATCGCAATGGCGGCGTAGTGTAAGACGAGACAAGCGTGATTGCACGCACTAGCCACCCAAGCTGAAGAAGCAGCAAATAGGTGCGACAGGAGGACCGGAGTCTATAGTATTACTAAGGAGCTCGCTGGTGGTCAAAGTTCCAAGCAACATCTCGTCAAAGGGGTAGACGGAAATCTGCTGACTTCGGATGAGGGACTGCTTGCCAGATGGCGGGAACATTATGCAGTAGTGCTTAACCACTTGGGCTACAGATTCAAGTATTCGCACCTCACAAGGAAGCTGCAAGCCTTCATAAATGGATGTCTTCGCAACATCCTAAGGATCTTCTCGCCAAACCGCATATCGAACGACCAGGAGACGTTAAAATACGGAGGAGAAAGTGGCAGTGGATTGGTCACACCCTACGGCACGAAGAAAGTTCCATTACGAAGTACGCCATGCAGAACAATCCACTTACCCTATCAGGCAGACGAATAGGCCGCCCTAGGCAGACATGGAGGAGGGCAGTCGAGGAGGAATCTATATCATTGGGGTTGACTTGGAGGGAGCTCAGGCGCACCGCAGAACTCCGAACACGATGGCGTGCAGACGTTGTTGACAACCTATGCCCCACGAGGGGTCAGATGACTTAAACGAATAAACGGAACGAAAGTAAGAAAACTTGAACTTACCTGATGCCTGGTGGCAAAGCCTGCAGCTGAATAGGTAACTTAAGACGAAAATTTAACTCTGAGAACGAGTTTTAGAGATGAATTCTGATTTACAAAAAAAAAAAATACAAATTTTTATCGCAGCGGACCGTATGTGGTCCAGGGCCTAGCTTCTCGCGACCATTTGTGCTGTGCGTGTTATATTTATTCACACAAATGGAAGGGACCTCCAGTTTAGAGCCATATCCGAAAGGCAAATTGAGGAGCTTTCTCTTGACAGTTATTACTCTCGGACGTTTGTCAGACATTCACGAGAGGTGGGACCGTGAAAAACTAGTTTGGTGTTCTCTGGGATTCGAACCTCGAACCTCACACTCAGCGATCCAACGCATTAACCACTTGAGCCACGGCGCCCACTGATTCTGATTTATTTTCCTAAATTATGGCTCAGGGCTTACAGCGTTGGACTACAGAGTGGAAGGTTCGAGAAAACTTCAAAAACTTGTTCCACGTCCGAGAGTTATAACGATCATGAGAAGCTTTTCTATTACGTCCTTCGGATATGACATAATGGAGATCCACTCCTTTGACGATTGAGTCAAATACAATTGTGTGCGGCACAGCTCTCCAGGATGCAGGTGGACTAAATGACTGTTCCCGGACGCTGGTAAAAATCAGTAGCATACTTGCTGTCTTTCAGCAGAAAAGACTGTAGACAATTTATAGGCGTTCTCACTTGCCATTTTCCTTTTGCTAAGCATCTTAGCGTGCCAGGCTTTAGAGACACTACTGTCAGCGACGCTTGCGGAGGGGGTGACGATACTTCGGATCGCTTCCTCGGATCAGGTGGCAGATCTTCGGTGCTGATGTGGTGAGTGCTGATGCTGTAAGCACTGCATCATTGAAATGCCTTCTCCAATACAGGGATTTGCTTCGTGGTAGTACAATGGATCAGTTGCGTCTGAGTTGAGTGCTCCAAAGGAGTGTTTCCTAATCCGACAAAAAAAGATGTGCACCATAGTGACCTCAAAATTTCGAAAGTTATTTGGAAGTCGTCCGATTGTTCGTTTACAAGCTCCTCGTCGAGTTGGAGGCTTCTTCTGAAACGTAAAAAAAAAAAAAAATTAAAAACGTTCGGACAGCAAAAAAGGCCGGGACTTGTTCAAAAAGTAGAACATCCAACCAGACTTGATCCACAGAAGAAGGTGCCTTGGGGTTTCCTCAACATCTCCGCAGAATCTTCAGTCTCCACTTTGCTCAACACCCCAGAGGTTCTCCTTAAGTCCGCAATGACCCGCTAGGAAGCCTGTAAGGATGCGCAGCCGGTTCTTGCTGATGCTTATACAGGCTTTACTTCTTTTCCGGTTATAGTTCCCGAAAAGTTCTTTGACCTGTCTTAGACTAGTGAGTTTCTTGCGCCCTTTTGCAGTCTTCTTCCTTTCTTAGTTTACCCCGTATCGTGTGCGGTCCCAGCCCACAAAATGGTTGCGGGCCACTGAATGCGGTTTCTGATGCTTCTCCAGCAAGTTTGTCAGCTGCTTCATTCCCCTCTACTCCAACGTGACCTGGTTCTTCTAATCCAAGCTACGTTTTAATGGGCCTTACTATCATGGTGTACATCCATTTCAGTAGAGCTGGGTTACATCCCCAGGTCTTGCCTGAGATTTTTGCCGTTTGCGTTGACGGGCTTTGGAGGAGAAGATTCAGCAATGAAATTTACGAGCTGTACAGCGACATCGACAAAAAACTTCGCATCCGTCGCCTAAGACGGCTACGACATGTAGAGCGAATGGACACCAATGCTCCGGCCCGCAGAGCCTTCGAATCGAACCCAGAGGGACAACGCAGTGGGGGACGACCTCGTCTAAGATGGCACGCACAAGTAGAAGGCGACATCAACCAAATTGGAGTGCGCAACTGGAGGCAGTTAGCTAAGGCCACGGCTAATTGGAGGGGCTTGTTGGTTGAAGCCCATCCTGAACTTTAACGCCACTTAAGCAGGTAAGTAACCCAGATGAGTTTGTGGGAGGATTAACTATCTCTTAGGAATCGATGATGGATGGTACAGCTGTGCGGTTATCTTCTCAGAGAGAATTTCTTCTGTCATATCAAAGAAAGCCCGTCTAGCAATTTAGGCTGCCTTCAAGGCTTCATATTTGTGTAACTGTTCATGCTATAAATCTGTATCCGCGAGCTGCGCTTACCAAAAATGTCGCACCCCTCCAAAGGAACCGTAAAGTTGGATCAACAAGTCTCTTACTGTCCTAGATTTCCAGAATTTCAGTTTCTCACAATCTCTTTTGCATTCCTCAAAGCCACAGTCATCATTAGCTCCCCATTCGATTCGCCGCAATTTGCGTACTGACGTATCCATTCACCCCAACCTGTCACTCGCCTCCCCGTACTGCACCATCCGAACGGGCCTGCATTCTTGCATCATTCATACCCCGGCCTGTCACAAAATAATTCATTCATTCCTCAAAGGCCCGGCATTAATGGGAAAAAATTAAACTGAAATCCACACCCGATTGACAATTGACAAACACACTGCGTTCCGTTCGTTCACTCACTACACAGAACCAATAAAACGTTTCGTACTAATTTGTTTGTCACACACTGTCGACGACCATTAATCATCGGACGTGTGCGTACCTACCGACAGACGGACGACCTTTCAGTGAATGGATTCGGCGGCATATACATACACACATCCATGAGGTTCTGTATCATAAAATAGAAACCTTCGTGGACGCTTTGGAATTCAATTCTATTGACACACACTGTGAACTGGACACATTCGTCTTTGTCAACAGGGTTTTCGACACAGAACTGTGCTGTGCAGGAGGGGTGTACGAGTGTGTTTTCGATTATTGGCTGCCCGGGGTGTTGGAAAATTACTTATAGATACGCGTTCGACTTTGGATACGTGACTATTTTGCCACGGATTGCAGCATAGAACTGAGGGATTGGTTGCATACAGAACGGCAGCAGCAATAACGCACAACATGAATGGGGCGGGGGTATTGTTCGGGGATGGGAATTTCATTTCGTTCTGGAATTATGGAATTTTTTTTTTGTCCTCTGTGCTCCTGATCCTGGTGCATTAATCAAATTTTGTAGATGATTTGTGTACGAGGGGGAATCATTAGGAGTCGCATTGAAGGTTTAATGGATTGTAACACGTTGTTTGAAGTCCATTAATCTGTCAGTAATTGGTAAACTATCTAACTATCTGGCAATTACAGATGATAGAGGCTATTCTGATTTGTATGGAAACCAGATTTAGGGATCGTTTCTTGGAAATGCAGGATGATTATCAGAAAGGGGGCAGTACTTTCGGGGAAAAAATTTAATACTTTGAAGGGGAATTGAAAAGAGATGCTCTAAATGAAACTCAACAGTAGGAATGGTTCAAGGAGAAGAGATTTAAGGCCAAGGGCGTAAATTGCCTATTTCGGAATAGAGGCAAACTGCAGGCGTCTCAGACAAGAAGAACTGCACTCAATCAACGTCGTCGTCAAGAAATTCATAGACTTCCCAACGAAAGGAGTCAGAAGTGCTCCTCGAGGATAGAAATATTTGGAGCCACTGACCATATGGGGTCCAGGACCTAGGTTCTCGAGACCATTCGTGTTGTGCGAGTTACATTTTTTTGCACAGCTTAAAGCCACACCCGATTTTTGTTAGAAATTCACGAGAGGTGGGACCCCGAAAAAGCTATTTTTGATGTCTGGGACTGGGATTCGAACTTCGAACCTTCATCTCAGCAGCCCAATACACTAAGCGTTGAGACACAGTGCCCCTGAGCAAATGTATGTCAGCTGTCACGACCACAATTTGAAAAAAAAAAAGCGGAATCTCCTCGGACATTTATCAAACGTGTATGCCTCGAGGACGAAGAAACTCATGCACTTGAAAAACTTCGGCGGCATGAGCCTACCTTACTTTAGCACCAAACAAATATGCAAAGCCACCCTAAGGTTTCTACAAAGCCTTAACGCCTTGTAGTGGCAAATCTTTTCCCTCCGAGTCCAAGAAAGAGGTATAAGGGACCTCTTCATGTCACAGTTTTAGGCTGGACAGAAGGTTATCGTTATGCAAGTCTTGGAGCGCGTTAAAGAATTAACTGACAAGAGTCCTTAGTCTTCTACTGCCTTCACAGTGCTAAGTGTCTAGGTCGTCTTTGGCAGATTTTATTTCTTTTTGTTCCTGCAGCTTCTACAAAAGTTTTGGAGAAGTATCCTGAAAAGCTTGGCTTGAGTACCGATGGCGTAATGCTCTGGGAGGAGAAAAGAGACGACTTGTGCAACTCTGCGGGTAAGCTTAATCAGAACGAAAGGGGACGGCCAATGTGTTGTCGCCATAGAACAGAACACGGGATTAGTCTAGTGTATACTGACCTTTACTGTCAATCCTTGAATTGGATCTGGTCGAAGGGTAAGGCATGGGAGGAATCTAGTTTCGACCATTTCCGCAGAAATTCATCAGCAAATTAACATTGGACTCCTATATTGAACTGATTTGACTGTTGACGATTCCAGAGCCCGTCATCGGTGCTACCGTAAGAGTCGATCTTAGATGCCCAGTAATTCCTACGCAGGCGGACCTTTGGATTTTGGTTAAACAGGAAAAGTCACACTTCATCTGAAGTTGCTTCCACGCGACCGTCGTATCTTATGTTAAAATGGGTCTGACAGCGACAAGGTTTTACTGAACTCTTTTTTGCGTGCATAGAAGCCACATATAGTATTTTGCACTCGACCATCTCTGTCTTTTTTCGAACTTAATTTGGAGCCTAAAAGTATACTCGGGTACCCTGCTGATTTCAAGAGATTTCAAGAGACCCTTCACTAGCTCGTTCCCGAGCAGAGAAGAATGAAAAAGCGGTCGGCTTACCAATGCACGTACCCTCTCTGTCAAAGATAGATGTAGGCGTAGGCTCAGGCATAAGTATCACTTCCTGAACCATAGCAGTGTTTTCCAAGCGGCAATACCACAGGAAGGAATCACATTTTCCTTCGACAGCCGGGGAGCGATAAAAGCGAATTCTGCTATCGAAATAAAATCCAAGCTTGTGAAGTGCTGTCGTGGAGAGCTTAAGATTTCTAAGAAACAGCACAAGGTTTCGCTCTGCTGGGTCGCTGGGCATAAAGATATTTCAGGTGATGAGAAGGCCGACAAATTGGCCAGCAGAGGTTCTGAATCCACATCAGAACTAGCCGAAAACTCGGTGTTCATCCCATCAGTGTGCAATGAGGCTCGAAGCTGGGTCTAAGGCCCTAAGAGAAGCTACCATCAGAAGGTCCTCCGTAGACACTTTTGTGCTTACAAAAACAATTTGGCATTGTTTCGATAAGCGTAGGACCGACGGGATTATGCAAAAGGATAAGAGTCATCACGGGGCATAATACTCTGCGGTATCACATGAAAAAACTGAGACAAACGGAGGAAGACTTATGTCGTGGATGTGGAGATGAAGAGGTTAATGAAGATTCAACCTACTTTTTCTGTCACTGTCTAGGTCTTATCCGCCTTTGGCGACACATCCTCCGTGACCTAGAAGAATTACCCAGCACACCAGTCAATGACATCTTGAACTACATCAAATCAACTGGATGGTTTGCTAGTTGATAGGAACCCATATCTGTAGAACTAGGCTTTACCAATGAGCAAGGAAATTTTCTCACACTGGGTCTGTAGTGACCTGAGTGTGGCGTTGCAGATCGCCTACCAACGTGCCTTACCTAACCTACCTTGCTGAACTCTGATGTTTTTATGTCCGTCGTCCCATGTAAAAAGGTTTGAGTATGGAAGTCGAGCTTTCCTAGTGAATGCCACGAGTCAGTTTCGAGTCTAAAACTCAAAATAGACACTCGTACTTCACCAACACTGAAATTTTGAAGTCCGATCGCCCAATTTTAAAAGGTTTAAGCATGAGAATCGACCTTGGTTGTTACTCAGTCCTCGACTGCTCGACCCAATTATTTCCAAGCAGGAGTGCGTGCACAGTCACGAGGGCCCAAATCAGTGGAGAAAGACCTTGAGTGGTACTTCTATGAGTTTCCGTGCTGCTGTTGACGTCCGCGAGGGTTGCTTTGACAATAAACAGGCGCCGAATCCACTTACAGAGATCATCGTTACGTTTAGACTTTCGGAGACTATCGAGAATAACATCGGCGTTCAAGTTTTTAAGTGCCCAAATCAGTGGAGAAAGAACATCTCCTTGAGTGGTCCTTCTACAGGTTCCCTTCTGCTGACGTCCCCTAGGGCTGCGTTGACAATCTAAGACATAAATAGGCTTCAAATCCGCTCACAGAGATCATCACTAAATCTTGCCTTTCGGAGACTACCGAAAATAGCATCGGGGTTTACGTTCTTAAGGCCCTAAATAAGTGGAGAAAGAACACCTCTTTGAATGGTTCTTCTATGAGTTCCCTTTTGCTACTGACGTGCCCTAGGGTTGCCTTGACACTACAAGGCATAAACATGCACCCAATCTGCTCACAGAGTCCATCACTAGGTTAAGTTTTTTGCAGACTGCACAGAATAGCATCGTTGCTTACATTCTTGAAGGTATCGAGAAAAACACGTAGGGTAAATTCCCTGTGTTGCACCGGCCGTTCAATTGGAGACACAACATTCTGCAACGAGTCCATCCCTCTGCCTCTCAAATATGCTTGCTGTCATTTGAATTCTCCACCGAACAAATCCACCAAACCTTGCAGAGCGGGGTATGTAACATGCTAGCCTTAAGCGATTTGCTTAGTGAATCTCAAAAAGAGAAAAAATTAATTTAAAAATATTCTCGAAACCCGTTTCGCTCCGCAAGAGATCTTCCTCTTCATATGTAGTTATTGACTTCTAAAAATGTAAAACAATTTTAGGCACGGTATTCCTAAGCTGAGTCTCCAAAATAGGCTTAATTCAAATGTGACCTCACACCATTCCTGTCGACCCCTAATCAGTTAAAACAGGTCATCAACCGTTTCGCACGAAATTAAATTATGACATAAACACATACCCCAAAGTGGTATGGTATGGTATGTCATCTCCGATTGGCCTTTCTGCCGGAATTTCAGCACACAATTTACATAATTCCTTTATTAACATTAATTTAATATATTTTATTGTTTGATTCGTTAATTTATTATAAAAACTTTGCTTTAAATGAAAACCGAAAGTCAACCGAAATTTATTTAAGGGGAATTTTTTTTTTTTTGTTTTTCTCTTACCAACTAATTAGTATCTTGACACGAAAAATATGTTAGGTGGCATTAATAATGACACGCTAACAATAGAGGTGTCTTACTAAATCGTCGATAAGGCTGCTTTGTAACCCAAAACCCTGTTTAGAAAGTCACTTCTTATTGTTGCGGTAAATAGAAAATTAATCATCTCGATGGTATGTCCTCAATAAAAAAAAAAAAAAAATTCACCCGCATCGTCGTCATCGTTATAAACATTCACCGTGTCACCATGGATTGGATTATCTTTTCCATGAGGCAGTTAATTGAAAGTTTAACTCCAATCGACTTAACTCCAAGCCTGTGTGTCCTTATAAATTGGTAACATTTTCTCTCCAATTTTTTGCCGGTACACAATGAAACCATTCACAATCCCGGTCACGTTTTCTCACTGCGCTTATCAAAATCTAAATAAAAATAAAAAAAAAAATCTCTAAAAACAGCAACAACAACAACAACAACGACAACAACAAAAGAAGTAAATAAAAACAAATCCATTGTCGATCATTGGCTTCTCACCCCCATCTCCGTGGCGTCGGGTTTAAGAGCGTTCAGTGCTTTGAACTCAGTTGGGATAATGTACACACACGTTGAGTATGACTCCGCATTGAAACAAGTAAATCCGAGGCACACTCAAGCGATCAAGGTTTCGAAATTTCAAAACAGCCCGATCCACGCGAACCCTCATCGTCTGCCAATTAATAACGCAATCCACATCAAACTCGTAGAACAATAACCTGACGCGCGGTGTGCCAAGCGGGAGAGATACATCTGCGAAGGTAGTCTGATGAGAATAGTTATGTGGATTTATGGAGCGGGGAGGAGCTGTTTCCTTTTGGATCGTCTTTCACAATCCTAGGGTCAACAGACAACAGAGCTTTGTCCGACGGAGTATGAGAGTTGTTGTGCTCTCGATTGGTATGGGAAGAACGCTTTGTTTACAAAACATTCATCTCGAGTGGGGAATTAAAAATGTTTTACACGGGTGCACAGTGTGGCGGGAGAGTTGACGGACTAGTTTTCGGTAGAGCAGCGAATCGAGGAGATTGTTAGACGAAGGCAGTGCTTTCATATGGTGGAGTTATGGAGAAAAAGGTTAGGACTTGTGCCGCCAGTTGTCGACTAAATGTCAACCCTAGTAAGACAGAACTGATGCTTTTCACAACGAGGACCAAAATACCTGACTTCAACTTACCTCGTCTTAATGGCCAACAACTCTAGCTATCTATCTGATCCAAGTACTAAGGCATTATTCTTGACCCAAAGCTAAACTAGAAAACAAACATAGAACAACGGTTAAAGAAAGCCTGCATAGTCTTCTGCGCAGTTCGTAGTTCGTAGGGGAGGCCCTTAACGTCGGAAAGTGTCCACATTCCGCTTGGAATAGTTAAGGGTAGAGTCATCTCACACTATCTATAAAAAGCTCAGACAAAGTGGAGTGAACTAAACAGTTCTCCCAGATCGAGAAAGATGTGGGCCACTTATAACATCGGGAGAACAAACGAGCTCCTTAGTAGGAGTCGAACGGACATTGCCAGAACCGTGGTCATTTGCACGACTCATTGGCCTGTAGACCATCATGCGGCTAGACTCCGTATCCCTTTTAATACCCACTGCCGCAGCTGCAAAGACGTGAACGAAGAAGAAACCCTCAACCACTACCTTTGCGGTACCCCTGCCATGGCCTAAGCCTATGTACCGCTCTTTACGCAAACCCTCCTTCAACAACCTCGGTGAACTCGTGGAAGAAAAAATTGCCAATCTCTTAATCTTCCTCAACACCACATGCTGGATCTAGGCCCTGGTAGGGACTCCTCTCTAGCTAAGCACCATTTACATTCGGTACTACTAATAGGTCCCAAGTTGATGTGGTAGCAAAACGGCACGCCATAGTGCTATTGAGTCTCGGGATTACTGCTGAAACCACAACTTCTATCGACCTACATAAAAGTTAAGTGCAAGCTTGAAGTATTGTGGGAAATGAGCGAAGCGCATACTTTGACGTCGAAAAGGAGTTGAATTTCGGGCCGCAGTTCTTGGAGTTCTCCCCATCACAACACGGAAATTATTAAAATGCGAAACTAGATAGATAGGCTAAAGGGGTGTAGGCGCACTACGACCTTTGTAGATCTATTGTGCTACCCCAACTTGGAACTCTAGTCGATGAGATACTCGACTTAGAGCACCTCCTCGAGTCCGATTTCCTTGATGACTCGAAGAACATGGATTGGGTCTAACAATGGTACATCGTCTTCTGATCGTTGGTAGGCATCCAGGGTGTTTCCTGCTTTTGTGGATCAGTGCTTCACATTCCATTAGAAGGTGAGTCGGGATTTCCTCAACATCTCCGCAGAATCTACAGTCTCCACGTTGCTCTGTACCCAGTTTCCTAAGGTTGAATGCGAGTAAATTCATTTAAACCGAACCAACAAGTGAATTGGCCAGGCAAGCCTCCCAATGTGCCGAAAGTCATGTTGATTGCTTTGACTAATATCCTTGTCATTGGCGCAGTTCATCTTCACTCACCAAACCGGTGGACATATGGTTGCAGATCCATTATTCTATGAAATACCTCTTCGAACCGCCAAACCGCTCAGAAGACCGTCACTGATTATCACCAATCAGTTGGTCCTTCCAACAGACTACTCCAATGCAGTGCGTGACATCTAGCGCCTTGTAGCTTGCTTTGACACTTCGGCATGCCCCCTTCCTTGTATAGACTATCAAATGCACTCTTGCGTGGACCGGAATTTTTACAAAAGGGTAAAGAATGCAAGACCCAACCCTGCTACCTAGTCCTGCAATGATAAAGACCGCATTGGAAGGGCAGTGATTTCTAAAAATATGGGCGGACATCTTTTGGGGACCAAAATCTAGCTGTCAGGCTGTAAAGTAGTCGACAGCCAGCCTTTAATTTAACAAACAAACCCGTCTCAGCTAGTCGAGAGTAAACCAAGCTTTCACCAAACCCCAGAAAAGGCCCAAGAACATGAAATCGATACCCACCACCTATTTACTTAAATCGGGATGAGCTATACTTACCCATGTCTAGTTTCAGTATCTCTGCGGGATGATGATGAACATGTAGGGCACTATGCTTCATAATCTTCATAAGACAGTGTCACTACTGAGCTATGCCGACCACAATGGCGAATCGACTGCTACTCTAGCGTTCTAGAGTCACCCTATACCGGGTACCAGGTCACGTGCGAGGAGAGGAATGAAGCAGCTGACAAACTAGCTAAAGAAGGACCAGAAACGCATTCGCTGGCCAGAAACCACCCCTACGAGCTTCCCAACGAGTCACTGTAGACTTAAGGACCACCTCAGGAATCCATGTAGATTTTGCGGAGATGTTGAGGATCATTGTTCGATCCACTCCAGATTCTCTGATTCATCAAGGAAGTCGGACTGGAAGAGGTGCTCTAAGCTGTGTATCTCTTCGACTAGAGCTCCAAGTCGGGGTACCACCATAGATCTATAAAGGTCGCAGTGCACATATACCTCTATAACCAATCTACAATCCACAATCTACTCTAGGTTTCTGGTTAAGAAAATATACATCCCACCGCTTAAGATGGTCTATGTCGTACAAATCTTCGAATTCGTTTCAGAGTGCGCAGAAGAGGTAGATCTCATCTTTTTTGGCAGGATCAAGTCGAAGAAAAGGCATCGTCGGCAAAAGGCAAAAAGTCGAAGAAAGTGGTAGTCGAAGAACCTTGTTTGTTGAAGCCCACTTTCAACATGGAGACCTACTCGACTATACCCATACTTGCAGTATCCATAAAATATTGATGTGATTAACGCAGAAGAACCAGAACAGAGTTTGTTCTCCAGATGTTTCCTGATGAGTTCGAGAGATGCCTCTAAAGTAGTCTCTCACACTCTGTTGGTTGCCTGTCGTCGATGAGATCTAGAGGAGATAAATTAAGGACTCGCCTTTTTGTAGTGGCTAGAGCCAATCAGCAAACCACAAACCACTCAAAAAGCGGTCAAAGCAATACAGTTTCCGAACGTTGCATACCTTGCATAGGGTTTGGTCATCGGTAAGTGTCAAACAAAAGCATAACAGACACCTTCCACTGTCCGATTTAAGTTCCCAGCTCTTTGTTTTCAAAAACGCATTCCGTGTGTTTTCTGTTTACGACCTTCGTGACCACTTTCAATAGCTTAGCTTCGGCCACTGCAATTTTCAGCCCCAATACAAAGTCTCTTTTCAAATTAAACACCATCCATACAAAGTCATTAACGATGTTGTTTACTGAATACAGCATCAACTTCCATAAAACTGCCAGCAGGTGTACCACTTAAGTATTAATTGTCGAATAGATATGCAGAAACATGCATACAGCCTCTGCTCCAAGCACTGCAATTAAAAGATTACGTCGTAAACATAAGTTGGGACACCAAGCGAATGCGATTCCAGCTAGTAAATTACTCCTCAAAAAGTATTTTTGTTATTACTTCTGCTAACGTAATTGTTACTGCCACGGCTTCCTGGAGAGGAGTCGGTTCCAATCTGTGTAAAAGCTTTGTGCACTCGCATTTGAAAATTCCTCATTCAAATTTATTTTCTCACTTTTTATTGTTGTCTGCTGCAGCAAACTACTTTTGGCAACTTTTTGGAATTTCGAAATTCAATTTCGACGCTGGACGTCAGAGGTAAAATCCTTGACATTTATGCAAACAGTAAGTTGGCTGACTCACTTGTGCGTCGTTCCCAGTATAAGAATCGATTTGGGGAAATTACTTCAGTGGCATCAATAATTTCCTTGGAAAACACAGATCCTGAAAAGGATTCCTACAAAGTATCTAATGCCTTGCCTCTGAATCAGCAGTTTCATTATAAAAGTGTAATCATACGTGGTTTTCGGTTGTGACCATCAAATACGGATCACAATGTCATAGATACTTTATTAAACCACGTTAAGTCCTTCGACAGTCGGAAAAAATTGCAGCACTCGAACAGGCTGTGATGGCTATTTGACTATCAGAGCAGATACAAGACTTCGTCTATTGAATAAAGTGTTGAAACAGATACCTCGTCCTTTTAAAAGACCGACCATTGCTGGTAGACTCAAAATTTTCTTAACGGACCCTTAAGAGTACTAAAAGCTGCACAGCAATTAAGATGTGATCCCCGGGATCTCAGAACGTCTTGTGACATTGTTCTCTGGTTTTTTAAGATGTCTGCCAAGAAAGACTCAATTAATTGCCGTTGTCTATCCGGAACTTTAAGCTATCGCCGAGCTTAGAATAAAGGGCAGCTGGTGTTGATTTTCTAACCAAGTAAGAACACCTAGACGGTATTAATTGAGTTGACGCAATTAGATGGGAACCTGTCTTAGGAAGCTAAGCAAGAATTATGTGTCGAGCAGAATCCCATCATCACCTGCACGCATAGCCTACCATCTAGTAGTGAACTAACGATGAGGTTATGCTGTGCCTGACTACACTGATCACATCTGAATGAAACTCAGCTCACACGTATCAAATTGGATGATAAATCTCTTGTTGTTCTCATTGCATAACAGATGCGTCCCAGAAGTTTTACAAGAAAACCTCAGAAGGTTGGCGGGCTTGAAAGAATTCGCTCCATGTAATCAATTGCGACGTCTATAGTCAGGATAAAGAGCAGCTAAAGAAAAAATTCTACGATCTCCATGACAACTTTCTTTTCTCCTGGACCCCTTTTATAGGGCGTCAACAACGAGTTTGAACTGTCTCCAGCTTATTCCTAAGGGATTCGATTCCCCCGTTACCAATCTGAGCCACAATTACCTAAGGAGTTCCGCTGCTCTGCAAGACTTGGGTTACTGGATTCAACTACACAACGTTTCTTGCAATGGAATCGTTCTCGCATTGTTAGTAGTGGCCGATCCACAGCCCTAGACATCTGTTTACGAAGGTTTTGCAGCTTCCGGGTGTGATAGTGGTGCCTATGTTGCACCCATAGAGCAGTTCTGATTCCAAGTTGGAGCGGAATAGTCTCACCTTGATCCGAGCTTCTTTGAGTTTACTTTCAGCCGCATTTTTTGGCCTCAGTTTCCAGGCTGTGGACGATTTGATGGAGGTCCATTACCCAGTGTTAGACTATACGAAGATCGTCAGGAAAGTCTACATGCTTTAGATAAGATTTAGTAGTCCACTTAACTCAGCTACACGGAGTACACCGCTTATGGCTACTAGGAAAGCGGTGAAAATATGCACCCCTGTCGCACGCCGCCTTGAACTCCAAAGACCTCTGACATCCTCCCATTAAGCAAAACATTGCTCCTACCCACACCGAAGCTCTTCTCAAAGTCGAAAACAGTAGATAAAGCAGAGACCTGATCTCGACACAGTCCTCGTTCATGATTCGCAAAGTGTTTATGTGGACGGTAGTCTAATAGGCAAGCTTGCTACAAAGCTAGGCGTCTTTGCGAACGAGTTTTGTAGAAGCTGCATGGATGAACAAGAGGAGGAAATATTCCTCACCTTCTTTGTTTCTGCCCAGCTCTCTCCCGCAGAAGAAAGCTTCACTTAGGAGCCCCCTGTTACAACGATATAGGCGAACTGATAGATATCGACGTTAAGAGCCTCCTACTCCTCATAAGAAGCTAAAATGGTTTTAGAGAGAAACTTTCTCCCATGATCCACGTGGTGGACCTACCATTGGTCTAAGTGTATCGGCGACTCCTAGCTGGCAGCCACTTCGACATCTAACCTAACCTTATGTGGACGATGCAGGAGGATTCAGGATGGAAACAGATTTGATGGCTATCAGAGCCTTTGGGAAAACTTTACTGTCAAAGAAAGTCTAGGAGATGTACAAAACCAGAGCAGGGAATATCCGATTCCTCTGACAAAGTTAGATGGACAAGCAAACAACATCAAGACGTGGAAAAATCGAAAAGAATTAGAGGATTGAACTTCTACATAACCCTGATGCTGGTAGGACATCAGTGCTTCTAGGCAAAGCTACACAACAACAGCCCCAACTGTTCAGCATTCTAAGAAATCCCACGAACTCGATAGACATCAACAACAAAAGGCGAGTTAAGAAGCTACCTCATGACAGTCATTACTATCGGTCGTTTGTCAGACATTCGCGACGCGAGAGGTGGAAAATATTTTTTTTTTATTTTGTGGGATTCGAGCTTTAAACCTCTTGGTCAGTATTCTTAATGCGCTCAGAAGTAGGGCAGAAGAAGTCGATTCTACAAGAAATCGAGGAGAGTCAGCTAAAATGGTTTGGACATCTTCAAAGGATGGACGAGTCAAGAAAAGCCAAACAGGTAATGGAGATGAGAACGGAGAGTACTACATGCAGATGATAAGATCTCAAGGACGCTGGAAAGCTATCATTGAAGTAATGACCGTCACAATGTAGGAACAACGCATAGGACTGCCAACGTGTTCATAAGACTGAAGGCCATTCTCTTAATGTAGTGCCTGTCGACAGAGGACTAAAAAATGTGCAGGAAGATCCCTTTGGCATCTTTCGAAGACTAACACCTACAAATCGTAAAAAATAAACCATAAATCGCCATCCAATCATTCTTCCATCATCCGGCCCCGTTCAACTCCCTCTTCGTAAATAGTCTTCGTAAATAGACGAAAAGGGTTCCATAACCCCCATCATTATCGGTCGTCAGTTTATTTACCAGTCACATCGTGTAAACAAAGCACACGAACCGTCAGTTGAAAAGGCAAATCACCTCCAGAATACTACACACGCCAATTGTAGACGAAATGACGAAATTCCAACCGAAATTAAGTATCATTTCTCTTGTTTTCGCTTCTCTCTGTGTATCCCCCTTGTCCATTGCCATTCTTCATGGCTTTTCTTTATCGAGTTCGTTACTTCACCCTAATTCGTTCACATTTGTCAATTTGACACCTAAGCTAAGCAGATTCCAACGTTTTACTTGTTTACGTCGTGTTCATCCACCTCTCTGTCCTCCCTTTCCTGGAAAATTCTCGAAACTCCTTCTGTCAAAATTGCATGCCAATACCCACAGTAAATGGGTGTTGTGGGGACGGGGTTTACACTAAACCTTTTCACGTAAACAAACCGAAACACGTGCAGTGCAGTGGCACTCTGTGGAACTGGGAACTGACAAATGCAAAACAACTGAACCAGGTCGCTGGCCCAGAATTGTAGTGGAGAGATGGTCGATATGGCATATGGCGATATGGCGCGCGCTTACAAACAATTAAATCCAAAAAAATGTCTCAAATTGAAGCTAATTTATGACAAAATAGCAAATTCATGATAAAAACCCCGAAAAACAATCCACAAAAACAAAAGAATTCTTCCCGCGCGCCGTCCGTTGTCACTTGCGCGTGGTTTTGTAGTTGCTTGTAGCATGGGTTGTTGACTTTTTTGATTTGGCCAGAAAAAAAATCAGAAAAAAAAAAATTTTATTGCAAAGCAAATCACATTCAACAGTTCCAGAGAAGTGGGAACGGGTCAACGCCCATTTTTTTCCTTATTTTCTGAGCATTCGGGTTGTTTTCTGTCGTGTTGTTTTTGCGGGTGAATCACTTTGGATACGTGTATGTAGCTGCGGATTTGGATTCGGATTCGGATTTGGATTTGGTATTCAATTTAAATAGCGCGCTGTGGTTGTGAAATAACGATAATGAGGAGTTAAAACTATGTTCTTGGCTTCTCTGGTAATGGAGTGTGTGATCTATATTGGGAATGGAAAAATACTCGACCATCTATCACGCTATTGTTTGAGATTTTTGGTGTAATCCGTGATGGAATGGAGGCGGTGGAGGATTGGTGGTGGTAAGTTCATGGGAACCGGCATTAATGCGAATTAGTCAGAAAAGCTGTTAAGCGATTATTATTATAGACAGCTGACCTTCACGGTGGCGATTGGCCTTCGGTGAACTCTGTAAACAGGTGAATAGCCAACTGGGTGTAGTAACCTTTCTAGGAATTTCGAAAGAAAACAGACACTGCGTGGGAAATAAATGCGTACTGTTTGCATGTCCTTGGCGTTTATGAGCACTCCAATTAGTTTTTTTTTGTTTTTAACAAATGGATGAGCCTTACAAGAGGGAATACTGGGATAAAGGTACGCAATTTTAAAACAAACGTTCAGGGTCTGGGACGTAGATCATCGTCTAGAGGTATCAGCTAGCTCCTGCGTGACCGTCCTCCCTACATATACGAGGCAAAGTGAAGAGTTATCTGCCTGGCAGTTTTCGTTCGAAATGCATTCATTTGTCTATGTACCTTCTACTTGAACTTGTGCGATTCTAAAGGCTCTGTAAAATACCCATCACTAGACCCTCTTCACTCGACTCAAATCATTTTCCAGACGCAAATTTCTTTAGACTTGGTAGAACGTGGAAACCAGAGGGAGCTAGATCTGGCGAATAGGGGGGATCTTCTAGCAATTCGTGCTTCACAGTTTTCCCATTTCTAAAATCCTTCTGTGGGCAGGTGCATTGTCCTGATGAAAGACAATACGAGCCTTTTCTCTGGAATTTTTTCATGCAGTTGGTCGAGATGACTTGCACTTCAAAAACCCTGACTATGAGCTTTCTACGTCAGATTATACCGGCTCACATCCACTCCGTTGATTGCTGTTTCACTCCTGGAGTCCAGTGACGGACACACGTTTCATCCATAGTAACAAACCTGCTTACGAAATCGGTTGGGTCCTTTTTGAAAAACTGTCCAAACGTTGTTCGGAAATTGTTTTCGCATTTCTTTTTGGTCATCCTAGCAGGCTAGGTAGGCTAGGTTGCTCTAGTTGACAGGAGACTGTCCTGGCTTCTTTAAACTAACGATGAGTCCATTTTGACCAATAGTAGACCCTTGAGAACCTAAATTTCACTATCGACGCCTGAACTTAATCACCCAGATATGTATATGCATGAATCTCAGGAGTTTGTTCAGCTCAATGTTTCCTAGATCATCCAGCTCCGCGGGGAAGTAGCTCCCAAGAGTGTCCTTCCTTTTGGCGGCTAGTGCAGAACAATCACATAACATGTGGCGAATGAATTCTATTTCTTCTTCGTCCCTGCAGTTCCTACAGAAGTCATTGTCAGGTAGTCGTTGCCGTGCAGTGTCTCATCCCTGCGACTGAGTTTCATAAGATCTGCGGATCTCTTTTTGTCATTGACTGGCCACAACGATTTGGCTATGACACATTTATCTAATTGATACCAACGCCTGTTAGCTTCCTCATTGTCTCAAAGACTCATGTCTAGCTTTCTGTTGAAGGCGTTATTCGGTGTTCTAACCACGGAAATATAGTGTAGTCGGATGTAGTTCGTTTCCGTCCGGAGTATCGATATACTCCACCGGTTCAGAATTGAGGCGTGGCCATAGGGTTTAGCTAGCCATAGTGCGGCTTCCCTAAGTCTTATGGCAGTTTTAGCTGCCGAGTTGCCGCAGTAAATATCAAGTGGAAGAAGATTCAATACTGCTTCCGAGGCTGCTGTTGGTGTTGAGCTCATCGATCCCATTAAGCCCAGCCAGCCTGCCCGCTGAATCTTGGTCACGCTTCCAAGATGATATTTCTTCTCCATCGCCTTCCACCAAAGTCTTTTTCAATAAGTCTGAAGGTTCGTTCTTTATTAAATTGAGGTTAGAAGGAAACTTTTGGTAGCACATGCGCTCAGAGACGACCTATTATGTACATATGTGCCTTTATGAGAGCTTTATTTCACGCTTCGTGCCTAAGTATGCATGGTGGGTTGTTCATTGTGTGGTTGGGTTGCTTCGGGCCAAGTATCGAGCAAGCCGTCTGCATTGACGGTGAGTGAAGGAGGAGATACAAGAATGAACTATACGGGCTGTACAGCGACATCGACTTACCCAGAGGAGTGAAGGTCCAACGAAGGCCCGGAAATTCTTCGAAACCATTCCCGAGGTGGACAGCGACTCAGGTGGCGAACGCAAGTGGAAGGGAACTTCAACCAACTTAGCGTGCGAAAATTGAGGCAGCTGGCTAAAAATCAAGCTGGCTGGAGACGCTTGTATCCGTACCCTGCTTTTTCTGTACTTTGCTGGAGAAATGATGCCTGATTTTGCTTAAAAGCTAGACAAACCTTTCTTATCAAAAAGTTGCGCAAAGAGTGGAACTAAGTGGAACCACTTTATTCAGACCCTCTGGAACGTCTGGAACGTCTTTAACAGAATAACTCAAAGAAAACAAGAAAAAGAAAATAATCCAAGTCACAAGTCAAGCACTTTTCAGGGCTATACAGGGTGTCCCAGTTAAGAGGTATATTCCCTTAAGTGGAGATTCCTGTCGTTCCAGCGAACAAGAAAAAGTATTCACCCTATTTCCAGCTATAGCCCGTCAACGTGTGACACCTCCGATTTGGAGGCATAATCACATTAAATGGTATAACTTCTGTACTAAGTATTGCAGCTACAAAAACGTTTTTATACATTTTGAAGAGACAATTCAGCGCATTCAGCGCATGCAGTCACAAAAAAGTTATGACTCCTTAAACTCAAAATGAAATGCATTTTTCTCAAAACTTTTACTAAATAAAAAACTTTTTTTTTTATGAAACTTTAATCCTTGAAAAATTTTCTAAAATTCATGTTAAATAACTTTTTTACGTACAGTTAACAGATGTTGCAGTAAAAGTAATTTTTCTCGGACAAAAATGGTCAAAAAAAATTAAGAAAAAAGAGTTATTAGGTCCGGAGATATCAGCGGCCAAGGGTTGATGCCAAATCGACCAATTCACCGTTTATTAAATGTTTGTGTGAGCAAAGAAGTTATCCTGCTGCTACTGCGACAAGATACTCCAACTTGTTGAAGGAACATTGCCCTTCTCTGAATAAGAGGCAGATCTTCAAGGAGCATTGGGAATTAATCCCCCTCGGAAATTCCAGGTAATAATTGAGATTAAGTGTATGTGGAAGGACGTATGGGCCTTCAGATCAAGTCTCAATGTTTCCTATTACTCCATCCCAGACATTTACGATAAAACTCTTAAATTCTTGCCTTTGAAAGGATGTTGGGCGTTTTAAATGGGGATTGTTTGACCAATGGTGCAAGTTATGATGGTTAGTAACCCGATCCCTGGTGAATTGCGGGAGGGGCTCGTCCTCTTCTTGTTGACGCAGTACCCATTGGTAAAATTCAACTCTTCTTTGAGCATCTCCTGGTAGTAGATCTTGGACCAGAGTTAAATGGAAAGGGTATAATCCATTGCACATTTCTTGTGAGCCCTGGCTCTAGGAAGTTGCAACTGTACAACTAGTCTGCGGACGCTGACTGAAGGCTGAATTTCCACAGCACGCAAAATGCCATTCTCCACTTCTGCCGCCGCTGAGTCGGGACGTCTTTCCCTTTTATTGGTATCCATCGCGTATTTTCAAGTAAATCTCATGACAGAGACTTAAACTACGAGTACCGAAAGGCTCGGGCCCCTGTTTTAAGGGTACCACAGTGGTCTAAACCACCTAACATAACCTGATTTCTAAGAAACTGTTAGGGTACCTACCTAAGGGCGTATGAAAAGTCGTTATAATACTGGGACATGACTCTCAAAGTGCGACAGTCCCATACCAACCGTACAATACCACCTCTCACTGTGAATGAAACCACGAGTATCCACAAGGGACAACATTGTATGAATGAAAATCTCCCCTTCCCGTATCTCTACACCTCGATTGGAAAAAAAAACGAACGAACAGATGAACAAAAAAAAACTCATAAACCAACACCAACAACCGACACGCGAAAGGCCATATTTTCCGGCTGAGAGGGGAGGCACCTAAATTATGAACTTCCAACGTCTCTGTGTGTGTGTGTGTTAAAGATCAAAAATGAGACCGCGGCGCAACTCATAAAAGAGCGCGTAATAAACGGAAAAACAAAAGCAAAACAATAAAACAATATTAACAAGAAAAACACCAACAAAGAGCACAACAGAAAGAAAGACCAAAAAACAAAAAAAAAAAAAAAACACGACAAAAACAAACAATAAATAACGTTTTCCGCTATGCGCTTCGCTTTCGTGTCAAGCGAACTTTGCACCCAATGATTTCGCGCGAATCCACTTGGATAGTGCCGCTCAGTGAAGCGAAATTAACAAAACGTATCTGATGGATGCATACACGCCGCGCTACCCCCCTTTTCGATTTTTTTTTTCCTTTTTTTTGACTGAAAGAGGCCAACAACGAGCAGAAGTATAAGAAGAAGACGAACGCGAACAGTTGTATCAAAACAAAAAGCCAACAAAAATAAAAACTGTTATTTCACATACACACTCGTGTGTTGTCCCGGATAACTCCGCAGAGAGCGCCTAATCGACGGGCTAAAGCGATTGGAAAAATGTTTATTTCAGCTGTGGGGGTTGCTGGGCGGCGGTGGTGGTGGATTGCCCGCTGTTTAGACACACTTTCAACCCCTTGTACAGTGCGTTTGGAAAAATTTATTTCATTTGACGGCGGAAAGAAACACCGTTGCAGGTAGAACAAATCACAGCACAGTCGACGGTGTGTTTAGGTTTGCATTTCTCATTTCCCACCCCCTTGCACGCAAGCGGTCGGGGGTGGGAACTCGCTTCGCCAAATGAAAGCAGAAAAAGAAAAGGAAAATAAAATGAAATATGTAAATGTTCGACATTCCATGTTTTCCCCATGTTTTCCCCTGCTGGCTAAGATGGCGGTGCTAGTGCTGGTGCTGGTGGTGGTGGTGGTGGTGGTGTAGTCGGTTAAGAGAGTGAATGGTATTAGGAAACTTGAGCAGATGGTTCAAAGAACGACGGGATGGCGGTGAGGTAAAACCGTTTTTGTGTTAAATATTAGAAAGTGAGTCAGGTAAGATAATAGCAAAAACCAGCCAACGAATCAACTCGAAGTTTATTATTGTTTTGCTAGCAATATGGCAGCGAACTGCTGACATACTTAGCAAGGAATATACTCCGTAACGCCATGGGCTAGCTGTGCACTGTCTCAGATACATACATTCGCCAATACATATGGATGTGTATGTAGATTTCTTCATTATTTGGCGCATTATTTCGTTTCCAATTAAGTGGGTTAAATATACTATAATCGTCTGTACGGTAAAACTTTAAACTAATACACAGACAGACGCAGCAAGCGAATGGCAAATGATTGATGTTTTTGTAGTTATTTCTGAATTTGCAAATCGAAAAAGAGAAACCTACTGAAATACCGATGATCTATGAATCAGTTGATGGACAGGTGGACATAACTGTGAAGAGTAAAAGAAATGCCAACTAATCTACGCAGCACGGGTAAAAGTTGTAACGACTAACCGATAGAAAAGGTATCCAAAGCTGGTAATTTTCTAAAATTGGCCATAAATGAAATGCAGTAGCGGCTGGAGGTTGCTACTGTCTACTGGTGCATTCAGACTCAGCTACTGGTACTACTTTGATGTTTTTCCCGGAGAAAGACGAGAAGGGGCTCCAGCGATGAGGAGATCTTGTGATCAGCAGACACCACGTCGGCCCAAGGATCTGCCACCTGGCCGGACAATAACAGAGGAAATGCCCCGATGCATCATCGTGCTCTTCAGGTGCAGCGCAGATGGTTATGTCCAACATGTTGCGGGTGTTTGCAAAGTCAAAGTGGCCCACAGGAACGCCTACAAGTCATTTGTAGGCACTTCCCTCGAGGCATAGAAGAAAAGTTGCAGATTTTTGCAGGTTTATCTGCAGCCAGCAGAGTCATTCTACCGACTATTGTGTCCACGAGAAACCCTGTCGTCAATGGGACCACTAATCAAGGCCGGACCCCGGAGAGTACTTCATCTGAGCCTTGTTTTGCAGGTTCATTGGGGATCTCGTTTTCGTGAATCCCAGAGTGAGCTGGCACCCAAATAAGGCGTGGTGAGTTCAGTCCTTAGACCAGATTCAGGGAGATTCTTAGTCTTGGAAGTAGTAGAAGGGTTAAGCAGTGCATTGAGTGCAGCCGCATATGCTTCATCCCTTCCACCTTTTTTCACAATAAGACGCAATGTCAGACAGGAAGACAGACAGATGCATATTGACCTAACGGAGAATGGAATCTAAAGTTCTTGCTCTCCACGAAGACACCAGTACTGAATGCTTGCCTGGTTTTGGAGTCATCCATGAGGATACGATGGCGTACTTTCTCCGGCTGAGAGTCTGTCAAAAGCCATTCCAGAGTCAGAGGAAAGTCGACTGCGTAGATGTGTCGCAACTAGATTTCCGCTGTCACAGTGCAGAGTCATGGAAGATCCAGTACGACTGGTACCACAAACCGCCATTCTTAAGACGAGAGGTGGCTTTTAGTGTGCAGCATGAGTAGAATACGCAGTGTGCTTGACCGTAAGGTCTATGATATAACGAGGGGATATGCTAAAGGACTATAAACTTGTCGCCAAAAACAATGCAATACGATGTCTACAGGTTCTAGCACCGTTCTCTAGTAAAGTTGCTAACTTAAGACAAGCTTCGTCGACAAGATCCTTAAGAAGTCACGAAGACTCCTATGGACCTTTCAAGATCTACACGTGTGGAGTAGTACTGATTCTACACTTAACTGAACCAGGAACACTGCCTTTCCACATTTTGACAGCATACCGAATGCAACTTTTGACACGATCCTGTCGTTTGCCGAAGGAGCGTTATTCTCTGGGAAAACAAGCACACATTGTCAATGCATTCCAAGCTATCGAAGCTACGACAGCAAACTGCTACGCCTCCCAGACCACAGCAGCGTCTGCCAAGCGGAGGTCTTGGCAGTGACAACAGCCACCCAACAGAGGGTATCACCTTCTTTATCGGAAGCTATGCGGCTATTAGAGCAGTAACTGCTGTAGAAATGAAATCGAAACTTGTGAAGTGCTGTCGACAGGAGATAGCTGAGCATCGAGAAGAGCTTAAGGGTCTTGGAACACAGCACAAGGTATTGCTCTGCTGGGTTCCTGGACATGATGGTAGTCAAGGTAATGAGAGAGCTGACGAATAAGTAAGATTGGTTCGGCGGCTGTTTCAAGGCAAGCAGAATCACCGGTCAACATGTCGCCTTGCGCACTCAGGCTCGAAGCAGGTAAAAAAGCCATAAAAGAGGCGAACACCAGATGGACCTCTATGGAAACCTGTGTAAAACTATGGGCGCCCTTCGATGAAGGCGGAATCGAGAGACTCATACGGGAAGACAGGAAATCCCTTTCCACCCTCGTTGCGGTTATCACGGAGCATAACTCTCTACGGTACCAATTGAAGAAACTACGTCTGACAGAAGAATAACTCTGCAGTGGGTGCTGTGATGAGGGAGCTTTTGAGGACACAACCCACTTCTTATTCCACTGCCCTGGTCTCCAACCCAGCTGGACCAATTTCTTTCCCCCATGGGCATCACTGTGGGTCAGTATTGACCTGAGTGTGGCGGGGAGTAGTTCTCTCCTCGCCAGTCCGCCTACCTAACCTAACCTAAGCTATCGAAAGCCTTCTCGAGTCGATAAAGAGTAGTAAGACAAGTGATCTACACTGGCCTCAACCATCTGCAAGGTGTTAATGTGGTCATCACAAGAGGATTCTGAACGACACCGTGCCTGTTCTTCATCGAATCTGGAATCTGGTTGGGATAGTTCAGTCGAAATGTTTGGTGCTGCTTGGAAAGTCTCTCAAGTCCCACCTACATATGTACTTGGTCTTGAGTCCATCTGTGTTCCTGAGCGGATTCTTTAAGCGGGATTGGAGCCTTTGTCTTGTCATCCAAGAGGCTTACAATTACCGCGAAATATTTCATCCATCTATCATCCATCAGCTGACTCTTCACAGGGTGTTGTCTAGAGCTATGGTCACCTCTCAACTCCTTGGTGATTCTGTGGGTGGTTCTACTGTTGCACGTCTTATGCTCCAACAGCGTGTCTTCATTTGTCATTGCGCTCTCCGACGACTGTAAGATCCCACAACATGGAGACCGGTGTTGCCGATTGTTGTCCATGAGCTACGGCAGTCTGCGGATTCCGCAAGGAAACTGACCCGAAAATAGCTAAGACGTTAGGTTAGGTTGACTTGGTTGAAGTGGCTGCCAGCTAGGAGTCGCCAACATACCTAGACCAATGGTAGGTCCATTGTGATACCACGTGGATCATGGGAGAGAGTTTCTCTCTACCTGCTGGTTTTGAACTTCTTATGAAGCGCAGGGGGCTCTTAATGTCGGTATCCATCAAGGCCCCTATATCGTTGTAATAGGGGGCTCCTAAGTGAAGCTTCCTTCTACAGGAGAGAGCTCGGCATAAACAAAGAAGATGAGGAATAGTTTCCTCCTCGTCTTCATCCATTCAGCTTCTACAAAAGTCATTCGCAAAAAGTCCTAGCCTTGTAGCATGGCCTTGCCTATTAGACAGTGATGCGATCTATTGAGAGAAATCGAACTCTTAGAGCGTTTTAGATCCGGCTTCGGCCAAATCAGTTCAGTCGCTAGACGTCCTGGCTACGACGCTACGTGTACATCAACATTTTTACCCGAAAGCCATACAAATCCACAACGTTGTACAACGTCAAAGGAAATGAATGAGTGTTGTTGATCCAATCCCATTCCTGCAGGTGTTCCAAAGATTTCATGCGCGTAAGTCCAAAAAAACAAGACAAAACAATCTCTTCAACCCGTCGGACAATGACATACGAGTATCCATTCATACAGACCCCATGTCGTTGCGATCGTCTTGACTATTGTAGGCCTTTCCAAACCATTCACCACTAACGTGTGGTCCATTGAGCACAATTCCCGTAGATACTATTGTCTCATCCCGTTGACAAAACGTGTCGGCACTTTTGAAAAGAATATTTAATTTCGTTATTTTTTCTGTAAGAATTTTTACAAAATAAAATAAAATTATTTATGGCGCCTATTACAATAGCACGGAGTCAGAATTTCCAGAATTTCCATTAAATTTACATTAACGACGACGTGTGTCGAGGGTATTTCAAAACATTTCAATCCGAAACGGATTAAGATTCTTTAAAATTTCACCTGTATCCGGTGAAATAGTTGTGTTATCTCGGGGGAAAATCGAATCCAGTTAACAGCATTCCTGGGATTTTCTGGATCACGATGCTGATCTGCAGATTAATCTTTAGGTGGCTCAATGGGGCTACTGAAATGCATCTACAGTTGCGTAGATACTTTACTCGCCGCGACGCTTCGTTCGGGAAATTTTCTGTCTCCCGTTGGTAGCCATTTATTTGTATTTATGAGGCGGGACAGTCTGCAGCGGAACTAATTTAAAAGAGATTCTGACTACCGTGAGTCCAACTTGAGTAAGGTTAGGTTTCATTTTATGTCAATTTTGAGTGAAATGTCAATTTACAGGTGTATTGCTGTGACCTAGGAGTTTCCCACGAGGAGAGGACCAAGGTCTGGATCTAATCAAAATTTGTTCAGGACAAAGGAGGGAGAACACGTCGCTGGAAGTCGTTTGTTTCCTAGATGGCAGCTGACTGAATACCTCCGCCGGTGACGATTCAGGGATCTCTATATCGACAGTGGCTTACGTGACCATCTTGCTTGAGACGCAGTCTTAGTGAAACCCAGAGATAACCTTCCCAAAGAAGAGGTTGGAAAAAGAGCTCTTTAGGCAAGGAACTCTTCGAACATTGCTGAGCCTGTCTCTTGGGACTGAGCTCCAGAGTTTGCTTGTTCAGTAACAAAATGAATTTTTGAAGAGGTGTTTGGGTGGTTGTCAGATGACAAGTGATGGTATGAGTGATGGTATCACTCCTTTAAGTTATTTGGAGTATCTTTCGTGGTAGGTACAGACATACATAAGTCACCCTTCTACGAAGGCCTAAGGTGTGGCTGCTGGATGTTAGTGTTGGCTCTTACGACCGATTTATGGATGCTGCATGATGTATTGGGGCCAAGCTCCAAACGTGAAAGCAATACTCAAGAACGGTTGGAGGATAAGTTAGGTAGACGAGTGCCCTAGTTGATAGGAGGCTGTCAACGGCTCACTTCACTTCACCTAGACCAAAAGATCGGTTGTCCCTCCGGCTTTTACTCTAAGAAGAGTGGCTCTACTCATATTGCGATCTTGTAAACGTGGTTACAGCATGAAACATCAGAGCTGACTGCCCCATCAAGAAGATGCATGGTCGCCTTGGATTTGATGACTTGAAGCTGAGCTACTTGTATACCTGACGTGTACTTTCTAGAGAAGGGAATGAACTGGAATTCCTTCGAAACAAAGTTTGCCTTCGCGACGTATTCAGATAGGTTCCAACGTCTGGCATGTTTAGGGATCGTCGATACCATACGAACGACACCAACATGCGCAGTGGAGTGTCAACCTCGGAGTTTTCTAGTCCGGAAACAATTGCTGCAATTGGCAGAGGACTCGTGGAGCACCTGATTAACAACTGGGACGCGGCGGAACACCATAGAAGGTGCTCAACCGTGGAAGATTGTAAGCAGGCTAAAATGGCTTTAAAATGCCGACTGGCACCACTCATAGGGAAGTTCTAAGCTTGGAGCGCAGAGCACTGAAATGGTTGGTAGCGTTATCTACAGGTCATGGAAATTGCCATCATGGAAGATGGGTCTTCTGGAGGATGACACCTGTGAACTATGTCTGGAGGAAATCGAGACGGTGGCACAAATATTGTCTCAATGTCCGGCATTAGCTAGCAGAAGAGGGGAGAACTTGGGGCGCCACTGGGTATAAACCCAGAAGATGAACCAGATTTCTACTAAGCAGATGCTAGCGTTGACACGAGGAATCAAAGCCAGAGGAAAATTGTGGAGAAATCCAGAGAGTCTGTCCGGCTAAGATGGATCGTGGAAGAGAGACGAAAAGGAGACCATCACTGTGGTCTGGTATAAGTTTGCGTTCCCTCACTGCAGGACTGTGACAAGACAACATGGACAAAAGGTCGAAAAATTTATGAAGCAGTCTTGCCACTAAATGCCTAAAACATATTCTACGAGGCTAATTAAGTGCACGTAATAGACTTTTCAAACTGAGACACAGGAATACCTAATATCCGATGGAGTCTTACAATGTTCCGTGCTTGGTCCCATTTTATTCAATAGAAGTTGTAGATGCCTGCCATAAACCCATGAAAAAATCAGATGCTGGATTGGTTTCTATGTTCTTTGAAGATGTTGAAGTCACCTACAACGAACCAACACGTTTAACAGAATACAAGGAGTCGGTGCTAATCAGTAGTAGAAAGGAAATTTAGATGATGACAATCAGAGTAGGTGACCACAGCCCGAGTAAATGCAGCGCTACCAGAACACTCCTTCTATAAAAAAAAGAAATGATAGAACCAGTCAAGTAGCACCTGAGTAAGAACCTCAAAAACAGGATTAAGATCCCGTCTATTTACCATCTTCGTGGACTAAGAGTACACAGTGCTTTGCGACTAGTGTCAGATACACTGCATATTGCATTATGAAGAAAGTGCTCCCAATAAATATCCTGGCGGACGAATGGTGAATTTATAACGCCAAAGAACCGGAAGCTTGTCTATCGTCTACAGACACCAAGGAATGATATAACATCAGTATGGCTGAAAGGCAGAAAAGGTGGAATCATTCTCTAAAGATTAAGTCACCCATTGACACCGATCGTAGCTATATGGATGGAGCACCGCCACGGAGAAGTGGACCGTACTCAGCTATAACCAGGGACGGTTTTTATCGAGCTCAATTTTTCAGATTCAGGAACGATGACTTCTCCATCGATACTAACTGAGGAGGAGCCCTAGAAAAGTAAGTCACTCATTTTTCATTGCTCGCAATTTAGCATGCAACTCAGACTCCTAGAAGATGTACTGAAGGAAGTGATTACCCCAAAGATGGGATGTGGCCTAAACCTCCGACTGTACCCTTCGTCGCCCAAGCTACAAAAGTGAAAGACTTACTTCACGTTGAAACCCCTATTGAGTCGATGACTGGGGAGTCATAATCACCGAAATCGCAGTACGCATGGAACGAAATCTATATTGAGGCGTCGAATAGACGCATGGGGCTCCTAAGGTGGTTCCGACCCGGTAAAGTTATGACCTTTATTTCAAGTCACATTTTGCTAATTGAAATTGGCTGCCTGAAGGACTTGAGAGCATGGACGATAGACCACAACATTTTGGCTCTCTTCGGCAAAGGATCCAAGGGAACTCCTAGTCAAATTTATGTTCCCTCGAATTTACGAATGCTCATATCCATACCACAGCATACCCCCTCACACTACCTCCATACCTACGTCTGCTCATCAGTAAACGGCTAAGAGAATATGCAAGCCTTTGCGGGCCTAATTAATGGCTACCGGTCGCAGCTAAATGTAGGAAAAAAGACCGCTCAACTGTCGCCGCCAACCCAAAGAATGACGGCCAACAACGCTCAAGAAGAAAGCAAATTCCGTTGGCATTTCCGCTGCAGACATCTTTGGACACTAATGAATGAATCCGTCGTCGTCGTCCTCTTCTTCTCCTTCTTCATCATCATCATCATCGTCGTCGTTGTTGGCTGAATGCCCTGACTCATTCATTCATTATTTCGACTATTGCTGCCGGTGTTGGTCTTCTTGTAAAATGGGACATGCGAGTAGTACACATGAAAATGTGCCACAAACGGATTGGAGAATTTGGACCGAGACGCGAAGGCAATCGTAGACAGAGTAGGCTTGTATGTACAGTGTATCCGCAACCGAGACAGACGGACATTGGAATGCGACAATCTCAATTCGCCATTTAATATGCAATGCTAGAGGCTATGCCGGCACACTGGCAGTGACAGTATGTGATGTACTCCGTTTGGGATACTTTCCCTGCCACCGACCGATGATGATGATGACAACCAAACGATGCAGTGAGATACTTTCGTCTTCTATAGCCGGCCCTCTGCTGATGATGATGATGATGATGGTATGGAACAGAGGAAAAAGGAAGCCAGGGCAGGGGCTGACATTAATCAAGTGGCGTCCGGTGTAAGTAATTAAGCCATGGATGCTGCCTTTGCCTTTTGGATTTTTTTGAAGATTGGGGAAAACTGAACAGACTACTGTTTATGGCAGATTTCCTGTTGGCACACACTCCAAAAGGCTTTATGCTTGAAGGTTCGGAACTAGAGTTTAATTAGTTCGCTATGTAGATACCCAATGAGATGACGTCAGTTGTGTCACTTTACTGTAAGGATTGATTAGTTGTCTGGTGCCAAGAAGACCGATTTTGGTAGTAGCCGGATAGGTAGGACGATAAAAAAAAGGCTTTAGCATACCCTCCCTTCTGAGGCTCTTCGTTGCATTGTAACTATCGGTTTTTTCGCCCCCAACCTGGAGGGTCAGATCCCTATATACAAGCTAAATCGAACAAGGGACTTTGTCTACCTTGGCTCTGCTATAAATTCTGAGAACAACATCTCAGCGGAGAACAAACGAAGAACAACTCTTGTCATCACTGTTTCTTTGGACTGAAAAGGCAATTGACTAGTAAGGCCCTATCCCGAACGACATAGGAGACTCTATACAAGACCTTAATCATCCCAGTCCTGCTCTAGGGCGCTGAAGCATTGACTCTGTCGAAAGCGGATGAAGAGATCCTCGGTCGTTTCGAGAGAAAAATTCTTCGTAAGCTATTCGGTCCCATTTGCGTTGACGGGCTTTGGAGGAGAAGATTCAACGATGAAATTTACGAGCTGTATAGCGACCTGGACTTGATCAAAAAACTGCGCATCCGTCTCTTGAGATCGGTAGGACATCTAGAGCGAATGGACACCAATGCTCTGGCCTGCAGAGTCTTCGAATCTAACCCGGAGGGACAACGCAGTAGAGGACGACCTCACTGAAGATGGCGCTCACAAGTAGAAGGGGAGCTCAACCAACGTGGAGTGCGCAACTGGAGGCAGTTTAGCTAAGGACCGGCCCAGGTTCACCTCAAACTGTAGCGCCACCTATGTTAGTAAGTAAGCATACCCTCGTCTTGCCCACTGGATAGTTGTCATACGTAGTGCGGTGAGTTCATATGACACAACTGAGAAGGGAGCTGAGTCCTACACTGGTCAATGAAAAGGAGCGTGATAGAGACACAATATTTGTCATGCGAAATTCGCATTCTTCCCAGGCTACTACACCTAGCAATACAGTGCCTCTGTGAGCGACATCTATAGCGGAAAAGTTACCACGGTAATCAGTCGCAAAACCGCAACAGCAGCTTTACTCCGCCCATGTCACAATCGGGGATTTCTAGTGTCTGATTGACCGAATGGGTCAGACTGAATAGTCCAAGATGAAACCACCGTTTAATGAAACATCCTTGTCTTCTGTAGAACGTTATATCAACCAGCTGACTGAAGCAAAAACAAAAGTCGAGTTGTCCACTCATCAATCGCAGCACGCGCGACTTCCATTGGAAAACTGACGACAGCTTTCCTTAGACTAATTTTTAGCGACTCCACGCTGGGGTGTCTTTTCGTACAAACCATGCCTTCCCAAACGGACCATCCAAAGGATTAAGATCCAGGCTTGCTGATGGCTAATCATCGCTGGTTATTAAGCAAGGAACGTTTTCCGTGAGCCAGGCTGGAGCAGAGTCATGTTGGAAAGTCCACGGCTTGTTTCGCGAGAGAGACTGGTTCAGTGGTTTCACCACGCTTTCCTAAACGTTTTCCTGATAGGCTGCAGCTGAAGTTTTGACCCCTTTTTCACATCAGTGGACTTCTGTGACGCCTCCATAGGATACTCCCCCCACCAAACCATGACAGATGCAGGATGATGCTCTTTTTGTACCCTTGGCACAAGCTCCCCTTCTTTAGATGACCGGGCATGGACTCTGTCATTTTTTTTATTAAATTTGTCTTTTACCCACTCTGAGGTCTATTCGTCTATCGCCAATGATCAACAAACCGTCAACTAAGGTGATCACGTATAGATCATCGCAAGGCATGCTTCTGAACAGCTTAGGAGACTCTATATCAGACCCTATATCAATCCTACTGAAAACTGACTGATCACTGACCTTATCGAAGAAGGACGAAGGAGTGTGAAGAGTGTCCTCATCACGTAGGCCGCTGTTTGGGCCCGTTGTGCCCCCCCTTAACTAAGCTCTCTGGTAAATAGGAGTTGAGGAGTATGTAATCGAAGGGTGGTTTGCTTTGGGGATGGAGAGTTGGATGGGGTTCGCACTCCAGGATGCTTCCGAAACTGTAACGTCTAACTAACTCAGCCCGGGTAGGACGTGTCTTCCCAGGTGTTTGTATCTTAACGCAGAGGAATTGCTCGAGGCTTTCTTCCTCTTCCTCGCAATCCGGACAAGTGCTAGATGTCACTAGTCCCAGTCTGTAGGCGTGTTTGTTCAGGTTGATGTGGCCGGTGTACAGTCCTACCATCTTTCTTAATTGTCCTCTGCCTAAGTCGACGCCCTCTTTGCTTGATGGGTGCAGGGGCTCTTAATCATGGCCTTGGCAGCTTTGCAGGTTTGCAATCCTTCCGCGTGTTGTCGTGGTGTCTTGCGAACGTGTTGCTGTAATGCGGTTTTAACAACTTTCAAGGCTACTCCTATAGTTGTAGCCGTGGATGTGTCGGTGTGTGGTATGTTAGAGAGGTCAGGTATCCAAACCAGATTGACCTGAGAGGAGGTTGCCAGGATGCTGAGTTTTTCCTTGCATTCCCTCACCAATTCCCTTAGGCTTGCTAGTGCCATTAGGGCTGCTTGACTGTCCGAGCAGATGCTAACGCGATTACCTTGGGTTCCGGTACTAAGTAATAGTTCCGCGCCCTTAAGTATAACGAATATCTCTGCCTGAAAGAGAGTCACGAACTGTTTCAGATGGACCGCGTGCTTGAGAGGTGGCGTTCGGCAGTATACCCCCGTCCCCGATTCTCCGTCGATATTTGGTCCATCGGTGTACACCTCTATTCCGTCCTTGTTTGGAATGGCAGTGCCCTGCTGCCATACAAAGGTATACCTGGTTGCTTTGAGTGAAACGTTTTCCGCAAGATAGACGATGCCGATCGCTGTGACGCTGTGACGAAGGATATTGATATAGACGTGAAACGTGACCAATATATGTAGAATGGGAGGACACCAACGCTCCGGCCCGTAGAGTCTCCAAATCTACCCTGCTGGGATTATGAAGCAGACGATGGTTTCGCCTTGGGCTCCACGCACAAGTATAATAATACCTCAACCAACTTGTAGTGAACAACTGGAGGCAGAGAAAAACCGTCCTTAAAGGAGATCCAGGTACATCTCAAACTATAGCGCCGTCCTAGTAGGAAAATTAGGGAACCTTCTTCTATGAAAATTACAAATGTTTGGCACAACAGACCGTATGGGATCCGGGGCCTAGGTTTACGTGATCGTCCGTGTTGTGCCGAAGTGGAATGAACCTGCAGTTCAAAGTCATTTCCACTCCCGGACGTCTGTCAGACATTCGCAAGAGAAGGGACTGCGAAAAGACTTTTTTAGTGTTTTCTGGGATTAAAACCTCAAGCCGAGACCAAAGCACTAAGCACTGAGTCACGGCGCCCACTCTTTATATTCTTTCTTCTACGAAGGTGGTATATCTATCTACCCGCAGGATAGAATCTCTGTCGGATTTTATTTGTAGATTAACTTGACTCTCATAGAGTTAAGCCATTGTTGTGTCTAAAGAGTGATTCATGATCCAAGCCTGCATCCTGTGATCGTCAGAATTCCATACGCGCATCTTGCATTCTGGTCCGACTTAGTTGTCAATATTGCTCCAGCCTTTCATTTCATAACCAGGGAGCCTCAACAACCATGCATAATTGCCCTAAAAAATCCCAATTCAATTCTCGGAATCAGTAATTCCCTCATTTGACATCGACTACAGCCCAAATTGTAAGCTGAGATTTCGTCATGTGCCGCCCTTTCGTCAAATTGCTAATTTGACAGCTGACGAAACACAATCCCCAAAATAATGACTTAAGTACTTTACCCAAAGCTAACAAGCAAAAACAGTAGAAAAACAAAAATCAATATCCTTGTCAAAAAATTTCCTTCCTTGTGCTCCCGTGAGCATACAACACAGTTGCATCGTATGTACATAATGGGCCACCACAAAACCGTCATCTTGACAACTCTGTGTGATGAGTTACATAATGCGCACTATGACAAGGACTTCACTTCATTCTGCACTCTCTCTCTCGTTACTTTTTGTATGGGGTGTGCACTGTCGCTGCAGGATGCCACGCCTGAGCGTATTATGCAACGATTTTGTCCATTACTACGTGTGTGGTGAGAGAGTATGGAGTGTGAAGTAGAGAATAGAGCCTGACTGACATCGTATCGCATCCATTACTGTCATTTACTTAACGAATAAAAGCAGCAAAAAATAATAAAATGTCATCCTCATTCCTTATGCCACCCGCCGAAGGGGAGAACTGTCATAGTCGTGTAGGAACCCGGTGAAAACCCTTTCCTGCTTTCTGTCATTCCCATTCCAACCTTTTTTTTTATTTTCCTTACATAATGCTATTATCACCGCTCCACCATCCCTCCCCCATCCTCTGAAGGAGGAGATTTTAAAGGTTGGAGAAGCCATTTTGTTTCCATCTCCTCTTTTACAACCGAGCGTCGTAGTTTGTACATCGCTGTGGGTATACGTCTGTATGTTGAAGCCTCACACGTGCAGAAGTACTCGTACCATGTAAACATGCAACAATGTTTTCCTTTTATCTCTGTCTCTCTGTGTTTGTCCTTCTCAGTCGGGTCGATCGATAAAAAGTAATTTAGGTCACGGAAAGTAGCTCATGCAGTTATTATTTCCCTTTTGGGTCACATTTTGCTTCCCACTACTGGCACTGCCACCCTGGCCGCTCTTTGATTTTAGTTGGACTTTTGTGCTCTACTGTTCCCGGTTTTGTGTGTACACAAGAGGGAGCCACATGTGTGTACATTTCTGCAGGACTGGGAGCACAATGTGTGTGTAGCTGCTGATGACTGAAGTTTAATTAAGGATACGACAACGTACGAGTTTTTTTCTTGTTGCAGAAGCCCGCCCGCCCGCCTTCCTTTTTTTTGTGCCTTTTCTCTTCGCTTCCTTTGAGTTTGATTTGATTTATGCGCATCAGTGTGCCCTCTTTCATAAACTCCTCCATTACAACGTCCTCGACATTATCGTCATCATCGTCATCATCGTCATCATCATCATCGTCGTCGTCGTCGTAAGGGAAAAAGGATGAAGTGAAATGAATTTGCATTGGGTGTCAGAGCGAAGGACAAGAGTTGTAGTAGTTGTGTGTTATGGTTTCCATTTGGGGCTCTCTTGGTGGATGGATACAAAAACACAGAAGTGCCACAGGTTGTTGCGTGACATGGTTTCTGGTTAAACAATTCAATGACGGATCCCCCCCCCCCCCCCCCATATATGTACGAGTATGCGTGTGCGCGTGCATTTCAGTTAAATATTAATTACTTGGAGGGGGTTGATGGATTCAAGAGTTGACTTCCGAAGGGCGGGCTATTTCAGTGACCTAGTTTACGGAACGCATCGCAGTACAGTCGGTTGGGTGGGACGGTTCCAAGGTGAAATATTCATGCGATGAAGTCAATTGATTTCAACAGCCAGCGTGTAGTGGTCATCAATACGTTCTACACTTGGAAAAGGAACGACTACGCAGTTTAGCTATTTCCCATTTGGGTCAGCACGGAACAGTAGAGTAATGCGCCATTTGATGGCTGCGATCGATATCTCAAGAATAATGGATTTGGTTTCTAATGATGGCTTGCTTTTAAAGTTTTGTGTCCATGGGAACGCTATGCAGTGGTGGGAGGGAATCCTTTTGTTTAATGGAACGTTTCGTAGCGAGACTATAAAGTGCAAGAGTGCTCAGAGGTACATGGTCATAAAATGTACAGATACTAGCCAGCTAAAATTGACTTGCTGTTCCAACCAATTTGTACTTCGAAAGGAGGATTTTTTAATGAGTCTACTCAGATGCATGAATCAATGCAGAGAAATCCCATAACAACACATTAACTGACAGTCTACCCGCCTTTTATCAACGAGTTGGATGGTACTTGGTCAAAGACTACGAGCGAATGATTAAAGTTTATAATGAACACTCACTATCCAGGATGCAGGGACTGCTATGTATCTCTGTCAGGCATGCAATCCGGAACATGGAAGACACTACGAAATTCACTACGCTTCGTGCCTCCACATGGCATCGTGTCCAATTACTACTCGATCAAGCCTTCCACAGTTCGAAACGCTGGAAAGGTGGGTCACGAAAATAATTTCCTTCCCTTCAATAAATTGTAGACATACATATGTACATACACGACCCATTCTTAAACTTGTCAAATTTCAAAATTATTTGTAGAAAGGGTTATTTTCACTGGGACATTGTGCTCTACAGTGCCCCGACTAATAGCTTGGAGTAGGTAATACCTTCTCGTACGATTGTTTCTCTCAGAATTATGTTTAAAAGACCCGTACTCTGACTTAGCCTCAAAAATAGCGTACACACCAGAATGGCCCTGTTTGTGAACATCTATAGCGCATGCTTGAGTGAGGGAGTTTTCCCTGATCAGTGGGAGGGACATAGGCTCGTGCTAATACCCAAGGGAGGTAAACCAGCCTACCGTCGATCTTTATGTTGGACACAGTGGGTAAAGTCCTGGAGCGCATCATCGGTAACAGCTTGGAAGCAGAAATTGAAAATCAGGACACCAGTACGGATTTCGAAAGGCACATTCGACTGTTGTTACCGGTAAGGAAGTGGTTGACACAGCGAAAAAGGCCATAGAACGAAGAAGATGGAGAAGAGGAGTGAAGCAGTAATGTTGCCTCATAACACTAGACGTTAAGAACGCTTTCATCACCGCTAGCTGGAAACATATCCTTGACGCACTACATAACAAGAGAGTACCAACTTACGTCAGGGAAATTTTGAAAAACAATTTCCGGCAAGGAGTGTTACTCTATGACACAGATGATGGTGTGAGGGAATACGCAATCACTGGAGGAATACCTCAGGGCTCGGTCCTGGGACCAATCCTATCGAACTTCATGTAGCGATGACGTCTTTCGCCTTGAAATATCACTCGAGTATGAAATTGTGGATCTGCGGACGACGTATGTAGGCATAGTTGTAACCACGAAACTACTGGAAGAACGACTGGCTGTCATCAGTGGGACCCTCGTTAGCTTACCACTAAACGGAAGCTGTACTGATTACCAGTAGAAAGCAACGCTCACAGTAGGTAGACGTCTAATGGCCGCTGGACTTATCGCCTTATCCCGACTATAGAGACTTGAGTAAACCGAAGACATGGTGATGTTAACTTCTACGTAATGCGACTGCTTACAAGACATGGTTGTTTCCGTTGATATCTATTCAAATGTAAGAACGATGACTCCCACTTGACTCCCACTTGTCCATCGTGCGGTGATACTCCTGAAGACGTGGAACGCTTTCACTGTCTACGATTCCAGCTACAAAGAGAAGCACTGCAATGTTAACATGCAGGAACATGGAGTCTGACAGCACGGGCTACCGAGTACATATCCATAAAAAATGTCACCCCTTTAGCGCCTGAAAAGGAAAAAACGACCTCTTGTGCTTATCTTCACAACCAAGAATCTGAGCGATCTGGCCCCACGGCTGCAGCGGTTCAGAATCCGAGTGATGCGGTACGATTTTTCAATATTCTACACTGCAGGTAAGGTTCCGATTGCAGCAGCCTGAGAGAGGAGACTTTCCCACACGTCAGCCTGGTAATTGCTCACATTCCAGCGTCCGACTCAAAGTTAGAGGATCTGGACAGAACAACAACGTGATCCTACTCTTAGCAAAGTCGCTCACTATGCGCTAAACGGGTGGCCAGAAGAACACAATTTGGCGACAACCCTACTATGCAGTCAGGAACGACATCGCCAACGAGAACGGAGTGCTAATGCGGGGCTTTCGTCTCATTATACCACCAGCCATGCGACAGGATGTCCTCAAAAGGCTTCATACTGGTCATCAAGGAATCACACAGTGCCGGGCCAGAGCACGTGAATCTGTCTGGTGGCCTGGCCTGGACTTTCAACTGACATCGGTGAGATAATCAGCAGGTGTACTGCAGAAGAAAAAAAAGGAGTTCGAGAGGAGCTAATGTCATCGGGTAGCTATGGAACTCTTTAAATGCCAGGGGCACTCGTACTTGATTATTACCGATGTCTTTTCTAGATTTTTCGAGGTCGCCCTACTCGAAAGATTGACAGCTGCAGCGTCAATTTTTGCACGCCATGGAGTGCCTGAGCTGGTGAGAAGCCAGAAAAAACAGCTCAAACTTCAGAGTTTTCCAAGTTTGCAAGAGACTGCGGATTTCGTCACATCATACCCAGTCTCCACTTTCCATAAAGCAACGGATTCGTTGAGGCTGCAGTAAAAATCGCCAAATTGCAGCTCAAGAAGTACGCCCACCCCTACAAAGCGCTGTTGGAGTACCGTGCCGCCTCGTTATAGAACGCCTTCAGCCGGGCGGTGCCTTTAATGGGCCGCTGAATTGGATCAACATTGCCTATGGCCCCCGATGCAAAGCGTCAAAAGGAGTCGACTACAACGACCTGAGAAGGAAGGAGGATGATAGGAGGGAGAAGCAATCGAGAAACTACAACCGAAGTGAGTTGATTCCCGAAAAATTAGTTTGGGTACGTGACAAACGAGTGTGGACAACAGTTTGTGATAAAACCATCCAACCAACTTACTCGAGCTCACCATGCTGGAGAAATTAAAGAGCAAGCCGAGATCGACGAAGAGGTATCGCCAGAGATGACATTGCCATCAGTTTCCTCGCCGAAGGAGACAATAATGCCGTCTGATTCAACAGGGCTAGATCTGATCCTGCAATGTTTCCATCTTTTTGCAGTTGCCTCCATCCTCCGAGGAAATATGTTGGACATTTCTCATTCAATACAGCAAATCGGGTCCATATTATGCAGGCCCTGAGAAGTATGAATACACCAGGATATATCCTTCGAATAATAGAAAACTTTCTCCACGAAAAGGTGCTTCTATACGACACCGAAATAGGCATAAAGGAGTAGTCCGTAACCGATGGCGTTTCACAGAGTTCCGTTCTAGGGCCAGTTCCAGAACCAGGATGGAGTTCGAATCATAGGTTTTGCGGATGACATAGCGATAGTAGTTACGGCGAAACATTTAGACGAGCTGGAACTAAACGCAAACGAAACCATCGAAAACAAATCCTTGCCATCGGAAGGTTAAGTACGACCGACTTAGCTTCTGTAAACGTATGGAGAATATATCAAAGAAGGCATCAAACGTCTACCCGGCGCTTTTAAGAATGCTGCCAAATGTTGGGGGTCCAAGAAGCACCACGAGAATACTCCTGTTGAGAGTCGTGATCTCAACAATGCTCTATGCATCTCCAATACGGTTGGAGGCGCTAAGAGTTGAACAAAAACGGCTGCGGATAAATAGTGTCTACACATCCTGACTGTTGAAGCAAGGAGAATTCGGGATGGAATTACTGGAAACTCGAACTCTACGGAATTGAGAACACAAGAAAGGACCAAATCAATAAGGCTTCGGCAAAGAAGACAAACACTGACGGCCGCATAGTACAAAGTACCCACCCCGCGAAGTAATACCTGACTGTGGTCCCGCGGGGCGAGATCTGAGCTAGCGGGGGTAAGGTTAAGTAAGTATGAATCTGACACTACCGTGTAACTTGGAGCGCGGTGCCTATGCTAGGTTCCCCCTCCGCTTACAAAAAAAAAAAACTAACAAACCAGACCCAAAAGTAGGCCACAGAGACTCCTGGTCCTCTTTCCGACCTGAGTTGGTTTATTCATTACAGTTTCAAACTCTTTCCCTCTTTCATTTCATAACGTTGCACATCATATCATCGACGACAAGGCCAGCTCCTTTTGTCCTTTTAATCTTGTTGACTTCCGATGCAATTATGTTCACTTCATGCCCTGACAGTGTTTTCAATTACGTCGGGACGTTGTATATCACTGCACAGCTAGCCAAGTAGGGTATTTCATAAAAAAAAAAACCAAGAGGCCGACTTGACATAGCTCATTGTCCAGCACAATTGCGCTTGAAAGCATCCGATAAATCGAAATGAAAACGCCTTCAAATCTTTTCGTTTTGAAAAATCCCTGAACTTTCGTCAGACTCGATGAGATAACCTCGATTATAAAGAATTACTACTGCGGAAAAAGTCAACCCGGACAAGAGTCACGGCGAATGAATGTTTAATTGCATCGTCTTTGACTGAAAGGGTCAAAGGTCCTTCAACAAAAAAGTTTTCATTTCAATTACTCAACAGTGTATCTGTACAACTCCCAATGACTTTTCAGATTTTTTTTTTTTTAATCACCAAAACAAATTCTCAACCTGAATGCCAAGACTCCGGCATTGACAGTTGCACAGAAGCAACATCATCATCAATCCGCCGGAGGCACTTATCACCTATCCACAGTGCACTTAGTCACTTCCATTGCGACCGACGACGGTTCTACACGCCTGGAAAAGTATTTAAAAGCGATGAACTTTGGATTAAAGTCTCGTCTCCGCGCACTGAATTTCCACACACAACAGTCGAACTGGAAAAAAAAAAAATGTAAAAGATACAAACCAGGTCAGGCCAGAGCGGGGTAGAATACGTTAACCCAAATTTCAAAGACAGCCAGAGACAGAACAAGCTGCGACTTAGATAGCCCTGGTATACCCGGAGCTAGTACGCTCCGTATGTATGTGTGTGTGGAGGTGTTTGTTTGGCTTTCATTGGACAACCAGACTCGAACTCGTTGTCGTAAAGAGACAAAGTAAAGTATCTGTGTGTACCGCGGGTACACATTACGTCAAATTCTGCTTGTGGCTTACTTCACTTTCAGTTTTCCTTTTGGTTTTGTTTTTGTTTTTGTTTTCCTCCTTTTTCTGTTTACACCGTGTTGCACTTTGAACGGAATGCATAATGCGTGCGACTAAGCGACGCGACGCGACGATCGTTTGAAAACAGAAATAAAACAAAGCTGCGCTCGTGGGAACTGGTTTAACGAACGCACACGCATACTATGACCTAAAGATACTCGTACTCTGTACTCTGGGACTCGATAGTGTGTATGCGGGGCGTCACATTGGAGTAAGGCACCAAGGAAAAGCCGTCCCCAGACAAAGGAACGTCAATGCAAAGTGTGACAGAGGCGAGTGCGCCGTTAAACTACCGCAATATGCAATATGCAAAAGCGTTGCGTAATAGCGCGCGCACACACACACATAAGGTCGTGTCCCCGAGAGGTGCGTTGCAGTTAGAAGGCGGTTGGCTTTTCACTTGATCGTGCGAGTACGTTAGACGTTTAGATTTGCGTTGCAAATTCGAGTTGTGTACGCAATTTCCTTGTTTGATTTGTTAATTGAGATCGCTACGCAGTTTGAGTGGCTTGTGATCTATGGCTGGGCAGGTTGTCTTTGAGTTGATGGCTGCCATACAGTGGGACTTGTGGTAAATTAGTCGTGTGGGTAATGCGAGGATTGACGTGGTTTATGGAGTTAAAATTAACCGACAATCTGTTTGTGGTTTAGGTTTAGGCTTCTTTCCCATCAGAAGGGGTAGACTTCAATGAACAATTATGACGAAGAGTACCTTCATATGTATGTATGTACATATATCCATTAGCCAACGAACGTGATTAAATTCAATAAAGCTACAGGCAAAGTACTCACTTCCTTAACGGGCTCCCGAGCCGCCAAGATTCTCTACCTGAGACAGAGTAGCCGTCACGTTACTTCCAGACTCTCGGTCTAAATGCTAGTCTCGAGCCTGGGCTTTAGATTGGAAGGTCTTCTTTGCTGAAGCCTAGTAGTACATGCGTTCGATGTGGCCGATGTATCCCACCCTTGGGCTACATCCACATTTCAGGTCGTAGGGTTTGGTTGTATTTTCTCCTCCATTCACCGTCCTCGCACACAGAAGCAACAATTCGACGAAGATTTTTTCGTTCTCGGCGCCGTACAGCTGAACTGTCAAGAGCACACATTTTGTCCCTGTTTCGGCCCCATTTTTTCGCCAAACTAAGGTAGCACTGGTTTCCAAGGGACAGTCTTCGTCAAATCTCTACTTAGGTGTCATTTGTGGAGTTGATACAGTGTACTCTCTCTCTACGGACACCCCTCATAAGCGGACAAATTTTTCGGAACCGTCGGTGTCCGCTTATAAGGGAGCACACTGTTATTGGTTTTGTCCTCGTTCCGTCTGCTCGTCGATTCCCGTGAAAGCCTCTCCTAGGGCAGGGTGGGAGCGACCACTGATGTCGATATCGTCTGCGTAACCCGGCAGCCGGACTCCATGCTCACACCTGCCCTACGCAATCTTTTCCAGCGAAAGATTAAAGAAATCACTTGACTCCTGTCTCCCTGTCGAAATTTTGTAGACGTTTGGAATAATTCGGAAGAGCTACGCTCAAATTATTCGACACAGCTGGACTAATTTTGGCAAGATCTCAAATTCAACCATCTCTCAGTAGAACTCCAGTGTGTTTGCTGGATGTCTGTAGCGAGCAACAGGTCCAACTGTAGCCACACTGAGAAGGTAACTTATTCCCACCTCATCCTGCAATCTGTAGGTAGCAAACGTCAAGGAGGCAACTGAGGAATCGGCCTTCGGGGCGTTCAGTACAAGTTGTCTTAGACGGCTTCAAGTCTGATAACATGCTGGTGTCCCTCAGGGCTCAGTTTTGTCTCTGACTCTATTTATCATTTTTATAAATGATCTTTTGTCTGCAACCTCTAATCCAATCCATTCCTTCGCTGATGACAGTACGCTTGGTCTTTAATATTCGTTCCCTATCTCACGTCCCTGCTCTTGGACCGTAGAAGAGAACGGCAACGTATGTTAAACTCATTGAATTCCGACCTTTACAGCATAATCGAATGGGGTTCAACCAACAGAGTGGAATTTAATGCATTCAAAACGCAGTGCTGTCGTCTGTACTTGCATCGCTGAACCGAAAAACTTGCCATTCTCGGTATGTCTATTGACAACCATCTTCGTTGGAACGATCACATATTCCAGGTCGTCGAAAACGCAGCAAAATGTCTAGGATTCCTTAAGCGATGCAGGAAATACTTTACCCTGTCTCATCTGATCAATGTATAAGGCCTTCATCCGCCCAAAGCTGGAATACAGAGCCCACATCTGGTCTGGTGCACCCAAGACCGTTTTGCACATTCTAGATAAGGTCCAAAACCGCGCATTAGAACTTATAGGTTACGGAGACATTGTCAGCTCCATAGTCTCACTTAAACATCGCAGAAATGTCTCGTGTCTAAAGGTTTTCATATCCCCTTTGGCGCGAATTGTAAAAAGTCCATGGAACGCGACCTAAACGAATACATAGTGAGGTTGACAAAATCCCTTGTTGGGCGCCAGTTTGTATATGAAATCCTTCTGACAGCCTACTCTTATACCGCACATGATTTTCTTAGCTTTAGGGTACGATCTTTGATTCCAAAATGTTCTTGAAACTCGAAGTTTGAAGCAAAAGTTGTAGAAATGTCAAGAAGCATCAAAAAATATTTGGTTCCTTATAAAGATTCTGAAGCAAAAGTGCGTTAAACTTTGCTCTGGATATTCACCAAACTTTAACTATCTAAATTCATTCCAGCAAACTAGGATTGTATACTCAAACAAAATTGAGCTCTTCCTTCATAGACTGAAGGACTGTGATACTCCTGTACATAGGGAGCCGAAAATTCTTGTGAAAACGTGCCCATTTTCAATGAATTTAAAGAGTCCAAATAAAAGGTTGAAGGCCATCCCACCCCTCTGTTAAATCCTTCTTCAGCACACCTTATGACATCTTTTCAATAACGGCAAAAAACGCAACCCAAATCAATACAGGCCATCGTCTTCAATTTTAAAGCGCCAGCAATTTTATTCGCCCATTTTGGTCCTTCCAACTATATTTCTCCGGGACCACCACCTCTTCCTTTGTCAGAAAAAAATAAAATTAAAAAGAAATGAAAAATGAAAAACAATACACACAAGCATCCACATCGACAACCCATTCATTTTTATGGGTAAATTCCTTGCACGTGAGCCTGTTTACTGATTAGGGTCCGTTGAACGTCGAAAACGCACACCCTGTCGTCGTCGTCGTCGTCGTCGCCGCCCCCTGTTTAAAAAACATTCGAAGGACATTACAAATAAGGTATAATGTCCTCTGTTGCACTGTTCGCTCACCTCTCCCTCCACCTCGTAACACTCGCAGCTTTAAACGACGTGCGGCGCGCTATTTATGGTGTGGGGCACGAATCCTGCTCCCATCTTTTAGCTGAGTTCAGCACCAGTCTTGAAGGTTTTCCCCAAAACTAAAAACCAATTACATTCAAGGAATTGACTCACGTAACAGCAATATCCAATTCTAATAATTTTCGGCGGCAATATCTATGCTAAGCAGAAGGAGACTCGACTTTGTTCCTTTCCTAATGTCTTAGAATTTTTTTTTTTTGTTTTTTTTTTAACAAAAAACGTTTCTTTCGTTTCTCCTGGGTCTGTCTGCAGGAACGATGACGGTGTGTGAGAACATTATCAGACTGTCTGTGCGTGTGCGAAGGAAGTCCACGCTTTGAAATATTCATCTTTTTTTTTTTTTTTTTTGTAGCGACATTCATACCTTCAATTTGACGTCCATTAGGATGGATTCTTTCCCCGAGATCGTGGGTAAACTCCCAACCAGGAGCAGATGTTTCGTTTTTAATTTCGTTTTCAAGTGTCAAACATGGAATTCAGGTTTAGGGAGGGCAGTGCCGAGGGGTGGTGTCGAAATTAACAAATTGCATTAATTATTTAAATAAAATTGTCTCTCTTTGATCCGGAGAGCATGCAGTCTTGAAAATTTAATGCACGCTCGTGTAGTATTTGTAGGATTGAACGCCCAGCTGTTTATGTTTCAATTAGCAGGGGCACTGTGGCAGTGTGTGTATAAATTTTCCATGGAAAATCAAAAGCGTTTCGGTGGATTCATTCCGTCGTCGTTCTATTTGTGTTCGGTATTTGCTTTGATTTAATTTATATCAATGGAAAGCTATGGTGGGGTGACGGAAAATACTCCACACCACCCACCCCCTCTGGGGTGTTCGAGTTCTCCTTCAGATTGTGTGTGGATGTGATTTTTCATTCGAAAGATATTCGCCTTTGAAAAGTTGGGAATTTTTTTGTTTTTTTTTTTTATGTCAATCATTTTACTTCAAATATTGAAACTGTCAAAAGTATGTAAATCGACTTGAAGTGTAAATAAACAGAAGCATTGAACTTCGCACAGAGGAGGGTAGACAGTGAGGTGTGCAGGGGGTGTTTTCAATGCGAACACTTTGCCTCTGTCTGTAGTATTGAACTGTCAAACGCATAAAAGTTGTTCGAATGGAAGGGGTGGAACGCAGATTGATAAAACTAGTTTTGAAGTTTCGTCATAACGTTTTGAATTATGTTTTCCTATGGCGGTCTGGAATTTTCTGATTTGAAAGAGTTTTCGAAGACAGATTAGACTTGGTAATAAAATCTTGCTGATTCAGGCATTTTAATGGAAGTTGAGATGAAATAGTTTTCCAACTGCCAAAGCAGAAAAGAGTGATGCCAGATAGTGCTGAATAGGAAACTTTATTGGAATCATTGATTGTCAGACTCGGACCAACGCAATGCATGGTTCACTTGTCTAGTTAGAAGCCACAAACAAAAAATCCGTGCTAAGGAGCCATCACTGTTACTCTACACACTACTCTGGCGGCTGCAGTGGATATTTGCCTCCACCCTCTGTACCTTGATTTACAGATTAAACAGCTCGCTGGGAATAGTGTGTTAGGCTAACTTATTTTGAATTCAGAAAGCCCTAAGTAAAGAGTTGAGTAGAGCACTCAAGGCATGAAAGGTTTCTGCCTGGGAGAGTGCAGCTTTCAAGAAGATTCCTCGATGACTTTGAATGAACATCAATTCGGGAAGTGGAGTAAACATTTCGGCACGGTCTTAATAGATGGTGCTCTTGAAAACATGGGCATTTAAACCTAAGATTATGTACTGGCTACACACTGCTTTGGAAAGATCCAATTTAACCTACGGTTTCATTGTTTGGTGGAGGGCGCTGGAGAAGAAATATCATCTTGAAAGCGTGACAAAGATCCAACAGCAGCCTTGCAAACAATCCTCAATCTTCTTCCACTTGATATTTACTGCGGCAATTTGGCAGCTAAAAATCCACTAAGCCTTGTGGAAGCCAGACTATAGTTAGCTAAACCCTATGGCCACGCCTCAATTCTGAACCCGTGGAATATATCGAGACTCCGGACGGAAACGCGCTACAGCGTCGCACTTACAAAGTGCAATCGGAGATTCTCTATCAGAATTCCTAGCAGGGAGGAGTGGGATGAAGGGTTAATCTGTACCGGAAATGAATCTATACCAACGGATCCATATTCGATGTAGGTCTTGGAGCTGTTGTCTACTGCGAGTCCCGAAACACAAAGCGGTCCTTCACACTTGAGGACGATTGCCCTGCTTTTCAAGTGAGATTTAGTTTCTCAGGGGTCTACCAATGGGTGCAATGGACTCATCGTTAGTCTAAGTGAACAGTTGACACTCTCCTGTCAGCTAGCGCACCCATCTAGCTAACCTAACCTATTGCGATGGTGCGGCTTTTTCATAGCTTCGTATCCCGATTATGATGTGAGAAATAAAATCTAAAGCTTCGCTTGGAATGCTTTTTAAAATCTTGAAGAGTAGTGTTAAAGAATGACTGTTGACGCTCCAATACTGAAACCGTACTTCTGCATTGGTAAACCACGAGAAAAATCACCATTATTGTCATTTGCACGCTGCAATCGTCCACTAATAGATGTCTATGTCTATTCACACCTTTTGCCATGAAAAGTATCAGTAGGCTACTGTATGGGCCCAAATTCCATACCTGCTTCGTAGAGTATTCTGCCTTTGGTGGAGAACCCCAAAAGAAATATTTCAAATTACCACTAACAAAGAAATTCGGTCCAAGTGAGTCAAAAATGTTTGCGCCGTGACTCAGTGCTTTCAAGTTCGCGAGAAGCTCAGCTCTGAGGCATCCAATATTTGTAAATGAGTCAAGAATGTGGACAAAGTCATTCTTTTCAATCGGAACCTGACTCAAAACGCGAGCTGAGATGGGAGGTTCGAATATAGTACACTGTCGTCCATAAACAAATACGATCCGTTCCTAACCCATTCGGATAGATAATGTGCGTGATAGGCACAGTATCGTCTCACTCTTAAACTTGTATTCCTCGTCAGGTGGGTTTCAGTTATCCAGCAGGGGATGACGGCGAAGGCTTGTTTTTTAAAAATGTAATTTCGAATCCGTCGAAAAAGATTCTGTTGATTATTCTTGGCTTATCTAGCTTCACATGGCTTAAGGCGAAGGTTGGATCCGGCTATATATTCATTTTCTTTGTTTCTTTCGACGTGGCTAGGGATACGTCTTCTCCCTACTTCTCGAGGTCTTATTCCTTGGAACTTCTACTTGACCAATTTAAGGTTTTATCTGGTTTTATTTTCATTGCAGTTTGTTACCATTTTTTGAAAGAAAGTGGGTTGTGACTTATTTGATCCGGTCGAGATTCCGAGCCTTTTCTAGCTCGTTACCTGGTATGCCCTCATGTCCAGGTACAGAACCTTGTGTTCTGTTCCATGAAACTTTAATTCTTCTCGACATAACTTCAGGAGCTTGGATTTGATATCAGTAGCAGTAATCACTTTTATTGCTGCCTGGCTGTCGATGAAAAGAGTAATACCTTCTTGAGGTATTGTAGTCTTACGGACAGCTATTGTCACTGCTAGGACATCTGCGGCAAACTGATTTGGTTATGCCCAATGGTTCGAAAAAAATATCTGATCCTGCGCATGTGTTCATCTGAGTAGATAGAGATGGATTGCGAGTCAGGTAGCTGATCGTAGAAAGAAAGCTCTATAGAAATCTAGATGCGGTGTTGTGTAGTTCGTAGTAGGTACGTTGCCTTAATATTTTACCAGGATCATAGAACGGCTCTTAGTTTTTGGTCTCCAGCTACGTGTTTGACTTATTCTTAGGGCACTGATTGCTGCCGAGGTTTGTACGAAGATTTTCAGCGGAAGCAAGTTTAAAACAGCCTCCAGCCCTGCTGTGGATGTAGTTCTCATTGCACTGGTAGCACCAATCCACGCTAGTCTCTGTACCTAGTCTTGCTGATGGCCTGCCACCAACCGAGACAGCCGTTAGTTAGTATAGGTCTTACTACAGCCGTATAAATCCATAAAATAATTTTTGGTTTCGGTTCCATGGCTTCCCAAATATTTTACTGCATGCATAGTAGGCAATAGCGGCCTTTTTCTAGTTTCGACAACACAATGAGGCACCGTTTCTACACTTTTGCCTTTTGTATAGGCATGCTGAGCCAAGGATATGTCAACAGGGCGATGTTTTTTTTTCGTAAGTCGGGTTCTAGTTCTGGCGCGTCAGGTTTCTTAGCCACTTTTTTAGGTTCATTGGCTACTTGGCAACCTCGATAGTGTGCTGGGTGATTGCCTTTGCAGTGAAGCTACCCTAACTAATCCACATTCTCCTGATAGGTATTTTCCTGGTCATTTTACGCATCGGTGTCCTTAGTGGCAGTTCGTTTGCGTTTAGGTAAAACTTTGGCTGCATTTACAATGTCGGTTTCAGTCTCAACTGGGCACTGGGAAGGCTTCTAAATAGCAGATTTTTTTGGTTTTGTTTGTCATCATTAACGCCCGCCACAATAAGTCCTTAGTCGCCACTTGTTTGGGCACTGTTTTCCGATCTTTGCACCGAAATAAAATTCTATTTACTCCGATTCCATTGACCACTTCCAGTATTTCAAAATCTCCTAAAATAAATTATGATCTGCTAATAAAACAATTGAGAGAATCCCACAAATCCACCGCAACACGTGGCTCGTGACACTCAAATTAGTGCCATTCTAACCAATGTCACTACCAAAACAAACAAGCATCATGCATGCACTTCATTAAGCAACACATCTATTTACCCTATGCAAATAAATTAAAAACAAACAAACAACATAAACAACTTTATTAACAATAAAATCAAAGATAAAAAAAAAATAAAATTAACAAAAAACGTTTCTCAATTAATCCAATTCGATACAAATTAATCAATCACTCTACCAAAAAAGGGGCAAATAACAAAAAATACACACACACACACACACACACACAGACAGGATGGCCTCTTGATTAGCCTCTTAATTTAAACAAAACAGTTTCACCAGAAGCAAATTTGTAAGATACTCGTATCTCTGATAATCACTATGAGAACTCGTGTAGCACCACCTGCTTCCATCGGAAACAAATAAATTTTTTTTTTTTATTAGATTAGCGGAAAATTGGTAACCAGTATCTCTAAAAGTATTGGGCTATCCCCAAATATATCCGCCTTGATGGGAGTCGTTAAACGACGATAAACGATTGGTAAGCTAAGCAAATTTCACCAATCTCTTGAATTCTTATCTTTTTCTATACATTGGCTGCGGGGGCCTAGGTTTTGCATCAACTAGGTATGAGATAGAGTTATCAGAATAGAAGGCGACGGTACTATTCAACTATGCACGCAGGATGTCCTTCGGTAGGAATTATCACCTCGATGAAGTTTTTTTTTTAAAAAAAAGTCGCCAGTTTATTTAGTTTATTTTAAAAACTGTTTTTTATATAGTTGATGTCATTCTTGTACAGTGGTGTTCACATAAATAGCACACCCTAATGCGAAGAGCTCTTTTTTGCAATTTACACTGCAATGCACTAAGTGGAATCCTTAAGCAGAACTGTACCATTATGAGTGTCAAAACATGCAACAAAGATGATCGTGGGGAGGTGAGTATTCATGCACCGCGGAAAGGAGGCAAACTGGATGAAGGGACTATGTATTTCAGAGGTGGCAAGGACATTAAAATGTTCCAAAAGGCTGATACAGAATACTAAGAAGATCATACGGGACACTCAATCCCCAGCGAATATCGTTAAGAAGAATAAGGAAAGGAAAACCTCAGAAAAGACCGACAGAATTATACGCAGGATAAGCTGCAGTGACCCCTTTCGGGAAATTAAGGTACAATTGCGTGACCAGCATGATGTCCAGATATCAGCCGTAACTGTGCATCGCGGTCTGATGAAATTCCAGATCGAGGGAGGAGTTGCCAGTAAGCAACCTCTCATGTCACAGAAGAACCGAGAGAGAAGACTTGCTTTTGCACAACCTCACAAGGGCAAGTCGTTTTTTTCTTGAAAAAAAAAACGCTTTGTTGGGCGACAAAAGCAAGTTCAAACGCCTGGGATCGGATGGCAAAAAGTACGCAAGGCGCCTAGCGAACTAGGAATTCAATCCCATGTGCACTATAAAGACCGTCAAACATGGTGGCGGGAAAATAATGGTGTCTGCAGCGATGTCATGGCATGGTGTTGGAGCCATATCAGTACAAAAGCATTCTAGAGCGCCCTATGGAGCCAAAACCTGATAGATATCTGCCTGTATCATGGACATTTATGCATGAGAATGATCCAAAGCATAATCGCGACTTGTGAAGAGCCTGCTTTCAGAGCAGCAAATATCGGCATTTGATTGGACAGCCCAAAGTCCCGATCTAAAGGTCCATTCACAGCTCAGCGAACGGTGAATCGGCGAACTGCGAACAAAGCCATTTTTAGTACATTTGAAGGCAAACAATTGTCAACTTTACTATTCAAAAAAAATTTAATTTCAATTAGTTTCTGCGATTAAATTAACAATTCGCAGATTCTTCCGCGAATAGACGAGTACTTCTTGCGAACTGTCAAGTTTTATTCATATTCCACAGATGTGGAACGCAATTCACATTCGTGCGACCAAAACATTCGCCAGAGTTTAACCTCACAATTCGTTTGTACATACAACGAATGACGGCAGAAATTCGCAGATTGCTGCGACTAAAAAAAAGGGGCTGTGAATGAAATGTCAAAATTAGCGAATACTCGCACGTTCGTATTCGCAAGTCGCTCAGCTGTGAATGACCCTTAATTTGGAACGAGGTGGAAATTATAGTGAAATTATAGTGACTCAAATTTTGGTTGAATTTGGTTGAACTTTGGCGGGTCGTCAAGTCAGCGTGAGTCCCTTAGGGTAGACTTAAGCGCTTGGTTGAAAGTCTGCCAAGGCTTTGCAAGGAAGCAATTAGAAGCAAAAACTCTCCTACTAAATACTAAAATATTTGTATTTTTAATCCGTTCTTTTGCTGTTCATTTATTGTGTTGGACAGCAACAGAAACAAAGAGCTACATGAAGGAACTCTACAAAGTACAAAGGCTTGCATCACTTTGTACCACGGGAATTGTGAAAAGCGCACCGCAAGCAGGGCTGGATATGATTTTACATCTCCCGCCCTTGGACCTGTTCATCAAAGGCTCTGCGACAAAAGGAGCTCTTGGACTAAGAGAGGCCATCCATGGACATGCAATAAAGAGAATGGGTGGGAAATCTAACTGTGAAAGCTTTACAGCCACATCAGACTACATAACCCCCTATAATGACTTTAACATCGACATCCCTATCATATTTCCAAGATTGGGAGTCAAAAAGCGTAGACCAAAATCAAGAGATCACGATCTACACTGACGGCTCGAAGATGGATACTGGTACAGGCGCAGGCTTCTACTTGGAGACTCTGCAAAAACCGGAGTCGTTCAGACTACCAGAAGCATGCAGTGTTTTCCAAGCTGAAATCCTGGCAATAGAAAAGGCCTATGCATAGAAAATAGTCACCTCCCTCCGTCGGATATAACTATTTTCGTTGACAGTCAGGCAGAATTGAAAATGTCGCGATGCACTGATCAACATAAGACACCATTCCATCTAGCTCTGCTGGGAACGAAAAAGCCGATGTATTGGCAAGAAAGGGGTCAGAAATGAACATCAGTGTAGCTGACACATCCATACTGCCACCGATAGGTAGATTGTACAACATTATTGACGCCTAATAGAGGCGGTCTTCCACGGAGGACTGTGCCACCAAAGAGCCTTTTGGCACTAGACCGATCCTCCATCCGCATGCTGACGGGAGTAATCACAAGACATCGGAGCTATGCTCAGTAAATGGAACGCAGTGTCTAACGATTTATGGAGAAGCTGTGGTGACGAGGAGGAAGTGGAGTCGATCCAACATCTGCCCCGCCCTGTAAGAACGACGCCTACGCGCTCTAGTATCCAGGTTATTCACAAGCATCGCAGTGGTAGCAGTAGGCCAGATACCGGATCTCCTACACTTCTTGAAAATAAGCAACTGGTTAAGATAGGTTACCACTAGATACCATTGTGAATCATCAATTTACAAAAGGGGATTCAAAATGGACCAGTAGGTCTCCGAGTTAACGAGATGAGTTCTATCCATCACGCACCCTTCTTTACCTAACGTAACCTAACCTAATTGAGCCAATCGTGCTCCAATTTTTTCGAAATGTGTTCTTTGACGTCCTATGAAGTCTTTTTATTTAATTTTAACTGATATTTTGAAAGGAACTGTAATTTCTGTTGATAAATTGAAAGCATTAAAAAAAAGTTCGCATAGCTCACATTTAGAACATTTTCTGTACAAAATTTGTATGTAAATGTAAGGGTGTGCTATTTATATGAACAGCACTGTACATACCTATAGAATCCAATAAAAAAACGCTTCTAGTCCCACTTACCTGGAAATAAATTTAAAAAAAACCCAAATTTTTGGTACCATTTCATAAAATTTCACGCAAACTACAAAAATATTTCATCAACTTTAAGTCAAGTGGGTGAGGAAAAAAATAAATAAAAACAATTTTAAAAATCATAAATAAACAAAAAATATATTTTCAAAAATTTACGAGCGTTTTTCTAGTGAAATACATTTTTTTTTTTATACTTTTTATACATAGTTTGCCTTTTACACTTTGTTATTTAAAAGACCAGGGGAAAAAAAAAAAAAAGAATTTATGAATGGAAATTTTTTCGGGTCACACATATGTAGATACAATGTGTACTAAAATAAATTTTTTTTTTTATTTTTATTTTTATTTGTGCAAGTTGGACTTCAGTTCAGCTGTGCTCTGGCTTTGTGTTATGAGATACAAAACAGAAAAAAAAAAAATAAAAACAAACGTCATTACGGCGGGTGATAGGAAGTGGCGGCCTTATCATTGTGAACTTTCTCAGAATGAAAGTGAACACTGAATGGGGAACAAATATTGAATAATGCACACTTGTTTGGAGCAAATAGAATATTTATTTTGGAACGTCAAGCTGTGACGTTAAATATCATTTTCTGACGTATTTTCAATTTGTTTGCATAGTTGTGTATGTTATCAGCGAGTTTGTGAGTTATTTTGTTATTTTGATTGATATAGACATTTGGTGGTGGATTAGAAGCAATGAGGGGATGGGAATTGTTATAGAAATTATTTCACTACATGGGATTGACGAGTAATTGATTAGGAGTGGAAGTCCACACGTTTTTAAGTGCTCTTCAGAATATACTAAGGGGCTTTCCGACACCCAATTAAACTCGCAACATTATAACGCAAACCAAAGGCTCGAGATCTTGAGCGAACTCGAAATCAACAAAAATTTCGTTTTGGTGGTTGCCTTGTCAGGGAGGCTTAAGGCGCAATGAAAGACGGAGTTTTAGCTCGCCTTAGCATTCGAAGTCAACACATTGCATCGGTCAGAAGTTGACAGTGGATAACCCCTTCGTACTGTCAAACATAGCAAAACTATGCTTGGACAGAAAAAACTGCGGAATTTTTATATAATCCACCACAAGCCTTGCTAATCGCGTATCCCATAACCTTTCGAAAAGTCCAAGCAAGTGTCAAAAACCAGTAGCAACGCTGCCAAAAAGTCATCAAGCACGCCGCAATTGAGTTACTGGACGCGAAGAAACTCTTGGTTTGATGAGCAGCAGTGCAACGAAGGACGAAGGCTGCTTGCGAGCTTTACAAACAGAAGACACAGGGGGAACATCAGTTTCTCCGAAAGAATCGCGCCATCCAGGACAAAGATGTGCCACTCCAGGAAAGGTAAAGGGAACAAACCCTGAAGAGAAACCTGTGAGATAAAGAAGGAAACCCTGTAGTAGAGTCAGTCGGTCGTTTCTGAGAATATGGAGAAACTATTTCTACAGGAAAAACTACTAACATTCCGTTGTCAGGCCCATTCAACCTATGAACCATTCAACCTAGACGATAACCAAACTGAAGCAAAAACAGCATTTTCCAAACTTAAGCCCCACAAGGCAGCTAATTCTGACGGAATGTCTGCCGAGCTACTTAAAGCAGCTGGAAGTGACATGGTAGAGAGCACATGCCAACTCAAGTCAACAACCTGATCAGATGAGTGTTTGCCTGATGAATGGAACCTCATCATCGTTTACCCGATCCACATGAAAGGAGACCCCATGAACTGCACCAATTACAGAGGTATAAACATCGCGTATAAAAAACTGAAACCTTTCGTCAACAACCTGATCGGCCCCCGGAGAAGTCCACAATCGACCAAACCCAAAACACTTTAAGATTTATCCATAGTCATCGCCCCTAAAGTGGAATTACAATTTTGCCCTCTGAGACCGCCAAAACGGACCGTCATCCAGTCAACGGCATACTGCCAAATAGTAACTCCAGCAGAATACCTTTGCGTCGAGTTGCTTTTTCGTTACCTAGTTTCCCATTTCAATCACTGCGATGTGCACACATCCAAGACTTGAACTTTGATCGTCTCGACTGGAACTCATTTAAAAAATCTATTTTAAGACCCTCCAGTCACAACCTTGGCATTACATGCTGTTCTACACAACAGCATTTTCTATGGAGTTCCCTTCGATAGTCCAGTAGTTTTCCGCATTTTTAAGTTCCATGAAGCTATAAAATATTCTATGAAAGAAGCTCATTGACAGCCGTTCCGATGCGATAAGAACGTCGCTTATAAGTCTCGGCGCCAAGAGAATTATTTTTTTGCGAATTTCTCACTAAATAAAGTTATCGATAAACTTCGCAGAATTGGTCACAATGATTTATTATACTCGAGGGTATAACCTACGTGCTATCTAAATTGTTGTTGGGAATTCACAAGTTTAGATTTTTTGAACTGTGACCTATAGAATCAGAGTCCAGTCTAATGTCAAAAATGATAGAAAAATTGAGTTCCACGCGAAATTGGAATTCGCCTTGTTTTTGATTCCCTCAAAAGCAGCCCCTTTTCAGATCTGTGGCAAGTATCTTTGGTCAAAAACTAGAAAGTCAGTGACCTACGACCCACTGCAGGGACATGAATATAAGTGCATGCATCTGCAGTTAGCTTGCAGGATTTCTGAACGCCAAAAATCGTGTTGCAAATGGGTAAATCCTTCTTTCAAAATTGTTTAAGAATCTTTTGAAGTATTGAAACCTACTGCTCTGGTATGCTTGTTCTCAAAAGATTATTGGGCAAGTACCAGTCCAGAGTCAAGCTCAACAGGGTCTTCTTTCCTCGCTAATTATTCCAAGCCCGTTCCCTTGGATGTGGTTTCGTTAGATAGTAGATAGGAACTGTAGGTCACTAATTCGATGACGACGCATGAGTACGAGTATTCGGGAGAATTTCCGTTCATGGTCATGGTCCAGATTCAGAGTTCCAATAGGCTTTCGTCTACCGAATACTCATTGAAAATGGCTTACAGAGGACTTACTTTTGCACTCGATTTGTAATTGACTATCGCGCAGTACTACAACTTTCCTTATAACCTGTGGGAGTATGTTTGGACGAAATTAAAGATCTCAATATTCACAAGGCAATTTGGACTCCGACTAAATTGATCACACTGGGATTTCTATAGTGCATTGGATGTTGGAGAGTGGTGAAAATATCCATCTCCATCAATACCTAGTTTCAGCGACAGGAACCACCACTATGGCGAAGTCTAACATTGAAAGGATGCAAGGATATCCCCAGTAGCAACACCAAGTGCAGAATACCAATGACAGCACTAACAGCAAGCTACCAGGGATGATGCAACCGATGTGCTGCATTTTTACTCTGCTGCCAAAATCGCCTGGTTTCATGCTGAATGCCCACAGACAAGTTACCCAAACCGAAGAATGGAAGGACAAAAACGGAAACGCAGTCCGTGGTGAATGTATGAGAAGGTTACTTCTGCAGAATCTTGATGATGACAGCCAATATCCAAGGCAGTTTGATGCTCGTACTCTGCGACATAACTAATCACTGCAATTTCTGGAACGGAAGGAAGTAGAAGCAGACGTAGTCAAACTCATATGGCCTAGCAGTTGAACAGTTCAAGGCCGCAGGAGATGAACCAAATAAAACTTTTTTTATGTAAAAAAATGGCGATCCAATCCCGGAGAATTTATGGTCCATTCTACTACTAGTCAGCAGAGCACGTACTAAAATTGCACTTTCCTCCGTGGCATAGAACCTATCGAGTCATAAGCCAAGACACAACCTACTACACAGTGACCAACAAGGTAGGGTTTTGCCCCACCTTATTTGTGGTCCGGAAAAAGTGTACCTGGTGGATCATCTGCCTGATCCACAAAACATTGGTCAAGTGTGACTATGTTCACACATTGAGGGTTCCATTAGGAAGGGGTTAGTTGAACTTTATTGCAAATTTTCCATACGAAAAGCATATTATCCTCTCGTCCCTTTTTCTACAAAAATTATGACACACTGACGGACGAACGTGCGACGCACGGATAAACGCACGACTGGGGACGTGATTTACATACGGAACCATGAGAAGGATACCATTAAACGTCTGTCAATTACAGATGCATAAGCCTATTCAACATCACCGTCGACGATCGACGACTTTAGACCCGAAAAATTGACTATTGACAGAGTCCTTAAATTATGTCAAATTCAGGAGAAAACCCAAGAAACTCAAAGCAATACCCAACATCTACTCATGGATTTCAAAGCGCGTGTGACTAGAAATACGCTACTTGACGCCATATGTTTAGTTTCGATACGTCTACAAACTTCGATGACAGTGGTAACGTACTTCGCCGTCAAAGTGGGAAAAGACAGCACCGAAACCTTCAATACCACCATTTTTAGAAAATGCGAGGCCCTATGATGTAGCTTCTTCAAACTGGTACTGGAGAGAACAGTACCAACAGGACAGACACTATTTTTCAAAAGTAAGTACAAGTACTGGGCTAAGCAGGCAACATTGTCATCATCGGTAGAACGAAGCGACAAGTTGTAATCGTCGACGGGTCTAGTTGCACCCGAAGATAAAACGACGGGCATGATGTCCATGAGCACCGAGGTACAACACCGACATTTTGGTGAAAAGGGTGGGTAACTATGACTGCGAACTAGTGAAGCTCTGGTAATAATTCTGCCGATGACAATTGCGAAGACATATTTACACTTGCTGAGGCCCTTATCATACCCGTTCAATTGTATGACTTTACCTGGAAAGTGACCAACACCGTCACAAGGAAGAAGGTGAGGAGCCACATAGACGTCAAAGTACGGAGGAGAAAGTGGCTGTAAATTGGTCTCACCCTACGGCACGAAGACAGTTCCACTGCGAAGTACGCCATGCAGTGGAATCCACTTACCCAATCAGGCAGTCGAGTGAGCCGCCCTAGGCAGACATGGAGGAGGACAGGACGCGTTCAGAACTCCAAACAAGATCCTTATCATTTCAAAGTCGGGCCAAAATGCACTTGGAGTCGCGAGAAGAAGACTTAAACAAAACCACACAAGCTGTACAGTGAAATCAGCAACATCGAGTCAAAAGAGCACGCACTCAAAATTAAGTTGGTAGGATCTTGTTGAAGGGATCACGGTTGCTCCAGTTCGAAAAATCTCTGGCTTCCTAAAGAATAACGCAGAAGAGGACGTTCGATGACATGCCTAAGCGAAGGGTGACCTCAACCACCTTGGCGTAGATATGCTGTTGGAGACTTCTAGCTAAGGATTGAGCTGGAAGGAAAAGCTTTTTGGCTAAGGCCCTGGCCCATCCAGAGTTCTAGCACCATCAGAAGTAAAGTAGGTTACAATCCGTAATACATGCGAAGTGTTGGGATAGTGATGAATGACTTTGAATTCGACTTACCTACTCTTACGTTATCCTAAAGCCCCTTCTCTTCCAATCTAAGATGCCGGCATCTTGCGTTGAATAATCACACCAAATCCAATGGAAATTGGTTTTTGTGTCCTAGTTTACTGCTTTTTGTCAGCATACCACGTCCCTTCCATCCTCTACACCACTCTCTTTCAATTTAATTTTCTGTTTTCAATAAGAAAATTTTAAAAAAGGAATCACTACACCATCCACTTCCTTTATCGTCATCAACAGACGACATTAAGAAAATCAGTCCTTCTAAACATACCTCATACCGTTGACTGCGCATTCTACAAATACTAAGTACACACGTCCCAATAACAACATTTAATATCTGCCATTCTATAGCATTCCATGAGCCTACGGTAAAAAGGCATTTCCCCCCGTCTTGCCACATTTTTTTTCGCCTTGCACTATCCCGGAAAGCTATTTATAACCAATCCTACTATAAAAGCGAACTCCTTCTTGCCCCAAACTCCACTACCATCGCATACCAAAGCGCTTCCTAAGACAAGCCAAAAAGAAGCGCATCTAGATAGAGTACAACATCAGCGTAAGCGGTTCTATTACATTCCACATACCGCAGAGTGCACACATCAGATACATACCTACATACCTACACTCATTGCAAGGCATGAAAAAACAAATCGAATAAAAAATTTATCAAAACAAATATACGAGTACGAGTAGTAGAAGGCATAGTACACACCGTTTTCGTGAAGCATAAGGAAGATGAAAGCAGAGAAAGAATCACAAAATGGAACCAAGTACACACATAGTGTCAACCAAAGGAATTCCTTGTGATCAGAGCCCAGTCAGTGTGTAGTAGTTGGGTGGGGAGAAAAAATGAGGAAAATGCCAGCACAACGTAACGCCGCGCCGCCTTCCATTTATCCCATTCCATCCTCATTCGAGGAAAATTTTATTGCAAAGGAATTTCCTTTTAACCTCGTTCTTCGTGCTACTACTGTAGTTTAAGTTTTGCAGAAACGAAATAGGGAAGTAGCATCAAAAGAAAAAAAAAAAAGGCGCGCATGAATCTGTTCCATTTCAGCGTGTTCCGTAAACTCTACCCTTTGCCCAAGAATATGTGTATGGGGTGGGGACGACTACGAACAATAACTCCAAACAAAACAAGAAAAATACGAAGCAGGAGAGAGGGAGAAAAATAAATTAATTTTTCACCCTGAGGGAACACCAATATCAGCCATCCCAACCCAACCCACCACCTTAGACAACAATGCAAATGGCAAAGGCAAGCCATACTCTGACTCTCTCCCTGGAGGAACCACCCCAACGAAAATGCCAACCAAAGAGAAAAGGGAAAACACAGCGCATAATATTATTTTACTACGACAATTACCGCGCGCCATAGTAAAAATGAAAATCCTCTCTGGCTCCTCTGCGCGGGCTTCATTTTGCACTCCTCCCTTCACCTGCCCGGGCCCGGGGCCGGGACCAAACGGACTAACATCCCTACCCTGGTGGTGGGAGTCCCCTCAAACCACACACAGAAACAGAATATCGGCGGCATTCTCTGCATCTGTTCAAAGGCAAACGTGGAAATAGTAGGAATAGGAACGTTTCTGTCCTCGCATTTGTGCGGTTACCAGCGTGCTGTGGAGTGGATAGGAAAACGAGTACGGGAAGCTGGGGAGCGCAATTTCCTGGTCTTTGAACCCAAACAAACTTGGCGCAGGCTGTACGAGTGTACGACTACTGCTAGAGTGGATGTATGTGCGCGCATTCCATACCCCAGTCTCTCTCTCTCTCTCTCTCTCTCTCGTTCTCCTGTTCTCCTCCTTTACCGTGTTTCGTGTTTACTTGGATGTAAAAGTGCACAGCTCGAGTCTGTCGCATTGGCAGCACAGCTAGCAGCTAGCAGCCTTTTTGTTGTAGTTTCATCGAGGGGTTTGAAGGGTAGCTTCTGGTGTGGGATTGTTGTGTTTGCCTTTTTTGCGTTCATCATCGCAGAGATAGCAAGAAAAGCAACAAAAAAAGAAAAACAAAAACATGGCACATTGTGTGTGTGTGTGTGTGTGTAGATACAAACGGAGAATGTTCATGCGCACTCAAAAGGGCGGGAGAAATGCGCGCCAAATTGTTTGTTTGGGAGCAAGAAGACAACGAATAACCGAGCAATGATAGAAGCAGGGACGAAAGCGACAACGAGGACATATCACTGAAACAACCAAATTGGATCGATTTTTGTGAACTTTAGTCGATAAAATTTCCATCTGATTGCGAGACAAATGCGATGTGAGATAGCGATTGCGATGTTGGGTGGTGGTTCCGTTATATTGATAGACACATACACATTTCTTTTCCCTGAGAAGAGTGGAAATGTCAAAGGTTGGCTATCGGCAGCGATTACGTTTTGTTTTGTTCTTTTTTTTGTGTGCTTTGTTTTGTTTTGTGGCTCTTCGTGTTTGGGGGTAGGAATAATACATTAATTGCGTTTTTGTCTGGTGGAAAGTTAATTAGAGTGAGGGACGTCCGCCATGTCCTAAAATAATCCGTTTTTAATGGTATACTACAAGCTAAGTAATGAAAGTTTACTACACGGTCTTAAAAGGATGAATGAGTTGGTTGTAGGTACCTACCACTATCCATACGTACACATACAGGTGATGTCAAAAATAGTAATTTTATTGGTGTAACAAACAGAATTGTTTACCTAGATGCGCCGTAAAGTTGAAATGTAGCCACCTAATGAATTAGTTTCAGAATATCTGCATAGATGTATCTATTCAACGTAAAATGAGCCCAGTTTTAGGCAACTTGATGACTCCTGTTGTTCAGGCAGTCAATCTAGGGCTATACTCCAACAACAAATAAGCAGATGAACCCTTTTGCTGCCTAAGAACGAGGTAATATGACCATGCAAGCAAAGCTTCTATCTAAAGCAATCCTTAAGGAATCAACCAAGTAAAACATTTCGTCTACAATTTTGACAATGTTAGCATTAAAAAGCCTATATTCTAGCCATACCTTAGCACCTTTAAGTCCTTCAAACGACTACCTAAACATATACATATGTACCTCCTATAGATACAATCATCTTGTAAACTCAGAGCTCACTATACTTACGATGCACGCTAAGCTGGATCTTACGTTAGTTGCCCCGTGACTCTCCAACGAACTACAATTTTCAGTGGGCGTGTAAAGCCAGCCTGGACATGTAAAAGGGGGCTCCTAGACTACGCATCTACCTTTCACCATTTCCGCTGTTTCGAAATGAAATTTGAAAGCGAAATATTGCAAAATGTTGGAGGATCTAAAGGATTTACAAGTTGACTATCTCATGGTACTTTATCTATGCTCAGGGCTGTTAAGAGTCTCCGCTTGAAACACAGTGGCCTTCTATACTCTTAGGTCCCGTCCAAATTGCCGTCAGCTGTCCAAACAAAATTACGTAGCAACCGCAATCATTTGGCCTTCAAAACCTAGGCTTGGTATTCCTAGACGTTTTGAGCCTGGAGCTGGACTCTACGAATCAATTGACTGGAGTGTTGATGTCTAGTCGTTTGATAAGATTATAGTAAATGCAGGTGTCCGCTTTTATGGCTAAATCAATTTCTCGGAGCTTAAAGCTCTTAATGCATCTCAAATAGCCTTTTGGTCAGACTCTGTTTCCACCGACGACGTTCTGTCGATCGACTATAGAGTAAGCGGTGGTATAACCACATTTAACGTCTGATTTCGAAAGAAAAGTGTAAAGAAAGAAAGAAAGACAGTTTTAATGTCCTTGTTCAACATTCTCCCGATACTTTAGATGCCAGCTCTATCACCAATAAGCATGCCTTAGGTTGTGGCCGAAGCCACAATGGACGGACTTAAATTATGGTAATGAACCCACCATGCCACTTAGCAACCTAGCTCAAGTTGGAAAATTGGCACAACGGTCACCGTATTATCTACTGTGGAATGGAAAATCAAAGTGATCCTCATATTCAAACAGACGGTATCCTCTTAACCAGAAAGTTTTGTAATACACCCATCAGCTGGTCTGCCATATCAGAACGCTTTTCACAGTGCGGGTCAATGCATGAATGGTAAGATTTCAATAGGGCAATGCCACGCCCCACCGAAGTCGCCGATCTCGGGATGAAGGACGAGCTGGGACTACACCGACCCACTTCGATAAAAAGAAGTTGTACAAGCGATGAGAAATCTCAAGGATGGTAAGGCTGCTGGCATACACAAAATACCTCCAAAGTTATACAAGGTTACCACCACCCTAGCGGACTTACTGCACCCACTTTCTAAAAGTACATACATATGTTTCTGACGTAGCGAGAAAGTACCCAAATTTTGAACTACATGATCGAAAAGTAAACAGCTTAGGGAGGTAGCTACAGGCAGGATTCCGCGCTCAGCTTAGTTGTAAAAAACTAATTGTGAGGGCTTCAAGAAACATATTGATGTGAGCGTACCTCGTACTATCCACTGTGAACTTAAAGTCGGAGTTCATTGCCTCATTACAATTTTGCGTGTAATAATACTCCCTGTCAAAGAAAACAGTACACAAATTACGGCCTAAAATATCCTCCGGCAATGAAGGAAATGATAAAGGAAAAAGGAAAAGTGCGAATGCCAAAGTGCGTGCTCCAAACCATGGAGCACACGTGAATCACTTGTCTTACTGAAACGGATTTTTAGGGATCTTTGGAAAATGCAAAAGGGATTAATTTGTGCCACCAATCAGGAAAAACCATGAAAATTGGGCGAATCCAGACCAAGAGAGAGCGGACATTTCTACGACCCATTAAGAAAATAGAAATAGGACCTGGCAATTATCCAGTAGCGTGTGCAATGCTCAAGAACTAAAAAATATGTAAATTAAAACCTGAGAAAGTTCGTGCTTACGACTTAATAACCGGAGTAGTTCTGAATATGTTGCCTAGAAAAGCATTTATTAAGCTCCTCGATATTAGAAATGCTGAATTGGAATTCGTACCGAGTCAATGGTAAATTACGGAGTTCATACAAAAAAGAAAGAAATCCTTAACCCCTAAGACCGTTCGTGGTCCAAAGCCTAGCTTTTCGCGACCATTCGCGTTGTGCGTGCTTTTTATTTTCACACAGTAGGGACATGCAGCTTAGAGCCATATTCCGGAGGTACTACGCTATCGTCGGCAAAGAGAAGAGAATTCGTTGCCGTTTCATCTATGCACGCCTTCAAAAAAAATTTTCCCCGACATTGAAAAGCAACGGCCTTTGACAACTACCTTGGTGTACTCCTACTTTAACCTCGAATTCAGCAATTATTCCCGCTGTGCACCTCACTTTTGTCAAGATATTCCGCAAGCCATATTGGTACTAAAAACAAGAAAACCTCCGAATGACAAGAAGTCGTTTGGTCCCGTTTCGCTTCTCTAAGTATATCACATATTTTGAGGGTATATAACTCAAGCACTTACAGTGGAAAAAAAATGGTATCCCTGATCACCAGTTTGGGTTCAGAAGCAAGCATTTAACCATTCACCATGTGCGTAGAATCACTAAAGTGATTGAGAAACCCTTTGAAGACAAAAGGGTTTGCTCGTGCGATAATATTTTTTGATGTATCGCAAGCCTTTGGTAAGGTATGGAATGAAGGTTTGAAGTTTAAATTACGATTGTATAACTGTTTTTTACTCACAACCTATTTGGGAGATAGGCTTTATACGTGTCAGCCACGGTAATGAATATTCGCAATTCAAACAAATTTCAGTTGGCCTACCGCAAGGCCTTGGACCTTTTGTGTTTGTTATTTGTTCTGCAATCCATTTATGTAAATTCATAATGGACTCTTAAACAAAGCCTGTCCATACTTACAAATTCGGGCCATTTGCAAACGAGGCTAAATGTCTTGGAATGACACTCGATGCAAAGTTGCAATGGAAGTCACACGTGAAAACAAAACGCAAAGAACTCCTAACCAAAAACCGAGAAACTGAAATTGATTTCTTAGAAAATATTCTAAGCCTAACCTTGAGAAGAAAAGAATTCGGCCACGCCTCTATTCTGAATAAATTCAAAATCTCTCCTGAAAACACGGACTACACCATCCCACGTCTAAATTTTGAGAAGAACTCCCTTGTTACCATCCCTTCCAGATCACTCTGGGAGGACGATACTTTTTTAGAAGATGAATCAATTCGCTTCTACACAGACGGGTCAAAGACCTAAGACGGGGTTGGTGCAGGTGTTTTCTCTGATAGGCTTAATCTCAAGCTCTCCCTCCGTCTTCCTAATCATTGTAGCGTGTTCCAGGCGGAATTAATGACGATCAAAGAAGCCCTATCTTGGCTTAAGAAAAACGTGATATCTGCTAGAGATATCCGCATCTTTTCTGATAGTCAGGCAGCAATCAAATCCCTGGAATCGACCTCTATAAACTCTTTAGTAGCCCTAGACTGCCGTTCGTCTCTTGTAGAGATGGCGGAGCAGTTCAAAATTCACCTGTGTTGGGTGCCGGGGCATAGAGATATTCCAGGGAATTGTAAGGCCGATGAACTCGCCAAAGAAGGAACAACTTTACCCATCTTGCCGGACAACGGCACCTTAGGTATTCCAATCGCTACTCGCAAACTTAAGCTTAAGCTAGATGCTATCGAGAGTGCAAATCTTAGGTGGACAAGTGGTTCAACATGTCTAGCGACAAAACAGATTTGGCCAAAGCTGGATCTAAAACGCTCTAAGAATTTGATTTCTCTCAACAGATTGCATATCGGCACCACAATAGGTGTCATCACTGGACACTGTCTAATAGGCAAGCACGCCACAAGGCTGGGCCTCTGTGCGAACGATTTCTGTAGAAGCTGCATGGATGAAGAAGAGGAGGAAACTATTCCTCACCTTCTTTGTTTCTGCCCGGCTCTCTCCCGTAGAAGGAAACTCCACTTAGGAGCTCCCTATTATAATGATATAGGCGACCTGATGAATATTGACATCAAGAGCCTCCTACGCTTCATAAGAAGCTCTAATTGGTTTTAATACGAGTAGGTGGAGGGAGGATTCTCCCATGATCCACGTGGTATCACAACGGACCTCTTTGGTCTAAGTATGCTGGCGACTTTAGCTGGCAGCCACTTCAACCTAACCTAACCTAACCTTGAGAATGAGATGCGTTTATACAAGCAAGTGCTGCAGCCGATGTGGATCTATCATCTACAACTTTGGGGTTGTACCAAGAAAACTTAAACTCTACCAAGAGATTTCGGAATTCCGTCGAAAATGAGACTAAAAACTTAGCGCGAATGTGCAAAACTCGATTAAACGAACATGTTGACAATAAAGTCTCACAAAATAGCGTCAATAGCAGCTTATTGTACCGTCTACAAAGGACCAAACACGATAAAGATCAAACAAGCCAGGAAATTTTACTGAAAGACACCTGCCAAACGTCTTTATTTCATGATACAAAAAATCGCTTAAATTACTTACTTAGTTGCAGTAACTAACTAACTTTGTATCGAAACTGTTTTTTGTGAGTAGGAATATCCCACTTCTATGGGCGTGCGCCCCATGTCTATCGAAGATTCTCACCTACCGTCGGAAAAAAATAGTGTCCGTGCTAATCGATCTTGTGCCGACCACTTAGTATTTTACCATCCAGCAGTGCAATGAAATTAATTCTATCCTGTGTCAGAATTGGATAACAAAGGACTCCAAGCGAGAATGTTTCAATTAGATTAAGGCCCACTACGATGAATCCAGATACCTAGTACACCTATCCTGCGGTAGAACCAGCCAACCTCTGAACACCCTAGATGGAGTGACACAAGGCTGGCTATTATATTCTTTGCAATAAAGGCAACACCACAAGAGGGGATCACCTTCTTCATCGACAGCCAGGCGGCTATAAAACCAATTATTGCCGTCAAAAAAAAATCAAAACTTGTGAAGTGCTGTGGGTCCCTGGACATGATGGTAGTCCAGGTAACGAGAAAGCTGACGAATAAGTAAGAGGGGATCCGTCGGCCGCTTCAAGACAAGCAGAACCACTCGTGAACATCCCGCCTTGCGCACTCACGCTTGAAGCAGGGAAAAAAGCCATAAAAGAGGCGAACACCAGATGGACCTCCATGGAAATGTGTGTAATCACGAGGAAACTATGGCCGTCCTTCGAAGAAGGCAGAACCGAGAGACTCCTACGGGAAGACTGGAAATCGCTTTTCGCTTTCGTTGGGGTTATCAAGGGGCACGGTATCACTTGAAAAAACTACGTTTGACGGAAGAAGAACTCTGCAGAGGCTGCGGTGACGAGGCAGCTTTTAAGGACACAACCCACTTCCTATGCCACTGCCCTTGTCTCCAACACAGCAGGAACAAATTCCTTGGGAGTTACTTTTTCCAGGACCTAGAAGAACTTGCCATCAGACAGGATAATGAAATTCATCAAATCCCCAGGATCGTTTGTAGGCATGCAAAGATTCGAAACAGTAAGTATCGGAGCAAATTGGTGTCAGAATCGGGTTTCTATGGGCAAGGGACAATGGTTCAGTATTGGCAGTAGTTCTCTTCTCGCCAACTAACCTAGTATTCGTACGATGCTCAGTTAAGTAAATAACGTCTATAAACCAAGGAATACAATGGAAGGTCTGGAGATCTAGCCCCAAGATCCAAAAACCTGCTCTCTATCGACAGCTTGCACACATTTTCAAGTCCAGACACAGTAGTGCGCAGTAAGTAAATATCTGCCTGCATAGTAGGTACATATGTACCAACATGTCTTTGTCCTTCTTAACGGTTTTTTATAAATTGAACTCCATATGTGCGTATCTACTTAAGAAGCCACCTTTCCTAAACCACGGCATTGTTCCTCAAATGCGCGTGCGTAGTAGGTAGTCTGTCTGCCCAACATCTTCAAACTCACATCAAAGTCAAATCAAAGCCAAATAATTATCAACACACTTTGTTATCATTACGCTTTTATAAACACATTTTATACGCATTGCCGACGTTACAAGGAAAAAAAAGGCAATTTAACGTCTGCATGACTATAAATCTACCAACCCTCTTCAAGACAGAGAACCCAACGAAAAAGGGTGCAAAGGAGTTCATTTTCAATGCCATTGCTTAGGCATATAATCAGTAAACCACCCTTAGAAACCCTACCTACGATACCTTACCTTTTTGTATAGACTTTTACTTGAACTTCGTTACGAAACTTCCCCGCTTTGCGCCCTCATCTTCACGGAAAAAGTTCGTTAAACTGGCATTTCGTCTGCCGCCGAACCTGAACGACAACATCAACGGCGCGTAACATACGCATGAAAAACTAGAATCAGATCAGATTCGGTACTCCATTCCCTGTTCCCATTGTTGTAGAACTGTAGTAATCCAGGCAGAGATAGTAGCTACATACCTTTGCCAGACAGTGTATGCGAATTCACTATACGCACGTACTTAACACGCATTGCGAAAAATAATAAAACATCTAGATACATACATAAGTAGAGAGCTCTCACAATAAAAAAGGGACTCAGACATGACAGACGACGGAGACGGTCGTCGTTGTAGACCTCAAACCCAGTTTTCCGTTTCCCTGTGTGTACATCCGATCCGATGTGAATTATATGTACACGCTACACCCCAAGTCAGTTAGTAGGCAGGCTGAGTGTACATAGCAGCAGGATGGCTGCCGAACCAGACAGTCAGCCAGCCATCCAGCCAGCCATCCAACCAACCAAACAAACAGCCAGCCAAACAGTCAGGCAGTCTCTGTGTGTTTGTCTGTCTATCAAAATCGAGGAGGGTTCTCTTGCACAATCTAAAAATTGCGAATTCTCAAAAAAAAAAAAAAAAAAATTGAATTGCGAAATGTGAATGAACTTGCCAAGGACAATGATCTGCTAGTATATGGTGTGGTGTAGCTACTGCTACTGCTAGACCCAGGAGCGCACACGAAATACACCACCCGATGAAGGATGTAAAGGACATACGGAGGACGAAGAATTTATACATATAATTTCGCATTGGGGTGTGTGTGTGTGTTGATTTTGCGCCAGACGAACGAACAACCAACCGATTGTATAACAACAACAAAGACACGTCGAAATAACAAATCGTAAAACAACCTGATGGTGTGCTACCGTTTGTACTTGTTCTCTAACAAGGACAGTGTGTGTGGAAAGAAGAGGCAAACAAGGAGGGATACAATAAGGACAAAAATGACTTTAAGGTCACAGAATGTACCTACGACGTCCAGGTAATAAGGGACTACGTCTTACTTCTCTACGCTATTACGACTGACAGCAACACCAGGACATGAAACGAAGGATACATTTTTTCGATCACTGATTCTTGGAGCTTAGACCCTTAGTAAGACCCACACAACTAAGGAGACTCTGTGTAAGACCCGTCTCAGTCGTATTTTATAGGATGAACATGTTCTTGGTCGTTTCGAGCAAAAAGCTCCTTGGAAGATATTCAGTCCTGTTTCCATCCACGGGCTTTGAAAGAGAGGACTCACCGACGATACGAACTGTACATAAGTCTCTCATCTCCCCTCATCAGCTTGGCTTTCTGAAAGCTAGATCAACTACGACAAATCTCGTCGAATTCGTGTCCTTTGCCCTCACAGCCTTAGAGAATGGCAAAGAAGTCGACGTTTTTGATGAGATATCTCATAACCTAATCTTTTCCTTTTTTTAAAATCGATATCTTCACTTGTGTTCACTTTAGATCTGTCCTATCAGCCCCTTTCTTGGCCACTTCTGGTGTTCCACAAGGCAGCCATCTTGGCCCTCTTTTCTTCATTTTAACTATAAACGATGTTGATAGGGTCATAAAACACTCCCTGTCTGTCTAGGCGGGCGATACCAAATTTTTCAAAGCCATCTCTTCACCACAGGACTACTGTCTCCTCCAACAAGACCTTCTCGAACTGGTGCTCCAAAAATTGCTTAGAGGTCAATATCACCAAATGCCAATCCAATACACCACGAGTGCCCTGCCCGCCTTTATTTATTTTCTTCATGGTCAGCCTATATCCATCGTTCAATCTCTTCGCGACTTTGAAATATTGTACGATAGGGAACTAGATTTCCGTTCCCATATTGATGAGATAAAGCTAACTCCTTACTCGGCTTTATTAAACGGTGGTCCGAGGAATTCTCCGACCCTAAAGTGACTAGCTCCCTCTACATTACCTTTGTTCGCCCCGTCCTTGAATTTGCGAGTCAAGCGTGGTCCACCTTTCAGCAAGTGCATTCAGCGAGGGCATTCAACGTCGTTTTCTTCGATTTGCCCTTCGAGGTCTTTCTTGGACCGACCCACTTATCCTGTCTCCCTCTCAAAACAGACCCAACCTCATCAACCTGAATTCCCTTGAGAAACGCAAAGATCTTGCAGACATTCTTTTCATTCATCGACTCAATTTTCTTCAACAACTTACGATGCCCTCGGCTGTTCTATATACCAGCCCATCGCACCTTATATGGCTCAATTGCAGCACTCCCAGCCTCAAACCTGATCTCCTCAACCATTCTCCTTAAGTCATAGTTTTTAGTTTAGTAGTAGCTTGTATTAAGGGTCTGTTGCCCCCACCAATAAATTAAAATGCGACGTCGACATCGATCTAGTCGAGAAACTGTGCATTGGAGGTCTGAGATGGCTAAGACATGGACACCAACGCTCTGGCCCGCAGGGTGTTTGATTCTAACCCGAACTCCAGGGAACATCTTGCCAGTTCAACACATTAAGAGACTCTCAGTCCAGATAGATCTGATTAAAGTGAAAGCTACTTTACTTAACAGAGATTCTTATTATCGAGCTTCCTGGACATTAAATTAACCTACAATAGGGTGGAAGTCAAAGCAAGAAGGTGAGCACTACGTAGGCCACTTGAACGTACATAGATCCTTTGCTATCGGACTGAGTTGTTCTGTTCATGACGCACTCTGTAAGAGGAGTACTGCCAGGCCAGTAAGGTCCATTGTGTTCTCACAGGGATCCCCAAAGAGAGCTACCCGTTGAACCAGGAGGAGCCAGTTATGCAGCGTTGGAGGCTGTTAATGCTAGCATTAGCAAGTTCACCAAGGTTGTTGAAGAAGTAGGCCCCTAAATGCAGTTTCTAACCAGCGGGGCTTCACGTGTACAAAGAAGATATAGAATGGTTTCTTCCTCCTGTTCGGCCGTGCGGCTTCTACAGAAGCCTAATACAGTGCCCTGTAACGACACCTACTACGAGCATGCTGGAGGTAAGCTCCCTTTCTGTCTTATAAAACAGTTGGAGCATTTGAGATCCAGTTTAGGCCAGATCTGCCTAGTTATTGAGCAGGTAGCACCATTTGCCCATCTGTGATTGGTTCCGTTTGCAGCGTTGAGCTTGAGTAGCATTTCAACTGTAGGGAGAGGCATGGCGAGATAGCTCGTCAAAATGTTCAGCCATCGCGTTAAGAGACAGGCGACAATTTAGGGCAGTTCGAGAGTTGAAGGTGACGGATTCCAGAGACCTGATCCCGGCTTGGGCTTGCAAAGATTCATTAGAGCTCCAACTGCGACCCTTAGACCACCCATCGGCCTTTATATAAGGCAAATAGATACGAAAGGCATTAATGCAAGCCTACAGTCTGTTAACGAAACTGGAGGTAATGGCACACAGTTCCTTCGAAGGATGTCTTATTCCACTGAAGTTAGAAGAATCGTTTGACTGCCTTTAAACTTGTGTCCTATTTAGTACAAGTCCTGTCATCAAGAATGGAGCCAGGATAATCTATAGAGCCATTCCTTAAGTGGGGACTTTTTTCCTACACCAAGTAGGAGTTAATCGTGCCTTGGGCGATTCGTGCTGAAACACTTATCTCTATCGGTAAAAGAGCTACTGGCTCATGAAGTAGTAAAGGCTTCCAGGTATAGTACGCCTTTTCGATTTTAACTTCAGTTAGTAGATTTCGCTAAGCCCGCCTAAGCCAAGACCGATATAAGCTTCTAAGCCCGGTCAACAATGGCACTTGCTACTGGATGTTATACAGATCCAAAGCAATTAGTTTTGTCATTGCAAGACTGTCCCACAGTGCATAGCTTCTGATCAAAGAACGGGATCAACTACCCTCGGTTAAGGTCTTATTAAATTTGAAAGGTTATTGTAAAATATGTAAGATAGTCTCGGTTGTAACTTTAACCACCCGAAAACCATGTCCTGACTCATTTTAAACCAGACAAAGGGATTCAAGCGACAGCACAGTTCGATGCAGTTAGTGTAGTGTAACATTCCGGTTGCGTTTCCTTTCTGTTGCACATACTGTCCACACTCAACTGTCAGGGTTGAGTTGAGGTGTCTGCTGCAACTTGTGGTATAGCCACAACCTTTCCCAACTCTTTTGCCTGGCGGCGGACTGTGGCCTCAGATGGCTTCATTTCATAACAAATCGACGACCAAGCCCAAGGAAGAACCTGAAGATGTATATAGCGAATCTTAAACGTTTTTTTCCCCTCATAATCCACGATTTACACACACACATCTGTATTCATCTGAGCGCTCCCTTTGTAGCGTCCTGATCGAAATTGAAATCTAGATGAGATTTGCGAATTTTTTTTTTTTTTTGTTTTGCTGTACTGGCTCTTCTTCCCTGTTTACCTGATTAAGACGCAATAACATGCTGAGAGGATATCATTCTGGAATCCATAGTCTGAGCCCACGAACAACGAGTATCTATTCTCTGTAAAAAAAAAAGGAGAAGTAAATCCCAAAACTTGATGTGATTGTCTCGTTATTTTTGGTTGACTGACTGGGCTCAGTGTATGTATGTGTGTGTGTTTGTATGTATGTATATCCTTCTCTAAACAATTGATAGACGCGCGGCTCATAAGGGCGTTAACGGCGGCGTGGCGGCGATTTTTCATGCAAAAATTATTTGCTGCTGTCCTTGCACAAGGAGAAAAAAAAAAAACCGTTTATTTGTGATTCATACGCAGGATGGAAACAAAAACGGAGAACAAAACCAAAAAACGGTCGTCTGCCGTTGTCCTCGCCGGATGTTAACATTTTTGCGTATTTCACTCGTTATTTTGGGTTCGGCCCCTCCAGACAGATTGGGATGATAATGAAGCAAAATATGCAGAGAAAGGGGAACACACTAAGCACAGCAGAAAAAAAAGGACACACCTCACCATCTCATCATCATCATTGTGCCTGACGGTTGGTATGGCATTTTTGGAAGATTTTCTAATACATACACACAGGCAAACAACGAATAACGAATGAACGTTTGGCGTGGCGGGAAAACTTTCCTGAGAGCTCTTCGTGTTTTGAACTCAAGTGAACTCACGTAACTCGTAACAGGGAACATCTCTGTTTAGGTCCTTTTTTTTGTCGTTGGTTGCTTTTTCGGGGTTTGTTTGAAGCCTCTCCGGGTGTATGGTATGTCTGTCTGCGTGCATTCACTGCTTGTCTGTCTGTCGAGGACAATTAAATATTTGTTGTTTCTTTTTTTTCGTATTGTGTTCCTTTTTTTTGTTGGGTGGTGGTGGTTGGGGGTGGGGGAGATTGGAACGTTGTAATGGGAGCTCTGTCTGAGTGGATTTCATATCGTGGTTTGGGTTCTAAGGTTGAGTTTGAATTGGATTAGAAGGAACCTTGTTTGGCGGCTGATTTTTTTTTCCTTGAAGGAGATTTTGTATTGATTTTTCTTTAGGTAGGTAGATATGTAGGTATATCAACTGCCACAGTGTATACAAGTCGTGACCGATTTTAGGAACCGTAGGAGGAGACGAGAAATGACAGAAAAGTCAAGGTTTAGGTACAGTTTACCGTTGTGGGTGGGCACACATACTGAAATTGTAATTGTCCTTGTACTGTTTTGTTTAGATGACCTTCAATAAGGCAGCCATGCCTTTGGGTATTTCTTCCTTTCTTTCGTTCTGTTTGGTTGATCTTTCTGTCTGGAAAGGAGGCTATGTCGTGTCCTGAATTTTTTGTGAAAGATTAACCTTCACAGAGGACACCGGAGATGGTAGGTAGGCGTTGTGGGAAGCCACTCATTTGTGGGTGTTTGCTTAGATTTACAGGAAAGGGTTTGGGGGGCTTTTTTTTAAGAAATGTGATGGAGGCGTAGAAAAGTTGATGTTTAACTGAATCTAAGGTCGAAATTGATGTTTCCAGTTAATGCAAGGAAATTAATTAGCGGAAGTGCTTTGCCTTGTGACCTTTAAAGGTGAACGGAAAGGTTAATTACCTACATGATACGAGCACTTAGAGGTTAAATGCCATCTCCAAATCATGATACCCACGTATCTTGTCTTATCTGCATTAGGTTTTCGATAAAAGTCGATAAAAGGTGGATGGGGACTTACAAACATACATATGTTCATAGATACGAGCTTCTGAATTTTTCACTGTGCGATCAAACGAGTTGCGGGAGCTCCCGCCCAAACATGTGAGTTGTATTCGAGTTTCGGACGAATATAAGCTTTGTAGATAGTAGCCAAGTCTGCAGGACTGAGGAAACGCTTGCACCTCTTGAGGAATCCGAGGCATCTAGCGCTCCTTTTCGCAGCTTCAGAAATTCCAACGAATGTCTGAGGTAACTTTCATGCCAAGCGACAAGCCATTAGATTCGTCAACATGTGTCCCGCTTCGCTGCCAGTGAGACTCCACAGCTTGGAGTCTCAGGCGTGGAGTCGTTGAAGAATAAGCGAAGGCAAGGATGCTGTCATCCGCAAAAGAATGAATTGCATTGCGAGTGAGAGAGAGGAGGTCGTTAATGAATTTTAAAAATAGTGTCGGAGAAAGGACTGAACCCTGAGGTACACCAGCTTTGGTAGGGAATGAGGTAGAAGTATATCCGTGGAATACAACTTGTACTGACCGATTACCGAAAAATCTTGCAATCCATGATGAGAAGATACTGCCAACACCGCAAGCTTGGATTTTGCTTCAGAGAGCACTGTGCCACACTGAGATACTGTGAACGAAAATATTATACGAAAAAATTAGAGATTGAACGGAGAAAAAGAGAGATGACGTACCGTACATGTCCAAGCCGTACAAATATTGTAAAGAGGACATGTTATACCACATCCTTACGAAGTGATTTTCTGAATTTCAGAGCGCGGTCAAAAATAGGGTTTAAAACGAAGGAATGTGGGGTAGATGTAGTATATGTACAGCGATTGAATAGACGAGCAGGCGGGATGCAACCATAAATTTCACTTTTGTTGGAAATATAGTACAGGAGCCCTAAGAATCCACATTGCAAGGGCCTCCATGCTTGTAATTGGACCCGAAAAAGAAAATTCAAGCATGTGACAGGAGCTCCCCCATAGACATGCGAGTTATACTCAAGTTTCTTGCGGTCTTAAGCTTTGTAGACCGTAGCCGAGTTTGAAGGAGACGAAAATTAGTTACCTGTTTTGAGAAAACCTAGTCATGTAGCACAATCTTTGGTAGGATCTGTTATTTGTTGAATCCAGTGAAGGTCTGGTCAACATGTCCAACATAGAAATGAGTACGTTGCGATGGACAGAAGGGCTAACTCTTTGCGACCGATGCCGTAATGAGCACTTTGGCGTGAGTCTGCAAGTTGCTACCACACAAACAAGTTAAAAGAAAAGATGCAACAATGGTTCAAAGACGTTATGTGCTAAGGCAACGCCCACATAGTGGAAAAATCAATGCGTATAGAAGGAGTCCCAAAAAGGAGAGGGAGATCGAAAGTTACCTGGATTGGAGTTACAAAGAAGGACGCAATGAACGATAATCTATTAACTGCAAAGGGATAGCGAGAGTCGACCCCTTTTTTACATATCTAGCCATGGCTCTCTATAAGACGACAACAAGCTCAAGAGAACTGCAGATGTCTTACGTAAACAGCGAGACTAGTTGTGTAAGATACATTTTTTAGTTGAGGCTAGGTTAGGTTAGGTTAGTAGGTCCATTGTGCCCAATCATTTAACCCTGGAAACGTTGCAAAGTCCGCTGTTAGAACCACCCAGATAGCGATATGAATCTCAGGAGGTCCGTCAGCTCTACATTACCTAAGTCCTCCAATTCCGAAAAGAAGTAACTTCCGAGAGTCCCCATTTTTATAACGGATAGGGCAGGACAATCACACAGCAGATGACGAACAGATTCAATTTCTTCTTTGTCCCTGCAAATTCTACAAAAGTCGTTATGCAGCACACACCGAGTCGCTCCGTGTGAACGCTAATGGCACAACGAATAAGTTTTACCAGATAGATTGATCTCTTCTTGCTGAAGGCCGGCCATATTCCCCTGGCCGTTGCGCATGTTTCCAGATGAACCCAGCGTCTGTTTGCTCGACCGGTGGCTTCATCTTCATTCTTCTTCCGTAAGGAACTGATTGGGGTTACTACAAAAGGGAGGACCCGCTATAAGTGCAGTGCCGACCCTTTCGGAGCAAGCTCGTCAGCCCTTTCGCTTCCTTCGATATCCATATGCCCTGGTACTCAGCAGAGGATCACCGCATTGGGTCTAGATGTCTCGTTTAAGAGCGACTTGCAGGTCCTAACAAGCCTCGATCTGATTACAGCAGAGTCCAGAGTCTTAATGGCTGCCTGGCTATTATATGACTCTCGCCAATAATTTCAGCAGCCTGTATGATGGCTCTGACTTCGGCCTGAAAGACGCTGTGGTCGTCGTTTATCCAAAGGAGCACTTTATTCCTAGGGCCCAGCAATAAACTCCGGGTCACGTGCCAATATCCATCTTAGAACCATCGGTATAGAACGCCAGCTCCTTTAGCATGGTCCTACGGTTCTTCCAGTACACTTTGTCAGAAATTCTTGTAGCATCGGGTTTATGTGATCAGTTTCCGTCTTATCCACTAGTTGTAGTGCGAGATTGAGTCTTTCACTTAGGACTGGAGGAAATTTTCTAGAAATCATCGTCGGTATAGGCCGTCGCGTTGAAGCCGTTTTCCTTCAGTATTCCCAAGATGTCATCCACTACAAGGAGCCATGTAAGAACTCCGCTTTGGGGGGTTCCACTGCAGACCCTTCTCCGGTTGGTTACATATCCTTGCGTTGAAGTATCTGTACAATCCAATTGCAGAAGCCGGTATTAAGATGACCTCTGTGTAGGCTGTTCAAGATAGGAACGCTCCAAGAGTGAACTCCTTGAGGTGGAGGGATCTTTCTATGCTTGATACAACCCTGTAGAGGACAGACTAAGAAGTCTCAGATCTTTTGTGTTTGTGTGGCTCGCTTTCCCTGCTTTGGGAATAAAACCAACGCCTACCTCCCGTCATGCCTAAGGCTATAGTTGGGGCTACAAACGACTCAGAAAGTCGATTACAAATGGAGAACTGGGCCAATGACATTTATCAGACAACGGTATCCGAAACTATCCATATGATAAGCGGTAGTAGTCCTTCGTTTGTGTTAGGATTCGAAATGTCATGCTAAGTTCCATTAACGTGACGTTACTCTGTGACACGACAGTTGCATACATCCAGCGCCGACGACCCTCTCATCAAGCTCTTCGCAGCTGCTGTCATTGCCATTTCCTCTTCTTTGTCTTACAAGGAATTCCTTTTAGCAAACAAGGAACAGAAAAAAAGATAAACTTGTCATGATTCAACATCACTTGATACATGGGGGTCGCAGTCCCTATCTTATCACATTCAGTCGAGCAGACCTCGAAAGGATTCGCAGATAAAAAAAAATCAGGTTAAAGTGTTTGTGACAAATCCTTGTCCCGACAAAAAAGAGCACATCAAAAGCACGTTCTAAAGATAATCACAACCAAACAGGCTTCCTGTCTGTCGGCATTCGATGTAAAAAACAAAAAACTCTCCAATGCAGTCACATCGGAAGGACTACGCAACGCATTCATCGTACGCATGATGCGGCAGCAAACAATGGACTCTGGGTATTCCCTTGTTGACGACAATTTTATGTCTGACACTGTTGGCTGCCAGACAGGACAAAGTACTCATAACTGCTGGCGCGATGTTATCGCAACTGAATTATGGCTTCTTCGCGCGCGTTCCCATAACTCATCTATAATGAATCTGATTATTGGTGATGGTCATGCCGGTCGTTGTCCTGCTTTCAAGAGCTCTCCCTTCATCTATGAATTTTCCCTTATCTAAGCGAAACAATCCAAAAACTGTTGAAATATTCTTTCGCTAGTTGCTTTATAAAGCACACGAGGTTCTTGCTGGGGAAGTTTTCAGACACATTTGTCAATTTTATGAACCTAATTTGGTTGATCTGACAGTATACCGCGCGCGCTCTGATTCCGTTCCTTTTGATTCTCCCTATCTATCGTCCTTTCTCGGCCGTTTTTCTCCTGCAAACTGCAATGCAATTATGAATGATGTCAGTTAATTACAGCGATAATGCGGCGAAAAGTTTTCTCCTTCCTGCCATCATTGGTGGACAGGATACACAATGAGGTGGTAAACATACACATAGACGACGCCTGGCATGGGGACGGTGTCCTGCATGTTGTGTCTGATTTTATTAGAAAAGTTTTCTGCGCAAAACTGGATGAAAAAAAAAAGAAAGTTTTATTAAAAAAATATAAGAAAACGTTATAAGAACAGTGGGGTGTTGGAGGGGTGTAAGGGGTGTGAGAATGGGTAGGGGGATGGTTGTTAGATGATACTCGAAGTCTGTATTCCCGGTACTCTTGTTATCTGAGCACACACACACACCAGGGAGAGAGACGAATGGAATTAATAGTTTGGCTACAATTTGTTTTGGGGGTGATCTATACGAGACGCAAAGACCTTCAGCATCGGCATAGATAATAACTACTGGGGTTGGTTATAAGTTTCAAGATTTATCGATACCGAGGGTGGGGGGGTGGAGAAATATTTATTAATGGTAATTGATGATGGTGACATTCTGTGGAAAGCGGCTAAGCGGCTTAGATTATCGTGAAGTTGGGAACACGATGGTGTTTAACATTTAATGTGGCAGCTAAGCTAGGGGATGGGAACGGTGGAGAACTTTGTCGAATCAGCTGCGACCAAAATAAAGTTCTGCCGCATCGGCAAAATAAGCTGAATATATTGAATGCTGTCGATGGGGGAGGGTGTTGTTTGGAAAAACGCTTTTTGTCTTAATTCAAGATGCGATGTCCTTATTTGTTCAGAGTTACAGAAGAAACCTCTCTCAATGGTATCAGCAAAATATCTGGGTCGTATTCTAGGCAAAAATGTAGGCTGGAAAGCTGGTATTCAAGAAGGAGTCAAGGAGGCAACAGTAGCACTTTTTTCATGCAAAAAGCCATACTCACTTATGGGGTGCTAGTCTGGTGGACAGCCTTGGAGAAAGCCATAAATCGTGACTACCTGAGCAAGGTCCAGCGCACAGCTTGTTTGTGTATAAGCGGAGCACTATGAACAACTCCCTCTGCAGCACAATTCCCTCTGTTCCATGTGATACCCCTCGATATACATAGCAAGCAAATGGTACAGATGCAGACATTCATCTTGAAGCTACCCCACAGTGGTCAAGAAAAGAATTTGGCCACGCTTTCATTCTAAAGTACTTCAGAATCTCCCCCGAATACACTGACAACACCACCCCACATTCATCCACCACCATCCCTTCCAGATCACTCTGGGAGGACGATGCAAATTTAGAAGATGAATCGATTCACTTCTACACGACGACGGCTCAAAATCCAACGACGGACTTGGTGTAGGTGTTTTCTCCAAAAGCCTTAATCTCAAGCTCTCCTTCCGTCTACCAAACCACTGTGGCGTGTTCCAGGCGGAAATTATGGCGATTAACGAAGTCTTATCTTGGCTTAAGAAAAACGTAATATCCGTGTCTTTCAGATAACCAAGCAGCCATCAAGTCCTTGGACTAGATCTCTATAACTTCCTTAGTAGCTCTAGGCTGCCGATCTTCTCTCACGGAGATGGCCGAGCAGTTCAATATTCACCTGTGTTGGGTGCCGGGGCATAGGGACATTCCAGGGAATTGTAAGGCCGATGAACTCGCCAGAATATGAACAACTATACCCATCCTGCTGGATGTTGTCGAGAGTTGAAATCTTAGGTGGACAAGTGAATCAACATGTCTAGCGATAAAACAGATTTGGCCGAAGCTTGGCACCACAATAGGTGTCACCACTGGACACTGTCTTATAGGCAAGCATGCTACAAGACCAAGCTTCTTTGCAAATGACTTCTGCAGAAGCCGTACGGATAAAAGGAGGAAACTATTCCTCACCTTCTTTGTTTCTGCCCAGCTCCCTCCCGTAGAAGGAAGCTTCACTTAGGAGCCTTCCGTTACAATGATATAGACGATGTGACAGATGTAGATTTCAAAAGCCTGTTACGCTTCATAAGATGCTCGAAATGGCTCAAGAGTAGGGAAGGGAAACTTTCTCCGATCCGATGGTCTAAGTGTGTTGGCGATTCCTAGCTGACAGCCACTTTCAACCAACCTACAGAAAAAACCAGCTCATCAAACGCCAGGCTTGGAGTTTAGCTTTACACTCGATACTGGAGTTTTTGTCACTAATCCTTAACACTGAGGTAAGTCCTGGGAAACACCGATGAATTTCAAGTCGAAACACACCACTATTTCATCGACTTTAGAGGGGCGTTTGATAGAATCAACGTGACTCTGCAAGACCAGGGCTCTGAATTGAGCCAAAACTAATTCAGCCCTGTAGCGTAACACTGTAGCAGTTCCGTCGCTCTATAGACATCTGCCGTATCTCCTGGGTATGAGCGAAGTAGACCATCGGCGATGATGTTTGGTTTGGTGCTCCACAATCGCATTTCGGAGTGGCGGTCAAGACCTATTTGAAGAGATTGCTCCCGCATCGACCATGGTTCGTCCTTATCCGGTTCAGCCTGACCCAGGTTTTTCTCTTTTCCCTGAAGCCGGCAACCTCTATTCTTGGAAGTTGGACCATGCAGGCGCAACCTCGAAGTTTCTTTCATGAAGATCTTTGGCAAGCTTGCGAGGTGGCTTACGCGACTTGAGTCTTGTTGAGCTGCTTGCTTGTAGGTCGGAGTGGATTGGGAGGTCTACATTAGCTGTTATCTTATTCGAACTAGTGCATTTTGACATCTGATTCCGGGTGGAGCGATATTGCTGAGAGTCGGCAGCCACTGCTTTGCGTGGATGGAAACTGGCCGACTCGGTTTTGCTCATGCTGGGGTTAAGTCTCCACTTTTTAAAATTTTAAAATATTGGCTGAGGAGGGTCAGATCCGCCGTTAAGGTGTCTCCGAGTTGCAAGGCTTAGGTCGTCAGCACATCGGAATTTCCGTGATTTTGTATCGGGTAGGTCAGCGACGTACAAGTTGAACAACAACGGGTCACAGATCCTTGTGGTAGACCATTGCTCAGTTTCCTTTGAAAATCCGATTCGTGAGCATATTGTTGATGAGGCTGAGGTTTTGAGTAATTTGTATACTAGCCCCTCTCTCCAAACAGTGTCATAGGCAGCGGTCAGATCGATGGAAACAGTAGATGTTTTGAGTTTTCTTTGGAATCCTGATTCTATGAATGTTGTCAGTGCGAAGATTTGATCTGTACAGCTGCGTCCGCTTCCAAACCCGGCTTGCTCAATTGGGATGTACTGGTTTATGATTGGTCCAATGCGGTTGTACAGCATCCTTTCAAGAACCTTGTAGCAGTACTGACTCTCCATTAAAGCGGCAGAGTCGCGTCTATGTTCTTGTCCCATTGTGCTTGCCCTACTCTCCAAATTTAAAGGCACTTGGTGAAGGTTCATTATTCTATGGAAAACCAAGCCGGTGGCACCAATGTTATGCAAACAATTCTCAAGCTTTCAAATCTTGACCGTTGGCAGGGCAAAGCAGGGTCGTTAACCGAAACACGTCGAACGACTAATTGATTCCATATTCATGCGCCGGGCTTTACCACCAACTGGGCATGCTGTCAGAAAATTCTTCGCTAATTTGTCACTGTCTACCTCAGATACAAAGTCAGCTTCCAGGAATTTTGTCCACTTCACACGATGACTCATTTATCTGACTGTGTCTAGCCTGCGTGTAAAGGTAAACCTGTTAACCCTAACACCAGGTTAATTACACAAAAAAACCTACCAGCCACTGCATACTTACCCACACGAACGTGCCACGTTACAAGTTTCCAGAATCTTTTTTGCTAAATCAAATTCGCTTCATCCGAACACACACAGATAGCCAGTCGGATCCACATTCATCCCGAGAGTCAAACTTATTTATTTATGCCTATTCAAAGCGACATAATGCCGCGGTGGCGGCAACTGTGGTGGTGGTGGTGGTGGTGGGGTCCGCCGCAGCCTTCCAATTTACCATGCTGTACAGCCTGGCAGGCTCTTTCCATATTGTTACCGCCTCTGCCTGCAACACACAATCAAAGCGGACTTGAGTATGAAAATTCCTGGAATTGTGCACAACCAAGTCTTAAAGTCTATATCCATCGGTATAGACGGGACTATAACACCAAACAGGAGACTGTAAAGTGAACGAGGTGAGAGAAGGTGCGATTGGAGGAATCTTTTGTGGTCCATTGACGTATGACCATCTTCGCGGCAGAGATTATTTATTTACAGGACAGTGGTTCCCATGATGATGGTGATGCTGCTGCTGCTACTTTGGTACGTAATCCTTGAGAAAGCGTCCCAAGGTCCATGATCTCGCTCTCTGGTCTGTGTGTCCTGTGTGTGTTTAGTTTTCCACTGGGTTTCATCGTCGTCGTCGTTGTCGTCTTGCACGTTAGTCAATTACAATTGGAATGCAGTCAGGCTACCACCACAAGGCCCGCCGCACTCTCACCATTAGGAGAGAAAGAGAATGGCAAGATGAAGGATTCTCTGGGTTCAGGGAATGGAATGCAGTAAGATTCGTCGACGAACAACGGTGGTAGACGTTTTGAATGGAATGTTTCGGTTCGGTGTGCTGATGATTCTCCTGCTGCTGCTCCTGCTGCTGCAGTGGATCTGGAGTGCACTATTTCGTGGATGTGTATATTTTATCTTTCTACACAATCGGACTGTGGAGTTGGACATGTCCAATGGTTTCTTTTCTGTTGGATGAGAGTTCACATACCCCCACGGATGCGGTGCGAACCTTTAAGATCCACCGCTTAACTGGCAGTCGCTCTCTTTTTCTAAGATGAAGACGAAGTGGAGACTGGTGGAGAGTATTTAATTTTTGTGTGGTGGTGGTCTCCTCCTTTTTGGTTTCCGTCCGCGGTTTCATTGAGAGTTTGTTTCGCATTCGATTAGATTAGTTGGGAGGACGTATCTGTTTTTTTTTTTTTTATTATCGTTTCCTCTTTATGGCGAAATTCTGGTTTTTTGTTTGCATTGGTTGTGGGGCTCATTCTCATCGCCCCGAATTGAGTAACATTTCGCGAAGAATGTCTAGAGTCAATGCACTGAATGAAATGATTGGATTCCATGGAACTCTGAGGTGGTTTAAGTGATTGTTTTGTTGTATCTTCTACGGTGTGTGTGAGTCAAATTTGTGAAAGGAATTTTAACTGTCCGGTTTTGGGGGGTTATAAGGTTCCTAACTGATTTCGAAGATGTTCCTTTGTTCATCGGGGATTTTTATTATTTTCTTTTAAATGAAATGACAGCTGCAGCTTGTGTGGGTAGCTTAAATAACTTCCGCTGTTGTTTTGCTAAGAAAATCTGCGCAAATGATTGATGACATCGATTCGATGTTTGAATTTTGGACAAACAGGGTAATCAAACCGAATCTTGAAGGAACAAAATACGCTGCCTTACCGTGTGTATCTAGGTAGACAAAATCAATCTTTGCCTTCAGAAAGCTTGGAGCTAAAAACTAGGACAAAGCATCATTGGCTAAATACATACATACATATGTACGAGTGTACATCGTATGGGTGTAGTTTGGGTGTAGTTTCCAGTGCACTTATGCCCCCCGGCAGCTTGCCAATTGATGACACTGCAAATAAGTTGGCAAACTGACAGGAGAGATGCGGCAGGACTAGACTATAACAGACTGCATGCAGTCTCTGCGGGCTCGTTTATTTAAATTTGATAAAACTTATGTTTCTGCGTCCTAAATCAAGACTCGTAGAGGTTAGGTTAGGTGAAATGGGTGCCCTTGTCAACGGGTCACTTAGACCACTTAGGGTCCATTGTGCCCCATATTCAAAAACCTTGGGAACCTAAGTCGCAGTCTTCGACCGCTTAGTCAAAGCAGTCAAAAAGGAGGTGACGAACGTAAGACTCCTATAAAGGGGGAGCAACTCCGAGTTAGCCGTTACAGAAATCCCCAAATATCCTCCATAAATTGGATGGACAGGGACTAATGAAGCTAATGCAGTCAGTAGGCTGCAACGCGTCCAACTTGTGACTCAATTGCATGCCTTCAGGGAATACTCCGGATACTTTCACTTACTTAAGTCCTGTCACCCCTCGAGGGGCATGGGGCGTCGACAACGTCTGCGCGCCATTGTGTTCGGACTTCTTCAGCGCGCTTCAACTCTCTTTATCTCCTTTCCAAAGCTCCAGACTCTTTTTCAACCGTTCTGCGCCACGTATGTCTAGGGCGACCCCCAGTTCTGCCATCAACGGAATTTCCTTCGCCCTGCAAGGTGTGACCAATTTTTTGCCGTTTCCTTCGTCGAATTGTGATGTTAATAGGTTCCTGACCCCTTCTCGAGAGGAGGCATTCGGTCAAGATGCGTAGACATCTATTTACGAAAGTCTGCAGCTCACGAATGACAATGGCGTTGCACTCTCTCCAAGTACTACTACTACTACATCCATAGAGTAGGGCTGACTCAACATTAGAGCAGAACAGTCACAGCTTGGTCTTGGTGCTGTAAACATTACTTTGCCAGATTTTTGATAGCATGCCGAAAACAGCTTTGGCTTTCCTGATTCTACTACATCCAGCTAGGTACCACCGTCGGCTCAGACTGTACTTCCAAAGTTATCAACTTCCTCGACCTGCTGTAATACTCCTGATATACACCCAGCTCGGTAGATAAACCTTCACCAACCCGCCAGCAACCATGCTGATCAAATGGATTAAAGCTTTGGCTATCATCGTGGAGGTTTAATAGTTCAATCGAACTGATAGCGGGTTATGTTCGTTTGCAGAAGACATTTTTCCATGTCCTTAGCACCGACGGGAACCTCACTATGTACAAGGTTTCCCTTTTCCCCTCTACAGGGCTTTCTGACAAATACAAACACTTGGCGAAACAGACCGTATGTGGTCCAGGCCCTATCTACTCACGACCATTCGTGTTGAGCGTGTTACATTTTTTGATGGAAATGGAAGGGACCTACAGCTTAGAGCCATATCCGAAAGGCATATTGGGAAACTTTTATTACTCTTGATTGCCAGGTAAAACCGAGAGCATCAGTTGTTGCTTCCTTGGTGGCTTGTTGGCAGCGTTGCTCTTTGGTCTCCTGCGCTTGTATCCGGAGGCTTAGAATTTTCAAGGGTTTACAGGACACACGATCAGCAAAGCCTGTGCTGATCTGTGACTATAGCAGCTGTTCGAAGCAAGCATTAATCTAATAACAGAGGGTGTTCGGCAAGGAGTGTGGACACCAACGTTGACTTCGTCTAAGGAATTCATCCGCTGTCACTCATGTCCTTCAAAACGCTTAAGTGGTAACGTTTTTCTTCTGTAGAATAGTTATTACACTTCGACTTGTCAACCATGGGCTGATTTTAACGAGCACTTTCTAAAGCTAGATTAAGTAGGCTAAGTGTTTGAAATGACTGTTATTTCCACTTTTATAAAGAGAAGCAATCAAGCAACATTGTAACCAATCCGAGGCTAGAAATGTCTTCAGCGTCAATTAATGTGGTGCTTAACGTGGTCTTAAAAGGTGTCTTTTTTTGAATGCAAAATGTGTCGTAAATTTTGCCATTTAATAGCTTTAATGTGAAAAATTGTATTGAATGGTAGTGTTGAAAGTGCATTCGCGACCTACACCGTTTCGGATACAATGTATTACACTTTTCTTCTTTTTTTTCATTGAAAAGGTGAGGTCAGCTACCTGGGTGCCCTAGCTGACAGGAGACTGCCAACAACTCACTTAGACTAACGATGAGTCCATTGTGCCCAGTAGTAGACCTCTGAGAACATAAATTGCATTATGACATCGCTTACGGGGATGACATCGACATAATTGGCAGAACACAGCGGGCTGTCACCGGTGCGTTCGCTAGTATCGAAACAGAAGCCGCCAAAATGGGTTTAACTGTAAATGAGAGCAAAACCAAGTAAAGGGTTTTCCAATAGGGACTTGACAACTTTGAGTTTAATTTGTGAACGCACTCTTTCACTAATCATCAAACTGTCACTGTCAATTTATTCAGTAAACTCAACATTTTCATCATGGTAAAGTACACGAACGAGCAACGTCTGCAAATTATAAAAATTTTCTACCGAAATTCGGAGTCGGTGACTGCAACTTTAAGAGCGTTAACTCCAATTTTCGGTCGTAATTCTCGCCCTAGTAGACAGGCAATAACAAGTTTAGTGCAAAAATTTGAGTCTACATATTCGTTGTGTGATGTTGCCGTGTCGGTGAGACAACGGGTTGGTCGAAGTGTCGAAAATATCACTGCCGCTCAGGCGTCCGTAGCAAACGATCTAAATCAGTCAATTCCACGGCGTTCTCAACAATTGGGCATCGCTCAGACCACATTATGGCGTATTTTGCGTAAGGATCTTGGTTTACACCCATACAGGATCAAGCTGACTCAAGAATTGAAGCCGATGGACCATTTGAAGCGACGTACGTTCTCCGATTGGGTTCTGGAGAAGATGCGCCAAGATGATGAATTTCATCGCAAAATCATCTTCAGTGACAAGGCTCATTTTTGGCTCAATGGGTTCGTCAATAAGCAAAATATGCGTTATTGGTCGGGTGAAAATCCACATGTGCTTCATGAATCACCACTTCATCCACAAAAAATAACTGTTTGGTGCGGTTTGCATGCCGGCGGCGTTATTGGGCCATATTTTTTCGTCGACGATAACGATCGTCACGTTACTGTGAATGGTCAGCGTTATCGCGCCATGATCACCGATTATTTTTAGCCCGAATTGGAAGATATGGACTTGGACGACATGTGGTTTCAACAGGATGGTGCCACAAGCCACGCAGCACACGCTACAATCGATTTATTGAAGAGTAAGTATGGTGAGCGTGTTATCTCAAGAAATGGGCCAGTCGATTGGCCGCCTCGTTCGTGCGATTTAACGCCGCTTGACTATTTTCTGTGGGGCTACGTTAAGTCATTGGTTTATGCCAACACGCCGACGATGTTGGAGGAGCTCATAGCCAACATTGAACGCGAAATAGCGGCCGTTTCGGCCGAAATGTGTGGCCGAGTCGTTGAAAATTGGGTCCAACGAATCAACCACTGCAAACGTGCCCGCGGTGGCCATATGAACGAAGTCGAGTTCCATTCAGAAATGTTTTGATTGTACTTCAAGCCGATAATAAAGTTTTTGAAATATCTCAAATGGTTTGCGTTCTATTTAAAAAAAAAAGCTGTCAAGTCCTTATTGGAAAACCCTTTATATGCTATCAACAAGAAGTGAAAAACAACATGGACGAATTGGACAGAACGTCACAGTCGGCAGCTATAACTTCGAGGTAGTAAGGGACTTTGTCTACCTTGGCTCTGCTATAAATTCTGACAACAACATCTCGGCAGGAATTAATCGAAGAATAACTCTTGCTAATCGCTGTTTCTTTGGCCATTGAGTTGTAAGTCCCCATCCCGAACAACTAAGAAGACTCTATACAAGACCCTGAACATCCCAGTCCTGCTTTATGGCGTTGAAGCATGGACTGTTAAAAGCGGATGAAGATATCCTCGGTCATTTGGAGAGAAAAATTCTTCGTAAGATATTCGGTCCCGATTGTGTTGACAGGCTTTGAAAGGGGAAGATTTAACGACGAAATTTACGAGCTATACAGCAACATCGACCTAGTCAAAGAACACCAATGCTCTGGCCCGCAGAGTCTTCGAACCTAACAACGCAGTAGGGGACCACCTAGCATAAGGTGGCGCGCACAAGTACAAGGGGCCTCAACCAACTTGGAGTGCGCAACTGGAGGCAGTTAGCTAAGGTCCTGGGTAACTGGAGAGGCTTGTTGGTTGAGGTTTACCCCGAACTGTATCGCCACCTAAATAAGTAAGTACTTTTCTTCCATGTTATGAGACACTCTACCTTTGACAAGCTAACAGTACGAGTATTGTTCACTTACTTTTGCATCACAAACATGACTTCAAAAAGTATGAACGTCCTGTCAAGAGACTCCATTATAGGATTGACAACCGCTCAAAATGTCGATACCTACTGTCATACAGTATACATACACATCGGAATGGAATACATCGTTCACTGCATAGGACATCCAAATATTAGCTCATTCATCAATCTTCCACAGTCTTCCAGCCGGTAAACCTTACCTACCAACTCCTCCAAAGAAAAACCTTTCCCTCAGCTTGAATTCTAAGCAGCCAATCGTAATGTACCTACCGACAGCGTGTAACAGTCGTAAGTTCATTAAAAATATTTGCAAGTCATCGAAAAACTCTGATGAGCATAAATCACTGAACCTTAGCGCGTTTCTCATAAACGATCAAAATCATTTCAAAAAATTCATTCACACATATCAAACAACAACAGCAACACACGCATATGTACGTACACTTCCAAAACAAATAAACAACAACACAAGATGATTAAAAAAAAAAAAGTAAATAAAGGAGCAAATAACAACAACAACAGGAAAAAAAAGTGGAAAAACGTACGCGACTGTCCTCACGTTACTCTTCCATCTCCATACGTTCTCACATAATTAACCTTTCGTCTAAATAAGAAAAAAAAAAGAAAACGCACAAACGAAGATTGTAATAAAAATCCGAGGTAAACGAAACTTATGGCTTCCCATCTAAGCGTTCAAGGCCAACAACACAAATCAAAAGCATTAAATTCCTCTCTACAATGGACAAAGGGAGCAAGAACCCCCAATGAACGGGCAAAAGAAGAAGAAGAAGATGATGAAGACTATAAGACTGGCGACTGCGGAGACGACGACGACGAAGACGACGACGAAAACATAAACATCAACCGACCGACAATGAGCAGTATGAGGCGGCAGGGCACCTTTGCTATAACCTATGAGTTTCCAGCAGTCAGTCAGCCAAGACAGCCAGCCGCAATCATGCACCCCTTCGTCATGGATGTGGTGGCGCACTAACTGCGGCGCGGAGCTTGAAGCCCTCCTCCACAGCAGCCCTCCTGATGTCCAGATGTTTGACATCGCCTACCGATTGAGGCCGCCCTGTCCTATCCTCGCAGACTAGGTGGACTGGAGCACCCCATGTGCTCCATCTCAAGCATCTTAACCACTGAACCGGGGTATGGCGCTAGTGCACTCAAGAGCGGTGCGCGCACAGTTCATTACGTTGCTCCCATTCTACGGGACCGATGTCCGTCCACCCGTTCGTTGTTGTACTGTGTTTTGGTCTTCGTCTTCGTCTTCGCCGCTGTTGTTGTTGTCGTTGTGGTTTGTTGCCATTGCCATCGTCTGATGAGAATTCATTGAACTCGCCCGGATAGCTGGAGTAATGCTGTGCTATGTGTGCGCGCCTTTTTATCGCATCAAAACATCTCCACTCGCTGCGAACATACTGCCTTCTAGGGGTGGATGCGGCGAGGAGACGAGCGGAGAGGGATGAGAGTTCACATGAAGGATCGTGAAGCGATCTTGAAGACATTCCTCTTCGTTTGTATCTTCCTCTGTGTATTTGGTGCGATTATCGTGTTTCCGATGTTTACTTGCTTTTCGCAGAGGCCAAAAATTTATTGGACACAACGAGGCGGCGCGGCGGTTCTGTGATTTCACTTGGATGGCTCTTCTCCTGGAGCGACACCATAATTTGCTTAGCCGCAAGTCCTAATGAGTCTGCTCGTTTTATCGTTTTATTTTGATTTCGTATCCGCTTTGGTGTGTGATTCGTTTTTGTTTTGTTTTCCTTTAGTTTCTGTTGGGATTGGGATGGATTCGATTGGAAGTGGGTGGCAACGTTGGCGTAGGTAAGTGAGTTTATGATTCCAATAAGAAGGGAAACGTTTCAATGCGAATTTTAATGCAGTTATGTAGGTGGTTAATTGCATCTACATGTCCGTACATGTATACAGACATACATACGTCTGTATCTCGTGGGTACTTAATGCACAGAGTCTCTATTCGCCTCAGTTGGTGGGTTACCGCAATTGAGGTGAAGCATTGGTCTTTGTTCGAAGGGCGCGAATAGCTAGAATTGATCACTGACTACCGTTCTGTCTGTCGGATCGTGCCCAGAGACTGTCTGTTATAAGGCACAGATAGCCCTGGACGTGATCGACATCTGGTGCACCAGGAATGGGATATCAGCAAATCCTCTCAAAAACCGAGGTGGTTCTCTTTACGACAGGGATAAAATTGACTGGTCTGACTCAGCCTGTGCTAAGAGGCCTCAGCATTCGACTCTCCAAGGAAGCTAAGTATAGAAGTCTGACTCTGCTCTAGACGCTTTGATTAACATTCCCTCCCTTGATATTTATATCATGGGATGGACACTCGGAGAAATTTTCCGTTAGATAAGGAGTGGTCTCTGGCACAGCTCGCACTGGAATTTTGATGACCTTGACTCCTGTCTAATGAATGTGCCATCTGATGCAATGACACCAGAATTACGGCTGCGATGCAAATTTAAAGTCGACTTCCCTCATGTCCAGAACTGGCTTTGGTCAGAGTCTGAACCAGGAACCAGGAAAGGAATGTAGTCGCATTTTTACGGACGGCTCCAAAACTGAACAGGGGTCCGGCGCTGGTGTTTTCATGGAATCATTGGGAAGGCATGCATCTGCCTTTCAGACAGAGGTGTATGCCATCCTAATGGCTGCGGACTATATTGTGAGAAACAGGTGGAAGGGGCGAAATATCTGCATATGTTGCGATAGCCAGGCTGCGCTTAGTGCACTACTCAACCCTTTAATCGTCTTCCGAATACGTATGCTAGTTCTCTTAGACCTTCTACTACTACACATAGGCATTATGAAGGCTGCAGCCGCTAGTGCAATAAAGCTTCAACTTCTATGCAACAACACTAGCACAAATCTAGTAGGACATATGAAAATCCTGGAGAAAATCCCACTGCTATCATCGTCAGCGATCTGTTCCTCGGATTTCATGCCTTCAAAGTCATCATATCGGACCGCAGGGTTCAGGATAATCCTCTCTCCCACTTGTCCTTCCTGCAGTGATACTCATGACGACGTGGAGCGTGTATTCTCTCACTGCTCACGATTCCAAAACCACTATGGTCCATGAACAAGCTGTTTTGCTTCCTAGATTCCTCTGCCCGTACCACACTAATACCTTCCACAGCAATAAAGGACCTACGCTGCATGCACCATGCAAGAGGAGGAAGCTAATAAAGTTTCTTCTCCCTCTTTGGTGTTAAGCTGCAGTCAAGCATTTTAATACGACTTTGGCTTCACCCTTATGTTGGTTGGAGCACGTTTTAAATGTCATGTCACCATTTCACTAATCCCGGCCCGGTTTTCTTAAGATTTTATCATCTACTCGTGACGGTCTCTCCTAGTCTTTCTTCTAGTGGATCACTATTGCTTTCGAAGCGTAGACAATAAAATCTGACTTGCTACTCATCTTGAGTAATTTCTGAACAGGTTGCACAGTTGGACCTAAAATTCTTGGAAGAGAATGGGTTCAAATGTATAGCGCATCTTAATAACAAGCATCTTAAGAAACCAGGGGGGGCTCCTGCAATCGGGACATAACGAAAAATTGGGTGCAAAACTCGGCTTGGATGTACATATGTTAGCCATGAAAAGACTGATATGGTAGTATTCATAGGAAGATACAAGTAAGAGGGCTTCCAGGTCCCGTTCTCAAGAAGAATAAAATCGGACTTAGAGAACGAAGTGGAGAGTTTTCGCGTCATCATGTAGAACAAGTTAACTTGGAGAAGAAATCCAGAGCACAAAAAAGATAAGTGCGTTCTGAATATGACGCAGGACTTTTCGTAAGACGTGGAGCTTCAGGCCAAAGCAAGTTGAGTTTGCAGTTGCATCGTCAACCACTACGGGTTGACTAGTGGTCGATAAAAGTGTAATCGCGCTAACACTACATCCTCCTTCTTCTAACCAGACATTGACCGTTAAGCTGATGATTGTCCATTGTTGTAGACAATGCGGATTTCTCACCCAAGGCCACGTAGACGACGTAGTCACTTTCCACTTCACTTGGACAATCTACTACCATCTTCCAGGCAGGGGTCTATGCAATCGAGCTATGTGCAAGAGAATGCATCAGAAGAAACCTCCGTAGATCACAAATAAATATAATGCCAGACAGCCAAGCAGCTCTTAAAGCCCTTATATCCTTCAATTTTGAGTCTAAGCTGGCTTGGAATTGCCTACAAGTACTTCTGCTGCACACAATAAAACCTCCATTGTGTGGGTCCCTGGACATAGGGGCATCCCGGCAACAAATCCGCTGATGAACTTGCCAGTCTAGGTACCTGAACCTTTACCTACAAACCAGATAAAGATTGAGCTCAATCTATGCTCTCTCAACTATCATCTCAGGAAAATGTGCCGTGTCCAATCGGACATGTGCCACCTCTGTCTCGGAGACACGGAACCAGCCCATCATATACTGTGTGAATGCCCGGCCATAGCCCTGTCCTGGCTGAAGTGTAATGGACATACAGTCCAGGTAACTGCATCTACAAAAGCTGAACGTAATTAGCAAGACCAACCTCAGACGGGAAAAGGTTTCCCATTTCGGGACAGATCTGGCCTAGGCTGGACCATAAACTTAGTGCCGAGTTGATTCCTCTCAATTGTCGGTGTTCTCACTGGACACTGTCTTACACGCCATCCTGACAGAAGACTCGGCCTCTTCTCTAACGATTTCTGCAGGAGCTGCAGGGACGAGGAGGAAGAGGAAAGCGTCCTTCATATCCCATGTAATTGCACAGCTCTGTCGCATAAAAGAATGCTCCATTTAGGGTCTCCCTTCCTTGAAGACCTCAGCCAGTCTTACCTTACCTCACCATCTGATGTCACATACTCTTCAGCTCACACTAAGTGCCTATAGCTTCATCAATGAACTAGATTACAGCTAGAAGGCAGCACAAATGATCTTTTCAGGTCGCCGTGCTTACTAGGATAACCCAAGACTTTCTCAGCCCCTCTTCCATTTAAAAAAAAAAAAAAAAAAACTCAAAAGTCACTTTAAGGACTCGATCTATAAAACAAATACGAGCGACAAAAAATGTCCCTACCATCTGTTGAATAAAGTGTCCCCACCTCAGGCTGCAATTATTTATCAATTCAAATAAATCTAATCTAAAATTTAAAGGACAAAAAAAAAATCCTTAAATCAACTCTCCATACAATACATACATATGTATGTACATCTCCACTGAACGACACGTTGTATTAATATTTTCCTCTCCCATCATGCACACACTTGGGTAAGAGGAAAATAAAATTTAAGTAAAAGGCAAACAAATCATTCACTGCCTCAGGAGATTCCAGGAATCACCATAAAAATATTCCCACACAACTATTCAGAGAATGAGAGCCGAGCCATAACCTATTAACACCAACGCTGTGTGCACTGCCCAAAGAGGAATGCCTAAGGTTATGCGAGTATCCAGGATGCGGCATCAACAACAGCGGCATCATAAGCAAACCACTCAACCATTCACACGAAATATTTTGACCAATCCATTGATGAATTTAATGGACACAAAAAAATGTTCAAAAAAAAAGAATAAATACTCGGCAAAGGACAAAACTGTGAACACACACCCCGCCAGGGACACGCTATTCCAATTTCCAGACCCAGACAGATTAACACTCAATTGAGAGGAACCGTCCTCAAAGTAGGTAGATCTCCCTGGAGGAGACACACCACCAGATACAAAAAAAAAGGAAAAAAAATATTCCTGTGTCCGTCCGACACACAACCGAAATGATAAAGAATCCCACATTTCCTTTGCAGCAGATTCAGCTAGAGATCCGTGCTCGTTCTCTTAACTCTTGTGCGGAGGAGCCTTTGAACAAACACCGATAATTTTCCTGGAAGGATGTTTGTTTATTTTTTTCTTATTCTCAACTCGGATTGACTGCATAAATGTGTGTTGTGTGTGTGGGCTGGTCGGAGTTTTTGCAAACGCAAACGTACCCAGAGATTCCATCGATAGTTTCAAGTCCTGGTTCGTAGAAAAGTACTTAGGATTACTTTAGAGGCGCACGGAATGTCCTTTAGAGTGTTTGTTGTATATCAGCAGGAAATTAAAATTGAAAAGTCGATGGGAAAAGATGTTTTTCGTGAGTCGAGGAATTTTCTTTGTTTTGTTTGTGAGGCAGGGTTCATGGATTTTTGAAGTTGTTCCTGCAGATTGCTGCTTGGAGATCGATTGAGGAATCGTTTCAAGGAAGCCATAAAGTTGGATTGCCCTCGGGTAGGCAGGTACGGAGACAGATAAGTCAGCGATTGGTTCTCATGTGCTGCAATGGATTATGGAGTTTTGTCAATAATCCATGATTTGCCAAATCGCGTCTTGATTTTTGGCAGCCTTATGGAGTTTGAAGCTTCCATGGAACGCGTTGGCATTGGTTTCCTCTTTTTCTTTTTTCCCTTTTGTTCGGCGAGGTTGTGATCAGGATTAGAGGGATCATAACCCTCCCACTTTACTGCGTCAGTACTGGTCCTGGGGTTCGCCGATTCAACCTCAGAAAGTATCTGCAGCCCTCCCGGTTTCATCACTGAGGCCAAGCAAATGCTGCTGTTTTTCCATTTGTGTGATCCAGGAGTTTTTGCCTCTTTTTGCCTTTTGGACAGGGTTTGAGGCATCCCTCCTTTGAACATGACAATACCAACTGAGGGGGTCGTGTTCCAATTTTTTCGAGATGGTTTCTTTGACGTGGTTTCGGATTTTTGAACTTCTAACCTTTGTCACTCCTGCTGAAACCTTCCTTTCAGCTTCGGGGGCTTTTCCGGTCACCGAAGATAGCAGAGTTTTCCTGTCACTTCATCCACCCTACGCTTAAGCTGATGATGATTGATGTCGTCGTCAATGGTTGCTTCGCTATTGATCATAGACCCTAGATACTTGATCTTTTCGCACTTGGGAATCACCTCTTCATTCAAATTAATGTCTGGACTAGGTCGGAGTGCATCAGAGAATGGGCAGTACAGGTACTCTGTTTTTTTTTTTTAACTAATGCGGTACCCATTTCCCCCCATTTCCTCCCATACATCAAGTCCTTGTTGCAGGGACATTTGAGTCTCGCTTATGATGGCTCCATCGTCAGGAAAGGGCTTCCTTCAAGCAGATAATGTAGGACTGCAATAAATAGCAAACGACCTAAAACGCTTCCCTGGTGCACAGCGACTTTAATTGGGAACTCTTCAGTGACTCCGGCCGGCGGGGATCTTACTCCTGTCTGTCGTGGTCATTGGCTATGAGCGTTAATTACTTTTAAGGAATATTTTCTTTTATGTCGAAACCTTACGGGGTCTTAGAGACCTAAGAATAGAGGGACTTTGGGAAATTTCCAATCTGAATGCATGGAGTAAACACGCAAACATCCATTGCACCCCTTCTGGTGTCATTTGAGGTTATTATCGACTCAAGAACTACTTAAGCATCACGGTCATCAGTTTCATCCCTGCACATATTCGATAGCTTTCAAGATCTAATTTTCTGAAGAGTTCACGGAGTCTACAAGCTGATGCGGGTCTCAGACCTTATAAGATTGTTGTTTCCAGGCAGTTTCCACAGAGTTGCTGTGTCACCTCTTTTGCAGCTATTCTCTGAAGATGTGTCCAACCACCTCGCCGCAGGGCTATAGTTCTACGAAAAAAGGGGTCGCCTCCTGTTTTGGTAGTTAGTCGACGCCATTTTTGCCACTACCTTTCATGTTAACTCTGTGGCCATTCTCCATTAACTTTTTGTCCCCTTTTGGATCTTTGGGTCTCAGCTCCAATCAGCTCTTAGATTTTTAGTCGCCTCTCCTGCGGATACCTTTTGCCATCAGAAGGTTCCATTCAATGGCCAGACGGGCTACGTAGTTTCCATGTTTTCTGATCCATTTTCTCATAAAGTTCATTGTTTAAGGTACGATTTGACCTGAATACCCACAAAACCGATTCCTCGTTTAAGCGTAGAGGAAGCCAGTTCACATCTCCGTACCTGCCCATTGCAAGCTATCAAGGTATGCCCTCGATGCGCTGGGCATACATAAAAATCCATAAAGGAACCGATCCCAGAACTTACAGCAAATGGGTCAGAAGCCCCATACCAACGACTTGAATTCATACTCCAGTTGTTGTGGCAGTCCATTTGAAGCTAGCGTGCTGCTTAGTAGGTCTCTAGGCAAATCTGGATCGAACGCTTCTGGGATGTCCAAGGTAATAGGTCCTTCCCTGTTGACAATCCCCTGTTGAAGGGCATCTACAAAAACCAGCAGAATGGTGGCATATTATTTCGTGTCCTTGTGGATATCTGATTCTTTTGGCCTTATTCATTCCTTGCGCATCAACAGCAGGTCTATGAAGTGATAGTTTCGGAGCAGGCTTTTCTTTCCTTTTTGTGGAATTGGTCGGATGCGAGGTACGGTATTTTAGTCTCTAAAAGATAGACGTTAATTCTTGAGGGCTATGACTGGAATTCAATTTGGTTCAGTGACCTTATTACAGTCCATGTGTGTAAGGATGCGGTAACAGTAGGCCGACACTTCATTTAAGGCATTTTCCGGTACAGTCGATGGCTTCATTTTTTTCGGATCTAATGTCGAATCGTCTGAGAATATGTTTGCAAAATGGTCTACGTTTTCGTTGGCTAGAGATCGGTCCTCTTTCAATAAAGATGGATCGCTTCAACCAGAAGGTGTGTGAACAGCTCGGACACTGGAAAAGTTTCTTTTGATTGAGTATTTTCTTCAAGGCTTGGATCGGTAGATTGCATCCGTTTGTGAATGGTCAGGAAGTAAGTTTTTCTTTGTTCTTTTGGCTGCAGTTCCACTGTCTATAATCTCGGTCTCTGGCTGCAATTGCTTGCTCACAATCAATCGTTATTGATCCACAGAAGGCTTGAGGCTGAGCTCCATACCAGCATCTGCACAGTGGATGACGTCCGTACTCTTCAAACATACCTCCATCGACCCTTAAAAAAGAAGCAAACCGTCTTCCAGTTCATCTCATTTAGAAATCTTGTAAGTCCAAGTCAAGTAACATTGTGCGGAATGGGATGGGAATTTCTTTCAGACGAAGGTGTATGCCATCGAAGGGGCGAAATATCTGCATATCTTGCGATAGCCAGGCTTAATGCACTACTCAATCCTTTAGCCTTCTCCAAAATACTTGGCGAATGCAAAACCTCCTTGAATCTGGTCGGAAGGCTGACCTCATTGAATCTCGTCTGGGTCCCAGGACACAACGGGGTAACAGGGAATGCGATCTCTGACGAGCTTGCTAGGCATGGTTCAGAAGAGGCTTTCTCAGGATCTAAACCCACGTTGTGTTTGCCAGCATCCTTGGTCAGGGCTTCCATTAACGATTGAGTTTTTAATGAGCACAATCGAAGGTCGTGTAGCTCTCCAGAATGTGGGCAGACTAAACGAATGGTCCTTGACGTCTGTAGGAAATCGGCGGTTTTCTTGCTTTCCCTTAGCAGGAAGGACTGTAGACGACTTACTGGTGTTTTTACGGGCCCCTACACCTTTGCCAAACACCTTCGTGTGCTAGGTTTAAGTGATACCCCTATCTGCGATGCGAAGGAGGAGGTGATGACACGGCTTTGTGATTGTCCTGCCTTTGCCGGGATCAGGTGCCGGATTTTCGGTGCTGATGTGGAGAGTGCTGACGATGTAAGCTCCTCCTAGGCTTTCTACGAAAGTCGAAAAAACTGTACAGTAAAATGGGGTTCTCTACCTGGTAGTACAGTGGACCAGTATTTGAGTCTGACTGCTCCAGTAGGGTGTGCTAATTCTAATGAACTCTGAGAATTTCTTATAGGAACAAGGATTTCGATTGCTAAACAGTCTGCTTCTGTAGAGAGAAATGCTTCGAGAGTATATCAAACTGATAAGGATAACCTGGAATCCGTCCGGGCTCTTCCATGCGACGAGGGGCATCATCAGTTCTTTTCGAATGTTGCAGTCAATTCCAGTTGTGGGCTTTGAAATCGACTTTGACGTCGTCCTGAAATGATTTCCTTCCAAATGGCATAGCTACACAATTTTTCAATAAAGCCACATCCATCTATTTGTCAAAATGCAATTTTTCTTTGCATAAGAAACCTACATACACCCAAGCACTTAATTTTAAAAACATGGTGATGGCCAACTAATTAGGAAAATTTTTAAAATTTTGAAACAAAAACATTGTTGCTTGCAATACATCATTTGTAATAAATTGTGACAAATGCTCATAGTGCACATCAATTTTGAGATTTTGAAAAATGTTTCAAGCGAAATGAGCAATATTTCATGAAATTATGCATTTTTTCAGCTGTCAGACTGACTGTTTGGTTAAACTAATCTGGCGTAGCTGTGATATTTTCCGCCTTAAAGTTGGCAAATACAATCCACCGTTAGGCGTTTTGAAGGACTCTGACAAATAGTTTATGGAATGCGGAAGTGACAGATGCGCAAATATTACGTTAACGTTGAGACATCATTTTAATTTTATGTTCTGATGTAGTTTTCAAGTATAAAAGCTTTAAGGGATAGTAAACGTCACTCGTATGGGGCTAGATTTTAGCACTAAGTGTACTGAAGTTACTAGAGCTATTAATGTGGTTCACTCAGTAAAAATATTCACTTCTGGTCGTAGTTTCTGATCAAATAAGTGCCTTGCGGCTTTGGCTATACCACCGATATGGTAACCCTGGTCACCCTGTGACCTATGCGATTGCAGACTATCATCTGAGTAAGTGAACTTGTGATTCGACATTTTCCCTTTTCATTTCCCGAAAAAATTCTCTGATGACGTCGAGGCGCCTTACTCGAACAACCAAGGAGACACTCTACAAGACCTTAATCATCCTAGTCCTGATTTATGGCGCTGAATCATGGACTCTGTCGAGGCCCGATGAAGATATCCTCGGTCGTTTCGGGAAAAAAATTCTTCGTAAGATATTCGCTCCCATTTGTGTTGTCAGGCTTAGGAGGAGAAGATTCAACGACGAAATTTAAGAGCTGTACAGCGATGTCACCTTAGTAAAGAAAACTGCGCATCAGTCGCTTAAGATGACTAGGATATGTAGAGCGAATGAACACCAATGCACCGGCCTGCAGAGTCTTTGAATCCAACCCGGAGGAACATTGCAGTAGAGGGCGATCTCACCAAAGGTGGTGCGCATAAGTAGAAGGGGACCTCAACCAACTTGGAGTGCGGAACTGGGGGCAGTTAGCTAAGGACCGGGCTAACTGGAGAGGCCCAGGTTCAGCCCGAGCTGTAGAGCCACCTAAGTAAGTAAGAAAGATGTCGAGGGGAGATCAAATTAAGTCTGATCCACGAAGTTGTATGCACTGTGTTCAGCTGTAGGGGCTTTACCCGTTAGCCAACCAACATTGATCGGGAGATGCCACTTCTACGAGGCATTTGTTAGACCTTTGGTAACCGCTTTCACTGATTATGTAGCGATGGATTTCATGCAAAAATTAAGACATTTTACCCGAGTTTAAGCCAGAAGAGCATTCCCCTCCTTCTTGACGTCGGCGCCGTGGCTCAATAGGTTAGTGCGCTGAGCGGGAAGTTCGACGTTCGAATCCCAGAAAACACCAAAAAGTTTTTTCACAGTCCCACCTCTCTGACAAACGTCCGAGAGTAATAACTGTCATGAGGAAGCTTCTCAATTTGCCTTTCGGATGTGGTTCATTCTGCACAGACAAACGAGTTTGGCAGGGATGCCAAAACTAGACTTGGCTGTAGCTTTTCTCTATAGATGCTATCATATGCGGCCTTAAAATCGATGAAACGATGGTGGATATCTATTCGGACTTCTTGGGTGTTTTCCAGTTGAGAGAGTGTCCTTTCTTGTAGATCAGGCAAACGATCCTGAGATTCCATTTATCAGGGATACCCTCGTCTGACCAAATCTTGAAAATGAGTTGGTGTATGCTCTCTGTCAAGTCATTTCCAGCTGCCTTGAACAACTAGGCCGGTAGGCCATCAGGTCCAGCAGCTTTGTTGGACTTAAGCTTGGACATTGCTATCCTCACCTCGTTTTGGTCAGGTGGACAGAAGTTTTGACTGTCATCGTCTATGTTGAATGGTATGTTGATCTTCATCGCCGTTATACAGTCTGCAGAAAAAGTTGTTCCATATTCTCAGCACCGATTGTGACTCTACCACAAGGTTTCCTTCCTCATCTCTACAGGTTTCCGTACGGGTCTTGCTAGCTTGATACCATTATTCCTGGAGTATAACCTCTCAATATCTTCGATCGCGCGCTACTCGTGGTCTTTTTCTTCTTCTGGAGAAGCCGATGCTCTTCCCGTCTCTTACGCTCGTAGAGCACACGACCAGCCCTCGTTCTTCCCTGCAGCGCTGTTTTATACGCGTGTTGCTTAGGTACATGTGCTTGCCGGCATTCTTCGTCAAACCAGGGGTTTCTTGGTGGTGCTCGACTCAAACCCAGCACATCAGTTGCGGCGTCTCTGATGGCATGTCGGCAGCGTTGCCACTGGTCTTCGGCACTTGATGCTGGCGGCATAGGAGTCGTGGACAGACTTCGGGATACGCGTACGGCGAAAATTCTTGCGATTGGAGCTTTTTTAAATATTCTCAGAGTGGGGCTTGGGATATATCCGCATTCGTACTTTGGCTACAACAAGGCAGTGGTCCGAGTCGATGTTGGCTGCTCGGAAGGTTCAGAATATTGGAGGCATGCCTTGCGTCGATCGCAATGTGATCAATTTGGTTGACCGCTTCATGATTAGGACACCGCAATATTCCCTTGTGAATATTGAGATGAGGTGACCGTGTGCTTGCTATTTTGACGTTTCGCTCTGCGGCAAAGTCAATAAGCCTGAATCCGTTGCCAGACGTGGTGTCGCGCAGGCTTTGTTTACCAACTGTCCAAGCAAAGATGTCCTCCTTTCCTAGCACGATTTTACCGTCGTACTTAGGATATTGCTCATAGGTCTGGTCGAGGAACTCGTGGAAACAATTTTTGGTAGCGTCGTCCTGGCCTACTGTAGCGGCGTAAGTGTTGGCGAATTCAATCTTGATGCGGATTTTGTCATAAGACGCTCGCTCACGTGTTGAAAGCTCAAGTCTTCTTGCCTAATTCCGCATCTGAATAAGCGCTGTTTTAGCTCTCTGTAGCAATCACCGTAGTACATGGCAAAGTTTTTGATCCTTCTTTTGCCCGCCCCATCCCATCGCACTTCCTGGATGGCTGTAATGTCTGCTTTATAGCAGTCTAGACCCCCTTAGGGCCCGAACATTCCACGGCCAAATCTGAAAATCATTGTCCCAATTTCCTGTGGCGCCAGGGTAGGCAACAGTAGGGTCTTTCCTATCCGAGGATTGTGGTTGCTTCGCAACTAATATTTTTTTATATGGTAGGGAACTTGCTCCGACACACAACCCCCAACTGGGAGGTTACAGTCTTGTCATATGTTGTCTAGTTTTTACTAAGAGTAAGCATCCAAAAAAGGATGACAAAGGGAGTCGAAGAGGGAGCCCAGTCATAAACCCTTCTGACACAAGACACAAGCGACAAACGGAGTCATATCTGTCGTCCGCATTTTACGACACTCTATCGTGTGGAGCAAACCATAACTGTACCATGCCTGTACCATGCCTTGGGCGGCTCCAAGTTCCAAATTAAGATACAAGCCGTCTTTAGAAACGAAACTAGCCTACCATTATGTATCTAACCAAGTGGAACGTGTTGCTATGTGTAATTGCTTGTTTCCTTTGAACCATAAAATACACACCGGCAACCATTTTAACCATAAATTTTATTTTTATTTTTATTCTTAAAAGAAAACTACCCAAGCCCGTCCCCATTGGCCTAGTAAATTCTAGTTAACTTTCTAATTAACCATCAAAGAGTGTGCTGTGCGTAATTTTCTATTTGGTAATACAACACACAATCAACTCTCCCTCGCACATTCCTAATCCCTCAACCGCTTTATATGCGCGTTCCTCCCGGATTCCCTTATCAGGTTTAATTACTCGAATAAGTATGTACATTCATTACATAAAAAGGTCACGCAACGAGTCAATTGAATCCAATTTATTACACACATCCATTACACTTCTCACACAAAAAATTCAAAAAAACCGAAAAAAGGGGAAAGAAAAGACGAAAATTCCTTGGAATTTGTTTGTCCACCTCCCTCCACCCCATTTTTGTATCGAAAACCGGAACTCAATTCGAATAGAGAGTAAAAGATAGATTTACGATGTGTGTACGATGTGACAATTCAACTACGACAAGCCGCCTTTCACCTCGCATTTCATCAGTTTTTTTTTTTTTTTGTTTTTTTCCCATGGGATAGATACTACCTACCTGCCTTGCGGAACACCTGAAAAACTTCTCAACCTCAACCACAACAACACCACCTCCATTGGCATTAGTCGTAAACCAATCAAATTTATCTGTCCGCTCGAAAACTCTCTGTTTGGCTCAAAAACTTCTCAATTTGACGTAACACGCACGCGATGTGATCGGATTATTAATTAAAAACCGATTTATCAATAAAAACTAGAAAATGGTAGAGAAAACCCAGAAGCAAAAGACGAAATTTTGAAGACAATATTGACAGAGTTTGGGGGAACGTTCCGTTCCGAAGACCAAAACCCCTCGTTACACGTTCATTAGAGTGTGGTTAACCTCATAATTACTATCCACTTCCACTTCATTCATTTGTGTGTAATAAAAATTAAAATAAGCGACTTATTCCCACAGCCACACCTCCTCCTCCTCCTCCTCCCCTCCCTCCGCCCCCTCCTCAGCCTTCTCTTTAGTCAACGCCACCACTATCGTCATCAGCACGCATCGACAGAGGTGTGTCAAATTTTTTACGACCTGGAGTGGGGCTGACGTCGGAAAAATGAAAATTCACGCTCAAGATACATTTTAGACTTAAAAAAAAACCGGCGCTGATGAGCTGGGAACACCGAGGCCCTCGTTAACCCATACACACATACGCGTGTCACAGTTTTTATCGAATGGAATTTCCACCAAAGTTAATGACGCACGGGACGCAACTTTTACGAGCCCAAGTAAATTAAAGATACAAAAACAGAAAAAAACAAAAAAACTTCATAAATAGTGTATGGTTTGCCCCATTGGTGAAACTCGAACGAACGCAAAGACAATTAAGCTTGGAATTTTCATTCAGCCAGGGAGAGTATGAAGAGGTTGAGTTTGGAACTAGGAACACGCTGTATCTATCAATGGATGCGCAGCAGCAAACAGAAAAGATTCATTACTTTCAGGCTATAAATACGAAAATCTTGGCGGCTTTTTATGACTTTCTGGTAGAGATCACTTGAGGATGACCGAGTAGTACCCGGAAGCCAATTGAGAAAACGAAAAGGCGTTCTGTTCTCTGGACAAGTGGCTTAGCCAATGCAATGACCGCCTAGTGGTCAGGCATTTGATCTAAAAACGAAAATAGAACTCAAGACTTAATCCCGGTGGACGAGTATTTTTGTAATTCAACGGGAGTAAATGATTTCGGATGGGGTACCTCATTAAGCTGGTAATAGGTTGGGGTGAGATGTCGGTGAAGGAGGAAGCTATTAATTTTGTAGGATTAAAAGGTTTAAATACGCAATACGGGTACGACACGAGCTGTGATGAGAGAAGTTCGTCTTAAGTTGTCTGCCTGGATCGTCCTAGATTTGCGTCATGACAGGTCTAATAATGACTCTAAGATGACGCAACATTTTAAAGCTCTTCCTTTGAGATGCAGGGATTGATTGCAAGAAGACCCGAAATATTTTTATGGAACAACAATTAACAAAGGTATGCAGCGCAGGTTTCTTGTAACCTTCCACCCATATAACTCCACCGATTTGAGCGGATTACCTGCGCTTGAGCTTATGGCACTGGTTCTCCAGATCTTGCTTTTCCCTTACCTCGAGTTCAGTGTCCCCATCAATGGAGACAATACTTCCGATTCTGTTCTCACTCGATCCGTTGTCCACCAATGCTTGTTTGTAAAGTAGATAAAGGGTTAGGATCCGACTGAGAATACCTCTCTACCACGCATAAAGGGTAGGAAAATCCACCGACACTGCACTATATCAACTGACTAGCCTAGTTCAGGAGGCCATGGCATGCAAAGAAACGGTCATCTGTGCTTTTCTGGACGTTGAAGGACCTCTTGACAACACATCTCATGAAGCTATCAAGAGAGCCCTCGAAAGAAAAGGAATAAACCAAACGACATCTAACTGGATATTAAGGACAAGAACGGATGAAACGGATGTCCATCGCAAAGAGGGGTTCTCGCACTACTAATGTGGAGCTTAGTTGTAGATGAACTCCTGCAAATGTCAGCAAACATCGGCATAAACTGTCAAGGATATGCTGACGACATACATACGTCAGATTCATTGCAAGAGGAAAATTTGAGCAAACGCACCCTGTGAAATAAAACAGAGGAGATGAAGAGCAGCACAAGAATGGGGCCTGGCGGTAGGATTCAATATAAATCCGACCAAAACCACAGTGGTACCTTTCACCAGAAGAAGACAACTGAAGCACATGCTACCCATAACGCTGAATGGGATCAGAATAGAACCATAACATCAGGTCAAGTGTCTATGTAGGTATAACACCCGACAGCAAACTTCTCTGGAAGAGACACGAAGAAGCTGAAGCACTGATGCTCTGCAGAAGCATCTGAGGTAAGACCTGGAGATGTAACCCAGCTACACTGAAATGGATGTACACCATGATGGGCAGGCCCATTATAACGTAGCTTGGACTGGAAGAACCAAGCTGAGCACAACAAGGATACAGACGCTAGCTTGCATTTGTATGACAACCTGTCCCACAGCAGCACTCAAAGTGATATTGGGCCTCACTCCCCTACACTTAGTGCTGGAAAGAACTGCCAAAGAAAACATATTAAGGATAATGAAACAGGACGTCGGAAAAGGAAATTGCATCGCACAGAGACAGCGAGAAACACTTTCCAAATCAGTCCCTCTTCTGGACTGGCGCAGAGATGAAATGGTTAAGAGATACTGCTTCGAAAGGGAATTCAACAGGAAGCTGAGTAGTAAAATAGTAGTGAAGCCGGGATGTACCAACTTCGGCAAGACACCATAAAGTGGTACAGAGACGGATCGAAAATATCCACAGGAGCCGGAGGAGGTTTATATGGGCCCATAAGCAATTATTCGGAAGCTATGGGGAGTGCCTTGACAAAACAAACCAACTAAGTGGGAACAACAGACTCACCCTCTACTGAATACCAGGGAACGTGGGAGTGGAGGGGAAAGAAGCAGCTGACAAACTAGCAAGAGAAGGATTACAAACCACATTCAATGATCCGGATCCATTTTGTGGGCTGAGGCCGCATACGATACGGGAAAAGCTAAGAGACGAAGAAGACAGCAAAAGAGCGGGACTTTGGGAGAAACTCCCTAGAAAAAGACTGGCCAAAAAACCTCTCGGGACCTATGACCGGAAAAGAAGGAAGGTCTGTATAAGGTCTTACAGGCTTCCTAATTCTGTAGACTGTAGACTTAAGGAGCACTTTAGGGAACTGGGTATTGAGCAAAGTGGAGATTGTAGATTCTGTTTAGGAAACCCCAGGGTACCTTCTAAAAGAATGTGGAGCACTAATACACAAAACTGTTAGAAGAACACCAGATACTCCGATGCATCAAGGAAATCGGACTGGAGGAGGTGCTCTAAATTGAGTATCTCATCGACGAAAGCTCCAAGTCGGGTTGGCACAATTCTCGTAGATCTATAAAGGGCGCAGTACGCATATACCCCTATAACCAATCTACAAAATCTGCAATCTAGGACCCGACGGTGAAGCGGAGTTTATCTTTAGCCTCACGAGGCTTGCCACTGTCGCCAAGTCGTAAACAGTTGATAAAAAACCAAAACTCTTTACCATAGTCGAGGTGTTGAAGGAATTTTGTGAGACTGCAATGGAATCTGCTCCTTCACCGAGAGGTTACGGGAAACTCGGTCGGCGGAGACTTTAGAATTTTTTACCGCATCCGAATTTTTTCTGCAATCAATCCGAGTCGATGTTACCAACTCGAAAGAATACCCAGGATACCGGCTACGTACCTAGCTTCGATCGCATTATTCCTAATCTGGTTGACAATTCATTGATCAGGACATCGCCAAGTCCCTTTGAGAATATTAAGATGTAGTAGCGGGTACTACTAAGTTAGATTAGTTTGAGCCTGATTCCACGGTCAGGGTGTAGGTTTCGTGCAGGCTGTGCTTTCTAGCTTTGCCTTCTCTTTCGACTCCGGTGTTAAAACCCCCAAGCGAAAATTGTTCGCACACCCTGTCTATGAGCTCTTAATGTATTGTTAAGAGTGGAGCACCTGATTACAAACTGGGCCGAGGCGCAACACAACAGAATATGGTCAACCGTGGAAGGTTGTAGGCAGGCTGAAATGGCTAGTAAAATGCCGACTGGCACCACTCATAAAGAAGTTCTAAGCTCGGAACGTTGAAATGTGTGGTAGCGTTATCTACAGGTCATGGAAATTTCGGTTATCGCCTAAAGGAGACGGGTCTTCTGGAGGACGACACCTCTGAACTATGTCTGGAGGAAATCGAGACGGCGGCACATATATTGTGTCAATGTCCGGCAGTAGCTAGCAGAAGAGGGGAGGTCTTGGGGCGCCACTGGGTAGAAACCCATTAGATGATCCAGATTTCTGTTCAACAGATGCTAGCGTTGACACGAGGAACCAAAGCCAGAGAAGAACTGTGGAGAAATCCAAAGAGTCTGTCGGGCTAAAATGGATCGTGGAAGAGAGACGAAAAGGAACCCATCACTATGGTCTGGTTCGAAATCTCTCGAAAAAATAACCCACTTTGGAGATATGATATTAAGCCTTCATTTGCCACCATCTCTATTTTGAAGTCCTACTTACCGAAAGCCTTAGATATCGACCGAATAAGTGGAAATTGCCCCTAAAAGGTGACCACTCTCTGGAACTGTAGGCCTCACCATGTAGTGAACTCTTTCGCTGTCATTTGGATCTAGAGAAGAGTGTCTTAATGCGAGAACCCTTTCACTCCATTCTCGATTGTTGCCGCCAACGACCTTCCAAAGCACTTTAGACTCAATCGCGGATCGGGCCTCCAGGCACCCGGTTTTCACAGATGAGAGTACGAGTTGGTAAACAGTGGATAATGCGTCGCCGTTTCTGTCGTCATTTACGAGTATTGCACCACCATTTAGACGTCCAACCAACCCCGTCCTCATTTTAGTTTCTGCTGAACTGTCTCACCCGTTCACTGTCGCCACCCTGTCCCACAATTTCACATTTTTAAGTGCCCACTACCTCAATTATTCCAACATTTTAACATAACTACAAAAAAGACATTCGAACCAATGCCAAAGTTCACTGAACGATGAACCCCACCGGGCAAGTACGTACAAAAGTATCTATAACAAAATTTTAAACCCAATCTACATAAATAGTATTTATGGACGAAAATTTTCGGTAGCTCGGTAGCTCGGTAGCGCGGTGTCATAGCAGGTCATTGACTTGCTCACGATAAACCCCCACAAAGTGAACTTTACGACTTTTACGCACTTTCCATAAAATTTTGGATACTCTTAACCCAGATTCCCGTTCCCATGGAACTTTTAATTAAAAACCGTTAAAATTGTACTCCTACCCATCCATACACTGGAGCTAGATACGAGTACGAGTACGAGTATCTTACTAAATATTTTTATGGACAACTTATCTGCATCTTAATTTGAACCCTTTTTTTCGGTTTTTCGGTTTTTCGGTTGCGCGTGTTCCTACTAAAGAAACAAAATTATACGCATCCATATACTGGAGGAGAGCCATGCCGTGCTTATGTATGTATATCATCCTCCTCCGGAAGTGTTCTGCGCGCCTAGTTCAATAAAACGTTTTATGAGTTCGACGAGAGCCAAAGGAGATCCACGAGTATTTTGTTGTGTGTTACACTTTACTCGTAAAATCTCGTATTGCCTGCGGAAAATGGAAAACGGAAAACGCGCTGTGGATCCTAAGACCGAATTGAACCCCACATTTATGGCTGCATTTCTCCTCCACGTTCCATGGGATTTTACGATGCCATCACTACTACTAAAAAAAAAAAAAAAATCAAATTCACTCAAACGAGATCAGGCACGCGTGCACAGCACATTCACCCCCTACCCCAACCACCCAGGGTAGGAGTTCATAAAACAACTTTATGAAGACCATTAAAAAAGGCAAAAACAACCTGAGGACCCCTGTCTCTCCGCTGTGGATGGATGACACATTTTAGGTTAGGTGTGCACTTTATCGAAGTGGGTAAGGGCGCGCGCGAAGGGTGAAATTATTAAAATATGACGAGAAGCTTTAAAGTTTTAGGGGAAATCCTTTCGCTCATCAAAAAGCCAAGCCCGGAAGTAAAACGTGCCAATGCCAGCAGCCGTATCCATATCCGTATCCGTATAATATGTGCATTTATGGGCTCGTAATACGGTTTTTTTTATTAGCGCACGTTTACGTTATTAAAATCGGCACGCGGTGAGGTGTTTGCCTGTCATATCCGTGAATGGGTTAATTCCAAGAAACTGCGTCGCAACCACACCCACTCCACGGAGGCAGCAGCCAGGTATCATTATGTCAGACGACAGACAACCTGCATTTTAGAGAATCTAGCACAAGGTTAGGCGAGAGAATAGCAAACCGGAACTCGTGTGTACTCGTATCTTGATTCGCAATGCTGACATCGAATGGATGCAAGTGGATTGAATAAACACAGACTTATGGGATGACAGCGGCACTAGACGGATAGACAGACCGTGATGCAATCCGATATGAAAGTGGACATAGTTTTTTTTTTCCCCTTTTTCCTCCCCCTACGTAGACAGGAATATGCCCCAGCTGTGTGGGTTTTTTTTTTTATCGCAGAAAGTGGAACGTCTATGGCACAGGAGTGTTTGTTCATCTTAAAATGATGACGGATGCACTTGAGTGGGGGTTTGAGTTTATAATCGAGGTGCGAGTATGTGGCCTAGTTTGCTGTTATGACTGGTAAGGGAAGTTTTAAGAGCTCTTCTGTAGACTGTTTGATAGTCTCATTCAGGATGTTCTCTGAAGTGGGCTTGCTTGCAAATATGCACCTACACCGCGGACCAACATTTGCGATAGGTAAACATCTTATAGCTCAGCTGGCTTCGAGGAGTTTCTCTCATTCAGTGATTTAGCTGACAACTTCAGCAATAAAAGTAATTGGGCCACCAAACAGGGTTACTCTGCGAGCTACTGTGTCTGCTGGTAGATGTTGTATAACTCGATCTTCTTAGACTTAGGCCTATACTACGAGGCGTCAACCCTTTTCGGCGTAGTATGACAATTTCAAAAAGAAACCAACAAAGGTTGTATCTTTAGTGTATCCGAGTTGCAGGAGTTCTCAAAGGTCTCGACATATACAATCCCGCTGGTCCAGATGGTATCCTCTCTAGACGCGTTCTTCCTCACTGGCAACACCTCTGAGTAAGCTCTTCTGTCTGTCCTACTCTTATGGGCTCTTTACGAAAAGATGGAATCCTCCTCTCCGAACAATTACCGACCCATTGCACCTACGTCCCTTCTTTCAAGGTCAGAGAAACGCTGATGCATCGTCAGCTTATGAAATATCTTGATCTTGATTCACAAAAAATTCCTCAATGACTGTCAGAATGGTTTTCGTAGCAACAGGTCCACTGGTGATTTGATGGTATATCTCGGCGAGAAGTGGATCCAATCCCTCCATCACTTCGGCGAAACAAAGACGGTTGCGCTTGACAAAGGCATTCGACAGAGTTTGGCATCAGACTCTTTTGTCAAATATGCGAGCATATAGCATCGATGAGTCTCTTCTTCAATGGAATAGAAATTGCCTTTCGGGGCGTTCTCTACAAGTTGTCTTCAGTTCTAATGTTCGCCACATAAATGATGGTGTCCCTCAGGGCTCAGTTTCGTCTCTGACTCTATTTATCATTTTTATAAATGATCGCTTGTCTGTAACCTCTTATCCAATCCATTCCTTCGCTGATGTCAGTACCCTCAGTTTTTCATATTCGTTCCCTAAATCACGTCCCTGCTCTTCGGCCGTAGAAGAAGAACGGGAGCGTATGTTAAACTCATTAAATTCCGACCTTCACAGCATAATCAAATGGGGTTCAACCAACAGAGTATAATTTAATGCATCCAAAAAGCAGTGCTGTCTTCTGTCTTTCAAACGAAACCAAGATCCTCAACCCCTGCATGGTACTTGCATCGCAGAAAGTGAAAGACTTGTGTGTAGACAACCATCTTCGATGCCACGATCGCATATTCGAGGCCGCTAAAAATGCTGCAAACTGCGGTGCAAGAAATACTCTACCCCGTCTGATCTGTCCTCAATGTATAAAGCATTCATTCGCCCAAAACTGGAATACAACGCCCACATCTAGTGTGGTGCACCCAAGACCGTTTTGCACATTCTAGATAGGGTCCAGAACCACATGTTTAGATTTGTAGGTGATAGAGACATTCTGAGCTCCATAGTCTCACTAGAACATCGCAGACATGTCCTGTATCTTTCCCTATTTTATCGCTTTTTCCACAAAATGCTCCAGCGAAATAGCCACTTGCATTCCTCCCCTTAAAAATTTCACCCGCAATACGTGGCACGCTTCGAATGCACATCAGTTCACCCTCAAGCCCACCCTCGGACGTACTGTCAAATACAGGGATTCGTTCATAAGCCGAACGACAAGTGTGCGGAATGATCTTTCAGGCTCTGTGTAAACATTTAAATCCAACGTGCACCAGTAGCTTCTCTGTTCCTCTTCCCCCTTTTCGCAAACGCCCGTGTCCGTTGGTCTCTGAGCCTTACTTGATTTTTGTTTCTCGATCTTGTGGTCAAATTGAAGGCCTGAGCGTTTGTGTCTTACTTATTTAGGTGGCACTACAGATCGGGGTGAAAGTGGGTCTCAATGTAGATTCCTCCTCGACCGTCCTTCTCCATGTCTGCCTACGGCGGGCCACTCGTCTGCCTGATTGGGTAAGTGGATTCCATTGCGTGGCGTACTTCACATTGGAACTGTCTTCGCGCCGTAGGGTGTGACCAATCCACTGGCACTTTCTCTCCCGTATTTTGACGTTTATCGGCTTCTGGCCCATTGTCACGTGTAGCTGGTTGTTCGATATACGGTTAGGCCAGAAGATCCTTTGGATGTTGCGAAGACTTTCCTGGTACCACCCATAAAGAAGCACTGTTTCCACGTTTGATCGGAACAGTCTCAGTCTTTTTGTGCTGAAAACATAGCTTTTTAAAATTTTAGACACCATATCGAGCGCAGCCTTTGCTTCATGAATTCTGCTGTCCACATCCAGTTCGGGTCCACCATCTTCCGAGACCGTACTTACTAAATAAAGAAACCTTCTACTTTCTCGACTTGCTGTCTGGCAATGTTGAGTTGAGCAGCGCTGTTGTTTTCTTGAGAAGTTGAAGTGCTTAGGGCCTTGATTTTGTCCTATTTTGTTCGCCTCTGACTCCAAACCATGGGCAATTTGATGAATGGTCCATTATCCTGTGTGAGTGCAGGAAAACGTCATCAGCGTACAACAAGATGTTTGAGATATGATGTCACAGTCCATCTCAGGCCCATGCTTCCTCCAGACAGAGCTGCCCGGATCACATCACTGATTACCACAAGGAATAGCAGTGGCGAAAGAATGCATCCTTATCGTACTCCGTTGTGGACTTCAAATACCTCTGATACCTTACTGTTGTGTAATAGCGACGAGTTCTTCTGGTCTACCTCTCCTGCGCAAGGCTCTTCATATATCATGTCGACTCAAACTGTCGAAGGCCTTCACGAAGTCAATGAACAGCATATGTAGCGGAGATCTGTACTCGAAGCATTTTTCCATGATGATCCGCAAAGTGTTGATGTGGTCTATGCAGGAGGATCCAGCTTGAAAGCCTGCCTGTTCGTTATCGGTAGGTGCGAATACATGAATTTGTTGCTGCGAAAGGCTGACCTAAGTTTGGGTCCACATCACTGTAGCCCAAGTGGTTAAATACTGAAGGTACTGAACATCTATTTCGGGGGGCTCTACTGCTGAGGCTGCTGGAATCCGTGTTTTGACTTCGATACGTTCATCGATCCGTCTCCAGGTGCCTGCTGTCAGCCAGGTGCTTTTGGTGAGAATGGTGTCTGCCTCAGACTTAAAAATACTTTCACAGCGTTCCAGTGGTCGTCGATGCTCTCAGAAACGAAACTGCTGATTGTTTCTGCATTGTTGGCAAGGTGGTTCCTTATAGCCTATCGGTATTATAAATGGGTATCCCTAGCAAGTTGGATCGGTTGCTATTGGCAGATGTAGTACATGGTGGTCCCTCTCTATTCATATGTCAGCTCCACGCTTGTTACAAACGTCTTGGATGCGATTTCTAAAGCGTCGGCCAATGGTAAAGTGATGGATCTGGTTTGATGAACATATGTACGTTGTCGATCAGTCCAGACCCAGCTGATCTTGTAGCAGTCCTTGTGGTCAAACAGTGAGCGCCCAATGCCCAGGCGGTTGACGTTGCAGAAGTTAGCAAACTTTTCGCCGTTGTCATCATTTTTTGTGTCGCCGAGGCCGTGTGGTCCCATCACATGTTTGGGCGTGGTGTTATCATTGCCTACATTCGCGTTAAAATCTTCCATCACTAACACGATATCTCCGTTAGGTGTTAAGTGGCTGCGCCTGCTCCTTGTTTTCTATAGAAATTGTCCTTGTCACCCACATCCACACAGTTTGGCGGAGCGTAGCACTGGATAATGGTTATGTTCCTGACTTTACCCTTAGACCTCGCCGTCAATATCCTGTCACCATAAAGGGAATAGGACATAAGGCTGTCTCTAGCTTTATTATTGAAGAAACTACCGAGGATATTTTCATCCGTTTTCGACAGAGTCCATGCTTTAGCCCCATAAAGCAGGACTGGGATGATCAGATCTTGTACAGGGTCTCCTTAGTTGTTCGCGATAAGGCCTTGCTACTCAATTACCTTCTCAGCCCAAAGAAACTGCGATTGGCAAGAGTTATCCTTCGTTTGATCCCCGCTGAGATGTTGTTTTCAGAATTAATAGCAGAGCCAAGGTAGTTAAACTCCCTCACCACCTTGAAGTGGGAAACCGTTTTACCAATGGCAATGTGGCAGTGGCAATGGTGAAGTGACAGACATGTCAAATAAAAACCAGATGTATTCCAGTTACTTAAGACGTCCTTAGGTATAGCAAAAGGCCCAAGTTTCCAGGTTTATGCACGTTTCTAAAACAAGAACAACTTCAACTATGTAGAGGTCGTTAAACTTACCTTATTGCACAGGTCGTACGTTCGCGCAGCCATCTTGCCTTACACGCCAAGGGCTAGCTTGCCCTGAATAACTCATAAAATGCCAGTCACGATGTCAAATCTGAAATAAAACCGTCCGACAAAAAACACCAAAAGAAAGTCCAAAGTTAATCAAAAAAAATTCTTCAAATTCCAAGATCTTTCGAATTTAGTGTCTGTTCACTGCTCTCCCTCCAATGCCCCCGCCGCGCCACGCCGCTGCCATGAAAAATTTAAGACCTCAAATCAAATTTAACACACACAACAGGCATCAAAGTGAAATTCATAAAACAAGCTCAAGCGAAACGCGGTTCAATTACAAACCGCCATCGCCGCCTCTCCAGCCTGTATGCTGAATGCTCCTCCAAATCATAATTCTTAGCTGACTGCACAGGTGAAGAATTCCAACAAAAAAAACACACAAAACCAAGACGAACAACAACAGCCCAAGCGAGTGGCATGCATTTTACGACACGGCAATTAAACTTTAGGCACATTCATTAATCGGTGCAACCTTTTCGTCTCCCGACTTAGTTGCAGCAGACCGCCAACACACACAACAACTGTGTGCTCAGAGGAGGCTCCCCTCCTGAACCTAAATTCCATACCGACGTCGCCGGGTATATGCGTGGTTTTTTTTTTGGTGTCGCTCTTGACCCCTGCTTGCATAAAAAATTCCGCGCCGAGGCAACCTTGCTTGGTTCTGTTCAAGTTGCGTTCCAAGAACCCCCGACCACTCGAAGAGAACCCTTAAAATGCTAAACAAACTCGTACCCACCGTGCGGTGTGTATGTTGTTGGCTTAAACCCATAAAGTAGGCCTCCGCTGAATGCTCAAGTTGGTCGTGTACCACTCGTGTGCTAGACCAGATGATGATGGTGGTGAGCGTGTCTTAAGCTAATAAATAAACTCGCTGCACACCGTGCAACACACATGCTTCTTCAAGAAAATACTAGATGATGGGGGGGGCTCTAACGAGAGAAGCCTGCCCCCCGCCCTTATCCCGGCTGTGAAGAGGTGTTCAACATCGATTCTGGTTTAAATTAATGAACGCTCTGCTGATTAGGATGTGAATTTATGTTCCACATTTTTTCTACGTTTTTCAGTTCGAAACGTAGGGGTAATAAAATAAATTTTCTTCAACTTCTGATGGTATACCTATACCGTACACCCACCCCTTCCATCCCCTTCGGCTACCACGACTGTAAGACTTGTTGGTTTTAATTGTTTTTGATTTGATTAACACAAAGGCGCAGAGTGTGTGCGCGAGTTGGCTGGCGTTGGCTGGCGTTGGCTGGCGTTGGCGTTACGCTAGGATTCTTTAGAAATTTATGTTGATTATTTGACAAATTACGGATTTTGTGGAACGAAAATGAAAGAAATAAAGAAAGCAGAGACGGTGGTGGCGATTTCGGGTACGAGTTACACGATGTGCGAATTAATTTGCCATTTGCACGAGTGCGAGTGTAATGGATGAATTTTTAATTAGCGGTATTGTGAACGCCTGAACGACCCTTTTATACATACATACATACATACACATACATATGCTCTCGCCTATTGTAGTCGGGATCTCGTTGTGTGTGTCGTAAATAATAGCTGTAGCGTGCAATAAATGCATTATGGGTGTAGGCTTATCGCCTGCATGCTGATTGGGAAGTTGTTTACGATATTTCTCTCGGTGGTCTTCGTGATTTTCATCGTCTTCTTAGGCGATTTTCTTCGTCTGGAAATAGGTGGTGCCAGTGTCAGAATTCTCTGTCGATGTAAACAGAGTTCAATTAGGTTTTGCTTTCAAGTTATTGTCCTTGAAGGGCTAGTTCTATGTAGACAAGTGCAAATTTTCACCCTATTTAGGTCGTACTCTCAGCAAGATTACGAAACGAAGCAAGTCAAGCAGCCCTAATGGCACTAGCAAACCCAAGAACCAACTCAAATTGGTGAGGGAATGCAAGGAAACACTAAACATCCTGGCAACCTCCTCTCAGGTCAATCTGGTTTGGGTACCTAGCTACTGTAAAATACCAGGTAACATATCGGAAGGGGCTGGGGCTGGTAATTAAAACCGCATATGCAACCGCAAACCTGCAAAGCTGCCAAAGCCATGATTGAGCGCCTCTGCACCCATCAAGCAAAGAGGGCGCTCGACGTAGGCAGAGGACAAGATGATAGGACTGTATAACGGCCACAACAACCTGAACAAACACGCCTACAGACTGGGACTAGTGACATCTAGCACTTGCCCGGGTTGCGAGGAAGAGGAAGGAAGCCTCGAGCACTTTCTCTGTGTTAAGATACAAACACCTGGGAAGACACCTACCCGTGCTGAGTTAGTTAGACGTTACAGTTTCGGAAGAATCCTGAAGTTTGTAACAAATACAGTGAACCCCATCCGACTCTTCACCGCCAAAGCAAACTACTCTTCGATTACATCCTCCCCGACCCCTATTTACCGGACAGCTTCGTTAGTGGGGAGCCCAAACAGCGGCCTGCGTAATGAGGACACTCCTCACTCTCCCAAACCAACCAAGGAATAATAATCGAAGTGCAAAACAGGTACAGTACAGAATAAAATCTCCTTCAGGGACGTCAAAACTTTTCAAAACACACTAGCAAATAATCCTTAGAATGAGGTAATACCAATAGACTCAACATTTTCCGGCCTGATCCTGCAACAATGATTGCACTGTTGACGACAAAAGCATTCGAGAAAAGGACAATTACGTTCCAAGTTGTCCTTGGAATGTTAGAACTCTTAGTAGACCACGTGCAACCGATCTGCTTGAACCCTAATTTACTGTAAACCAGATATCGCCGCCATCCAAGAAGTGCGATGGGAAAGACCGAGGGAAAAGGAGAATGAAAACTGCAGCATTATTTAGTGCGATCGCTAGGCTTCACTTATTTGCACTCACGACCCACAGAGAAGAAAGATGGCTCTACCAAGGATTGCTTCAACGAGCTCCTCGAAAAGCAATGTCCTAGATACAGTGTCAAGCAAGTCTTAGGTAATTTTAAGACAAGGATAAGGGGGAATCATTGGTAGTATTATAAGAAAATGCGGCCTACACAGCAACACATACGAAAACAGACTTGGACTGATCAGCTTTGCAGTGAAACCAGCCCACCCTTCCCGAACTTCAAAGCTCACAAGATTCCTAGATCAACGCATTGTCAATCAAATCGCAAAACACTTCTCTGAATGTCCGAATGTTCTGAGGACTCAACAGATATTCGAACCACTACCTAGTTGTAGCCAGGTTTCCAATGAGGATTGCCTAGACACCGCCCAACCAAAACAGCACCGCGAAGAAGCTTAGCCTCAACGGGTTACAGCCACCATAGACCCCTAGAAACTTCGCCGATCGAGTATCTTTTAATTTTTCGCGAAGTCACCGCCATTGAAAAGGACAGAAAACCATCAGAGTAACGCATACTAAGTGAACAAAAGATCGATTGTTTAAAGGCCGGTGTGGTACGTTGCATCATCCAGGTGAAATCAAATCCCGTCCAAATAGAAATTTATCCAATTGCGGCCACAAAAAATTAGTTTTCACGTCCCTGTGGGGCACTCTGCTCACTGAAACGTTGTCGCTTCAATTTCAAGGAGGGGCCAATGACGGTACCACTCCAAAACCCGCACTAAACAGTTCAACGGTGTAATGAAAATGAAAATGAGCTTCTTCCGAAAAGATGATTTTCATCTAAAGTCGACGTCATTTTCCAACTCCTTCAAAGCCCAAACAGAAAAGCAATGACGAGTCGGATGGTAATTCTGCTTTAACTCCTGCGATCCGTATGCAATATTCGTCTCAAAGTACTGTGACTGATGTTTAGACGTGGAGCTCTACGATGAGTTAAGGTTCCTGGGTTTTCAAGCACACTTTGGCGACAGCAGCAATTTTTTCGTCTCTGAACACTACATACTCGTGTCTGTGAATCGTGTTATAGTGTTGCCAGTTGCGAAATAACACGCACTTCAAAAAGAAATCGATGCATGACATTTGAGTCCATAGGAAATCGGAAGGGGTACTCTCCTCTAAAAAGTGCCAAGTATTGAAAAATATTTAGCAGCGTAGTTTTGATAGAAATTTTAAAAATAAACCAGCAAATGGTCCAGCACTTTTTTTAAGCAAACAGCCCTCATAGTTTGGCGCGTGTTAAATTTCTTCTACGGCCTCTCATGAAAGTTATTACTCTCGAATTAATTTACAGAAGCATTTTGAATCTTGAGCCTCAACCTCGAACCTCAACCAAACTCATCTATTTGGTTGAGGTTCGAGGTTGAGGCTCAAGATTCAAAATACATTCAACCGGAATGACTAATATCGTTTACTCACAACTTAGTCAAAATGCGAATACTCTCCTTGAGACGGGGGAATGTCAGAAAGGTTAGGCGTACATTAACAGCGACTTAATGCCATCGACCCTGGCATACACTGTTCGGGGATTTTTGAAAATTTTGTGACTTTTTGTGACTTTTTGTGATTGCACATGGGGATCCCCGTCTAAACTGCGATTGCGTGCCACAAATGATTGTTTTCAAAACTATTTTCATTTTTAAGCTGCTGTCGCTTATCAGCTCTTGTTTATCATTCATCGTTCGTACAAATGTATCAGAGTGTTTCGAGATAATCTGTTAAGCTTGTAAGGTCTGCTGGGTTAGATTGAACGCACTTCAACTTTAACAATCGAAATGGTAAATTGGAAGACAAGGAGGTGACTTCCAGTAATCGTGTGACGCGTGTATCTAACGGCTTGACCTACAGAAACACACTCACCGAGACTCTTTTCTAGTTTTTAAAACGCTAGCTTCTTGACATTTGCCTTTGGATTGTTTATTTGGGATACGTGAAGTCCTTTTCCTATTTCTGTTGCATGCAGAAGTAAACCCTTTTTTACTGGAATTCCCTTGTCTGCCATAAAAAGCCAAGTGATGACTTACGATATCACCACATCAGCACCAAAAATCGTCCACCGGCAGAACAATCACAGAGAAAATATTGCACAGTGTCATCGGCCACTCAATAAGCATGATAAACACACAAGGGAGGCGTACCTGTCACCATCCTTCTCAATAAAGTGCTTTGGGTATACCGGGTGCAGAACGAGTGTAAAAGATTGTCGACGAAGGTTTTTAGACTACGGGTAATGCGTCGATGTCATTACTTCATGACTTGAGGAAATAGGAAGGAAGCGGAAAACCTTTTAAGCTTCTGTAAAAAAAAGCAAAGGAGGGTCCTGTGTCCTAAAAATCCATGTGACAGAAATAACAAACATGACTATAAAAAAGCAATTGGAGTTCCACAAGGATCGGTTGTTGGCCCTCTATTGTGGAATGTATTCTACAATTATACTCCCGCGAATAAGCCAAATATTGGAGGACCAAGGAATAGTAGAAGGCTATTACAAGCCAAAGAAGTGGATGACATTATTCTATACAGAGCACGAGCTTAGGTAAATATACTGCAAGCTGTTTATGAAGCCAGTGCTCTGTCTGTAGGTAGTTAGATAGGTAGATCTGACTGGAACTGATTCTTCAATATCCTTCAAAATACATATTCCAATTGTTTGATGCAGTTTGTAAAGCCTATTCCATCGGAGAGCGACTAGTTTTACAAGGTCTCGTAAGAGTGACTCATTTCGCAATTGAGCTGCCAGGAAAATGAACTCTCTTGGCCAGCTCGTTAGTACGTTCATTTGCTTTGTTAATTTTGTTGCCCAGAGCAGGGTTATTTTTACCTTACCACCGGCAGAGTTGAGTTCATTGCTTTGAAAATTAAAAGGATGTGGTAATGGTTTCGGCCTAGTTATTGCTGTGTCCTGAGACCACGGTACCTTCTTGTACCTAGACGTGCTAAGTGCACTACTGATCCCCCATTTCACCCTAACAAATCATCACTTTTACCATCCATCTGTCCACTTAACGTAAATAAATCAGAAATATTTCATCTCGAAAACTTGACGAGATTTCTCTTTAGGTCTTCCGGTCCAAAATATCGTGAACTTCACCTCTAAACATTCCATCACACTCTCGTACGTAAGCTATAACCAAAACAAAAAAAAAAAGACTTCCAAAAAACCTCACATTCCAAGTTGAGTCAAGTCGTAAAACCCCGTATCTTTGTTCACATCAATTCAAATTGGCTTAATACTCGGATCACAGCTAGCACTGCAGCGTATTTTAATCATAAAAACATAACCTTGCTTCCACGTGCGGCAAGTTCATTCATATTGTTGCCTCCTCTCAGGTGGTGGTGTCAACTTTTCTCGTTTCTTTCTCACGTTTCTTTTCGTAATCTTTGCCACACGTAAACCCCAAAAGAGCAGACAAATAAAAGCAGCGTTATTTTTTTTTTGTTTTCGTCCACAATTTCTCTTCATTGATGCAACTGACCCCTAAAACATATGTTATGTACGCCACATGTGGCCCGAGGTACACGCGACGTGCCACCGAAATTACCCAAAAAAAAATGAGACCAAAACAACATTAAAAGAAAACACAAGAAACCCCATCAAAAGTAGACACAAGCTGAGGCCATTTTTTTTTTTTTTTTTGACAGATTCTAATCAGTCCGCCATGAGTCCGCCCCAAAAACGCATGACATATGTCACGTAGCCGTCAAAAAATAAACACCGACCAACCAAATTGACTTCCTGTGCAAATACTTCGTAAAAAAGTAGCGAAAAAAAAAAACCCAGCCAGCGCACACCATTTGGACACAAATTTTTCTTCATCACCGTGTGAGGTGTGGAAAACCCCTTTCGCGTACGACACCAGCATTAAAAATGTACCCTGGCATGCCATGATGACAACTGACAGCCGCCGCTCGGCCAGTGATACGGTGCGACGCGTAATGGGGTACTTCCACCGGGCGAAACGTTTTTGCAGACTTAAATTGCAAACACGTGGAACCATCGCCTGGTTCGGCTGTGCATATTTTAACCCCTGGAAGTCGGGGAAATTGTTTTTTTAACTGTACACCTACACACACACGGAAGAAATATGCGGGAGCTTGGATTAATGAAAATTCTAAATATAGCTGACAGTAGGCGGGGTGGGAATACATGCATATGAGGTATGTTTATTTTGACACAAGGAAGGGTTTACTCTTCCACCGCGACATCAGAGAAGGGGTTACTCCTTGTGCTGGGACGTAGGCATATTCAGTTTCTTTTCCATATCGCGAACGGATCTTTTCGTTTCAACAAGGCCATTAATTGGGTTGTTAAAGTGGCTGATGTACCGCGTACACGGGCTCAATGTCCTAATGACTCACACACCGAGCCTACGCGCCGCCGTGTTTAATTAGGCTTTGTGCTCACTTCTATTTAATTAAATCAACCGAAAGTGAGAACTCCGACTCTCTAAGGGGAAAGTTTATTGTGCTACCCCCGAAAAAAAAAAACCAGCAAAAAAAGTTTAATGCCGCTCATACGTCAACTTTATTTGGTGTTTTTTTTTTTCCTTCCCTCTGTCAGTTTTGTGGGGTTAATGACTTTGACACTCTGGAGTGGCGCAATTGTGACGTTTGCTGTCGTCAAATGGTGTTTGATTGATGGACTCTGAAATGAGTAAAAGGTTACAAAAATAACAGACTACGGGGTGAGGTTATGTAGATGTTTCGAAACCGGGGTTGTCGGCATATTAAGAGGATTGTGAAATGTGTTCGGCATAAATTCTGAAAACAAAAAAGTTTGAACAACTTTTAAAATGCCAGCAAATTTGACAGAGCCTGAGAATTGGCATTTTGATCATGTTTCATCATCAGCTTAGGATGATCGTAAACACAGTAGTTTTTTTAGCTGTCAAATTAAGGTGCTTCACAATGCATTTCAACAACAATTAAATAAAAGCCCCCGATGGCAACGTAAAGAAGGTCAATAGTGTCAGGATTTTGTTATTCATCTACATAATTTGGATTCCCCCGAACGTCAGCAAAGTTTTTTAAAAGTTTTTGCACGTCTGCAGTCTTAGCGCTGTGTAAACAAGTTAAGCTGAGTTCAGTAAAATTTTGGATTTGAACCCAGATACATTGACGTATAAATTTCCATATATGGCTCATAAGCAATATTCTTAAAAGCAGACTTCTTGGTGCTTAGGGCACATCTTGTCGTGAATCGTAATTGCTGAATAAGTTTGTCAGCTGAAGTTCGAGTCTACAATCACAAAGTCGATTTCCTATAGAATTGCAAATGGAGAGCTGACTGGAGCTCTAGGGCAATTGACGGCTGTCTTTTAAACGAAAATTCACTCGAGACCCTAAGACGCCAGTCGAATCTTTTAATAGAAGGAAAGAATAAACTAAATCGGCATTCTAACTGGAATCGAATTTTCCTTACTTAGGTTCCTGGTCACAGGGGAATAGTTGGCTAAAAAAGGGTGAGGATCAACCTAAAGGGAGCCCGGGGACCGTTTGTATGAGTCTGGAACCTATAATACGTACAAGGTATTACTATTATGCTACTGCGTTGCCCCTCCGGGTAAGATTCGAAGACTCTGCGGGCCGGAGCATTGCTGTCCACCCGCTCTATATGCCCTAGCCATCTCAAGCGACTGATGCGCAGTTTTTTTGACTACGTCGATGTCGCTGTATAGCTCGGGGCCATATGCTCTGATAGTCAGGCAGCAATTATATCGTTTGAATCACCAATCACATCCTCCAAGCTGGTAGAACAGTGTCGAAATGAACTCTGCGCGCTCATGCAATCAGCTGTCACTTATTCTAGTCTGGGTCCTAGGACAGGCATTGAGGGCAATGAACGGGGTGATGAACTAGCCAGGCGGAGGACGGCTCTTAACGTTTCCGAATGGGTAAGGGTAGAGTCATCTCACACTATCGATAAAAAGCTCAGACAAAGTGGAGTGAACTAAGCAGATGTACCATATCGAAAAGGATGTGGCTTACTTGCAACATCGGGAAGCAAACGAGCTCCTTAGTAGGAGTCGCACGGACATCGCCAGAACTGTGGCGGTTTGGACGGGTCATTGGTCTGTAGGCCATCATGCGGCTAGACTCGGTATCTCTTTTAATACCCACTGCCGCAGCTGCAAAGACGTGAACGAGAAAGAAACCCTTGATCACTACCTTTGCGGATGCCCTGCCCTGGCTAGGGCTAGACACCGCGGGCACTTTAAGGAAACCCTTCTTCAACAACCTTGGTGAACTCGCGGAACAAAGAATTGCCAAATTCTTACTTTTTCTCAACACAACAGGCTGGATCTAGGCCCTAAGAGGGACTAGCTCTCGCTAAAAATCAGTGCTACCAATAGGTTCCAAGAGTCGTGGTAACAAAACGGCACTCTTTGGTGCTAATTGGGTCTCGGGATTACCAGTGAAACCACCACTTCTACCTACCTCCCTGAGATTGATGGTCTTCCACAACGTGGATCGTCTTCAAGCTCTCTTGTCCATTTTTGCATTCGATTTCCCACTTCTAGACTATTCGATGGAACAGATTCCCCTAAAGTTACCACCAAGTTCTCGTGGGTCTGCCTTGGAGTAACATTTGTTTTAGCAGGTATCGTACAACAGGACGATTTTAAATTTTCTTCACTTTTTCTAAAAATTACCTTAGTTTCCCTTAATAAGTAAATAAATGCCGCTCTTAAAATTTTAGGAAATAAAACGGGGATGGTTCGTCACCATCTTTTAAGTCCACCTTTCTATAACCAACTTATGAATGACTGAAGGCCCAACGTGCATATCCTTTCTGCAAAGATACGAAGGAACACTTCCTCCAGCACCATTGTAGGTGGTAGCAGTCCATATGAATATGATCACAGACCATGATCATTTCACCTCAGACCATCCCTTATAAGTGACAAAACAAATTTACTGACTAACGATAGTGCAGACAAATTGAAAAAAAAAATACATTTTTGGCAAACAATACCAAATTAAAAGGGGATCTCCATGCGCAAACAGCAAAAACAATGACACTCGTAAACAATTCCCCGAACGTTGTACCGTGCTATCAAGTTTTGATGTCGATCCAATCATTTATGGCGTTCCCCACTCTCAAGGATGTTACTTGTCTTTGCACCGGAACGTATCGCCATTAAATTGTTAGTAAACAATGAGTAATTCTGATTAACTGCAGACGTCAATATAGCACGAGTCGTAGACTGAGAGACTTCAAAGGCACGATTGATGAATTGCTTGGCTAAGGCTTAGAAGCGCCTTGACTCTAATTTTACGACCTCCTTGCGTGCGTGTAGTTGGCAAGTCGAAAAGATTTATGGGCTTATGAGGTAGGTGGCCCAAAAATAAAGAAGTGGGCCTAACAGGGGTTCATGACCTGACTCCATCAAGAATAGATTTCAAATTTAAAGAATCGAATTGGTCGCGTTCTGGGGAACAAACTCAGAAATGTCAGAAAAGACTACAAATTAAATACCTCCCTTCACTCGCTGTCAAAGTCGTAACGCATACGTAAAGTTTACAATGCGTCTGAAAGGGATCATATTATGCCTGCACTATATCATCGATTTTTTTACCCTCTCTTGAGAAAGTATGTGCGATGTTGTGCATCTGATTTTTTAAAATTGCAGTATCTAGCTGCCTGGACGCCACTTCGTCGACTGTCAAATAATTTCCCTAGAGAAGCAGTTTCTATGACATTTCTTGAAAGGACAAGCGGCAGTGGCTGTCACCATTTTAGCCCATATTCTCGAAATCCGATATTCCAAAACTAAAGCTCAGCTGTCATCGCAAGCAATTTAAGAATAAAACGGGGCGTGTCCCTGTACAATATGTAACCGAATTGAACACAGCCAGAGTCTACTTTTTTTTACCGTCTTCCGAACTCTGCTAGTGTCTTCCTGGGGGACCTTCTCGCAATACGGGAAGCCTGCCGCAACATTGCTATTTTTCAGTCAAGCCGCTATCAAAGCCATTCTATAACCTCAAAACTCGTACAGCAATGCCGTTTTGAACTCAACCAATCATGTGGAACAATCACACTAATTGTGCCATATCGAGAAAGACGTAGCCCAGTTCTAATAAATCCAAATCAAGCGAGCTACTCGACAAATCGAGACTAGATATTGCTAGAACTATACCTATTTTTACAGGCCATTGGCCAGTCGGTGACCACGCAGTCAAGCTTGGTAATCTCCACAACAGTTTTTGTAGAGTTTTGCGAGGACACTAACGAGAAAGAATCCCTTCGCTAGATGTCCTGTTGGAACTTCATGAACAAGCGTTTCACGTAGAGGTACTGTCCTCTAGTGACACCACTTAGAACTTATTGAACTTATCCTTACTTCTTAAGTTTTCCAAACATCTCCCTATGGCCTTTCACTCTCAGATTGTCTACATCCAAAGGTGCATTCAAACTTCCTTTACACTGGTTTTTTGACACGTGTTTAGAACCTTGGTTCAGAATCAAAAAAGGACACAAATTTTTCATATGTATTAAATGGTTTATAACCTTTATTTACGTCTTCAAAAAAGAAATCTCTGCTAAACATGTAGGACCTTAAAAAATACTTCAAGAATACATAACATTCTGATGTGGATACAGTCGTTAAAATTCCATCTCATCCTCCAGTAGACACTGCCTTCCACTGCCTCTCTTAAGCTGGTGATTGTGGTGGCTCTTGACTGAAGTATGGAGCAGCATTTGGTGCCAACAATGTGTGACACAGCTCACATACTTTAACCAGCTTCTGTCTTGGACCTGATGGAACTGTCTTATTCAAACACTTATCACAGAAGATCACACCACAATGACGGCAATGCTGTTTGCGTACAGTTACGGTAAAGCTTACGTTACAATTTGGACAGATGTCAATGTCTTCATCTTCCTGCCAGCGGACCTCAGCATTGGGTTGACGGAATTTTTCAATTGTTATCTGAAAGAGAAATTATAGCTAGAGGTTGCTACTTCGGTTTTTTTTTTGACTTAAGGTTTGGTCACACTTTTCTAAATCGCCACCAAGGCATTAAGCTCAACACCGACTTATTCACGGGCCGATTCAGCATCAAGAAGACCGGCTTGACATTGATCTTGTTAGAAAGATATCCGCTTAAGTTTAAACACGTTTGGAGGCACTATGAATTCGAACTTACAGATCAGCCTAAATGGCATTGCCATTGCGGCACAAAGAGGGACTTGAACTCATCCTAAAAGTCACTTTAACATGGAGAGTCTTAGGAGAAAGAAAACGCCGTGAAGACTTATCTCCCGTAATGCATAACGCCATCTAGTGATTTTAATGTGAACATTAGACAGTCTACGAGTCCCTACGGATCTTTCGTAAAAGTGTGACGAACCTTTAGAACCACCCTCTTACCTGCAAACTCTGCGACAACTTGACAAAATCTCTCTGAACATGTTCACTCGTGGCTAGGTCATCTTGAAGGTTCTTAATTTTGGATTTGTACTCCACATTGATCCGATTTAGCTTCTCCTAAAAGGTAGATCAACAAAATTTAATGGTTACCCCTGACTACCACCCCTCGACTCTTACATTTATCTCTTGCAACTCGATAACTTGGACACGGAACTCAGAGATCTGCTTATTCAAGTCCGACTCCTTCCGCTCGAATGTGTTCTTCATCGTTTCATACTTTTGTTGAGTCACTAAGTACTCTGTGAGCCTATCCCTGTTGTAAAAATTATAAATGTGGCTTCATGGTCAAAACTCTATTCAAACTTACTGCAAGGACTTCATCTCCGTCTGCACTTTCTTTTTGTAGGCCCTTTTCTCGTTGACATTGGCATCCAGTTGGTCTCGTAAGATCTGAACCTCATCCGCGTAGCTTACACACTTTTGCTTCTCAAACTCACATCCAACCCGGGCTTGAATGAAGTCGTTCTGCTGACGCAGAAGGAGTTCATGCAGTTCCTCAACATTGTTTGGTAGATTTATGTATTGATTCTCAATCTCCTCGGCGGTAGCTAAATACCTACCGGATAAGTAGTCATTGTCAGCCTGAAGGGTCTCCAATTGCTTGTTGACCCGCTCACGGTCATCGGAGAGCCTCAACAGCTGCTTCGTGATCTCATCCTTAGCCTCGAGGAATTTCTGTTGCAAGTCCATGAGCTCAGTTTCACTTTTCTTTACGTGATCCTTAAGGTATTGAACCTCACTTTTATGAGCTTCACGTTTCTCCTGCCATTGATCTTCAAGATCTTTACGCAAAGCCGCCTCCTTGCGTATATCCTCTGCGGACTCCTCGATGGTTTTATTTAAGGTTTCAATTTTCTCCTGACTTTCGGTTAACTGCTGCCTGGTCTTTTGAAGATCGTCGTCTAGATTGCGACAGGATTCACATTGGAATTCCATGGATGTACTCTTGCTGACGGTACTATTTGGCACGACATCTATCGGTTGTGGAACTCCTGCAGTAGAGGTGGCAGCAGCAACTTCTTGTGGAGACAATTTTTGAGTCCTAAGCGCTTGAAGTTCTTCATCTGTAGAACGGAGTTTCTCCTTCAAAGCTTTGATTTCTTCCTCAAGGGGGACTACCAGGGAACGTAGAACTTCAGCGTCTTCTTGAGCCTGAAAGGAACATAATAAAGAAAAACCGATTCAAAGCGAGTCTTAACTGAGTTGGAGAGGTCAGTCTACAATTTTGAAACTAAAGAAACGTCGGCACCGAATTCCGTTTTGGTTACGTACATATTTGTTTACCTTCCGCATAGAGTCGTCGAGACTATCATGACTACCGGTTGCTGAGTCCCCACCCAATTTACGGGCGAGGGTTTTCTTAACGTGACTCAGAACTGGAGCTAGACTTGGAGTCTCCTGAAATGAAAATCGTACATAAAAAACCATCAAAGACTGACGGAAAAGGCAAGCCTACTTGTTGATACTGAAGTATGCCTTCCTTAAGTTCTCGGTTCTCCTGCCTAAGGCGGTTATTGTCATCCTGTAGCTTCTCCAGATCGGCCTTACAAATGGACGATTCTTCAATTGTTTCTAAAAAGACAGTAAGCAGACATAAAAATCCCTTAAAGCCACCACTTCTAGCGTACCCTGAACTAGGAGTTGCAAGGATGATATCTCCTCCTGAGTCCTGAGATCATTCAGCTCCCTTTCATTGTCAGACCTACACTCCGCGACCATCACAACACTCTTCAGTTCGTCGTATTCCCGCTGAATAGCCTTCTTTTCTGCCATGCAGCTGGCATATTCAGCCTCCTTTTGAATGAAAAGCTCCTTAAGCTTGGCCCGTTGCGTATTGAACTCGGTGTGCATCTTTTTGTTTTCACTCTCCAAAGCTTGGATTTTCTTTTGTAGATCTGCTTGGAGATACAGAAATTCGGTCATTTTCCCTTGAAAATTCTTTTAAATTTACCTTCTTCCCGAGATAGACTTGCTGCGGCTGTGGTATCCTGTCGAGCTTCATCCTCCATGGTTCTAATTAAATTCCTTCTCCACTGAAAATGTACAAGGTGGGGATTTCAACATAAAATTCACGACTCATTAAAAAAACAAAAAAAAAAAAAAACCTTGGGGACCAGGAAAATATCATAAAATTTGCTTACAAGGAGGGGGGTTGGTGCACGCGCTTCCCCTCTCCTAAGCCTGCCAAACGAACATAGCAAACTGCGCTTCCTCTTTGAGACAAAAATCAAAAACCATAAAAATGCTATAAAAAATTATAGGGGTCATAATTTTCTTTGACCTCCAATTGTGTTGGGGGGCCAGGAAGACTGTTGTTTTTTTTTTTTTTTTTTTTTTCTAATAAATGGGTGGCGAGTGAAGGAGCTCGAAGGGAGAGGTGATCGTAAATTTTCCCCTTGTTAATGGGTGTGAGTGTGTTTGTGTGGTGGGGGGAGGGGCAATGTGTGGTTGCAAAGTTACGATCGCCCATGTTATGTGGTGTGGTGGACATACTACACATCCCAGCCAGCGCCATTAATTAGAATTAAAAAGCAAAACGTGGCTTTTATTTCCTTTTTTGTTGCCGTTGTTGTGTTGTTGTTGCTGTGTGTGGATTTTAAATTTCGATTAAATGACTAATAAAAATCGGATCTGGAGCGTTATGGTATTATATGGATGCGATATGTTTACTCTGAGTTAATGGGTAATTGATAGGTAGAGCTGCAGTCCCCGGAAAAGATGTCGCGCGTTTGGCAATAAAATTATCGTAAAAACTGGTCTGGGAATGGGAATAGGAATTTCGAAATCAATTTTCGCCGGAAATATGCCGTTTTAATGGAGAATTTAAGTGATTTTAAGGAGTATTTGCCTCAAATAGTGTGTGGATTGAAAGTATGTACGATGTGGAGGGGTGTGTGTGTGTGTAATTAGTGTAGAAGGGCGGAACTTAGAAAAAGATTGAAGGTTAACAGCTGAAGGGGATAAAATTTTGTTTTTAAGACTCTGACAATGAAGCGTAGAAGGCTATGGATGAATGAAAGAATTTTAAACATAAAATAGTTTAATGACCGCTCATGGCATTAACATAAACACGAAATAAAGTTGGGGTTTTTGTGGGAAGCAATAACATTTAGAAATAACTCTAGCAGAAGACACAGTCGAATGCACAGAGATAAACAGAAAACCGAGGTTATAACTAGCTTTGAGCTGGGTATATCTAACGAAAACCAGCACCTTCTCTAGGGCGGTTAATGGGAAAAACACCAAGTCGATCAATAGACGCGGACCTAGAAGTGTAATGAAGCAGATAAGTACCTTTGGGTGCCAAATTAACGCCCTTAAGTAGGTTAGGTTAGGTTAGGTTGGCTGTCTGACACACTTAGACCAGTAAAGGTTCTTTGTAACACCATGGATCAAACCATTAGAGACTAATAAAACCCACCGGAGCGACCCTTTGATAAAGCGATGGATGCACATGACGCATATGGACGCCAGATCGCCAAGTTCTTCAAGGAAGGGGGACCTTAAATGGAGCATTCTTTTATGCGACGAAGCTGGGCAATTACATAGGAGATGAAGGACGTTTACCTCTTCCTCCTCGTTCCTACAGCTCCTGTAGAAATCGTTAGAGAAGAGGCCGAGTCTTCTGGCATGTTGGCCTATAAGACAGTGTCCAGTGAGAACACCGACAATTGAAAGGAACCAACTCGTGACTACGTTTATGATCCACCCTAGACCAGATCTGTCTCGAAATGTGACACGTTGAGCCGTTTTCCCATCTGAGGTTGGTCTTGCTAATAGCGTTCACCTTTAGTAGATGCTTACATGTAGCTAGGGACATACATACGTAGGGATTTCCTATCAGACAGCATCCCCAGAGTAGTACCCTGTCCGGGTAACTCGTCTGCCTTGCTGTTTGGGTTAGGTAAATGGGTACCCTTGTTGACAGGATTGTCCACGGCTCACTTAGCCCACTAAGAGTCCATTGTGCCGAATATTTAAAAACCCTGGGAAGCTAAATCTCAGTTTTCGACCGCTAAGTTAAGCCACCGAGATAAATGTTTGAATCTCAGGAGTTTGCTTAGCTCAATGTTACCTAACTCGTCCAGTTCTGAACTGCCGAGAGCACGTCTTCTTTTAGTAGCCAGCGCTGGACAGTCACAAAGATGGTGACGAACGGATTCTATTTTCTCCTCGTCCCTGCAACTGCTGCAGTAGTGTCCTGTCACGACGCCAACAGCTATTCGGATATCCTTTCGACTTAGTTCCGTAAGATTAATAGAACTCTTTTTGTCATAGACTGGCCATAATGATTTGGCCGTTGAGCATGTATCTAATCGGCGTTTATTAGCCTCCTCATTAGCATCAATGTCTATCTCCCTTTGCAGTGTAATGAGCAGCATACTAGCCTAAGAGAGGGCCCTTGAAGGGTTCATAAGTGACCCTTCTCTGGTTAGTTCCTCCGCTTTTCATTACCGGAGATATCCATGTGGCCAGGTACCCAGTAGGGTCACCGTATTGGCCGCTGAGATGTCATCCAGTCGCTTTTACAGATTCTTACGAGCTTTAATCTTATCGATGTGGACGGCAAAGCCTTAATGGCTGCTTGAGTGTCGACATAGATGCTGAAATATTTCCCTCAATAATCATATCCGCAGCTTGTTTCATTGCAGCAATTTCAGCTTGGAAAACACTGCACCTGTCCTTAAGTCTAAACGAGCCGTACCAGCGATCATTTTGGATCCGTCGGTGATGATGGCCAGGGACTCTGCCTTCATCCCATTCCTCTCTGCTGGGAATTTTAATAGAGAATCTTCGGTTGCAGTTTGGTAGTGGGATGATGTAGTCCGTTTCCGTCCGGAGTCTTGATACATTCCATCGGCTTAGAATTGAGGCATGACCATAAGGTTTAGCTATCCATAGACCGGCTTCCCTTAGTCTAAGTGCAGTTTCAGTTGCCGAGTTCGCACAGTATATGTCAAGTGGAAGCAGATTCAGTATTTTTTCCATAGCTGCTGTTGGTGTTGATCTCATCGATCCCGTCACCCCCAGACAGCCTGTCCGTTGAATCTTTGTAACGCTTTCAAGTTGGTATTTATTCTCGAGCGGTTTCCACCAGACAACCGGTCCCTTCCATTTGCTGGAAAAAATATATGTAACACGCACAACACGAAGAGAAGCTAGGCCCTGGACCACATACGGTCTGTTGCGCCAATTATTTGTGTGCGTAACCCTTGGGGATGACAGCGAGAATTCCTTGACAAACCTGTTTGCCTGCAAATCCTCTAAATACATTCCATTAAGTGAACAACAAGCGGCCATATTACGCGCTCGAAAAGAAAGTTTTTTGCGATTCAAAATTGTTTACTACTGACTCGAAGTCTATAGAAAGCCACCTGCCACTAGTCAGACAGAAGTCTCTGCAGGTCACTAGCCTGTTGATAATACAAGTGCCTAGCATAAATTATTACAGTCTAGAAGCTATCCATTACGCTGTCAAATCTGTCTGGAAACTAGTCTAGATATAATCGAATCCTAAATCCACAAAAAAATAAATTCATCGCCATTTGTGACTTTTTTGACAGCTTGTGTGACCAGTGGTTTAGCCAGCATTCTATGAATTTTATTTTTTTTTTCCAATTTTATTGTTAAAATAAAAGGTTTTCATGGATTAATCGGATAATTTATTGAATGAATTAATTCAGTTTGATCCGGAATTCCAAAAACAGACACCGACACGAGTGATGTCGTGAAATTGTGTTCTCGCCCTGAAAACAACTCCATCATCCGCATCGCATCCCTCCATCAATTTAGACAGTGAGTACCTGTATTTTTGGCCAAAAAAAAAACCCTCAAATCCCCCTCAAAACTTAAGCTAATTAATGGTGTTATTATTGTGTTTGCACAAAGTGCTACGCAACAATGTATTTTCGTGGAGTCGGTCGGAGTCTCTTATTTATTTGAGTATGTACATATGTATGTATGTAGCTGATGTGCTGGTGCTGAAACTCATGACAAATGCAAACATTTACCTGTTTCGTAAAAAGCAAACAACCTACCAGTACCAGTATCAGTACCAACAGCAACAACAACGAACTACAACCAAAGGTGAATGAATCAAAACAAATCTCAACTCAACACACAAGGTGGGTTTTACTTGCATCGGGGCCACTACAATACACACACACACACACGCAATCTGAGTTCCGTGATTGTAAACAAGAAATTTTTTTGCACAGATAAACATTCAGATACACTCACACTCTGACAGAGATTCGGGCTAAGCATCGGCAACGCAAAGCAACATCGATGCTGATGGCAATGCCCAATGCCCATCAAAACATCAACTGAACTTCGCCAGAAAAACAAAACAATAAAATCTCCTAAGGATGAGAGGCACAGGCAGGGCGGGAAAAATCTGAATGAAAAGGTGGCTTCGACCGATCGGGACCGCCACGACGAACACCTTGATGGGTGGCGGCTCTGGCCTGGATGCTGCTACTCGTACATCAAACTGCATCTTGTCCGGAGAATCACCGGCGGCGTTCAAATTTACGACTGTTTCCCCCCTCCTTCCCTTCCGATTGTTGTTATTATTAATTTCGCTGCTGATGTTGTTGTCTGTTGTTTTAATGCACTCGCGAGTGAGGTTATGGCACCATTAGCATTCAGTCTGTTCTCCTTTTTGTGCGAGTATCTGAGCCCTAAGCCCCTTCCCTTCTCAGAGCTCGGCTTTGGTTTCTGATCTTTTTCTAAATTTTCCCGCCAAAAAGTGTATCTAGCTTGATACACACTCGTAGATGTAGCGCGATGGTGTGGATTTCCCTTCTTTCTTTTTTAATTTGTTTATTTTTTACACTTTTGTTGTTTTTTTTAGTTCACTTGTTTTTTATTGACATTCGAACACAATAACAATGACAGTGCGTTGTTATTTTAAAATAAAGTTTTACGCTTTTATTTCTGATTTTATTTATTTTATGACTGCAACGGAAATTCCAGTATCTACAGCAGAGAGGCGATACTTTGTGTTTAAATTCCAGGAAAAGTAAATTTCCGGATTTGTTTATAAATATACTAAGCATGTATGTGGGGATTTAGACTTGAACCTCGATTGAGGTTGGGGTTTCACCCCTCCCCCCTGGAAAGGCGACTAAAATAAAATGTAAGCCGCAGATAAAGTTGTTAAATAAAAAAAAAACATATCTGTGTGGTGTCGGGGTGTCAAATTCCAAACAAATGGTGGACAGTTCTGGGAAATTTTTGAGTACCGGCCGGATATACACGAGTGAGTGTTTTCGAAATGGCAGTACAGGTTGGTGGTATGTATCTGCGATAAACGATAATTATCGTGTTATTGTGTGAAGTTGATATGGATCCATTGAAAGGTGTTCGTTACACGAATGGGATATGCTTTGGGATCTGGTTTTGATTGATCTGGTGGATTTTCCGTTAGAGATTTGGTAGGAGAAACGAGAATAGACATTGCGGTGAATTTTAAGTGCCAGTTTGGGAATTTAAGAAGCTTGTGCTGATTTGGATTGGGTGGGTCTTGTAATTGGAGCTTGTCTGAGAAAGTAAGAGGATTCCTGGATGTTCTACAGTCCTATTGATTGCTGTTAAGTAAAACTGCGCCAATTGCGCCAATTACTGTGACATCAGTCTCCTCAAACTTCGTTAAGAAAATTTTATCTGACTAAAGCCCTTCGCCTCAAAATCTACCAGGCGATGGTCCAATTAGGGATACTGTCAATACTTATCCAGATGTGTTCTGTGCAACTTGGAAACAGCTCTTCTGAGCTCTTCCAAACGTGCACCAGATTTCGGCAAGGAGATGCTCTGTCATGTGACTTCTTCAATATTATGTTGGAGCGCAGTAAAGACGGAAAGCACTATCTTTCACAAATCTATCCAACTTCTGGGATACGCAGACGATGTTGACACAATCGGAAGATCCCGGCAAGTCGTCGTAGAGGCATTTCGGGCAATTGAAGAGCAGGCGAAACGAAGTGGTCTTAAAGTGGTCTTCTGTCCAAAGCTTGGGACAGAACGTCAATGTTGATAAATGCAACTTCGGGGTAGTTAAGGAGTCCGCCTAACCTCGGAACATAGTATAAATCCCACAAATGACACGTTTGTGGAGATCCGGCGAAGAATAACCCCAGCAAACCGGGTTCAAAACTCCTAACTCGACGGACCGAATTAATGCTCTACAGAACGCTCATCTTACCAGTCCTGCTATATGGTGCCGAGTGTTGGACGATAAGTAAGAAAGTAGAGCAAATATTGGGCACATTCGAGCGAAAATTACTCCGTCGGGTATTAGGTCCCATATGGAGGGCGAATGGAGGATAAGATACAACCGCGAACCTTAAGAGCTCTACCAGGATGTGGATGTAGTCCAAAAAGTCAAGATACGTCGACAACATTGGCTCGGCCACATCAAGCAAATGGACAACAACGCTCCAGCCAAGAGGATCTTCTAATCACAACCCCCAGGTTCGAGACGGCGAAGACCAAGCTATCGCGGATGCGGATTTTCCCAACTGGAAGCAACCTGCCCAGGACCGCAAAGCATGGAAGGCAGCCGTGTCTCAGGCAGAATCTCTTCAAGGGTCAGGAGATTTCGCTCAAATATGTGAACTTCATAGGCCTGTCTGTTTTGGATGTCCTTTGTAGTGACAGTCAGGCTGTGCTTAAGGTCTTGCTCAAACTTCTGACCAACTACAAAATAGTTGAAAATGCAAGAAAACCCTTAATTCAGCCGTCAGACTGAACTATGTATTTGATCGTTGTTGTCTGAGTCTCAGGACACACTGGAATTGTGTGGTAAGACCTCTCATAAAATCGCTAGTAGAAGCTTATCCCGGGATCTAAGTCTCAGTTGAATTGTCACTCAAGGAGAGCTTAATCGACAATAAGAAAACGAACACGATTTGTGTGTGGCATACATAGCTCTCCGTGATACAGGCATTCCTGCCCTCGTTTGTAGCAGGTAGCAGATCTTTCATGCTGATGTAAACCAAAAGAGATAGAGTCAGAAATGAAAGAATAGGATCAGGAGCAGGACAGTAGAAGTCGATTTTACAAGGAATCGAAGAGAGACAAGCTAAACAGGTTCGGGCATCTGCAAAGGATGTCAAGAGTCAAGAAAAGCCAAATAAGTAATGGATACGAGAACAGGAGGTACTGCACCGAGAGAAAGACCTCGAACAACTTGGAAAAATCCCATCCAGAACAAGATGAGGGACAAAACCCTGGCAGAGATGAGAAGAGAGAACCGAGACAGAGTACATTGGAGAAGATGGATATCGCGAGGCTACCCCGGTGCTTAACAGCAAGTGGGATTTAATAAGAAGAAGAAGTTATGAGTGCTATGTGGTAAGGTCCTTGCCATTAAAGCGTTTACTCGGCTTTCGAAGAAAGGCAAACAAAATTCCAGTAAAATGAAAAAAACAGGGTTTGCTTCCTGCTAGTGCGATGGAACAGTTGCATCTGTGGGCCCCAAATGAGTTTTTCCTATTTCGACAAAAAAAAAACCATAAAGGAGGATGGCTGAAGAAAAGGACTGCTGGTTATGGGTTAGCCTTACCTTAATAAAGAGCTGTTCCTAATTTTTTTAAAGCCTAGATGACAGGCTTTTTTCAAAATTATATTTTGAAAGGAACGTTGTCCAAAGCATGGCCGAATAAAAATTTAATTATGGTCCTTCGAGCTTGAATTGACTAGAATGACTTGCTTTGGGTACTATGGAACTCGACTTTTGGTCTCAATCCTCACAAAGATTTCTTAATTTGGATCGCCAAGCTTGCTTTTACAATGAATACAGCAGTAATGAATACAATTACAAATTGACCACCCACTAATCAGAGGCTCTACAGATATCACGAGACTTAAAGAAGGTTCCACCGGTCAAGGTCCGCCAAAAAGAGAACGTCGTCCTCCCATAAGCAAGGTGTGCTGTGAAACCGTCTCTTGATGATGAAAGAGCCACAACCACCACATCACTGGTAACCTCATTAAATTTGAGTCCAACAAAAACAGAAAAAAAGATCGACACTCATTATACCTTAACCAGAGCTCATTATAGGCCACCCAATTGAAAACCCACCGACTGCATCGGTATTCGATGCAAACATCAACAATAAAGACCGCCGCCGCGCCATGAGCGCCTGCATTACAGCGCGCCACCGTCATGAATTTTTCGGCAGATCGGCGGTTCGTGAGGTAGCGATTCGCGTCGATTCTTGGAATTCATTGTTAATTTACCATTATGATCTAATAAAGCAATTAACTATGTAAACCACGCACACTAGTTCGAAACGTTGATTAGTGGGTTTCATTTAACCCCAAGTCCACTACCTACCCATAGATACATCCATAGATACATACATAAACAGCGAACAAACTTTTTCATAATTGAACGTCTAACAGCACTGCACAGGGGCTGTACAATTACTTTTGGATTTTTGCCCCTAATTATCTTCGGTAACTATCGTGTGCACCAGGGGTACCTGCAGTTACCCATTCTTTTTGTTGAAGCTCATCTCTGTAGATATGAAGATGGCGTGAACACGCCACAAGAAAGTAGGGAACCACAGCTGTAGTCGCCGTCATCGTAGTGGGTTTTATGTTCGGTTCACGTCAGTTGTCTAACGAATAACTCTTCCTCTGGGGAGTCAGTACGGTGGTGTTGGTGGTGGGGGGCTCCGATAATTAATTAATTAAATATTATGTCGTGTCTGATTTATATCGTGGCTAAGAACGAATTATGAGGACGAGAGAACAACAGCAACTGGGTATCTGTATGTCTGGGCTGGGGGGATGTGAGTGTATTGTTTGTCTGGCGCGCCTTTGCAGTGCAGCACCCCTTTTGTTGTTTAGCTTGGTGCAGGGGGGTTCACTCCTTTAATGAGGAAATTAATTTGATCGAGGTGTACACGGATAATTGACATGTTGGTTCATTAAGGCTGCTAGCCGTACGTGGTAGTTTCTTGTTTTTTTTTTTTTTTAGAAAAAATACGGTAGAGGAGGAGGAGCTTCGTTTGAAGTTACGAACGATTTATTTAATTTTCCTAAAATAGAATCACGGGGGTTCATTTACTTTGGCTGTTTGGGAAGTTTTTCGATGACAGAGGAGACGCATACGTAGCTTGGTAGATAGTTTGTTTTTGGTCGTTGTTATAGGATATATTTGCATAACTCTTAACGGAATGACGAAGGTTAGACAGTCTAAATGCACTTAATGTTGATTGTTTGCTAAGACTGCTGCTCCTCAATAAGACCTCCATTGGGCTTGCTATTTTGAGAAGGGGGCACTGTTGCCTCATTCATCGTTCGTTAGGTGGCGCTTTAGTTTGGGTGAAGCTAGACCTCAACCAAGAAGCCTCTCTATACAGCATCCAGTTGCACACTTCAATTAGGTTCAATTGGCTGTGCTGAGAAGGCAATTGAGTAGTAAGGCCCTATCTCTAACAACTAAGGAGGCTCTGTATAATACCTTAATCATTCCAGTCTTGCTTTATGGGGCTAAAGCATGAACTCTGTCGAAAGCGGATGCAGATATCCTTGGTCGCTTCGAGAGAAAAATATATTCGGTCCTATTTGCATTGACGGGCTTTGGAGCAGAAGATTCAACGACGAAATTTACCAGCTGTACAGCGACATCGACCTGCGCATCAGTCGCCTAAGATGGCTACGGCATGTAGAACGAATGGACACCAATGCTCCGGCCCACAGAGTCTTCGAATCTAACTCGGAGGGACAACGCAGTAGAGGACGACCACGCCTAAGGTGGCGCGCACAAGTAGAAGGAGACCTTAACCAACTGGAGGCAGTTATCTGGGCTACCTGGAGAGGCTTGTTGTTTGAGGCCCAGGTTGACCCCGTACTGTAGCGCCACCTAAGTAAGTAAGTGAGTAACGGCGGCCGCATTGGCGTCCATTCCTTTCTTAGTCGATATCGTTGAATAGTTCATACAACTCCAGACAAAGCCTACCTTGAACCAGGCTACCTCGAAGCCATTGACTATTTGTCCGATTCGTTGTGTGTTTCCACTTGATCCTTCGCAAAGGGTTTCAGGTATTCTTACTTACAACGTCGCTGATCTAGAACGCGAATGGTGAGGAGACTGATGCCTCTATAATTGGTGAATCGGTCATCGGACAAACCATGCTCGGATTCCATTCATTAGGTTATGACCAAATTGTTAAAATGAATTGATTGACGGTCTATACCAAGTCATTTCCAGCTCGACAGAGAAGCCAACAAGCCCAGCAACCTTGTTGGACAAGTTTAGATATCGATATCCTCACTTCACATTGTTTCCTGAACAAAATTTTCAACAAAAAGGACGCTTTTAGGGCCCAAACTCAGGAGCTTCAGAAAGTCAGAGGTACAAAGTTTGTCTCTGAGATAGCAAGCAAATGGATACTGTCGCTCCGGAGAGTCCTTAAATTCACCCTAGACAACGTCGACGTAAAGAAACATCGAACTCTGGGTAGCGTGCGGATTTAGCAAGGACGTCAACCGGGGTACGAATTTAGAGGCAGCTAGCTATAAAGGATGAGAAAAATATTGCTTAAGACGATCGTGCTTATGAACTCGCAAGACATGAGAAGATTTTTCGGTGAATGAGTGAACGACACTGTGCCTCGTGTTGCAGGCAGGATGTCAGACTTCATCGTCCATGCCAGCGTGCAGATCTTCTCTTTAGAACCAAGTTCCACTTGAAAACCTTTCGATTTGGGGTTTGAGCTTACAGTCTTTGATTTGTTCAACACCCCACTTACCTTCTGTATTCCACACCATATTCAAGACAAGAACGTAAAAATATCCCCCCCACCAAGACTGTAAGCTTGGATAATTCCCGCCATCATTTTTCCAGCTTAATGCCATTTAAGCGCCTAATCCGCGCATTCCACTCACAAAATACGTGCGCTCAGCACAGGGTCTTTAATTTAGAACGATTCGCTCCCCCCCATTACATTTAATGCCTTAACAAATAGTGTACAGTATATTCGTAACTCAGTTGCCCCGGACTTATCCATTCAATGGTGACTCCTGCGTCCAATTAGATATTCCATAAACGAACCGTGCGACAGCAACTGTATGTGCCACCGACACTCCACAAGGAGCAGCAGCAACGTGCGTTTCCATCTTTTGCAGCTGTGGTGTGATACTACAGCGTCATTATCATCGTCATCATCATCAACACAGACAGCCAGAGTCAGATCCCCTCCCACTGTCCTTCGATAAATCGGCGTATATCTCGCTCCTCAATGTGACACGTTATTTAATGGGTTCGGGATATTTTTATCATGGACAACGACAGAGCTCCGCAACTGAACACTAGGGGGAAAAACTGAATCTATCTAGACCTTACATACGAGTATAGGTAGAGTAGGTGAAGTCGACTGTAGCCACACAGGAGCCGTCAGGCGTCAGCCATACCGCGCGACAGAGAATAGTGAATCTTTTGTGATAAATTGCTCGCGAAGGAGGGGTGACCACACACCGACAACAACGACGAGACTTTTCCATTCTTCGATTCCCCTCCACTCAGTCAGTCAGTCAGCTAATTTTTCACGCTAGATGACTTAATCTTGCCTTGCGAGGGTATCCTTAGAGATACACGCACATATTTCTATGTGTGTAGACTGTATCTCTGGTGTTAATCGGTAGGATTCCTTTCAGAGCAGGGAAACGGATGACATTTTATACAAAAAGAAAAAGAAAGATGGAGGGGAAGAAAACGGGAAATCAGAGGGTGGGATGAGAATTGAATAAACGTGATGGGAAGAAGTAATTTTATTAGAATTCCGTAGCACGTGTTACCTTGCGTTGACCTAATAAGAACGGCACGTAGGGCGACATACAGGGAGGCGATATGGATGAACTTAAAGTGGATTGAAATATGAAAACGAGAAACAATTGTTCATGATGAGCCAGCAACACTTTTTTGACAATTCACCACGACGCGTCCAGAAAAAGGAAGCAGGATAGTAGGAAACGGGATAAGATTGTGCTCTAGATAGTGCCCCAGTGTCAGTACTAGTGAACCTGATCTATCGAAACAGACTAGGGCTTATGCAGCAGCCTTCTGGAATAACATCTAAAAGTAACGGAGAACGAGTTTTAAAGATGAAGAGCTATCAGCAGTCACAACGTCGGTTCCAATGATCTGCCACCTGGTGCGAGCAAAGGCCGTACAGTTACGGAGACGATATATTCCGCTCCGTCTTCGTCGTCTTCTCATTCGGTGCAGGTGCTTATACCCGACACGTTAAGGTGCTTGGCGACAGCGAAATGGCCTGTAGGTTAGGTTAGGTTAGGTATGCTGGCGGGCAGAGAGAGAAAAGACTCCTCTCGCACTCAGGCCAGTGTTGATCCATTGTGTTACCCATAGGCGGGAAAGGTGTTCCTTGCCCATTGAAACTCTGTAAATGTGTACTCTAACTTCTACTTACTTATTTCCGAGGACAAACCACCTTGACGACTTGACAAAGTTCAGCATTTTTATATTTACCGAGGAATTTGTGTCTGGAATGTTGGAGTCCAGGACAATTGCAGAGGAAGTGCGTCGCCACAGCCTGTGCAATGTTCTTCTTCCATCCGGCGCAGTTTCTTCATAATATACCGCAGACTATTATGCCCCTTGATAGAAAGTTCCTCTGTCTTTTGTATAAGTCTCTCGGTCCTCGTTCTGTCCAAGGACGGCCATAGTTTTCATGCGATGTTACACGTTTCCATGGACTTCCATCTTAGGTTCGCCTCTCTTGTGGCTAACTTTCCTGATTCAAGCCTGAGCATGCAAGGCGGGATGCCTACAGAGAGATCAGTTAGTTATAGTAAATCAGTTGAACCTTTCCTAGCTAGTTTATCAGCTTTTTCATTGCCTGGGATACCCCCATGTCCAGGAACCCAGCAGACAGATACCTTGTGCTGTACTCCAAGAACCTTAAGATCTTCGCGACAGCACCTCACAAGCTTCGATTTAATTTCTACAGCAGTAATCGCTTTTATCGCTACCTGGCTGTCGATAAAGAAGGTGATACCCTCAACCCTCTTGTGGTATTGCCCTTACAGCAGACTCACGGGCGGCTGCTGTCATGTCCTCCGCTTGGAAAACACTGCTGTGGTCTGGTAGTCTAATGGATCTCGATATCCCTACCGATTCGGAGAAGATGCCAGACCCTACACCGGTGTCCATTTTCTATCCGTCATTCAAATGGCGTGTAAGTCAAGTCGTCTGCAGTCGCGAATTTTTTTTTCACAGATATCTGGCCGCATACACTTGGTCTGTCTGTATCCAGCAGAGCCATGTCACCGACGATTGTACTCATGAGAGACCCAGTCATCAGTGGAACTACTAGTCGCAGATACAGGCAAACCCAGGGATGGTTCGGGGCCTTTCTCTGAACATTCATCGGAGATCTCGTTCCGCTGGTTTTCCGTGTGACCTGGCACCCAAGCAATTCGCAATGTATTTAGTTGTTGGACCAGATTCAGAGAGATCTTACTTAGGTCCTCTGACCCCTCGTGGGGCATAGAGCGTCTACAAAGCCTGCCCGCCATCGTGTTCGGAGATCTTCAACGAGCTTGAGCTGCCACCAAGTCATCCCCCATGATCTAGATTCCTCCTCGAAAATTCTTCCCCATGTCTGGTTAGGGCGGCCCACTCGTCTGCCTGATTGGGTAAGTGGATTCCATTGCGTTGCGTACTTCGCAATGGAACTGTCTGCCACTTTCTCCTCCGTATTTTGACGTCTATTGGCTCCTGCCCCGTTGTCGCGCGTACTTGGTCGATTGATATACAAATCGGCCAGAGCATCCTTAGAAAGTTGCGAAGACATCTTCTTATGAAGGTTTGCAGCTTCCTTGTGACGGATTTGGTCACTATCCAGATACTACACCCATAGCACTGTTTCCACGTCCGATCGGAACAGTCTCAGCTTGAAAACACTGCTTTTCCAGTTTTTAGACAGCATATGTAGGTACCGAATGCAGCCCTTGCTTTACGGGAGATCTTGGGTTCAGGTATTATTTTGGAAGTGGTACAAGAGTTAAGCAATGCCAAGAGTGCAGCGTGGCTATGACAACAGACGCATATGCTCCTTCCCATCGACCACCTTTTTTTCACAATAAAGCTCATGGTCATTAGGATGGTGTAGATCTCCCCTTGGAAGACAGACGCACATTGACCTATCTGTTGTCCTTGAAAATGGAGTCAAAATACACGAGCACTAGTCAGGTTTGCCTGGCTTAGGAGCTATTCGTGATGATACGATGGAATCCTCTTCTCAGCGCAGAGTCTGGCCAAAGCTTCAGATGCGCACAACTGCATGATTAATTGCCAACTCGTCTAGTGTATATCTGTCAGAAAAAGCCAACTCAAACGTCGAAATTAAGGCCGACTCACATTACGGGCTCACGCAGTACAGGACACTCACCACATAAATCAAAAAAATACTTGAACTGATCAATTCTGCTTGACAAACATTTACAACAGATGGCCATCAATGCTGAGCCACAACGAATCTGTGCTCCCAATCATTTGACACAAGTCATAACATTCGTACACTCTACCTGACAAGCAACTTCAATTGCGATCTAGTACACAACAAGACGACAGCTGACACTCCACAGATGTCTTGAGAAACCCGTTGATTGATGTCAGATCTACCCCACAAAGCAACCAACTAATTTGTTGCAGTTTATAAATTCAATTCCAACACACAACAGCTATCGATTTCAACCTCTACTGCGTGTATCCACTCAAAAAAAATACTCGTACAACCAATATCTGTATCTGTGTTGCCACAGGGGACTGCTGCACACAGCTAGCTAAGCTAGCTCTCGGTAATTACAACAGGAAAAGCAAAATTCAATCGTCCAATCCCCCACTGGCACTACATTGTAAACACAATTAACTACAATGTAATACCACGCGCGCCGTCACAGTAGAAATAAAAGAAAACCACTCTCCTTCGACATACATACATACAGATACATACATTCTTCCACCGCCAATGTGCATCTGTGCATCAAGCAGCCAAGCGTTCCAAGGAAAATCAACACCCATCCAGCGAGCAATCCATCTAGCTCAGCGCAGATACTGTGTACATTTTTCATACCCTCTCCCATGCCATTAAGATGCATAGCATGTAATGCAATTATTGTCAAGTCATCCTCATATCTATCTTTCTTTGCATCTCTATATTGTGAGACGTGCACTGCAACTTCGAGAAATGCAATCATGCAGAGGGATGCGGGGTTAGGGGCTACAGATACATAGGAAAACATGGTTTACAACGTAAACAACTAGGCACCTGGTCATACAAGCGAGAATCAACTCAGTAATTCCACCAGCAGCGGAGCGCAAAACCCGCATCTACAACTGTCAATAATCTGTCAGCTTCGGCCACTTCATCAGTCAACGATGTTTACCATCAAAACCGACGAAACAATAACACATCTTCGTCGTCCATCCCTTCTCCCCATCACGCCAATGCGATTCGTCCATCATGCACAGATGTGTCGTCGTTCCGTCGGAGAAGCTGACCAAGAGTCAGGCTAAGAAAATGACTTAACTGCTGTTTGGAGCGTAATGACATCCTCTTTGTAGTCTGAGGAGGATGCTTGCGTGTTAGTGGATACCGAGGCCGCAGCGGCCACCAGACAACAACATATTGCATGCAACAATGAGTTGCAGCCGCCACGCTGTTTTGGTTCACAGCACAGCCGTTTACAATGTTGCTGCCACGAGGGGTAAGGAACAATGCCATCAAAAGCCTGCGTCCAGGACTAGAGCTATGATCCAAATCATGATTTGCGAGGCAGCGCTTAAAATTCCATTGCGTTCGTTGCTGAATCGCAGGATTAGCGTAACTTCCTTGAGAAAGCGATACGACTGAGGAGGGTCCAACCCCGGCCGGCGGCGATAGTAAGGTGCTTTGGGTCGTAGTCGGCACGAAGGAGAGATAGTTCACTTGATTGCTGTTACACTGTTGCATCGTGCGCAATAAAATTAGGTGGAACGCCACGACGACGATGAGGACGGCGACGGCGACGTAGATAGCACATAACAATTGAGTGCAGTTATGTGCCGTAGACAATTGCTGGGCGTAGATACATAGATGCGGCGGCATGCCTCGTGATGTTTTATCACGGAAAAAATATTTGGATGGGTGATTTCACCTCGAGGCGGCCAACTTGTAATGGTGGCAGCGACCGACGACGTCTCTCTTTCTCTCTAGACCCTAACTAAAGGTACATTGTACTGGTACTGGTACTGGTACTGCTTCCATACTTCTTGGATGAATTGTGTTTGCCTTGTCCGTCCGTCCGTTCGTCTTTGTGGGTTCGTCGTTTTCACTTCAATGAAACAGAATTGAGGAAGTGAAAGAGATGAAAATGAAAAGCTGAAATTACCGTTAATTTGAAATTGAATGGTGTACTACAGAATGTTATGCTTCGGGGCGGCGCGATAGGTTATGAAGGGGTCTGGTAATAAAATATAAAACATAGCCCCCCCCCCACCCCCTCCCATCCAATGGGAAAACTCTCGGATTCCATTGAAATTTCACGGCGGGAAAAGTTGAATTTCAAAATTAAAACTCACAGTTACAGTCTTTTGAGAACGGATTGTGTGATGGCCTATGGCAGGCTATGACTCAGGGGCTAATACAGAAGGCCAGGTGGTGTGAAATTTTTCATACGAATCCAGTGATGTCTTAGAAGATATTTTCCCGAATTTCAGGGATGTGGCTAGGATGTTTTACTGTTAAAAAAGTGGGCGTGAACACCAAAGGAGTCAAATGCGATTCTGATGTTTGTGGATGCACATCACCGAATCAGCTTTGCAAGTGCAAAATTTTGCATGATTTTAGGCGCAAGTCTTAAAAAAGGGAGGCGTTAGGTAGGTTAGGTTAGGTACAAGTGTGCAACCTCACCTAGACCAGTAAGGTCCACTGTGTTACCACAGGATTAGCATCTCCAAAGAGAGTTACCCGTTGAACTAGGAGGAGCTAGTGATGAAGCGCTAGAGGCTGCTTATGCTTGCATTAGCAAGTTCGCCAAGGCTGTTGAACAAGTAGGCTGCTTAGCCTTTCATTTACAAAGAGGATGTAAAATGGTTCCTTCCTCCTCTTCATCCATGCAGCTGCTACAGAAGTCGTTAGCGAATAGGCCCAGCCTAGTGCTGGGTGCCTACCGATAATGCAGTGTCCTGTAACGACACCTGATACTATGCTGGAAATGAGCCCCCTTTTCTGTCTTAAAAGACGGAGTTTGAGGGTTTAAGATCCAGTTTGAGCAGTTAGTACCATTTGCCCATCTGCGATTGGCACTGTTTGCAGCGTTGAGCTTGAGTAGACTCCCGAGAGTCATATACTAGGCCCCTGCATCACGACGAGCTGCATAGTCTCGCAGGGGAAAAAGAGGGCGTTAAACAGGTATAGATTGTAAAGTCCTAAAAAAGGTCTCCTAGAAGTGGACTCCAATGTCTGCGTCTTCTGAGCGAAAATGATGTACGAAGAGAGGTGTTCGCTTAAGAGGTGTGTTCTATCGCCTTGTGTATCTTATTTTAAAAGGGATCTTCGGAGCATCTTCCTTCTTAATATCTAATAGAACAGACACTACCAGCTACCAGCTTTCGTTGTGTCTATGGTTGGTGATTGCCATTGGATGGTAGTAAGAAATCTTCTATTCAAAGAACTATTTGTTTCGGGTGACTGTCCACTATGAAGCCTGGCTGCAAACGTTGTTGAGTTCGAACTAACAGGCAAGGAATGTTAAACTAGATTGATCATTGGGCGATCAGAAAACACTGTAAGTTCTCAACGGGCCGACTTATAGATTTTCACAATGACAGCGACTTGAAACGTACTTGAGACCTCTTCATGAAAATGGGTCAGGAGCTGGTATACATGAAAGAAGTGACAATAGTCAAAATTTACGACGTGAAAGTAGTTCTATTGTAAGATATGCCACGCATTGAAGTGGAATCCTCTAAAAAGGGCAGTCCTAAGCAGACATGGCGTAGAAAAGTTGATGTGGAATCTATGTAGGTCACTAGGAATGACCTGAAAGTAACTGAATCGCGTTGCGAACCTCACAACACGATGGCGTACAGGCTTCGCTGACGTTCTATGCCCCTCGAGGGATTTGGGAACTTATTTTCGAATTTAAATGCAATGGTTTTAGAGGACATGTGTTTCCAACAGAATGACGTGACACGACATAAAATAAACGAATCCATTGACTTCTTAAAATCACAGTGCGTCAACTTGCGGGACATTCAGGACAAATTGGACAGACAGCGTGCGCTTCGTCAAGGACAACCACGGAAGCGATGTGCCTGAAATCATTTTCCAATCTCTTTTTTTTTTTAAGGAAGAGGGGCTGGGAAAGGCTTAGGTTACCCTAATAAGCGCGGCGACCTGAAAAGATCTTTTGTGCTGCCTTCTAGCTGAAATCTAGTTCATTGATGAAGCTGTAGATAGTTTGAGCTGAAGAGGATGTGACATCAGATGGTGATGTAAAGCCTTTGTTAAACCGATTAAGCCTAAGCCGAGCTATGGCCAGGCACACAGTATATGATGGGCTGTTTCGGTGTCTTCAAGGCAGAGACGGCACATGTCCGATTGGACACGGAGATGGTAGTTGAAAAGTAGTTCTTTTTGAGAAATTTATTAATTTCCTATGCATTATCGGTGTGACGATTGTGAGGTAAGTCCAGTGGATTATTTTAGGTTTTAATCCGCAATTCTTACTGAAAAACCTGGAGCAGGCCCAGGAGGCCTTTGTCGCCTTTTCAATGGTTCTGTCTACATGAGGTTTCCAGTTTAGCTTCTGGTCTAGAGTCATCCCAAGATATTTTGTTCCTTTAAAGAAAGGTAGTGATAGCGTGGAAAGATTTAAGGCTCGCCTCCTGGAGAAATGTATGATTACACGGTTTTTGCAGGGTTACCCGTTAATCCTTCTGTCTGTCACCAATTGCTTACTTGTTTAGAGCACGTTGCATCTGATTACAGCTGCTGGTTTCTTCGAACCTTAATGTCATGAATCGTTCGATTAGAAAAAGATTTTTGTTCAAATGTTTCTCGTGTTTTAGTGCTCTATCGGGCTTAAAAACAATACTCCGAGCCCTACTAAAACAGCACCTTTGTGCCTAACAAGCTGCACAGGCAGATCGTCGAGCACGATTTCCTTTGCATCGGGGACTACATTTCTTTAATTAATGTTCCCAAAGAGCCTGCCTTTCGGGCTTAGCTCCAATTGCCTTCAGCTTCACTTTTTTTGTATAGGCAGCACTATCGACGTCCGAGGAGCTAAGAGGAAGGACAGATCCTCGGAGTGAATTCAGTTTCCTTTTCCTGTCTGCTGCTTCGTTCTGTACTGATTGCAAATTGCACATATCATGCAGAGAGGTTCTTCTTTATCAGTGGTTTAGTATCCTTTGGTGGTTCTAGGCTCCTCTTTTATGGCGAACTTAGGGTTAGAGCTTATGATAAAACTCCTCTCTGAAAGTAACAACCTCCTCCATGTAAAAGCCAATAACCCCGGCTTTCATACTCTGTATCGAGGTCAAAAATAAACGGCTGACTACATCAAGTTGAGCTTTCAACATCCACGAATGACTCTGCAATATTTCGTTAAACTTTATTGACCCGGTTAACTTTCGAGTACCAAATTTCAACACATGACAGATGGATCAGAATTGCGGTCCAATTTCGAAATTTGTTTTTCTTTTATTTACTTCTCTTGAACCCTTTCGTAACACTGGCCATCTGCTGCTGACCCTACTAAACCTCTCATTACAATGTAAGCGCTAATTTGCTGCCACGTAAATTGTGCTAATGAACCAAATGAACTGTGCATGTCTTGAAACAAACATATGATCCCGCAGAGTTTATAGTTTGTCGCTTCTATTACAAAAAGTTCAAGAAAAAAAAAATAAAAAAAAAAAAACATCTCACGGAATGACAGATGACAGGCTGACATCACGAAGTCAATCTTCCTTCTTTACTTTGTGTCGCATAATCTATTCATCGCGTGTTCAAAGTTCCAATTTTTGTTCCGTTGGTTCTTTCTGTTTTTCTTTGTATTTTCTGAATGCGATGACATTAGCCCTCCCCTCCCAGTGGAGAGATACACGACGGGCATCATAAAGGAAGCGTACGTGAACGCCTCGAAAGTAATCATTTAATTAAAACACATCTACGCCGTCTGGTGTGAAGAGAGTGTTCTAGAAGCGCTCCCGGTGTAATATTTTTCTCCCCCAATGCAACCCCCCCGTTCGGAAATTTAAACAAACGACTGCGACACATACCCGGGCCACTCACAAGGAGTGCATTTGAATGAAGTGCCAAATGAGATGGATTGTCAAATCAATCTTAATCAAAAAAAAATTTTTTTTTTTTTTCAACTTGACACTGTGTACAGTTGAATCAATTTGATTGTGATGGGGCGCAGGGAAGAACTTTGAAAAGAATTCACTCGGTGATTTGGATTGAACTTCTCAGCTTGGATGCTTCGAAAATGGCTGGGTTATCCCAATGACGTTTGTTACGAGTAACAATTCCGGAAGCTTAGGTACTAACGCGGTAGAAACGAGTTGATAAGCCTTTTTGAGTTCGATTACATGTAGCACTTGTTACTAGAAATCCGCTGCATATGTTCGAGCAACCCTCGGCAGCAATCAGTGCCCTAAGCATAAGTCAAACAGGCAGCTGGAGGCCAAGTACAATGGGTCATTCTATGATCCTGGAAAAATATCAATACGGACTATACAACTACGAACCACTGGACATGTCCAACTCAGTTCGCCTCCAGAACCAGAGTAGTGTTTTCCGAGCGGATGTCCTATCAGTGACCTAGTAGCTGGCCGTGAGACTGCGATGAAGGCAATACCAAAGGAAAGTATCACTGAAATCAAATCCAACCTTGTGAAGTGCTGTCGAGAAGAGATTAAGGTTCTTGGACCCTCTGTTGGGTAGAAGAGGACCGAATCAAATAGACTTATCAGTAAACATCCCGCCTTGCATACTAAAGCTTGAAGTAGGGATCAAGGACTTAAGGGAGGCAAACAGCAGATGTTTTGGCCTCACTTTGAAAAATCAAGGACCGACAGGCTTATGCAAAATGATAGAAGATCTCCTTCCGCCCTGGTGGGAGTCATCACGGACATAATACCCTGCGCTTCCATATGAAAAAACTGCGATGAATGGAAGAAGAACTATGCCGAGGATGTGGAGATGAAGAAGTTAGTGAGGACACAATCCACTTTCTCTGTTACTCTCCAGCTCTCATCCACCTTAGATATAAATTTCTTGGACGACAGTTTTTTCAGGACCTTAAAGAAATTTCCAGTAGATCAGTTAACGACATTTTGAAGTACATATGTCAAATCAACTGGATGGTTTGCTAGTGCTATCCATGAGAGAGAATCAGACATATCTCCCCTAAGGGTATCACAATGGGTCTGTATTGACCGGAGTGTGGCGTGGTGGATTACTTCAGTCTCGCGTGCCCACATACCTAACCTTACCTAATCTACTACCAGAAGTGGTCCTTATCCTCAGTTGATAAGCTCTTCCAGGGATTTTGAATTTTTATCAGCGGAAGAACGGCGTTGTGCGAGTTCTACTAGTTTAATTTCTTGTGTTAACTGGGCCTTATCAGCGTGTAAGCCAAGATCTTTATGAAAAATCTGGTGCAGTGGTTGCAGATAAGCTTGTTCGCCTCGAAATGGACACACCTGCGTTCGCAGCTCTTGTTGCATGACCCTATACTTTTCTCAAGGCTTATACTTCCTTATAATACATCAAGGCTTGGATGACAGAGCTCATACACAAAGCTGGAGCTGTGGTGTCGTAATTACAACGAAGGCTAGACAAAGTCTTTCAGATAGTCTTTTACAATCTGTTGCTTCACCAAATATAGGTTCTTCTCTTTTTGATGACAGCATATCAGCGACAGGCTGGATCTCGTTGCAACTGATGGAAGCTGGGAACTAGTTGAATAAATGTCTTATGTTCCTTAAGGTTAGGTTAGGTTGGAGGGAAGTGCACCTACATAAGCGCTTATCACGGGGGCCATTACCGTCCATGTGGAACCTGTAAATAAATCATTGTCTTTCGGGTGGCGCTCCTTATGAAGCATATCATGTTCGTGAGTGGAACATGTGTGAAGTCCCCTGATTCGTCAAAGATCCTGTTTCCCATATGGCGGAGGCGGCAGTTTAGAACATTTAGGCACATAACAGGTGCTTGATACTAGTCTCTATTTCCTCTTATATTTTGACAGCTCCTGCAGTGGTCGGGTGAGTTGATGCCCAGTCTGGCAGCCATTTCCCCTACCGGGCAGTGTCCTGTTCTTTTTTATTCATCGTCATTCATCGTCGCCAATAGGTTTTTGGTTCTGTTTTCATCCAATGACGGTCATAAGCTGTGAGATACGACACATTCGCTTCTGCTGGACCATGCGGAGTTAATCATGTCTCTTCCTTTTAGGTGTATTTTAGGTTAGATACCTGATTGTGTTGAAAGTCCAAAGCTGATCCCTTTTTAGCTAGTCTATCTGCTATCTCGTTCCCGTCTATATTTCTATGTCCAGGAACCCAGCATAGAGTGCTGCATATTCTGCTCAGCGTATTACGCCAACTGAGGACTGTTTTTGGTCAACTTCTTCGCTGTTTAGTGCTTTGATTGCTTGTGATCCTGGAAGGATCTAGTATCTTACTACCGACTTGCCAATGGCGAAGATCTCAGCTTGAAAGATGCTACATGCTACAGATGAGTCGTTGATTTTAAGTGACTCACCGAAAACTTCGGAGCCACTTTCGATATCCACTTTAGACCCGTCAGTGTAGAGTTGGATATCCTGTTCATCTGGAGACCCATTCGTGTCTTTTGGGAGTAAAAGTGGAAAAGTTCTCGTCCTTAAGTGTTCATCCGCCAGGACAGTCACAAGGTGGATCGCCTCGCAATTGATGGAAGCTGCGAGATAGTTGAACAACGGTCTTTTAGGTCTTAAATGTTTGCTTAGTCCTCTCGTGTTAACACGTAATTTGACCCTCGTTGCAGTTGGCAATTGAGGTGAATTGATAGACTTGTCGTCTTGTCACCAACTGACTTTCAAAAGCACAGTGATCCGCTCTATTGCTGTTCCTCTTACTATCAGAATTCTACGTTCGAAAGCAAGGTTTCCCGCGAAATGCGCAGTCAACGAACTCCCAAGAATCTTGTCCCGGACTTGCAACTGAAAACATGCTGGATCCATGGTCAAACCGGTGATTTTACCATACAAAACCACTGACACAAGTGCATTCAAATTCTTTCCTTAGCAACTGCCGTGACTACGTTTCTTACTTCCGACCGACTTAGGTGCTACCAATCTTACTCAGAATCGAGCGATATTTCATCAGCATTTTGCTACAAGTTTGACAAATCATTTCGACCAAGCTCAGGTCTTTCCAAAAGTCTTTGACTCAGAAAGATACATCTTCACAGCTACAATCGCTTATGTAAAGGTACACCCAACTGATGGCGAAGCCTGTCATTATCTCCAACAATTTAACCGCACGCTCTATTTCGGGCTGAAAAAATTTTTTGAAGTCGATGCCAAATTGTTGGGCGCCTATCAATTTTCTTGTTGAAAACCTCGACGAAAACAAAGGAAACGCTTCGTGGTCCGCTGGAATGCGAAATTGATTGCCACCTGTGTTAGAGAGGAGAGGAGTCTTCTCGGTCGTTTTTGTCTTTTTTTTTTTATTTTTTTTTTTATTGTTTCGTTTGTTTGCCTTTCTGGGTTTCTTTTGTCTCGTTTGGTATTTGTTTACAAACAATCATTTCCAGGTCATGTTTGTTTACATGGAAATGTAGGTCAGTGTAATTTTCAGTCAACGATTCTCTTTTGCTAGTTTCGCTGATTTTTTTTTCTACTATTTCTTCTCTGTTTTTGTTTTGTTTGTGGCTGTGTGTGTGTATTTTTTCTCTCTTCTCATCCATCACTGTTTATACTTGGGTTTGATTTCTTTTAGGTTTATGTCATGTTTTTGTTGTGTATCTGGAGTTTTTATGTCGACGAGGTACAAAGTCAAAAAGTCGTCATCTATTGCTTTTCAAAAACAGAGAGGTAGGCAGGCTAGGTTAAGTTGAAAACAAAAACACTCGCAATCACCTCGCTGTCTATCGTCATCTATCCGCTTTGAAAGAGACAGGTGTGTTGTTATGAATTGTGTGTATCTACTACAATTGCATCGACCATTTCGAAGGTGCTGTGATGTGTATTGCTGCTGCAGATACAATTCAGATACAACTCAGTCATGCAACATACTAGAGGCACACCGCCGCGCCAGTGTCATGCATTGCAATGCAATTTTCTGATTCAAGTGTTTTCTATGGCTCATTCGATTCGCGATCACATACATATGTACATATGTATCTAAGTAGGTACAATTGGAAAGTTATTTGTGTCAATGGCGTTCGAGGTGATGTATGGTGTTTGGAAAACAAAAAAATAAATAAAAACGAAACCTTGCATGGAATGCAGAGACACAGAGTGTGTACATATGTATGTATGTATGTACGTCAGTCATTAGGGAGAGTATACTACCAGTTGATGTTGTTTTGTAGCCTAATGGGCGTACCTAATAGACTAGAAGAATTTTTTAAACTTTATGTTTAGAATTCTTTGTGATTATCCATGAACATGATCATTAGCGTTAATGGCGAAATGATTGAGCAACGCCAATCGGCGGACAAACGAGGTAATTTGTCGTTATTTCAAGCCTGGCATAGGTACACTTATGCGGCTCCATGAAACGAGAAATACCAACGAAACTAGATAGATCCGCTTAGCCTGGGATAATAGGACAAGTCGATCCCATTTTCTTTCGATCCCATTCCACGCTTTCCTTCAGCTTAAGGAATATAATTGGCAGTTAAATGGTCGTCAACCGAACCCCGAACCCAGAAATAAGTTACGCATTCCATGAGAATAGTAGGATGGGTTACATGACAGCCCCAGCTAAGAGGTAGGACTCACTGTGATACCATCAAAGAGATGCCGGAGTCCTTCGGTACTCGTAACCCTTAAAATTCCCTGTTACGAGATTTAATTGATGGCTACACCACCCTTTATACCATGAAAACGTGTTCAGTCAGACCCGATAGAATGGGCTAATGGAACTCGTTTGATAAGTTGACCAAGTAACTAGATCTCGAAGGTATACTAGAGCAGCAAACTACAAAGGAAGCAAACTCCAGATGCGAACTACTTCCCACCTGTGGAATAGACTTTGCCCAAAGTACGGAATAAGTAGAACGAACAAGCTTTTGCTGAGAGAGAAGGGACCCCTCTCCTTACTAATAAGCGTTCTCACTTTCTGCTAAGAAACCATACATTGGAGCTTAAGCTAACTGAAGACGATTTGGGTAAAGGCTGCGGGGACGAGGAAGTACATGCGAATACTCCCCACTTTCTCTGCCACTGCCAAAGCCTCTGTCACTTAAGGAACAAAGTTCTCGGAAGCTTTTACTTCCAGGACATCGGGCTGGGTAAAAGAACCTAATAACGACCCGCATGTGTAGGAAGAAGCAAATTCCAGACCAAGACCACTGGAAATAAATGAAATGGGCATCACAATGGATCTACATAGACCTGAGTGCCATGGAGAAGAACTATCTCCTTCCCACTAACTTACCTTAACTAACCTAGGCGACTAGATACTGAATTACAGTTTTCTTTTCATGAGCGTAAAGCACAGAACATTTACACAGAAGGTGGGTTGTCGTCTGTCCACCTCCTGGTCTCTACAACTTCTAAAGGAATCGTAGGAGGGTACACAGACTCTGCTTATCAAACAATTTCCGGCAAGGAAGTGTGAAGCTGATGCCCTTTCTGGTTGACTCTTTGACGTTCAGGTCAGTCCCGATTCTCCTACTCGTAGACAGGACACAGCTATAGATATCATTCCATCTGACGTTAAATGGACGTGAGTAGTAAACATAGAATCCAGGACTGTAGCAACGTATGGGTGGAAGGGTCTTTCCTAACGCGTTTTTGGTAGAAAGTTACTATTTGACCTTTATAATGGCTCGAGTCGTATCATCACGTCCTCGTGGTGCCCGCTGGAAAGCTATCTGATAGCAACCTAAGGATGAGATCAGCATACATACATACGTCCGACTGAACACTTGAATGCTGGGTCCTGCGCAAGCACATCTACGTGAACATAAGCACCGGAAGAGCCATCTCTTGTTGACCTGATCGGCTGAACTGCGTCTCAGAAGTCTAGAAAGGGGCCTCAGAAGGATGACACGCGATGGAGGAATTCTCTCGATGAGATTAACTATGGCGTCTACAGTTGGACTAGCGATCACCTCGTACGAGCTTGACACATGTATTCAACCGGACGAGCCATCTCTCGTTGACTTAGTTGGCTGAAATGCGTTTCGAAACTCCAGCAAGTGTCCTCAGAAGGATGACATGCGACGGAAGAATTCTTTTGACGCGATCAACGGTGGTGTCTACCGTCGAACTAGCAATCACCTTACGCCAGAGACTAGATTTATTTGAAGATCCAGGTCAGTGACCTATAGGGATATACCGAAACAGAATACCTTGCTGAGGCTCTTTTCGTGTCCCTTCCGCCAGTCATCTTAGGCATCATTATCTTATTTTCTCCGAAAATTTCTCCATGTCCGGTGAGTAACCTTAGCCAGAGCTCCCCTTTTTGTTTTCTCCAGAGTTGTACTCTGACTTCAATTCCTTGCGTGACGGTAGCAGTTTCTTAAAAGTTATCCAGGCGATCCTCAGGTTTTCCACCCAGTGATAGGCGAATATCCCTTTTCTTCCGCTATATAGTTGAGGGCGGATGTGGCTGTGGATGTGTTCGCGTCTCCCAGACGTAGTCTGTTGTTATTATCTTCCAGCAGGTCCATCATTTTAAGGTGATATTTGAAGTAACCATGTCCTGAAAAAAACTTCATCATTTGAGTGTTCCTTGCTCCACTCTTAGGATCCCTCGTTTGACACGGCTTTTCGACATTTTTACTGCCATTTTGGCCTGTCTACACCCGTCCACCGTTTATGGTTTTCATTAGTGTGGCCCATTTTTTTAATGGATTCGTCAGCGTCCGCTCCTCTGCCTAGGGCGCAAATGCTTTAGGACCCAGATATTGCAATACTGAACCCCGTTCTACAAGTTGGTTCGGTTTTTCAAAGCCAGCAGGGTAACCATCTCGACTAAAATTTTTGTCTCCAGACTCCTACGACAGAGTAGATACAGTTTTTCTGAGAACATTCCTGCTTCAGCTCTGCCATCTACCATGGATCTATCAGTAAAAATAGTTATCTCTCCCGTCCTCCCTTCTGCGACTGCGATACCTTTCAGTAAGACGAACACTTTTTAGTCCATGAGATCTGGAATCGGATCCCGATCAAATATCCTGCACACATTCAGAGTAGCAAACGGGGACCATGACATTGTCTCCTAAGAACTAGATTCAGAGCTCGACAGCCCAGCGAGAAGAAACTGCGATTGGCCTAAAAAAGGAGACAACTTCACAGAGATCAATTCGGCGGATAGTGAACATCAGGGAAACCGGTTCGACGCAGTGCCTGTGGGTCGCCGCAAGGCTCGGTCGAATGAGAATATTCCACAGCGAACAGCTGTTTCCGAAAGTGCACCGAGAGCCTAAACCTCTTAGTTTTACGTCATTTCCAAGGAATTGGCGTATTCGAGACCTCAACTTGGAGGATTTTGCGGAAAGACTTGAGTATTTATCCAGACAAGATGGAACTGACCCAAGAAGTAGAGCCACAAGACCTCAGAATGCGTAGAACTTTCTGACTGACTCGGTTCTCGGTTGCAGCATCATCATCAGGTAGCTTCTACAGCTCGGAGTGATCTTGAGCTTCTTCAACAATCTTCCTCCAGACCGTGCGATCTCTGACTGGAAATCTTTTATGCAGTTTTCGTCCTGCAGTACGTTTCTACTATCACCAAACGCCCTTCTAAATAAAAGCTTCTTAAGGCAACGATTCTTTTTCCTATAAAATTTTGAACCTATTAACGACTTTGACGTCAGCGGAAATGTCCAATTTAATGGGTGTAGGGAGGTATGTTATGGACCGACATTACGAATCTCAAGAATAGCAAATTCCATTGAAACAATAAAACGTCCCGACGCGCCTTCGAAAGTGAAATCTCTTTTAAAAGATACATTCCCCACAAGATTCAAGTAAAAATGTCGTTTTATTCTCGGACACGGGAGGGAGACAACCCCTCCCTCCTCCCGATGATGGCCAAAAAGAGAAGAACTTTCGTCACACCCAACACGCGCCAGACTAATTAATTACGGAATAAATCTCAACTGAATACGACTGCTAATCTAACGGTGGCGTCTGCAATCTAGACGCGCGCATAAAAATGCAATAATTCCAACGGCATCGCATCGGGCTGCCGCGCTTCTGGCATGCAATTTGCAGCGCGCGTACCCATCTGTCTGCGACCAGTGTTGGTGTTGTACATCTTTCAAATCTGATTTTTCTATCTTTTTTTGGTTTTTTGGGCTAAAAATAGTTACCCTCCTCCCAAGACGCGCGAGTGCAATAAGCTGCACTGCACGTGTGTATGGGTACGGGTTGGTTTGGCCAGAGCGTGAAATTGTATCTTAGCCATTGGAACGCCAGCCAAAAAACAAAAACAAAACACAGATGTATCGCTGCTGCTTTGAAAGATTTGGATTTTCTATTTCGAACGTTTTTCTCTTTTAAATATAGACTCAGGGGCATGCGGCAGTGCATTTTGCTTCTTCTCCCCGCTCCAACGATTGTATCTAAACACAACAACGCGCAACCAGGCGACGCTGTTTTTTTGTGAAAAATTTAATTGCAAATACGAACAAAAGGTAGATTCACACAAATGGATAAAAAGATACAGAAAAGTCGAATAAAACCAACCGAGGAATGAATGCGAAGAAAAAACGAGTACGATGCGAACGCGACGTTTTAATCGAAAGGAGAAGTGCAATAGTCTTGTGGTTGTCTGGCTGGCAGTTGAGGTTGTTGTTGTTTATTTTGTTTTTCGTTTGTTTTGTCTGTGTGTGTCGTGTTTTTGTTTTGTATGCACTTTTGGCGGCGACCTACATTCCGAGGGAATGCGTCTCGGCCCCCCGGTTGCTTCAATGTGCCACCACAGTGGATGGCGTAAAATTTTGCAGACTTGACTGGCATACTCGTGCACCTCTTATCTGCATTTTGTGTACTGCATGGATACGGTTTGTTTGAGATTTTGTTGTAGGTACTGACAGTAAGTTCTTTATCCCCCATAGGGTAGGAGACCGTTTTATCCAGAGCTATAGACTCGAAAAAAGATCAGATTTTCACACGAGGACAGGTCTTGGACCAGGCCAATGCATTTCGAGTCGAAACCCACCATCTATTCATCGACTTCAAAGTCGGCTTACGCAACCAAGAATAAGGCGAGGACCGATTTCTGAATCCCGAGTAGACTTCTCCAGTTGGGTCGGGTTACGCTGGAAAACACTCGGCGTCCTTAGGTGTTTTCGAAACCCAGAAGTTCTTTTAGTTACCTCGAACGTGTAACGGACTTCGTCTAGGCGCTGTACGTATAATTTCGTAAATCTGGAGCTGGAACAGGGTCCGCTTTTAACATATGTAAGTCGATCCAGTGGCTGGGACTCGCAGACGATATAGAGATGATCTGGTGTTAGCAACGTAACGTCACAGACGTATATTCTGTCGCACAGGAAGAAGCATCCGTCCACTGACTGTGTCCATAGCTTACTTGTATCTTCTAAGTGTTCAATGTTGGTAGGTGCGCTTGCTGGCCATAATCTTCTAAGAAACCACACGATGAAACTTAAACTCAACGATTGCAATATACATACATACGTAGAGGCTGCGGAGACGAAGAGGCTCAAGAGGATCCGCCTCACTACCTCTGCTACTGCGCAAGCCTGTGTTACTATGAAGATATTACTTCTATGACTTACAAGAACCATCTGATGTCTCACTAACTAATCTTTCCGGGTCTCTGAGGACGTCACGATGGCTTGAGACCATAAACAACGAGCAGAAAGGATTAAGGAAGGCACCCAGCACAAGAACTGGAACCAGCACCCCCTTATTGGGCATCATAATGGGTCCACAAAGACCTAAGTGTGATGAGGTCCCTCATTAATCCAGCTACCTAACCTAACCTATCTTCGAAGGGGTCAAGGAGTTTATCGTACCTCCAAATAAACAAACTCGAGAGAGAACATATTCGCCTAGATCCGGAGACGATTGACAATCGAAGCCGCTGGTACTTGGGTTTGGTAAGAAAGCTGGTCTCACAGATTAGACTCGAAGGACCAATACTATAGTCTATCAGACATTGATCCATCCTGTCATTTTATAAGCAGGAAGGTTGAGCAAGCATTTGGGTTCCTGCAAAAGAAAAATCCAATGACGTATACTTGATCTTGTGGCTTAGGACCGGGAGCTCTACAATCTGCACTAATATGTGGAAATAAGGAAGGAAGGACAATAAAAAAAGGCCAATGCCCAACAACTAAATTGGTTTAGGCACATAGAACGCTCTATACAAAGCAGCTTGATGTAGCAACCAGGAAGCAATATGCCCCTTATAAGGAAGCAGAAATACACCCTATCCTGGTGAGCAGCTATCTGTCTTGGAGGCCCATACGGAACGGAAGGATAAAGAAGACTGCTCAGTCTCAGGTGGAGACTACAATGTTCGGCAGCCCTTTAAGATGAAGAATAATAGAGGTCAACTGGCGCAGATTAGTAGATTCAATCCGGATTTAGCTGTTTAACTATGAAACCATGGATCAAGGTAGTCCCGCAAAACCATAGTTCTGGTGCCTTCAGTGCGACAGCCTTGGCCTCAAAAAATTATGGTAAATTGTGGAACCTATTAATGGTGTTATTTCCACAACGATAATGATGTAGCGACTTTGAGAAGGATTTGGCACTGATCGGTTCATTCCAAGAGCTACCTAGGCTTCATACATACATATGTAGTTGCTGCATTGTTATTTTTATCGTGATAATGACCAGTGAAATCCAGCTGAGAGGAAGGAACCGCTTGGTCATCAAAGGTGCGAACAGTTTTAGTGAATTTATTTGCGTCAAAACAAAAAGTAGTCCTTTACTGTGAACCTCATAGCACCCAAGGCTTGAGCATTAAAGCTTCAAATAGATATGCCGATTCTGCACAGGTATATCCTTAGTAAACACGCTTAGGGGCTCGTACACATCTAAGTGTACAGACTGACAGCAACGAAAAGCCCATCAGTCTTTCCACGTTTCCTTTTCAACCCTTGGGAACGCTTTTACTCACTGGTGGAAACTACAAAAAATAGTGCGCCAACTGTTGGTTTCTTTTTCGAAGAGAGTGCGCCTTCAGATTATTTATGGAAAACGGCTCCATTTAAAAGCTTACCGCAGTTGGCTTGGCAAGGGCGCATCCTGTCGACCCAATTTTACAGTTTGTTTGGGGCTCTCTATATTGCAAATAGGTCGACGCATTATGTCCTCAAGTGCATCATTTGTTTGCGGATCGATGGAGCACTAACGATCCTTATAAGTTTCCCATAAAAAAGGTCAGACGGCATCAAAGGTACGCCGTGGGTAAGGTACGTCTCCAAAATAGCTAATAAGTAATGTTGTTACCGAACTTAGTGCGTAAAAGATCTACTGTCTGATTGCTTGTATGACATACTGCAACCAAAGTTCGTCCAGGTCCGGATCGTTCAATTGCGGCCACAAAAAATCATGATAACGTCTCTCTTGCGCACTACGTCTCCGTAGCGTTGTTGGCAACTTAATTTTCGAAGAAGTAGGCACCACTCCAAGATTCATACCAAACTTCTAAGGTTGGCTTCCTTAAGGTTGCCAGTGACTCTCCTCACACCAACTGCTGAGAGGGCTTCATTTCGACCAAAAATGATTTTCAAATTTCACACAGTTTCTGCAACTGACTTTGAAAATACATAATTTTCCAATATTTCCCAGGATTGTTTGTAAAACGATCCATTTCTTACCGCGGAGGCCTTACACTACACATGTGTCAATATTTCAAGTGCGTTAGTGTTGCCGTCGTTGAAATACCATGCACTTCAAAAAGAAACCAACAGATCGGCCACTCTTTATTATTTTCTTACATTTATTCACTAGACACCACCTCTATCTAGTTGCACTGTATTTCTTTTTTTTCGCCTCAATTTGTTTATACAAAGTCGTAGTCTAGAAGCGAGAAAACAGATGTTTTAGCAATTTTTTGCATTCAGTGGATTTAGGTGTTAATTTGGCAATAGTTCTGCGGACTGTATACCTGTCTATTGCCATACTTTGTATGCCCTCTGGGTGAGGACGTAATTTGTTTTTGAATTTTGTGAGAGAAACTATTTTGAGACTGATGCAATTCTTATCACGAGACACGAAACTATTTTTTCGTATCTATCTATCCAAGGGCTGTGGCGCTAGCTGTGCTCAGGCATTATCGTGTGGAAATTAATTTTTTAGCGGAAATGCCGACACAACCCATTCGTGTGCTTGAACAATTGGAGATACATTATTGTTCACGCAACAGTCAGTAAATGATTGTCAGTAAAATAGATTTGAAACGGTTTCGGGTCATGTAGCTGCTTAAATAAGTTCTGATGTAACAACAATTTTTCAGCAAGTAGGCAAGGTTTAGACGAGTATCTCTAGATGTTTCTCGAAAGCTATTTTTGAGTGGAGACCTGGTTCACCTGACATTGAAGCGACTTTGGACGGGCGTTAAAATTAACAGTTTCATAAACGGCTTGGATAATGACTGATCGAACGTCGAATCGAAGATTGGATTCGCGAATGTGACGATCCTTTCTGAAGCTGGTAAGAAGGTCCGAGAGTTCTGCATCTGGAACGTGAATTCATGAGGTGCAAACTAGACATCTTGGAACTAAGTGAGATAACATAGTTAGAGGAATGAGTGCTTTAATTTTGACCACGTAACAAAGTCTCACTCCATTTGGGAAACCCTGCGGAGGTCTACTTTTAACTTCAGAGCCAAAGAAACACCTCACATCGTAGAAACCTTTCGGGGATCAAATGCTGACGGTCAGATCCAGGACATAATTAAGAGATGCGATCAAAATGTGGGCACTGTTGGTCAGTTGTTAGTGTGTTGGACTACTGAGCGGGAGGTTGGAGGTTCGAGTCCCAGAAAACACTAAAAAGTTTCACGGTCTGACCTCTACCGACTGTCCGGTAGGCGTCCAATTACTGTCACGAGAAAGCTTCCCCAATAAAATAGAAGGGGCGGGAACAACTTTAAAGCGAGCCTAGAGCAAAGTGAGCCTGAATCATAGTACCAAACGATAATGAGGAAAGTCCAGCATAGACTGTCTCCTAAATATGAATAAACTGGCTGGAGCAGGAAAGCAGTACGTATATAGGTGCGACAGCAGAACCGTATACAGAGCCACCAAAAGGCTTATACGTGATCATAGATTACGTCAACGTTCGGTGAACAACTTGGATCAGCTGAGAAGGTGAGGAGCATTATAACACAAATGTAAGCTGATCCTGAAAGCATTAGGATTCGCATCTTACTGCACAGCGAGGTCGGATTTATTATCGCACTCAAAGCGAATAAATTGGTAGGGCTTGTCAGCGTTTTCGCGGAGCTTTACAAACTTTCGTCAACAACATCTGCACACTTGCAAACATTTCAAGACAAATAACCCATCAGGATGATTTTGAAGCTCCCAACCTAACAGAGTGTGAGATCTAAAGACCGCCTCGAACGCATCAAGGGAGATCTAGTAGATACTCTCGACAATATACAGGTTTCAAGAAGGTCTGGTCTGGGTCTGCGAGTTCTTATAGTGCTCATACCTATGAGAGGGATTTCTAGCAAATTGGCGGCTATTACAACGAAAAGGAGGTGCATGCCATGTGCTTCACAGGAGTAGCCTACAGACGGGATTTTGATATTCGAAGCGGAGTCTGGCAAGTTTGTATGCTACCGGCACCAGTTTCCAGGTGGTGATCAGTGAAGTTTTAGGGATTGTCTGATCGGTGCAAAGTGGTGGAATCTAATACAGTCGTACACTTCAACAGCGCCATGATCCACCGAGTTGGTGACAGAGAGAAACATGATGGTTCAGAGGACAAAAATGATTAGCCTTACTGGTAACCCATCTTGCTCACAATGTTGGACAACAGGTCGAGAGAGTAGAGAATTTCTGGAAGCTTGAAACAGTTGTCTCAGTTGATGGCGATACCTAGTTGGATGCAAGCAATCGATCAACAAAAGGCAAGGCTTCATTCAGTACGTTCCCTATAAAGACGCAGTTTCATAAGCATGAAGCTGTGCATTTTCCGTTCAAACATGGAGTCAGCATTGTCACATAGGGCTGCAGTAAGTTATTGAATTTGTCAGGCCCGGCTATAGAACCCACTTACAAGCAAGACAGGAGACGAGCAGCAATCCCGACAATCAGGGATAAACTGGTTAGGGACACATCGTCTAGAACCTACACGATGTGCTGGATCGTGGCCAAAATACGTGGAGCGGTAATGCAGTCAAGACGGCTTTCCTGAAATCCATCAGACATACTTTCGTGGAATTTATTCTTAGAACTTGTGGACTGTAGACATCAAACTGTGGTATTGCTTAAGATAAGGACGAGGAATGTCGTACACCACTTTCGTTTGGCGATAGATAAGTCCAGCTTAGTTGTCTGTTAGTGACTCACCTTCACGTGAAAATGGAATTTCTGAACGCACAAGGGTCAGATTAGAAAGCGTGTATTGTCTCTGAAACAGCAGGATGCGCTTAGACCAACGATGCGTCTATTGTGGTACCCCACATGGGCTATGAAAAGGTCTAAGGAATACGACAATTCTTAATCGAATCGAAGGGATACCTACTCTTATCGTTTTCGGATCACTGTTTGGTACTTTTCGGGCGATTCTCGAAAATTTATATTAGTCATGCATATGACTGATCATTACCAGCAGAAAACAGTCAAATCGTGTTCTTTCTGCTTCGTATATTCACAGCTTCCATGCTAGTCCACTGGCATATCTTCAAGTTGCCTGAAGTATTCGGCTAGAGTTCATGAAAGCGTGCTTAGATTCCCTTTACTTACTATCATGTTATCTGAGCTAAAAGTTTACAAAAATGGTAGAGACGATTGGCTAAAAGTACAAAAGGCTTTTGGGACGTTCCAATCACATGCATGCCAACGCGGGTAGTCCACATGAAGACAGCTGGAAGGGGTATTCCTACAGAGTTCCACAACAATGATGAAACCAGTTTAAAAGGATCTTACAATGAAATTCAAGATGCTACTCAGAAGGAGTCGGACATGACCAACGAGTTCTCTTGTTTAGCCACAAAATAGTGATCTATTCGGTCCTCATTGCCTAGAGAAGGACTTGGGATGGGGAAATCCATCAAAAAGGTCTGTTGACTCATCCATCTGACGAGCTGCTCTGTAGTATGCTACTGGAAGTTGAGAAAATTATACGCTAACACTGGCACCACTAACGAACCGCTTCCACTAGGGAACGTTCCATGGACATAAGACCACACTAACCTTTTAAAGAAAACCTGGTAAAAGGATTATTTTTCAGCACGTGGATGATAGACGGCTCTGTAAGGCCACTAGAACTCGGGGTTATTATCATTGCAACGAGGAAATTATGACCTTAAAGGAGGATACTTGCCCGCCAACTCAGTAGTGATAGACAAGAAAGGCGGGTAACTATGCAGACCAGTAACGTAATAAACGGAAGCACATCGCTAGGAACGTGTCCCTCTTTGTTGTATGACATCAGCGTAGTCGTGGCATTTATTCGTTCGTCTAAATACGCTTTGGTGCTGACTATGGAGTTTAGAATTTCTTCCAGAGAAAAAGCTTGATTTGGGAACTTTTAGGTCAAGGCCAGCGGAGCGGTAGACCGACAAGTCTAGGGCATCTTCAAGTCCAGATGGGATTCCTCCCCTTGTTTTGAAGAAGTGTTCTTCTACCCTGGCTAAACCTCTACGTAAGCTCTACCACTTGCCATACTCTACAGGTATCTTTGCGCACGTCCAGCCGATCCCTAAAAAGGGCGATAAGGCCTCCGTTTTAAACTACCGACCCATAGCCCTAACAACAGAGCTCTCTAAAGTCATGGAAAACATTGTAAATTTCCTTCTCATGAGGTGTCTTGAAAGAAACCGACTTCTTAATGACCGTCAGTACGATTTCCGGCAACAATGTTCCATTGGGGACCTTATGGTCTCCAACGGAAAAATGGAACCATAGTATTCACCATCAGTGTGAATGCTGGGTAGTTGTCCTGGATATCTCCAAAGTTTTCGACAGATTGTTGGACATTTTTCAGTCCTGTTGATTTGGATACTGTCTATGAAGCTTATATTCGTCCGAAACTCGAATACAACTCACATGTTTGGGCGAGAGCTCCCGCAAGTGATTTAAGTTTATTAGAACGTGTCCAGCGTCAAGCATGTACATAGATTGATCGGTGACTTGACAATTTGCAACCAAATCCCTTCGTTGGAGCATCGTCTGAATGTTGGATTCTTATCGGTCCTGCACCGATATGTCCACCACAGTTGTTCGGATGAAATCTATAATTGTGTCCCGCTTGTCCGTCAGTTTTATCGTACTACAGGAACGGCCTCCTGCACACACCCTTATCTTTTAAAGCCTATTTTCGGTCAAACAGTGAAACTCAGAAGCCACTCAACCTCAGTGTTTCCAAAAGTAAGGATTTGCAAAGATTTAAGGTCAATGCGCATCGTCACCTAACTCTCTTTCCTTCTCCCTCCAACTTTTAACTTCCCCATAACCTTTCCTTTCACTCCATCACTGGGTTTATAACTTTAAAGGACTTTAGTCCTAAGTGATGTGGGCGCCATTGCTCAGAGGTTAGTGCGTGGGGTTACTCGGCGGGAATTTCGGGATTCGAATCCCAGAAAACAACAAAAAGTTGTCTAAGCTGTAGGTCCCTTCATACGAATGTGTACGAGAAGCTAGGCCCTGGGCCTGTGGTCTGTTGCGCCAAGCATTTGTCAAATTTAGGTTCCTAGTCGCAGCAGAATGGGCTCACGATGCTCTCACTCCCAGGTTCATATTTCATATAAAAAGCAACGTTGGAGATGCGATTCGACCCTTTCTAGTATCTGAGCGTTCAGGATTAACTCTCCCTTAAAGTTTCCCCCTTCAATGAACCACCTGACTGGGTATTACATCTTAGACATCATAATCTTTTGTGGACTGCTCCCTTCACAGTATAATTCTCATGAATATGAGCCAAAGTAATAACCAAGTCTTACATTCATCATCCGTTTCACTAAAGCGTTCTCAGTGTAAGACCAGAAGTGGAATGAAATCCCCTGCCTGGTACACAATTCCACTGCAAATCATAAACAAATTTCGAACGTCTCCAATAAAATTCACCTCCAATGCCAGCTATGCAAATTTTTTGTCAACACAATACCACAACAAGAGTCACTCATCTAAGCGTCTTTTGAGATGGAAATCCACTTTTTTTTTCTTTTTTAATCGATGGGATATACCCAACCACATCCTATCCTTCGTTTATTGCAAAGTTTCATTGCCAAAACCTCAAGCGTCATCCCAAATACTCCGCATCAATATGCGGAATTAATCTTGACGAAAAAAAAAAAAGTATCTACCAAGGAAAAACTGACTGAGCATTCTCAAGCGGAAATTCACTCTCGATAGTCGATACCTTGCCACTTCCACTTCAATAGCGATGCCATTTCAATGCGGCCTCGTCATCATCTCTATTGAACTCTACCTCAAGTGACTAGCCTCGACGACGTTGCTGTTTGTCATTGCCGTCGTCTATCTGCATACTTTTCTACTTCAAAAGTACTACATTTACGGTGGTATCCTTGGATCGTTTTTAGTCCTTTTCTTTCACGTTTCGTATTTGCATAACAACATTATCCATTTGCCGACGAGATACAGGCATCTTTTCATGAGTCTTGTGGTTTATTTTGAAGGATTTGGAAGGACTCCTTTTTTTCTTTTGTTTTCGTCCTTAGGTCACTATTTCGAGAAATTCGAAAATGTGAGTGCACTTTTTTTTTTAAATAGGAGTTTGCCAAATTCCGATGCAGATTTGATAGATACTTGTAAGGAAGTCAATTTAGCGGTGAATTTGTGTTATCTACTCCTTCTAAGTAAAAAATTCACCACGTTTGGCAGTGGCAGGAAGAAAAATCCTTAAATAATACCGTGGATGACAACCATGAATATAAATTAAAAGGATGCAGCGAACGGTTTTAAACCAACGAGCATACACATGAAGTTTCCTTTCCTAACCCAGAGAAGTATAATTATTGAGTCAATCCAACGCGCTGGTACTCTCTGCTACACGCTCAATACTATGGTGGATTGAAGCCTCAAAGCCTGAAGAAACAACTTCCCGAATTCGCTCCTCCACTTCCTGTAAAAATGAGATCGGTACCGCGATCAACTCGTTACCACGATCAACTCCGCTCTGAGGCGGCAGGCCTTGATGGTGTTCCCGCAGAGCTTCTAAAGCCACTCCAAGAACACCAGCAGAGCTTTTGCAACCTTTTGTAGAGAGAGCTTGGGAGGCAGAAAGTTTCCCCGACGAAGAAGGGAATAGTTGTCAAGCTCTCTAAAAAAGGCAGTCTTATGGAATGCGGAAACTGGAGAGGCGTTTGGGTTCTTCCCGCAGTTGCTCAATTAATAGCTAACGTCGTCCTTGAGCGGGTAAAGGGACATCTGGAAGATACACTCGATGTCGAACAAGCAGGTTTCCGCTATGGATCCTTCTGTGTCGACCACATTGACATACTGCGTATCATTACTAAACAGTTCGTTGAATACCGGTCATCACCTCACCTGCTGTTCATTGATTTTGAGAAGGCGCTCGACAGTTTCAACAGACAGTTTAACTGGCTTGCCTTGCGCAGGACAGGTATACCCGACAAACTAATAGCTATTGTCAACGCAACCTACGAAGGGTCTCAATGTCATATTCTGCATAGAGGATAGCTGTCAAAGTGGGGTCCGGCAAGGTTGCGTTGTGTGGCCAATACTTCATTTATTAGCGGTGTGCTTCGCGCAGATTTGTCCCGACCGAAGGTGGAACCGAACAGTATGTCGCAACCGAATCGGCAAAGCAAAGTCTGCGTTTTGAATGGTCTATGATACGGTGAAGCAATGCAATCAGCTTAAACACCAAGCTACGACTGTTCTGTTCAAATGTTGAATCCGTATGGCTCCTACACTTGGAAGGCGACCGCTACCATCACAAGAAAACTAAAAATGAGTTGCTGGGGTAGTCGAGAGGAGCATAGAAGATAGCCCTTGCTGTTGATGCTCTTTAACGTTGGCAACTCTAGAATACGACTGAAAATCTTAAGCTAGGGAAGCCAGACAGTTGGACACAAAATTCATCGGGTCACACTACGATCCTGAAAGAAATATCCAGGTATGTACCTACCACGGATTACCTGACTCCGTACCTAGATTTCAAGAGACCCTTCACTAGCTCGTTCCCTTCTTCCTTCGAAAAGAAGAAAAAGGAGAAACGGTCGGCTTGACGATACACGTACCATCTCTGTCTTTACAGATGGATCAAAAATGGATGTAGGCGTTGGCTCAGGCACCTTCTCCGAACCGTCGGGCATGTCCAAAACTGTTCGCCTCCCGAATCATAGCAGAGTGTGACTACGATGAAGGCAATACATACCACAGGAAGGTATCACCTTTTCCTTTGACAGCCAGGCAGCGATAAAGGCGATTTCTGCTATCGAAATGAAATCCAAGCTTCTGAAGTGTTGTCGTGAAGAGCTTAAGGTACTTGGAACACAGCACAAGGTATCGCTCTGCTGGATCCCTGGACACTAAGATATACGAGGTAATGATTCAAGGTTATTGAAAGCGTCCCAGGATTTCTCCAGTTAAGGAAAAACGCACGCTAGCCAGGGTTTCATGCTACAATTTGCTCAGAGTTCTTGGGAGAGCCACAAAAACGTTTCTGAACACATTTGTGATCCTGGACGTAACACGAGTGTCAGAGAGCTTCCTTTTTTTTGGGACTCTAAATGTGAATTGAGTGAGATACATTAGGATAACAATCCTTGAAGTCGAACATTTTTGAAAAAAAGGATCTCTTCATAGAAAACAATAGTTTGACTAAGAAACAGACCGAGATGCATGAACAAGACTAGTTGCCAGGATACTGTCATTCGAAAACAATTCCCAAAGACAAGCGGTTACGAATGAGTATCTCGACAAGAGGAAGGTTGTCCGTCGCATTGTGACATGCTATGAGCTTCGAGACAGGAAATAGTCGTGGTGTGGCTGTGTCCATTTAATTATCAACTTATAGTCCAGGTCTTCATCGAAAAGACTGTTCTTGTATGTAAATTGTGCTTTGAATAGCTCAGCTGGTAGGCCATAATCTCCAGCAGCCTTGTTTGAGTCGAGCTTGGATATTTTTTCTCACTTAATGTCAATTTTTGTCCTCGTCCAAATCGGATGGTTTATTCTGACAGATATGTTATCGTGAACGCCTTTTTCTCAGCACCGATGACGGCTCTAGTACTAGGTTTACCTGTTCGTCCTTGCGGCCATCCGTTATGCTTTAGCTCTCTTAAAACCTGTGAATTTCACTTCTGCAGGACCACCTCTCTATTGAATCGACTTCAGATTTCCCGCATTCCTGTTTCTTCTTTCGAAGAAGTCAGTTCTCCGCCGTCTTGTTTGGCAATAGGTCTTGTAGACCGGCCCCCATTCCTATGGAATCGTTGCTTTATAAGACTCTTGCTTTGCTGAATGTGCTTACCGGAACTTTTTCTCAAACCACAGTTTTTGTTGGGAATACGGAGTAAAACCCATCATGCCCTATGCAACACCCCTGGTTATGATGATGTCTGCTCTGACGAGGGTGTCGTACAGACTGTGACTTTCGACCCTAAGTGACGGGTATAATTTCGAACCCTGCCGGGGGAACAACAAGCACAACAGAAAGCAATTACTGCCTCATTTTACCCCGAAGCAAGACCCTTAATTTGGATGGCTCGATGCTTAGTTACCACCCGTAGTTCAAGGTCCGGTTGACTCGATAGTAGTAGTCCACTTCGGAGGCGTGTATGACCTTTGCAGTTGGTCCATTAAGGTCTCATGCGACGCCATTTCTGTTTTAAGCTTCTGAGTAGCAATTGAAAAATACTTATAGGCCTGACGTTCGAATAAGGAGTTTGGTCCTTGTAGATTGTAGATTGGTTATAGGGCTATATGCGCACTTCGACCTTTATAGATCTATTGTGCTACCCCGACTTGGAGCTCTAGTCGATGAGATACTCGACTTAGAGCACCTCCTCTAGTCTGATTGGGCTAGCAATAGTAGAACTTCTTCTGATAGTTGGTAGGCATCCAGGTGTTTCCTTCTTTTGTGGATCAGTGCTTGACATTCTTTTAGAAGGTGCCTTGGGGTTTCCTCAATATCTCCGCAGAATCTAGAGTCTCCACTTTGCTTTGCTCCTTAAGTCTACAGTGACTAGTTAGGAAGCCTGTAAGACCTTATACAAATCTTACTTCTTTCCAGTTATAGTTCCCGAAAAGTTCCTTGGCCTGTCTTAGTCCAGGGAGTTCCTCCCAAAGCTCCGATCTTTTGCAGTCTTCCTTGTCTCTTAGGTTTTCCCGTATCATATGCGGCCTCAGCGAACAAAATGGTTCCAGGCCAGTGAATACAGTTCCTGATCGTTCTTTAGCTAGTTTGGCCCATCATACGCATTAGTTTCAAAACCGATGAACACGCCGTGGTATGGATGACACAGGGGAACCCCTATCCATCCGTCATCGAGAGCCTTCAAGGCTTTTCTTTATTCCCTCCAAAGACGCGAGGATTATAGGTAAAATTCCGTTGAAAAAAGTTTCAAAAAAACACTCGAGACAAATAGAATTCCCGCATAAAACCGTTCGCGTTGCCAACAGACTACACACGGCGCATGACTCCAATAGAAAAGCACGAGTTTCACCCAACCGTGCTCTAAAAAATTCCCTCAAATTGACCAGAAATTTTTCGCGCAAAACGGGGTTAAGAAACCCTGCTCCAAATACAAGGCGAAACATACACATTTTCCCACCACACTTTCACAATCAATTGCGCTCTGCAGTAAATTTCCAACGATTTTGTTATTCATTCTCTCAATTAATTTGCCTGCCGCCCCCAATAAATTGTTAAAATAGAACAAAATAGTCGACGTCCCTGTCTCTCGGTCCTTTAATCCCCCCTGCTCCTTCGGTATGCTTGGCATGATTTATATGTCAGCCAGAAAAGTTCAAAGAATCGGAAAAATCAAAAATCAAAAATTTATCTGCGCCACACTTTTCCTTGAACCATGCACACACACACGTACACACCCAAAGCGATTATTTTTATTTGCAACTTAAAAATATTTACGAGCAAATAATAGCGAACAAGTTATTTACAAAACAGAAAGATACTCGGTCATAATTTCTGTTCGTTTATACGAAAGTATCTTCTACTTGGTACGGGCCAACATTCTTTAAATTTAAAGGCCATCATCCCGGCCATGGGTAGGGGGCGGGGGGTGGGTAGAGAAGCCTCTCAAGACGTTGCAATGTTTTTTTTTTTTTTTCAATTTTGTTGCGTTGTTTACATCTTCGAAATGGTGTGAAGGAAACGCCAACCGCAGGGGGGCACACCACTTCGGGATGATGTGCAACACATTGCATTCGCACACACGTGTCCGATTCATCATTTTCATTTCAGGAAACAGAATCAATACACACATCCATACATACATACGAGGACCTCGATGAGCATCTATCTACGTCTGTCTATCTGTCGCTGGGAAAATTAAATATCAAAAAGAAATTACGCAGAAAATGCATTAGCAGCAGGGGCAGTGTATGCGCACACACAAGGAAGACGCAAGGAATTTAATTACGTCGTGTCGTTCAATGTTGGATAAGAAAAAAGCAAAAAAGAACGGAATACGAGGACGATCGACCGACGACGCGTTCTACTCTGCGGCTTCTTTGTTCGCACAAATTGCGCTCGTAGATTGAATGGAAGAAGACAGCGTCGAAGTGGAGCACATCCTTTGAGATACTCCCACATGTCTTATGCCAGGGAAACAGATTGTTTTCCTTCTTTTTATTTGTTCCTATCTATTTATCTATTAAAAGGGAAATTCAATTTTCTACGTACGTTCGCCGAAGAGGAACAGGACTACGAAGTCAGACGACTGTCGGAGGCATGTGCTTGGATTACATTTTACATTAGACGATCGACTGCAGGAATAAATCATGTTAGCCAGTCTCGTATCCTTGGCCAAACCATTTATGTGGGGTGATTGCCTCCCACCTCTGGGTGCTGTTCATTCCTGAATTCCATCGCATTACTGGTGGCTCTTTGCGTAAGAAATTCTTTTTTTTTCCGGGATGTAGCTTGGAGCGGGCAGGAGAGGCAGAGAGACACAATGGAGGCGCACACGAAATTAAGGCCGAACACGTTGTATTCTAATTGACAAGCGACATTGTTGTCAGACGGTAGATTGTGCGAGTATAGTGCACAGGGAGCCGTTGTTGGTGGGGCGTTAGAAACAGTGGGTGTTGCAAGTGAATTACTTGCTTTTATGACGCTGTTCTAGAGGATGCGTGTGGGTGGTTGTTGTGAGAGTATATTGGCACTCTTGTCGGAAATCAATCAGCGTTTTCAGGTTAAAGTGAGCCATTGAGTAGGTTGTTGCGACAACGTTATCTGATCTGACAGCTGGAAGTTATGAGTTCCAGCGTGATAAGGTCCTGGCATGCTTAGTAAAAAAAACAGCACTAAACTATGAGTAAACAGAGGCTAACTTGTTTGTCAACAGCCCGACGAGCTTTCAATTGCTGTTGACAGAGTGAAACACAATTCAGCAATACAAGGATCGTACTCACATCAGATGGCGCTAACCGACTCCGAAAAGGATCCCAATACGGTGAGGTTTGCCATTTTCTCGTTTTTGGAATAAATGACCTTCCAGCACTCATGTTCTTTAATTAGACTGAAAGGCAAGTGGGAGTCATCAGAATTAGAATACTTAGGCGCCTTTTAAAAAAAGTTTGAAGCACGAATCGGAGTCTAGATTGGAATGCCTGCAAGGATACGTTTGTAGGGTCTTTTACTTTATGAGATCGAACGAAGAAAAGCTAGACGCATTCCATGGAAATTATTTCTTGGAAAATGAGAGAGTCTTCTGAGGCGTCTACACTACGACAAGTCCGCACCATCTTCACTGTGAATGGACATCATTTGACTAATGGACTTGCTCATGTGAGGAATCCCGTTTTGCATCAATCAGAGTGCGAGATAGTACAACTTTCACACCTAGCAAGTGCACAGGTCAGGTTTGAAATAAAAATAAATATTTGCCATGTGGCCTACAGGTGTCTAGAGTCCAGCTTCGTTATATTTTCCATAAGAATGGGAGCGCCTGACACTTTAATGCCGTTTTCGGCAGGCGTATTTGAAAGAAGCATCTCACGACAGTTAAGGGTATTACTCTCGGAAGCTTGCCACAAAATTCGTACTGCAAATGCAAGCCTGCCGAAACAACAGAGCTTTAGACTCAGTAGTACGTTGTGTTCTGTATGGTGGCTTCCTTCGTCATCACTAACGTCAACAAGATTGACAACTCTATTCTAAATTTGCTTGTAAAGTGTTCACTTTGGGAACTGTTGCTTGCCTTGCTTACAAACAGGAAGAATAACGTAAAGCTGGCTGGGGATTACCCGAGAAGATCTATAAGTAGCACAACGTGTTCTGCGTAACCTTCTACGAATTCTCGTCTTAAATAAGCTTCATTTAGTCCTCGAAATAGAAGGCCACAAAACGATTTCTAACGTGGCTGTCGGTGCTATAGTATATTTAATATTTTGCTTCAGCGATGAATGCCTTAAAGTTTATCCCTCAAGATGTAGTCCACAAGCTCTCTGGAGAGCTGGGTGTGGTCTATGTGTAAGCGCCCACAAACTCGAACTTTTAGACGGCACTAAGCGGTCTTCTGGAAAAGCTTATGGACTGTATGTTGAAGGAATTCTTCTTAAATATAAAATTTCTCTCGTAAAGCCTTCCTTCCTCCCCGAATGATACCAGCTTTGGATGTGTACCAATCAAGCAAAATATTTATCAGACAGGCTGCTGAAATCATTCGCGAGAGTAATATCGTTGGCAAAACGATCACTGTCTATATACCCAGCCTGGCAGCCGTTAAAGCTCTGGACTCCTCCGTAAAATATTCGAGGCTTGTGAGGACCTGCAAATCACTCTTAAACGAGGTATCTAGACCGAATGCGGTGACCCTCTGCTGGGTACCACGGCATATGGATATCAAAGGAAACGAAAGGGCTGACGAGCTTGCTAGGAAAGGGTCGGCGCTGCACTTATCGCGGGCCCTCCTACTGTTAGTCTAAGTGAGCAGTGATTCTATTTGTCACAAGGCACCCATCTACCTAACCTAAGCTAAGCTAAGCAAAATATTTGGACTTTTTTAGTCTAAGAAACTATGTTACATTCGAGACGAATTTAAGAAGGCTAAAAGGAGCCTTGTACTCTAACACCAAAGCCATTGAAGGTAAATGGTGGTACCGAACTGGATGTGGACAGCAGAATACGTAAAGCAAAGGCCGCGTTCGGTGTGTTGTCTAAAATCTAGAACAGCAGTGTTTTCAGCACAAAAAGACTGAGACTGTTCCGATCAAACGTGGGAAGAGTCCTTCTTTATTGGTGTAGTACCTGGAAAGTGACCAACGACGTCACAAGGAAGCTGCAAACCTTCATAAATAGATGTCTTCGCAACATCCTAAGGATCTCCTTGGTCGAGCCGTATATCGAAAGACCAACTACACGCTATAACGGGCCAACAGACGTCAAAATACGGCAGACATGGAGACGGGCAGTCTAGAAGGAATCTAGATCATTGTGGATGGCTGGCGTTAGTGGAAGGTGAATGCACAGCCAAAAGTTTCTCACAGGTGCTCTTTGCAGTCTCTGGCGTGCTTAGGCCAGCTTAGGCGTCCAACCTTGCCAACCTTTTCTCGTTTTAGTCGACAGTCGAGCTCTAAATCTAGCTGCTGGGAGTCAATGGCCAGAGTCAACGTTTGTTCAGAATATTTGATGGGTGCCTCGCAAGATATTGATATCGCATGTGACGCTGAATTCATAGAAATTGGCTTTGATGCGGATCCCAGCCAAGCGATCGTTTACGGGTTTGAGGTCGATGAGTCTTGGTTTGAGCAGGTTTCCCACTTTAGAATCCGCGTTCGAACATGTGCAACCTTTTGTAGCAGCTTTTCTAGCAGATGTCGCAATCCTTCCGTTCTTATATGCCTGATTCTGTCCATCGTATTTTCTAATTTGGGGCAATATCTGCCCCCTACTGCCCCCGAGGTACAGTACAGCGTTCGCAGATTTCTGGTGCATGCTCGTAGGTCGTAGTGATTTGACGTGCCGGGTCGCGTTGTTATTTGAGGAGAATCATCCTTTTTCGAGTTTCCTTTCTTTCACACATCTAAACTTTTTTTTGTGCAGTAAGGTTACCCGGAAGACACAACATCCAACCTCCGTACGAGGAGGTGATGACATGATTTGAACTACCCCTTCCATTATGGACCGCACTTAAATCAGTCACAAGCTCAACAAACAACTATCGAGTGTTACTGACCCGTTGTAGGTACTATCCTCTTTCAGGTTTCAGCATATCCATCACTTTTATAAACGAAAGGTCAACAGAAGTTCCTCCCAGAAACGTGTCACCGCCATTTTCACAAGAACAGTGCAATGAACCCTACCAAGCACGTCTGAGTAATCACATCGAATCATCATCTCTCCATTAACTTAGCTAATTCAACCCCCGAAAGTTCATTTGAATCATTATCATCATCAACATCATCATCATCCCCTACCACACTGCTCTTTCCGGCCTAGAGCATATTCACACACCACTTCAATAATTAAAGCCATCCACCGCGCACAACCGGCAGGTGGAACATTAGTTCTTTCGGTTCTGTTGCTTCTTTATTTTCTGTTGGTCTGTTCCATGAATGCTACAGTACAGGGGCCAGAAGAGTTCTAAAGCGGAATTCAAACAAAACAAAGTCACACACAGGGCAACCAACTTAGAGAAGTCAGTTGAACCTATCACCACCCTCCCTCCCTCCCAACTTTTTTTGGAGCCACGTGTTTGAGTACTTTTGTTCGCTTCTGTTCTGTCATTCGTTTGTTAACTATGCTGCTAACGTTCTTAGCCCCAAACGAACAAAAAACCAAAAAAAAAAGAAGGAACGCGCGCGCGTTTTCTCTTTTTGGCTTCATTTTTGGTTGCTTCGCAGCCGGGTAATGACATAGACTTAAAGTATTCACCAAAAATCGGAAACAAGGAGTCAATAACCGGCGATAGACCCACGCGTCTTTAGTCTTTTTTTTTTCTGGGCAACCCGCCTCGTTCCGTCCCGGCTGGAGCTTCCTCACACACGTTTACGTTTGTTTGGTTTCTGGAGTTCTGATTATGCTTTTACTTTTTTTTTTTTGGCGCGATGGCGGTGCTTTTGTTGTGAACTCGTTTTTTTTTTTTTTTTGCTTTTCTGGGTTACAGAGAGTTCCTCCTGGCACGAGGGGCGTGGTGCCGGAATGAAGGCAGGAAGAGACCATCGAGACCCGAATACACGACACATAGAGAACGCACTGCGCAATAAGATTTTCTTATTTCTGTTTCGGTTTAATTGAGGGTAAACGGTTGGGTAAATGGCCTCTTGTGGCATTCCATCCGTCGTCGTCGTTGTCGTTTCCACGCTGCCTACTGCTTGCTTTGGTTGGTTTCCCGCCATAATCCCGTCAAACGCTGTATCTAGAAGCAGGAGCAGTCAATGACTTTCAAAAAAAAAAAAACTGTGCTTGGCATTGACTTTTGTTTTTTTTTTTGTGTTTGTTTGGTGTGTGAAATTGGGGTTAAAAGTTCAGGTGACGACGGTGATGGGGTGAAGCGGCGACGGTGATGAGGGGAAGGTGTGTGATGACGTGCCCGCAGTCATGTGCCTTTTTGATGAAACCACGTCGAGTTTAATGGATTTTTTTCGGTGTTTCTGAATTCCCACGAAATTTCGCAGTGAAACAATCGAAAAAGCGGTGAAACATATCTGTGGAGTGGTGAAATTGATTCCGATATTTGGGATTGCTAAGGCGTATACTGACGCAACTTTATGTAATCCTGAGAGCGTCAAGGTCGAGCGTTGTGGGCTGACCTGTGGAGAAGAGGTTTGTTACTAGGCATTTTGAGGGCGCATAAGTTCATAATGCAAGGTCCCGCATTCGGAGTTCGAGTTGTCTGCGGTATTTTTATTCAACGGAGTCAGAATGTGCATTGCATCTTGGAATTCCTTTTTTTTTTTTTTGCACTTTAACTACCTTGGGGCTAATAAAACCAACCAACCAAACAATAATGAAGCGGAGAATGCTCATGACGTCGAAGGACGTCTAAGGTCATTCAAGACAAGAGCTCTGAAATGGATAAATATTCTTTTGGAGAGCGGCGGGCAGTTGCATAAGATGATTTCGTCCTCCTTTTCTTCCCTGCAGCTCATACAGATGTCATTAGAAAAGCGGTCCAACTTCTTTGCATGTTGGTCTGTTAGACAGTGTGCCGTGGGGACAGCGATAGATTTAGAATAACCAACCCGGTACCTACTACGATTCTGGACCAGCTTAAGCAAGGTCTGTCTACGTACATACATATATGACACGTCCGATTTGCACTTCAACCATGAAGTTTCGGTATCAGCACTGATGATTTACCACTTGATACGAACGAATGCAGGATAATCGCAGTGAAATTGGTCAGAGGTATCGTCGCTACAGGCGTTGCAGACTATTGGTGTCCCTTAAGCTTAGCACCCATACAAGCGCGGAAGGGACACAGGCCAAAAAACTCCTAGATCACACAAATGCAAAAACAGCAGCATCTGAGGACAAAGTGACGAATTGATCCGAAATCGGCGAACCTCACAGGCCGAAATGTCCCGTTAGAATGCCAGCAAGTTCTTTGCATATTCTTTCCCTAAGTGACAACAAGTTTGCCGCGAATTTCCACCTGCCTTCTGTACAACGAATTGGAGCACCAGTCATACACAATTGTGTTCGTAAGAAATCCAATGATACATCGGGCCAAGAAACCAGGAAACCCCAATTCGAGTTCAGGTCCTGAGAAATCTTCTAAGTCTTGGCTAGCGATCTCATGGGCTCTCATCCAGATTCCAGTACGACTTAGGGTCCACACAAGGCTCAAAGAGCTCAGGCTTTCGACGCGATTCAAGGAATTCTTTCAACTATCTTTCAACCGGTTAAAGTTTTAAGCAAGGCTCCAAGCGCAGCCGGTATACCGATCCCTCTGCAGGTTTTTTACACCACACCTCAAGGCCATGGGAATAGCATATGTAGCCTCTCTAGCCTCTCCTTTTGGAAAACAGATGTGTATTTGCCTTAATCGTAGTGAATTGTTATGTTGTCGTCCTCAACGAAGACACCAGCAGCCGACCCTTAAATGGTTTTGAGGCTATCTGTGAAAATTCGACTACAGCTCAATCCTGGCTCAGACTTTCGCCAAAGCCAGTCCATAACGCAACCGCGGTCGATTTTTAATTCGCAGAGCAGTCGGAATTGCGTTGTCAATGCATCAGGTGGCCTACACCAGGGTCGTAAGATACATGAGTATCGCGCAGTCATCAAAACTTCAGCAAGACCAAAAGCCACCGCACCGCGGACGGTGAATTGATTTGACAGCGCTGCCTATGATCTAAATATCAAGAGAAGGTATGTTAGGTAGTGCATTTAGAGCAAAGAACTCTGAAGTTTAATAGAGTGGGCGGTCTCTTATTACGAGAAAGCCCCTCCTCGCCCACTAAACCACCGACGCAAAAGCTAGAAAAGGTCTTATCGCTGCCGAATAGATCTAGATAACCCTTTTCGGTGATACGCCTTCCAAAAGCACGCCTGAAGTAACTAAGTGTTCCTTGAATGTCTTCCTGTTTCAGATTCTGGATGGAGCCAGCTCTGACCACAAGGAAAGTTTACGCAACAGCCGAAGTTCTGGTGTCAACGTGTCAGTCCTGTGTGAGTCATATTAAAAGTCACGTCGTTTAAAACGGTGGATTCCTTTGATAGTACTGCCAATGGTCTGAGTATCAAGAGGTGGCAAGTTAAGCTCTAAGTTTAATGCGAATGGTAGTCAGATATTTATCTAGCTCCCTCTCATTTTGCACTTTAAGGTAATTGAGGCTTCCAAAGAAAAGTTCCAGTTGAAGTTTGAAAAAGAGGCAGACGACAAACCAATTGGATTACTCAAATGCAAAAACAACAGAAAATTCTCGGCCTCAGTGAGGAAGTAATCCAAAGTAGAGCGACTTGTTGAAGGATATTGAGGTCCGCAAACTTAGTCAATCCCATAAGCGGGGCAGTAGCAAGGCAGATACGTGGGAGTAATATGAAGCATAAGATATACGTGTACGTATGCGTTATATATTTCAACGGTAAATAAAAGAAAAAGAAGAAGAAGGTAATTGAGACCTCAATTCACTTGCGTGCGCCACCGAAAGTAGAGTCGCCCTTTACAAGCCTTACATAGGATTTTTAAGTCGTCCATCAGAAGGCCCTACTTCCCATTTGGTTTCTCAGCACCTAGGAGCTATCGTTGCAAATCAGTATTCTCCTACTGATTTCTGCTCTGGTACAACATAGCCTAGGTAGGCGAGGTTCTTGACTTCCTTTAGTGTGTAGCCATCTACTATGACGCCCTGAATTAGGTGTTAGTGCTGTGTGCCCTTTCTGCATGACAGCCCATATGTTGCCTTCGCATCGATTATCGTCAAATACGTGTTTGCCGCTTCTGTCTTGATATTTACGAATGCACTGACAGCCCGCTGAGTTCTTCCTCTTCTTTCCTTTTGTTCGGCGAGGTTATGATCAGGATTATAGGGATCATAACCGTCCCACACTTCTGCATCCCTACTGGTCCGCCTGTGGGGTTCGCCGTCGCTGAGTTCTTCCTAAGATGTAAAAGCAAAGCTAGCAGCTCGGCAGACTTCTGAATGAACCATGCTACTTAGTACTCCCGGTGGAGTTTTGCACAATTCTTGAAACTATGTTGCGAAAGTGGCATGACAGTGCGTCGCCTTGTCTAAAACGTGTATCGAAGGCCCCTTTCGACATAATGGGACAGCGAGCATTCTATTGTCACCCTGCCGAGGCACACATGTCTAGACGCACGAGTCTTCCAGGGATACCAAAGCCCGAGAAAGCATTTTAAGGCTTGTCTCTATACGGACTGTTATAAGCGTCCTTAAAATCACCAAAGAGATAGTGTTTGCGAAAAGGATTGCTTTCGTAAAACCTTCCATTCTTGCTTTACCGTTCTGCTCGGAGAACTATAGAGAAACCGTCCCTGAAGCTACCTCCGGGAGGGAGCTACATATGTTATCTGTTGGAGATGTCACCAGTTTACAAAATGCTTTGTAACCTTTAATCTACCCTAGCAACTCTTATAAGCAATAATTCTGGCACTTTTCTTAGGTTTTTTTAACACAAAAGACCTTGTTTCGTTCGCAGTAATAAGAGCGTCTTTCTCTCTACACCCAACAAGCCCTCCATAGTATGTAGTCTTTGGCTTCCCGGAATGGATATTTGGGTTACCTTAGCCAGTGTGATTCACGTGGACTGACACAACTGGTCGCCTTGCTACTTTGTGGCATAAGAAACAATAGCGGCACAATAGCATACACCTGCGGAATGCCTTTCTTTCTCGGAAGCCTGCCAAATTTATAAAAAAAAAGAAAAAAACACTAAACGCCCACCACAAGCTTGTTCCATTCATTCGAAGCACACCCTCGTATAAAGATTAACAGTTATTTCCTAAAAATAACAACAATGACAACAATTTCACACGCCGCCGCTAAGCGGCCATAAACACTTCTTTCGAAACCTGGTGAAATCACTTACATGGCACGGTGCAAAATTAAAAACAAAAACAAACCAAAAAAAGCCCCACAATAGGTTAAGCCTGTAAACAATTAAATTGCACTTAACCGTGAAAGTGACACCGGCATTCCGGCATCAAAACAAATGAATCATCTTCGAAGCCAAGTGTCCAAAACGAGATTTCAGTGATTCCTGGCGAATGCGTCAGCACGGCACAAAGCCACTGCGAAGTATCTTGACATGAATAACCTACAATCGCAGCCCACCTGCTGAGCGCATCCTTTCTGTGTCGCATGTGGAGTATTTACGTGGAAAGGGCAGCCTTACACAACATACCCGTACCGGTGCCGCGTGCACCGTGTTGAATGTAATTTCTGGTGACGTTGTTGGTTATTAGTGCTCGGCCGGCCCACTTATGTAATCGAGGATGTGTGTGCCACATGTTGTTTTGGGATGTGTGCCTGTCCAACAGGTGAGAACGTTTTCAAAGGATCCACCTAACACACATGTGTTCTGGGTTCGGGTGTGTGCGTCCCTTTGTTGTAATTTGTGTGCAAAAGGGGATGCGGATTATACGAGTATGTGGCGTTTGTTGTTGATGCACAAACACGAATCAAGATACAGATGCACTTTGTGTTGTAATTGTTTTGTCGATTCTTTGGGTGCGCAGATGTTTCCCCGACCATTGTTTGGCTTAGGGTTGTGCAAATATAAAATGAGCATTGGCATTTGGGGACGACATCTGTTGTTTGTTTTTGCAGTTGTTTTGAAGGATTTCCAGCAAAAGGTGTCGGTGTAATCGGAAATCGAAGGGAAATTGCTAAGCCGAAGGTGGTTACAAAGATAAGAACTGAAAAAAAATATGATTCTCTGCATCTGTTCGGGTGCAGGATTGTGTAACACTTCCGTTTTCTGGAGTCAGATCAACGTAATTTAATTTTTGAAAAACAAGTTTTCTGGGAAATGGCGTGACCTTTGGAAGAACCTGTAATGAATAGAAGGAGTGAAATTATCAACGGAAATTTTGTACAAGCCAAACTGGACTGCAAATCGTCATTTCACATCAAAAAAACAAATCATGTCCTTATTTCCCAGATAAATCTGTTTTGGATCCTTAACTTCTTTTTTTAGCGATAAAAAAAGGCAGAATTGTTTCATTGTGTTGCCGACTTCATGTGGTGGAATCAACTCTTTGCATTTTTCAAATGAGCAGTGATGCCAAATTGATGTAAATACACATCATTATTCTGGTCTTCAGTAAGTGCCTCGATAAGGATTTCTTCAAAGCGTTGATAGGGGCAAGGCATATGTACTTAAGTAGCACAATTGGTCAGCCAATGCTCCTTTATCGTCTCCTCCTATAGGAATCATTGGAGGGAACGCTTATCTTCCTGACACGCTTTTGAAATTCGATGATAAAGTATCTTTTGCGGCATAACATCTCCTCGCAATACAAAGGATTCCGCCAGCCTTTGGTGGTGATGGTTGGTTGATGTGGCCGTCGATAAGGTACACTTAGACCACAGTAGGTCCTTTGTGCTACCACAAGGTAGGGGCAGGTGGTTCACTCTGTCCGCTCCTGGAGCCAAATACTTTTCTTCACGAAATTGTTAATGCTAGCCGTAGAGGCTAAGATCATTGAGACCATCGAAATATTAAGGACCTAGTGAAGCCTTCCTAAGGTTAGCAAATGCAGGACACGTGCACAAGAAGTGAGGGACTGTTTCCTCTTCCTCCTCGTCTCTGCAACTTCTACAGAACTCTTTATAGGCGATGCCCAGTCCTTGGGCATGCCTGCCTATCGTGCAGTGTCCGGTTATTACGTTGGTTAGAGTAGAGAGGGTTTCTCTCTTGTACTTAAGAAGTCCATTAGATCTTCTTTGGTCTAGTTTTGGCTATAGTTGCTCAGCGATAAGGCGATGGCCATCTCCATCTATGGTTAACTTTATTTAGCGCATCTTCGAGGATGGGGTACTAGTATAAGACATCGGTGCGTCAATATTGGCTATAATTATACTATTGGTACCGGAAGAGCCTCGTCTAGCCAAGAAGTCAACCACGCAGTTCCCTGGGACGTCACAGTGACCTGGTACCCAGCAAAGGGTTAGATTGTACTCTCCAGCTATCTCGGTGGTGATACAACGGAATATGTACGTTGGATTGGAGTTTTGGCCTTATGAGCTGCCGTGAAATCCTGCAAAAACGTCCACAGCCATTTTTATATAGGGCGTGGTGTACAGGTTTCATAAGCGGTTCTAAGAAGGGTCTCCTCATAAATTTTGGTGCAAAGTTGGAGAGCAGTTTCCTGATCTACGTTGGCCCAAATTTTTGACAGCTTTTTCGCAAAACTTCAAATTGGTGATCTCGTCGCGTGATCATTTCTGAATCCTTGGAACTAGTTAGGACTTATTCACTTTTAGTTCCTGCTTTCGGAGGGAATTGCTTGAATTTCTCGGGCCCCGACAGCCTTTTTTATCCAACTGTTATCCTGTAGCTACCAAGAAAGTCGTTTTGACTGCGCATCTGACAGTGGGGTTGATTCAATGATCCACGGGTTCACTTCATTAACTTGCTGGGCATTCTAAGATCACTGCTCAGCGCTAACATGTACTGCAGTAATGAAAAGTCAAGTGTCAGCTTTTCGTGTGCTTCTCTCGTGTCAAGTTCACTGGTGGAAGCTTCCTGATTCTGATCTGCGTACATCCCTATCGCAATTTCGTTTAGACTTCCGATGGATTCCCAAACGCTTTTCCTAGGATTTCTGGCTTTGCTTAACAGTATAGCCATTTATGTAAGAGCTTAGAATGGTGCATGTAAGCAAGACCCAGATGCTGTGTTTCCAGCTTCCTGAATATATCTGCAGAAGCAAGTCGAGATGGAGGCCAACTTTGTGCATCCACAGCTGAAAACTGACGAATTAGCAAGAGAGTGTTCGACAGCCGTTTCAAGACAAGCATAACCATTCGTGAACATCCCGCCTTGCGCACTCAAGCTTCAAGCAGCGAAAAAAGCCATAAAAGAGGCGAACACCGACTGGAACTCCATGGAAACCTGTGTAATCACGAGGAAACTATGGCCGTCCTTCGATGAAGGCAGAACCGAGACTCATACGGGAAAACTGGAAATCCCTTTCCACACTCGTTGGAGTTATCACGGGGCACAACTCTCTCTGCGGTATCGTTTGAAGAAACTAGGGAGCCTTTGAGGACACAACCCACTTCCTATGCCAATGCCCCTTTCTCCAACACAGCAGGAACAAATTCCTTGGGAGTTACTTTTTCCAGGACCTAAAAGAACTCGCCAGCATGCCATCAGACAGGATAATGAAGTTCATCAAATACTCAGGATGGTTTGTATGCAAAGACTCGCAACAGTCGGAGCAAATTAGAGTCAGAATTGGGTTTCTATGGGGCCCCCAAGGCGCATCACAATGGGCCAGTATTGACCTGAGTGTGGCGGGGAGTAGTTCTCTCCTCGCCAGCATACTGTCTAACTTAACCTAACAGCTGATTCCACCAGGTCTCTTACTGTAAGGAGTCTCTACATATATCGTTCGCATAGGGTACAGCGCCTTATCTTATGAACTAGGGGCGATAATACCTCAATCTGTAAAATATCTCTGCAAACCGTCCTTCTGGTTGGACAGATCCCCAGCTCAGGGCGCGTAAGACTACTATTTAGCATCTCTCCGACCACTTTGCAAAGCAGCTTTTGTCAGCTTTTTAGCTTGAGAAAAGCAGCCGATATACTCATACACAGTTTATATTTGGACACTATTAGAAGCTCCCTCAAGGATTAAAAATTTTGCTGGGAGTTCGATATGAGATTGCTGTCTCAAATTCTGCGTATAGAGACGTCAATAAATCAACCCAAGATGTTTAATAGAAGGAAGGGTACGTTGATTAGTCGACAGTCCATACCCGCTTTCGGTACTAAGACAACTTTTCTACAAAAGAAGAGGTGTAGCTCAAGCTTAAAGAACGCTCATAAATGGGAGGAGCTAGGAACTACGGAACTCAAAATCCTACTGTAGTTTAAAAAATTTCATCGGTTTCCACCAAACCACACAAAGTGAAGGTGACAAGTCAGGAAATTTGCTTACCCAGCTGTCAAAAATCTTAAAAAAACGCTTTACCCTATGATCAACCTGTCGAAAAAATGAGGGTAATACTTTAAGTTGTGCCTTCAGAACCATTTCACAACATCTCGTTCCAAATTGCAAAATTTAGCACGACGAAGTAAGATGTCACTTGACAGGTGTTTTATTACCTGTCATTGTGGTACGAATATAAATTTCACAAAACAGTCAAGTTTTATTGAAAACAGAAAATGTCGTTTAGAACCATTTAACTTTAGGCATTTACAACCCAAATTTGATTTTGACACTTGAGGCAGACTGTGTTAAGGTCTGTTGATCGCCTATTAAAACTGACAGCTTTCAATGTCATTTTATTCAATAAATTCCATCTAATTGACGTTTATAACCCTAACTGACCTATCGGTCGCTAAAAGAATATTTTAATGGCGTCTTTATTAGGTTTAGTGTGAGAAGTGCTAATGCTTTCGAGGTCGTTGCCATAAATGTATTAACATTAAATTTCGCTTAAAATTTTTTAAGTGCATTTGAGACCTAAAATCTAGTATACCTAGCTGTCGATTTTGTTTACTTTTCATAAATTGTTTTCTGATAGTTTGCGCAATGAACCTTTTAGCACAATCTACCTGAATCTTGGGAGTAAAGTCTACAGAAGGGCTGTTTTTTTTAAGACCACGTTCCAACTTGGCTACGTTGCTATACGAAAAGAGGGGCCAGACAGGGGGCAACACCTATCCTTGGCAATTTGAATACTATGGTTGTGGGGGCCTTTATGTGTACATTCAGAAATTGCGTTTATGAGTGGTGAAGCCGGGATGTACCAACTTGGCCAGAACACCATAAAATGGTACACAGGCGGATCGAAAACATCCATAGAAACCGGAGCAGGTGTATACTGGCCCAGTACCAATTATTCGGAAGCCATGGGAACATAAGCAATTGAAAGATTCACCCAATTGAGCCTCGATAGGAAGTATTGCGAGCAAGACATCGCGATTTGTGAGATAACCAAGCCACAATCAAGGCTTTAAGCTTCACTGGTGTGGGAGTGCCTTGACAAAATAAACCAAATAAGTGGGAACAACAGAGTCACCCTTTACTGGGTACCAGGTCACGTGGGAGTAGAGGAGAATATAAAGGCTGACAAAATACTTAGAGAAGAATCAGAAACCGTATTCACTAGCCCGAAACTATTTTATGGGGTGGGCCGTATACGTTACGGGAAAAATTAAGAAAGAAAGAAGACTCCAAAAAAGCGGAACTTCCGGAGACACACCCTAGACTAAGACAGGCCAAAGAACCTCCAGTGAACTATGACTGGAAAAGAAGTAAGGTCTGTATAAGGTCTTACAGGCTTCCAAACTTGTCACAGTAGACCTAAGGAGCACCTCAGGAAACTGTGTATTGAGCAGCTTGGAGACTTTAGATTCTGCGGAGATGTTGAGGAAACCCCAAGGCACCTTCACAAAAGAAGAAATCACCTACGATGCCTACCAAATGTTAGAAGAAGGTTTATAATTGTCAGATCTACACCAAATACTCCGATTCATCAAGGAAATCGGAGTAGAGGAGATGCTCCAAGACGAGTATCTCATCAACGAGAGCTCCAAGTCGGGGTAGCATAATAGAACCTTAAGGGTTGCAGTGCTCCTACGCCCCTATAAGTAATCTACAATCTCTACAACTTCTCTGCTACGCATTGTACAACCGTTACAAAAAAAAAACTTTAAGAGCAATCAAAGCACTAACAAAGCGCCTGGACTTGCGGTCATTTCTGCCGAGCTGAACAGCGCCAAATATCTCGACAGATGTCTCCATTCATTCTGCAGATCAAGAAATCTTTCCATTCGTGGATACAACTCTCGATTCTTAACAAGTAAGCTTCCACTTGAGTGGTACCAGGTCGTGTATTTGCTGGTAATCTGGCCGATGCAAGTTCGATCCCCTGCGCCGAGAAGCAGCAATTACTGCCACCAAGCACAACACAGAAAGAATAAAATCGATCGTAGGTTCTCGAATACTACGACGAAAATGTTGCTGCGTTGTAGTTCTATGGAACTGATAGAGTCTGAATGTTCCTGGGATTTTTTTTGGTCTCCAGCTTCCGATTGGGATCTTCGTGCAACTCTTTATTCGTTTCGAAAAGGCTTCCCGAGGAAAAGTATCTCCGGAAAATGAGGCATAGCTGTCAGAAAAGTTTTGATATCCAAAACGAAACTCGACAAGGTTGCATATTTCCCCCTCTATTGTTTGCGGCGGTAATCAACTTGCATTGACGGGTGAAAACAGGGTCACTGACAAAGAACCTGTTTAAGGTGGCCTAAAATTTGAATCCTAAAGTAGCCGAGAAGGATCGAGGATCAACACATCAAGAATAAATCGCTTCATTAATATTTTGATTGCTCCATTCATTTGGAGTCTTGAGTCCATACTACTAATTGAGTCCTTGTTGTCAACAAGCAAAGGTCGCCTTGGAGAGATGGAATTGTGGTAGGCAGACCCGAATTTTGGTCAGTGTTCAGAGCGAATCACGGTCCATCTCCTATTTTCCCCTTTCGACTAAGCAGCTAGTGGAAAACTTAAACCGTCATCTTCTCTCAGAAGCATTGTCGCGGCACAACTTGGAAAAGCAATGCTTACAAGCTCTATTGCGTCACTTGCAAGCCGCAATTCGCTCCACTTGAACACTAAATGTGGATCCATTTGCATCGCCAATCTTACACGGCGACATCTGGTGACACGTCCTTTTTGTAGTCGCAAAACAACTCTGAGTATCTAAAAATAAACAGAACACAAATCTCACCTCCATTCACAAATTCGCCGCACAATGACATTACCATTTTTGGCCACACCATCCGTCCACGACGAAATCTCCTCCATTCATTGCGAAACCACACTGCGGCATCGATTCTTGGCACCGAAAGCCGCACGTTTTACTCTTAAATTAGAAAAAAAAAGCACACAAAAAAAAGTGTTGACGTCTTCTCAATATTCCTACGCTCATCTGTGGACTGTGGAGCCATTATACTAGGTCATGGAGAGAGAGAACATTCTGCCCGATCGACATCCCACCGTCATTTCTATTTTCCCAACCCAGATACTTTTCCAATTAAAATAATTTTTTTTTCCATTTTTTTTTTTATAAATATTACGAAATACACTATAAGAAAACAAAATAATTTTTTCTAAAATTCAATAAACAAAAATATCAGCAGAGAGGATATTAAGGTGCCAAAGGAAAAGATACTGCGGTCCATGACGTAAATACTTGTTGTCCTCGTTCGAAGCTTGCTCATCAAAGTCACATGATTGCGTGGTGAACGACGCAATCAACTACAAAAAAAAAAAAAAAAGAATTTTTCAAAAATGCTAAACGCAATCCATCCAACCCATCCAACCCATCTCCTTGCTCCCCCATGAGGATACAAGATAGAATTTTCCAACACACGGATGACAGTGTAGAGCCATCTAGGACCATATGATCGGGGGAATACTGTGCGCCCCCAAACGATTCTCGGTGTTTTGGTTAAAAATAAACGGAACTAAAAATAGTTGGCGACTCTATACAGCTCTACGGTAACATAGCGTCGTGATGACGCGTTATTCTTTTGATCGCCAAACTATATATGACGACGGAGCACGGGTTCATGTACAGTTGCTCATCTTTCGTCAAAGATTTCAGAGAAAAAAAAGCGGATCCACGTCTTTACCTTCCCCCCGAGTTGATAATGAATCGAGATGTAGAGGGGTGGATGGAGTGAGGTTAGATAGTAGGTGGTGGGGTTATTGCAACAACAACAGCTGTGGATGCCATGCTCGTTGTTTACTTAATGCGGTGGGACGCGAGTAAGCTACGTCGACGAAATTTAGTCCAAGAATTTATGTGAATGACAGTGTGCGACACGGAGAAGGATCCCCCCAATAGATACGCGTATCGATGAGTGGGGTGCCACATTCGATAGGGACTACTCACCTACATTAAAGGGGCGGGCAGGCAGGCACCACGTAAACAACAACAAGGCGGGTGGTATAAAAAAAGAATCAAGTTGAATAGTTCAGCTAGCGCTGGTAAATAAATTTTGTTTTTTTTGGTTTTTTGTTTTTGTCTCCCCCCAGGAAGGGGGATTCCAATGGAGGAAAACAATTTGTTGTTTTCGATTTTTTTTTTATTTTTTTTAAATGTTAATTGGATTTTTTTTTAAATTTTCTTATCTCAGGAAAGGGCATTGTTTTCGTAAAAAAAAGTATCTTGAGGTTTCGATCGAGGTGTTGCGCCTTGCATTTGGCTTTAGAAAATCTGCGTATGACGAGTACTTTTTAAAAAAAATTAATTTATGTATCTGTTTGCTTGAAAAAAGATGAGGAAGTAATGTATAGCATAGCCGTGTACTTAGTTCGGTTCATCAGCTACTCGATTTTGTTGATTTTTTTTTTTTTGGTTTTTTTTAATGAGATTGTCCTCAATTTATTGTAAACAATGAATGAATCTTAAAATAGGATTGTTTATGTGAACGTGCGGCCAGCGACATACAGTGTTGCAACATTAGCTAAGAATTTTGTTTGAAAAAAAAAAAAAAAAAATTGGAACAGAGCAGACAGATTAAAAAATAAAAACGAAAATAAATGCTGAAGAAATTGGGACGACTGTGTCAGGGCTTGTCTAGCATCTAAAATGTCAGAGAGAATACACTGTAACGTGGGAATGAAGGTTGTACTTGCGGCGGGTACTTGGGCCTTAAAATCTACTCAAAGTGAGACCATGGTGACGGCTTGTCTGCAGATGCACATGACCCACTGAACAACCATCCTCTTCTTCTTGTAGTTTTCGAATTATGTAGCGCGGACGAGTAGATCTTCTTTTCCTCTTGTTCTGCGAGGTCATAATCAGGGTTATAGGAATCAGAAGCCTCCCACTTTACTGCATCCTTACTGGTCCGCCTGTGGGGTTCGCCGAATCGACCTCAAACAGTATCTGCAGGCCTCCCAGCTTCGGATTACTTCGACACTAAGGCCAAGCAAATGCAGCTGTTTTGCGTTCGTGGGATCCAGGAGTTTTTAGTCTGCGTCTCTTCCGTGCTTGTATAGAAACGTTGATTGAGATTGGACAGGTTTCCTAGGATCACTCCTTGGAACATGATAATACCAGCTGAGCCGGTCGTACTCCAATTTTTTCGAGACGTTAAGGCTTCCTCGGATCCTGCTGTCATGCAAAGCATCTTCATCTCAGCTGCCCTCATACTTTTTGTACATTGTTGGGGATTGCGAACCATATGTGAGCGCGGGACGAACAACTACGGTGTAAAGCCTTTCTTTCAGCTTAAGGGGCATTTTCCGCTGACAAAAGATAGCAGAGTTTTCGAGTCACTTCATCCACCCTACACTTACGCGATGATTGATCCCATCATCAATGGTTGCTTCGCTATTGATCCTAGGATCTCAGGTACTTAGACTTTTTGAGCTTAGGAACCACTTTTCCATTCAAATAAATGCCTCGACTAGGTCGGAGTGGATCAGAGAATGGGCAGTACAGGTACTCTGTCTTTTTTGGACTAATTCGATACCCGAGCGACGTTTGATGCTCACTTATGATGGCTCCATCGTCAGTAAGGAATAACTGACGCAATCTAGGACTGCAATAAATAGCAGAGGACTTAAGACGTTTCCCTGGTGCACACCGACTTTAATTGGAAACTCTTCGTTGACTCCGGCGGGGCATCTTAATCTTGTCTTTGCTCCGTCAGGGTTTTGGAAGTCGTCGATGTCTCAGCGATCCTATATCAGATCTCTTGCTTGTCTGACAAATGCTTATACTTTGGATTGCCTCTGGGGTTGACTTACCCGCTACAAGCCCGTACAAGTACATCTAATGCTAGATATGTACTTAGTTCTCCCAGTTTTATTGCCGTGCAGCTGTCGGAACATGAACCGTCATAGCCATTTTTACTGGGTTATACGCAGGTCTTCTGTGCACGTGGCAGTACCAACTAAGTCGGTCAGCTTCGAGCTTTTCGACGATCGGTTTGCCGACTTTGCAGTATCCTTGGTCGTTAACAATGGAGCCTAAATAGTTGAATTTTTCGAGGTAGATTATGGAGAACAACGTAGTATGCCGTCCAATGTGATATTAGGAGAAGGACTTGTGGGATCGGAAAATGACAGCAAGCAATTTAGTGCCGGCTACGGCGTCATCATTCACAATGGCGCTGAAAGAGGAGGCAGGTTGTGTCGAGTTCCTCGGAGTCTTTTTTCAAAAGAAAGTCTTGAACGGTGTTAAATAGTAAGGGACTTTCGCGCTTCCCTGGTTGGAGCCACTGAAAATGCTTTCGATACTCCAGATGAACGTTTGACTTTTGTTGTTACTTCGTCATACCTGCCTTGGATCGTTGTTACGTAATTACGTCTCCGGAACTTTCGGAGTTCTTAAAGCTGTCAATATACATATGATCTCACAGTACTCTATCGAAATCCGTTTTGAAATCTATAAAGATAGCCACCATCATCCTTTCTCGCAGAGGTTCCAAGTAAACAATTTCTATTACGCTCTATAGACAATGTTCAGACTGACGCCATTCAAGAATCTCTTACTGAGTTAGGTGTTAAGGGACAAGTTAGTCGATGGATGGTAGTACCCATTATAGTGCTAAGAAAAAATACTAGAACTATGAACGAAGACTGTAAATAGAGAAGCTCCTCAGGATGGCGTAATATTTCCTCTATATGGCTCGTCATGGGTATGACCAAAATTTTGGTGGTTGTGAACGCGGACGATTTGGTATTTTTTTGTGTCAGGAAAGTTCCTCTTGGTGATGAGTCAATTCATGGAGAACGCTCTGGATAAAGTTCAGGGTCACGAACTGTGGTCTCGGGATAGATCCAGATAAAACTGAAATGATTGTCCTTCCTACAAAAAGCTAAGAGCAAGACTGGTGAAAAATCTTCCAACTTCCACCCAAAATACTGTTGTCTTTATGAAAAGAAAAAAGCCACCATCAAAGCCATTAATTCGGCTACCACATCATCCAAACTGGTAGAGCGATGCCAGAATGAACTCAACTCATTCTTATTCCTCATCTGGACTTCAGGATGTAAGGAGTTTGGAGGAACGAAAAAGCAGATCTGTCGGCCAGGCGCCGCTCAACCCTTGATGGACCTCTATCGGAAAGAGTCCACGTCCCTCTAGGAGTCGTCAAGGGTGCACTATCGCTTTTTAAAGTTGACCAGCCTCGAATGGAATCGGCTTACTAACTGTGCTCTATCAAGAAAGACATGAACCACTTATATCAAATCAAAAACAAATGAGCTACTAAGCCCAGATCAAGGCTGGATAGTGCAACAATCGAAGCAATAAGCACAGGGGACTGACCAATAGGAGACCATGCAGTCCAGATAGGTATCACGTTCTGTTGTAGCCGCAGAGTTAATAGCGGGAAGTGGACTATCTATTTCATTTTCTCTGCAGATGTCTGGCTCTGGCGGGGACGAGACAGCCTCCATTAGGTCCTTTGTGCCCCTAACTGGTTTTAATCCTCGTATCTCGTTTCATATTTGAAACTGTCCCCTCAAACTGTGAGGCTACACGTGTTGTAGCATCAAAACGGTGCATCAAAGCACTAAGTGGGTTTTCGTGGTATGAAAACCAGCACTCCACCCTAAAATAAAAATATTTGGCACAGGCAGCCCACTTACGGCTTAAGCCTAGCCTGGCTAGTCCAATGCACTTTTTATTTCGAATTCATGACTTCTCCCTGCTCGACAAAAACGCTTAAAACTAGCTTAACTAACTGTGTTATAAGCTGACTTACTGGCCCCATGCAGGTGCATGTCTAGCCAGAGCCCAAGGTATCTGACTACACTTCGACACGCTTTCCCAATTCTTTCTGAAATCCGCAGAGGCCGCATATAACGACGTTTAAACAGGATGGTTTCCGACTTCTAGAAGTGGATCTTCAGCTTCCAGTCATCGCAATATCGCTTGACCTTCAAGAGTATTGGAATAACCTCGATCTTTAAACCTGACAAAAGCCCTCTGCGTACGCTATGTCACGGTGAAGAGATCTTTAAGAGGATCGGAGGATTAACCGAACTCTCTTGGAGACCATTTTTAATATAAAACGTACCAGCAGAAGTCAGATTGCCATTTTTCACAATGAACTGTCTGTCTACTGGTGACCATATTAGAAGGAACAGCAGTGGTTTGCTTATGTCCAGCCTGTTCAACTTGCAGAAGGGTCCTTTTAGCCATACGGTACCAAAGGCCTTCTCCAAGTCAACCAGGCAAGTACCCGTGCATTCTTGCTTTTCTTCCTTTAGATATCCGACACCAGTTTAGACGCGGCATGTATCATATCATGTCCCGTCTTGAAATCGAATTGGTTATCCGGAACAATATGCATGTCCTCAACCGACTTAGTCAGGGCCCTATAGATCACTTTTTCGAATACCTTGCTGATATTCGGAAGGAGACTTATCGACCGGAGATTCTCCGGATTGGAAGGGGTAAGGAAGTGCCACCACTGTCTTTCAATGCGCCGGATAATGTGCATTATTCAGCGTTAAGGTGGTGTAAATGTCCACCGCTCCTGGAGGGAGGTGTCGCAACGTTAGATATTCCGTCGATACCTGCGGATTTCTTCCTTCTCAATGAGTCAAAAAGATCGCTTGAAGTTCTGCCTTCGATATAAACGAGGGAAGTACCTCCTCATCGGCGATGACACTATTTGCCACTTTATCATCATTGAACTCGGTGAAACCGATGTTCTCTGACAGTCCAACCACTCGGCCCATGCAGACCACTTTCTTTATCCATAATCATGCCCGTTTCGAGAACTTTCCTTGCATCAATTGCTGAAGGGGTTTCATTTCGACACAAAATTCTTTTGAAATTACGTAGTTTCTGCAACCCAGCACTCATTTTTGGAATGAGTTAGAGCGTAAACAAGGCTCCAGCCTTGTTAGAGCGTAAAATGATCCATTTTCCACCACGGGGGCTTGACACTGCATTTCAACCGCGCCTCGAAAGAGCAAGCATTTCAAAAAGACTCCAAGAGATGACCCACCATTCCGATTGCGACTTAATTCCAGACAAGTGCTCCTTTACAATCTCCACCTACCAACGGCGCCCACTTTGATTTAAGGACAAAAAGACTTTGCTTCATAAAATGCCTGCTACTCAAAGTCAACCTTCATGGTGTTAGATAGATAGATAGCCTATCCAATGCACTCTGTCCTTGATTAATTATTTTTTTCATTTATCTTCTCTTTGCACAGGCAAATACCCTTCACCGACTTCTTCAGCAAAAAAAAAAAAAAAACCCAGTCAAGGACAAGACGGAGGAAAGGACCCCTCCTGAAGAACACTCATTTATTTCTACGAAATTAAATAAAAAAAAAAATGTGTAAGGAGATCAAAAAATAATTTTTTTCCACTCCTCCCAATTCAACCCCTAAGAAGGGTTGCAAATATTTGCTCGTAGACTTCGAGTATTTCGAAAAAAAACAAAACAGAAACGCAGAACCGAAAATAGCAGACAAACGTAGAAAGGGAAATGACCTTTCAAAAGAAAAAGAATATTCATGAGGCACATAACCTTGAACTCTCTCTCAAATTAAAAGCTCCCTCTCTGTCTAACTCTCTCTCTGGCGGCGCTTCCTTGCTCCCTCAGCCTTTTAGAACTTAGATAAACAAGCCCCAATTTGATTGACGCATTTGTTTTTGTTTTTAGCTCGAGACATAGGGGGAGGGGGTAGGGGCGGAGATTTTCTGTGTAATTAGGTGTTTCTTCTCGCAAATAAATAACGAAATCATAAAAATTCATCTCCAAATTAGATAAATTAAATATTAGCACTGTGTGTGCGCACGCTGGCGGGGGTGTCATGGTGTCAATGCGATGGAAAAGTCATCCCTGTGTAAGGCAGCCCACCTTAGCATGAATCAAGGACGTGCGCCTCCGTACACCCCTGCGAATGAAACTTCTCCCAGTGTTTGCATAGCGTTTCGTTTTTTTTTTTTCGTTTTTTTTTTTCAGGGTTGATGTAGAGCCGGTCTTCGTTTTATTTTGGACATCTGTGCGCGCGAAAGCTGGTTTTTGCTTTTAAGACAATTTAGCACTCTTTCAGGAATTGATGGTCGATAATGTCTTCCGATTATCGTCGCCATTGGTGGGTCATAATTGTTATTAATTAATTAGATACTAATCAGTAATCACTTTGGTGGATGCAAATTTTACGAGGGTTGAGCGAGAGTTGAATAAACTGCATCCGGGGAAACGGTTTTTTTTTTGCGTTTTACGCTAGGGTTCATGGTCACTTATGTGAGTGATTAACATTGAAATTGAATTCGTAGATTTGACAGCTACTACGAGTAGTTAGGCCGTCCGTCAGTTACTTCAACTTGACAGATCGGTAGAGGCAGCGCTGTACTTACATATAATGGCTAAAGAGGAACTTACTCTGACAGCGTTCTTGGGAACTGAGAAATTATCAAAAAGCTATGTAAGACAAGCTATAGACCAGCTGAACATAGATAGATACTTCGCTCTCGAACAGAACCGACACAAAACTAAGATTTAAGCGGGGGTGCTTAGTGCATAATTTAACGTTCCGGGCACCACTCAAAGAGCTCTACGATGAATTTCAGGGAATAAAAAACTTGCGACAGCTTAATTCCCTAATGATTCGATTATACCTCGCTCGCTGAAGGCCGTTGCCAAGCTGCTAAGGTACAGCAACAATCGGAGGAGTCGACGACTTTTAAGGAGCTCTTTCCTGCAGTGCGCCGTGGCTCAAGTGGTTAGTGCGTTGGATACTGAGCAGGAGGTTCGGCATTCAAATCCCAGAAACATCAAAAAGTTATTTCACGGTCCCACCTCTCGCGAATGTCTGACTAACGTCCGAGAGTAATACTGTCAAGAGAAAGCTTCTCAATTTGCCTTTCGGATATGGCTCTAAATTGTAGGCCCGTTCTATTTGTGTGAAAAAATATAACACGCACAACATGAATGATCGCGAGAAGCTAGGCCTTGGACCACATACGGTCGTTTGCGCCAAGAATTTGTATTTGTATTTGTAAGGTGCTTTCTGTCAGGCATGGGGTTTACTATCAACAAAGGGTTCTCTGCGTGCATACTTATAAAGACAACCGTTCTTAGCATATACGCCGATTGTATGTTTGAAGGAGCTTTCTACATTTACTACATTTCTATGGAGTACTCGTGAAAGACGAGGCATGGTCTTTCACCCCCGAAAGACGAGACGAGACAGGGGCTTTCACGAGTACGCCTCACTTTGCTCTGGATCGAGAGCTGAAGTCACCTCCTTTTTAGACCTATAAACTTATATCATAGGCAGCAATATTAGCCTTTGGCAAAGTGGCTTTTGGTACAACCCATAGCCTTGATAGCCTTGCCCGGCACTTATCGAACGACGTCGGCCTCCTGAATATGCCGTCGAACGCAATGACAGGATAACTTCGGCTTTTTGGCAAATTTAAGGTCGACTTTCCTTGTTTTTGGAGCTGGTTCCAGTTAAAATCTGAGCCAGTAATGACCACTCCAGTTTTCCGTCAGGTTTTCTTGCTCCTTCTCAGTAGAATAGATCGACATCTGCTCGGACAGCAAAGCAGCAATAAGCGCTACTACAAACCCCATGTCGAAATCGCGACTAGTAAGGGAATGCAAAATCAAACTGGATCTACTTGCCAGACGATGAAGGAGCATGTTACAGAGAACTGAATCCTGAAAAGGCAACAGGAGTTCAACAATTACTGGGCGCACACTTTTATGTCACCGTCCTGCAGCAGCTAGGTTAAGACAAAAGATACTGGGGTCCTCGGTGATACCAGACCTAACACACCTGAGAAAGATAGGAATCGGTGACATATTATAATTTGCCAGGCGCACACGACGCCTTCCCGATCACTACACGGCATAGTGCAGCTTATACTTCCATGTTCCCATGGAACTTCCAACACAATTCCCACACCACAACTAATCCTAAAAGTAAATTAGACTAGGGGAACACAACGGGCCCAATGGAGGCCTAAGTGAAGACCGCAAGCCCACCCTCTTAAACCAACCAACCAAGGGTAGTCCATCTTTTTGCTAAGAACCTTCATAGATGTTCTAAGCTTCTGTGAGACTATAATCAGCGTGGAGATTGTCTTGTCTTCACTTGCATTTATTGACAGATCGTCGGTACTGATTTCGTGAGTCCTGGTATTGTAAGCTCCTCATCACTGAAGCACCTACTCGGCTTTCTGCGAAAGATGGCGGAAATCCAATAAAATGGGAAATCAGGCTTTGCTGCATGTTGCGTCAAACTGCTCCAGTGGAATCTATTTTTACCCCACAAAAAGTTCAGGTGGACTTCTAACAGGTCGCTGATGAGAGGAAGAGCGCGCTCAGATTGTAACGCGTTTCAAGATCTCTTTAAGTCAAGCATTATTGGAGACTACCTCGATATAATGAACTTTAGTACAATGGACCTGGCGACGTAAATCTAAACGAGGACATCTTCTATCTTAATGCTGAAAAGACTCCAGTGCAACCGGATAAACAGGCCTTCGACAATATTTCAACTCCGTTCTAGAATTCACTGACTTACACGGCAACCTACAAAAACGTTTCAGAGCGAGCCCCATTGCAGTTTTGTACTTCTTGCAGATCTCTCAACCCGAGGAACACAATAGATCCACAGAGATCTGAGAGAAGCTCTGCAATTGTTACGCCAACAAGAAGTCAAACTCATCAATCACTGAGCCTCAGTTGTTTCTGATTCAAAACACTGACTCGTTCTAAAAGGAAAAAAATATTAATTAAGTCGTGACAAAATATGAAATTGACAACAAAGACATTAAGGATACGTATGTATGGCATGTAGGTATGACTGCCTACGATATATTGATACTACGCCTCGCCCGCTTAAACGTCAAAATAACCTGACTGAAGGAAAACAAAAAAAAAAGTTGAAAACAATATTTTTGAAATGTCACTGGCTGTCAGTCTTGTTTATGATTTTGTAAGAGAAGCACCCTTTTTTTATTGTTTTGTAAAATTGCAAATTTAAGAAAAGATTTATGAAGCCCAGTGGAATTTGTTTACGCCGGTTTAATGATTCAATAATTAGAAAATAGTTGAAGCTGTTTTTATGGGCTGTAAACAGCATCTGGACATATTTTGTTGCGCGTCGAAAACAACTAATTCCGACGACAAAACCACAAGGTCCGATATCTGGTGCCAAAGTACCAAAAATAGACTTCAACTATACACAAGTTGTATCTGTTTTCATGTGAGATTCTGAAGTACTTGAGAGCGGCATCATATACCACAAAGGAGATTACCATGGAACAAGCCAGTTACAAAGCAACTAGCAGAATTCAGTGTAGAAGGATCACAGACCTCTGGACCTCCATGACAAATGTTTGTACTCTTGTTAGGCCATGAGATACGAAAGATGAAGAACTACGACATTTATTCGGCTGCTTAGAGCAAGTACAGCGACTATTCGGTTGTGGAATTGAAGTCAGAGGAAGCCTTTGACTGTAGGTATGTAAGCGCATGGTACAGTAGGTTAGGTTAGGTTGTCTGTCCGCAGGAGAGTGACCAGTAAAAGTTTTCTGGCATGTTGACCCATAAGACAGTGTCCAGAGAGAACACCGACAACGCAGCTGATCTGTGATCGCTTTAGTTTGACCAACTCGGCACAACGTTTGTGGTCCAGCCCAGGCCAGATCTGTCTCGAGATGTATCACGTTGAGCCGTTTCCCATCTGAGGGTAGTCTTGCTAATAGCGTTCAGCTTTAGTAGATGCTTACATGTAGCTAGGGGCATACCTAGGGCTTGCCTATCAGGCAGGATGCCCCCATTATCCTAAACGCCCGACCTCTTCAACAAGACAAACTTTGATCTCGAATCACTACATGCCTAAAGCCAACGAATGGAAGCGTAAATCTTGCAGTCCACGCCACAACAAATGAATACGCAGAGGAGGTTCGAAGTCAAACCGCTCCAATTGCAAGTTTTGTCATCTCCCGAGTTGGACAAGGACTCTCCCGCCAACAGCAAGTATAAAAAACGAATGGTTGCAGTGTCATCAATGGCATGGTATGGCAAAAAGGAAAGTGCGCCACCAGAGGTGCATACACGGGGGCCAGTTGGTCCATTGTGTTTCCCTATTTATTCATGGTACCATATCTTTTCCTTTTATTCCCTCTATCGTATTATTGGCCATAAGCTCCGAGATAAGACGCAGTCACCTCTGGCTGCACAGGAGGTGTTGATTGTTTCTCTTACTTCAAGGTCTATTCTGCTTGTCAGAACACTAATAGGGATGGCTACTGATGTCTGAATGAATGTCTATGTATGGTACACCATAGTCCGTTGCTCTACCAAGATCAATTGATCTGTATCTTTGAAATATAGATCCGTGCTCATAGGAGATTTGCTTCCATCTCTAGGAGATTTGCTAAGGCGAACCTAGCTTTATAGCCGTGCTTCTTGTGAACTCATCTAGAGGAAAAGCAGTAACCATCACTTCAAGAAGTCATCAAAAATACAACCTCTAATGTGATTGGTATTATTAGGCAACTAGAATGAAAAAATCGCGCTCAAACCCGCACAGGAAGATGATGGCTGCTTACGAGATCTACGAGCAAAAGGGAAAAAAAGGAGTACCAATTTCTATAAAAGATGAGAGCATGAAAGAGACGCCCTGGGACTACTGAACCAACTTTGGAAAACTGTTTTTGAAACTGTCAGCGATGACGGCCGACATGATGTAAGGATAGCAAAACTCGAACAAAGCTGCTGGACCTTATGGCCTTCTAGCCGATCTATTCAATGCAGCAGGAGATGATTTGGTAAGCAGCATACGAGTACACCAAATGATTTGTAAAACATGGATGGGTTCGTTTTACCGATCCACAAAAAAAGTAGACACCCTGTACTGCACAAATTACAGAGGACGAAGTCTCATAAATACCGCTTACATTTTTGTTTGTCTTGTCAGCTGCTCTCGATAGCTTCTAAGACCTTTCGTCAACAACTTGATTGGTCATTATCAGTGGGATTGAAGGTTAAGAAAGTCTATCATTGATCACGTATTTACACTCCAATAGATCTTGGAGTAATTCCAGGGATCGCTATCCACCACCTTTTTATCACGTTCCCAATCGTTTATGACAGCATTTGTAGGGACCAGTTATAAAGGGTCATGTCTAATTTTGGCACCCCTGCCGAACTCGGTCATCTGTGAAGGGTGACGATGGGGAACGCACGCTACTCGGGTGCTGCAAGGTAGGTAATGACCTCACCGTGACCTTCGATGTGATAAAGGGATTTAGACAAGGTAATGCGCTGTCATGTGACTTCTTTAACATCATACTTGAAAGAAGTGTCCGAATCCCACAAGCCAACACCGGAGGCACAACTTTTCAAAAGTCTGCGCACTAGCGTACGCCGACGACATTGTCATAATTGGCAGAAAAAGCGGACTGTCACTGGTGCGTTCGCTAGTATCGAAACAGAAGCTGCCAAAATGGGTTTAGCTGAGGTAAAACCAAGTATATGCTGCCAACAAGTAGGGACACACTGCATCGGCGAATTAGACAGAACTTCACCTCGAGGTAGTAAGGGACTTTGTCTACCTTGACTCTGCTCGAAATTGAACGAAGAACAACTCTTGCCAATCGCTGTTTCTCTGGGCTGAGAAGGCAATTGAGTAGTAGGGCCCTATCTCGAAGGCCAAAGAAACTCTGTACAAGACCTTGATCATCCCAGTCCTACTTTACGGCGCTTAAGCATGGACTCTGTCGAAAGCGGATGAAGATATCCTTAGGCGTTTGGGTATATTCGGCGCCGTTTGCATTGACGGGCTTTGGAGGAGAAGATTCAGCGACGAAATTTACCAGTTGTACAGCGACATCGACCTGCGCATCAGTCGCCTAAGATGGCTACGGTATGTAAAACGAATGGACACCAATGCTTCGGCCCGCAGAGTCTTCGAATCTAACCCGGCGGGACAACGCAGTAGAGGACGACCTCGTCTAAGATGGCGCGCACTAGTAGATAGAGACCTCAACCAACTAGGAGTGCTCAACTGGAGGCAATTACCTAACGATCGGGCAACCTGGCGGGGCTTGTTGGTTGAGGACCAGGTTCACCCCGAACTGTTGCGCCACCTATGTAAGTGTTTCTGTGTATAAGCACTTGGAAAAAAAATATACCCGTATGTCCCCCATTTAAATTCCATTTCAGTATGAACTAAATTCATAAAGGAACCACCAAAGGTTATTCCTTTCCCAAGGCTGCAAAAAGTCATAGATCAAGTCAAGATCCAGAAGCTTACACAAACTACGAAGTTTAAGCTCATTTCTGACCTTATCTCTGACGATCTTCAAATATTTTATTTTTTTGGTGTGTTTTGCGTGCCATATTCAACCAAGCAAACAACGCCATACCACCCTCTTTTCGTAATCTTGATCAGGTCGTAAAAATTACGGGTTAACGCTCTTCTCAGCACAAGTCAAAAACCCTCTAATCTTTCATTTAAATAAGTCAATAATATGTAAAAACAACGACGACTCTTGTGAAAATTAAATCGCAAACACTCCGTTTAACTGCTAAACACAAAAAGCCACACTTGTGGTGTGGATTTGGATCCAAAAACCAAAAAACGAAAAAAAAACCAAAAAAAAAATAGGAGAAGAACAAGAATAAAGCAAAAGACATTGCGACGTATCTAGAATTTAAACAAATTATACGCAGTTCTAACCACCCCGACCGAGTTTAGACCAAGCAAACGTACCACCACCACCGCCTAAGGGAGCGGCGGCGGCGGTGGCGGTGGCAGTCAGAGGGAGATTCCCATAAGCACTTCACACCACACCACACCATACCATACCATACCATACCCGACTCTATTAGCGTTGCGCCAACGACATTGTCGCCGTCGTCGTTGTCGCTTATATGGGTTTTTGTCGGCTGTTTTATATTTTTGTATTTTTGTGAGTGGCTTGGCCTTGAAAACGTCTATTAACCTGAGCGCGAATCACTGATAGCAGCGCTCTGTATAGTGGTATGTTGTATCTGTATCTCGCTTACAATAAGAGAGCGACAGTCCACGTTGTGAATGAGATTATGCCGCGCCGGTCACAACTAAATCCATTAAGCAACAAAAACTAAATCTAATGACAACAAAATTTTATTATTGCTCTACGCTAGTGTACGTGTATCTATTCCATGAAAGTATCGGAGTATCTCTCATCCATCTCTCAGCAAATGCGATGTAACACACATTAAAGGGCGTATAAGGGTTGGGGGGTTGGGGGGTTGGAACTTACAACACGAGAGAGGGTATTAAATTAAATAACGCCTTACAATGGCACACCACAACAATAGCGCGAGAAATATTGTAAATCATGACGCTAACACGAGTGTACATTGATACCACGAAGCGTACTGCTATACTTGAGCTGAAATAGAAACTGAAATAGAATCTATCTGCGCGTTTAATTACAGTTTCTAGAGCAAAGTTTTGCGTTTCAATCAATTTTTTGTCTTCAATTGAACTGATTCGAATGCGATGATTGTTCGGTTAGGTGGTTTGTTTGTTTTTTTTTTTTCCGCTATTGTTGTTGTTGATGATTCGAAAATGAGGTGATGGGGGCGCAGTTGGAAGTACCTAAACACACAGAGACGCAGGGAGGGAGGATAACTATTTTTAGGCTTTCCCAATAAGTCGTATTTACTTTGGATCAGATTGCATGCGATGGTGAAATAGTGATAGTTTGCAGTGCGTCACAGCGTTCTAGGTCTTAATAATTCCCGGAGATATGACATACTCATCACCGACCGAAAGTGGGAACCTGCTGTTCCTTTTAAAAGGAAATGATTAACAGCAAACATGTGCCCAGTTTCCGTGGAGAATGAATTGCAAAACACGTCCAAACGAGAACTTGATCTTAATTTCTACTCTTACACGAATAATTGTGCATAAAATTCCTTAATTTCGGCTGACATAAGCCCCCAAAAATTTAAGGACGAATTACTCTGATGGATAGCCCGCCAAAATTTTCGAAAAATGCTCGACATACCTCGCGCAACCCCCCGTTTCTATCCTTCAACTATCGCTGTATCTTACGAGGATTTTCCCTATTTTTTTGGAAGAAATCATAAATTTCCAACTATCGGACCTTCGCTAAAGAAAACATAAATTTCGCAAATACTCGTATCTACACTTTTCTACCAAACCAACAAGGATTTCTTAAGGGCGCTCTGTGCGCATTGAAAGACGTAAGTATTCCAAAAAATTTTCGTATAGAATCATCTGACTTAAGCTCCAGGCTCTTGGATTTAAAACTGGTTTTATAACGTCTATTAAAACTTTTTTAGAGGAGTGACAAAAGGAAGATAAGATTTTCTACATCTGACTCTTTGAAAGCTACTTCTGGAGTCCCTCAAGGCAGCCACCTTGGTCCTATACTGTTAATGTTTGGCAATTCATGATTTTGAGTGCATCTTGAAAGAATTTTACCGTACGTATTGTACGTATCATCTCTCGCTGATTCTTGCTCACTGTAAGATGACTTGAGCACGTTCTTAACCTAGCGGAGATAGGTTAATAGGATCGCAACTTATTGTCCACAAGAGTTGACATATTCCCTGGCCAAAGAGGGGCAACATCAATGCGGAAGAATAAGAAAAAAAATCTCAAGACGTCCCCCAGTTCAACGTTACGTAAATCTTTTAGCGCGATGAAGTAGTGACTACCACTAGCCTTAAGTCTTTACTCTCCAGACCGTGACGAAGGTGCGACGAGATTCGATTTATTCTTCGTCCCTGCAGCTTCTACAAGAGTCATTGTGAATACCAATGACACTGTGCCCAGTTGGGTCACCAAAATTGGCACTGCGGCTGAGTATAAACAGAACCCTCTTCAGAGCCCAAAGACTGGTCAAAGGGTTGTTGCTAGAGAACATGTATCTAAATTGGTAGATATACTAGCTCCTTTTACAGCTTCATTTTCAAAATTTGAGCTAAGTGTCTAAAGAGAGGACGCCATCCAGATATAGCTTGCAGAACTTTAACGTCAGACCGGGTGTCAACATACAGGGTAATAATCTTCCTACAAATTCAAATACTTGGAATTACAGACCGTGTGGTCCGGGACCGTGAAATAACTTTTTGGTGTTTTTTGGGACTCGAACCTCGAACCTAAGTTAACCAACGCACTAACCACTAAGTCACGGCGCAGAATAATCTTCCTGCAAATTTGTTATGTAATTTGTAATGTAATTTCGCTGCCTTATTAGGAATCCTATAGAAGCGGTTACCACATCGAAGCTTATAGAAGACTCCAGCCCCAGTACTAATGCCCAGCTTCTCATTTCTTAAGAAACTCCGACTTGTCTAGTCGCTTTTATCAAGAATTTCAACGATGAACCTCTTAAACTATGTATCTGGCACACCCCACTACGACAAGATTCATGGGTTGAGGATGGGTGCTGCTGATCGTAACTCCGCCTTCAGAATTGCAGCCTTCGCAGATCTACAGTCGATCTTAGAGATCCAGTAATTCATATACAGACTCCCCTCTGGTTTCTGTTGAGGTCAAAAAGGTGGCACTTCTTCTCAAAAGCCTTCCGCCAGAATCTAAAGCCCGCCGAATATTCGGCCTAAAACCCCTTTTATCGACATTCTCTTTTCAAGATACATTCTTTTGGTTCTGCGATTAGCGTATGATTCAAGTCTTATCATAGGATGCTGAGTTGGTGATTTCTAGACCCGAGGAGGCAGATTGTTGACTCAAACTCAGGCCACGAAGGCTACCAACATATGAGTAACAATTGCAACCTAAATACTTTCGCTTAAGCACACAAACAAGTTGTTTTCCTAACTCGTATTCAAAGGAATGAGTGTCCTAATGATCTACTGTACGTCACGGCACTTTTCTGCAGCTGCATGTCTTAATTGTTATCTGGAAAAAAAAAATCTTATCTTTAACTACGTCTGCCTCACATTAACAAAAGACGCATATTTATCTACAAAAGATTCGTAAATTATTAGATTAATTAAAATAAATTAGATTGTGATTAGAGTGATATGCATTTGCAGCATGTGCAGAGTGTGCTTGATTTGGTTTCAAAGAGCGGTCTGCTCGCGACCTTTAAGCGCCTTTATTTGGATTAATTTTTAATCGCAGATACTTTTTTCTTTAAGATTCTGTCAAAAATTAGCGAGTTATTTATCTGCTGGATTATGTCAATCATCCTTCTCAAAAATTATAAGTGCTACCGAGGCTAGGTTGACGTTTACAAATGTGATGATCATGCAAATTAGCACCACATCCTTCCCTCAGGTCCTGCTAGATATGTAGCTATCACGATGTAACGAATTTAACTGTAGGTATAAAGCTGAAACCGCATTCCTTGGCAAACACATCTGTGTGAGCAGAAATACATACATATGTTCACCCGATATCTTGCAAGATTTAGAAGGAAGACGGGGAGAATTCTCTTGATGGAATCAATGCTGCAGTCTGCAGTTAGCCTGACGGATGTCTTATAGAAGCTACTTCGATATATTTGGAGGTCAGGCTATGACGGAGTCAGTTTGTAGAAAATATGACGAAAAAAATTGAATTGAAGCCTTGAATATGGAAAATTTTACTATTAGCGCCCTTAGCAAGGACATTAACCCTAAGATCTTCACTTGAAATGTTTGAAGCTTTAACAGATCACCTCCAGCCAACCTATCAGCGGAGACCCTAGACTGCTTCAAGGCAGACATCACTGCCATCGAAGATGTGTTATGCAATGAGCTGGGCAGGAAGACGACGAAAACTTATCGAAGCAGCGCTTATTTGGATGGATTTGTCATCAGGGATAGACTTGGCAAGAAGTCTTGAGCTTGAGACAAATTTTAGTTACATACTCGTATGCCTTATATGCGCGTAGTGAGAGACGATGCTGCCAAAGAAAGCTTCTTACGAGCTCCTCGGTAGGACTGTCGAATTCTATGAGAAAATTAGAAGAAAATAATGCGTCTTTGGAAAATATGGCCTAAACTGTCCAACATCCGTTAAAGGATTTTACGGTGGGACGAAGTATGATCGTAGCGAGCACGCGATTCCCGCATCTTGACATTCACAAGGCGGTTTTCCGGTACCATGATCAGTTTACGACGAGCCAGATTGATCACATTCCGATCGACATAGTCCACACTTTCAGTTTCTTGGACATCTGCGCATTTGAAGAAGCGCTTATGAGCTCGGAAAACTACCTGATTGTGGGTAAGGTTCGCATGCCTCAATCCGGAAGAAACGAACAGACTATCGTCGGGAAAGTACTCTGAAAAAGGTGAAAGTCGAACAGCTGTACTCCGAAGAGACCGTCAGGAACTTTGGGGATCGTGTGTCTTTTTATCTGGAGGAGTACAGTGTCGCCAGCATCAGGTACGGAAGACTGCATCCATGGTTTGGCGAAGAAAGCCATCGAGCGTATGCAGGCATGTAGCAAAACAAGTTGCCTACAGTGAACGCTGGTTCGAGCTGGAACCAGCTAATTGGCGACAGTGTTAGACGTGGTACCATTATTCTAAGTGGAAACCAATAGGCCCCCGTGTCGAGATCCCCGCACTCGTCGAAGTACACAATCTAGAGTTGCTCGCTAGATCTTTGGTCAGAGATGAAAGGAGGAACTACGATTTTTTCGAAGGAGAGAGTATGAAGAGCCCGTAGTCGAATGGTTGCAGAGTCATTACTGCAGGAACTTCAATGACGAGTTGTACAGATTGTACAACGGCAATCATCGACCTAGTCAAAGAGGTTGGAATTCACCGTCTAAGATTTTTTTTTGTCGGGTAAGGAAACACTCCACTGGAGCACTCAGATGCAACTAATCCATTCTACTACCAGGAAGCAAGACCCAGCATTAGAATTTCTTCATCTTTCAGAGAAAACCGAGAAGGCACTTCAGCGATGCACAGCTTACAGTATCAGCAGTCACCACATCAGCACCGAAGATCTGCCACCTGATCCGAGCAAAGGCAGGACAATAACAAGGGAAGTGATCTAAAGTTTCGTCGCCTCCTCCGCCAGCGTCGCAGACAGTAGTGTCTCTTAAGCAACAAAAGGGAAATGTCCCGTGAGAACGCTTATAAACGCTTTCTGCTGAAGGACAGACTTTCTGCTGAATGCCGCTGATTTCTTATAAACGTTCGGGAGCAGTCATTTAGTCCACCTGCATCCCGGCCACAATTGTGTTCATGAGGGACCCAATCGTCAATACAGGCTCTGACCGACGTCGCGGGAAGACCTTAAACGAAAAGACATCAGAGCTCCGTTTCGTAGAGTCTTCAAATTTACACCAGATGAACGGCACGGCCAGGGAGGACTACATCCAAGGCAGGGTACGCAATTGAAAACACATTCCAATCAACTTGGCTTATATAACTGGACACAACTGGCTAGAGATCTACCTGGTTAGTTGGCAAGGAATCTTGGTTGAGACGTTTGTCTACTCGGCACTTAGTGATCCTGTGGCTTAAAAATCTCGATGCCAGTTTTGCTGTGGAGGGACACACCCACTAAGAAATACTCACAAAACGCGATACAAACTGACGAACGATATTCGTTGAAGCATGGACTGACATTCTCAACAAACATCAGAAACCCTTTGGACGACAATTCACTTACTCCAGGCCTTCTGTCAATACGTTGAAGGTCAACAAGACCTTTCCCCCGACGTCATTCGGATAGATCAGCCACATCTCTTGACCAGTTCCATTCAAGATCACTCGGTCGTGATCCCAAATCACCCGAAAGGGCACATGTGTCATTATCCCAATCACGCACGTAACACGTCAAAATCCAATCTATCAATTCCAATGCCATACTACATGTCAAGCACAAAAAAATCATCCGAGGTCCATTCCATCAGACTTCACTACCAGTAGCTCATCGGTGATCACCCCCAGAACCGGAAATAAGTAGTTTTACGGTTTCAAATTTCATCAAGTTTTTGCTTGGCACGCCTCCATCTCGGTTACAAAGCAGCACTTATCTGCCAGATTCTTCCATTCTCCTTTGATTCCATTCTCTACTACGGATGTACAATAACCTCTGGGCCTGACCTGCTGCCCAGTGGATTCCATAGAAATTCAAATTTTCATTCATAAACACACAACAACGCCACATCGTTCCATTGATAAGGCGACAAAGTGCGATTGTCATGCTATCATTCACTCTGAATCTCCGCCACTCTCAAACCCTCGGACATACTAGGAGTGTACAGCTAGTCTGTTATCAGTATTTTTGCGTGCGCAGTATCTATGAAATTAATACGTTACAACACACAAATGGTGGGATACTTCATTTCTGATTGAAAATGACAGGCGACAAAGCGGAAACTGTCACCGAGCACTCGCTCACTTTGCCAGCACTCAAATCACAGAGATATCATGTTCCTTCGTGAGATAGCTTCTTTTTGGCACCTAATCTCCCCCTCCCTCCGTGTATCAGTGTAAGAGTCCTCTATGTACTTCCTTTCACTCTGCAGGAGTGCATTAACAGATTGGTTTCAGAGAAAAACTACCCGGTATCGTGTCAGTTGGAAGGAGGTAATGGTGCAGTCCTTTAGTCATCAAAGAAAATCATCCGGCATAATTTTCACTTTTAATTCAGACCGACAGATAAACATCACACGATGTGTGCAACTTTGTTGCCGAAAGATCTCTCGACAGAAGATACTTTGCTTTGCTGGTGCTCGCTGTGTGTTAAGAGATGATTTTCTTGTTAATTGCAAAAGTAGTTCAGAGCTGTGTGGAGGGTGAACCAAGCGTGTAACATGTTCACATGTTACTTACACGAGTGAGGAAGTGGTACTAGATACATTTTGTACATTTCTATGACATGTGTCATGCGACTGAGTGTTGGACTTTATCCAAGTCTTGGATTCAGTCATTGAAAATTGGCCGAGCGAGGGCGAGAACAGCCCTCTTCACAAAAATACTCGTGTGTTAAACAATTTTCCGCCGTGCGTTTGTTGGCGCAATGAGTCATTTGTTTTCGCTTCGTTTGTGGACATGGTACGGTTAGTTTTTGGATTTAGCGCGCACTGAAAATGTATGGATGAGTCCATAGAATTCATTCGACCTTTTTCGCAATGTGCGACAAAAATTTATATGTTCTATCCACCACACACTACGCAACAAAATATCGCCTCGTTATGGAGCATCCTTTATTTCAGCCTCGCCGTCGTCTTCTTACCCTTGACTGTGGGAAAACTAAGTATTTGCCACCGCCAAAGATATGACCGCCATCCCCCGAGAAGTTGAAGAAGATGAATACTCGTGAAGACTTGTTTGAGTACCACAACTCAAGTGACTTGTCGGATGTAAAAGTGGGCGAAAACTAATAGGGATAAGGGGGACAGGAGTAAAGATCATTCAAATCCACCCCGTTGCATTGAGGAAACCGATAATGGGCTCCCTACTTAGCTCCGCAAACTCTATTAGATTGTCAAAGAAGGGTTTACCTAATGAGCGCTGCCTCTTGTGTTCGGTTCAAGTAGTATTTGGGCCACATTAGGCTAGACATGACACAGTTCCGCTCCTCCTGCCATCTACAAGATGCGGAAAGATTCTACCCCTAAGGACCCCCAACGCAACGTTTACCGCCTCCGCCTCCGAATCGTCACGGGCAGATCCCCGCCGACAGTGTCAACAGGCAGTTTATCTGGCTTGCCTTGCGCAGGAGAGGTATACCCCATAAACTAATAGCTATTATCAAAGCAACTTATGATGGGTCTAAGTGCCACGTTTTGCATAAAGGAAAGCTGTCAGAGGAATTCGAGATCCAAAGTGGGGTTCGACAAGGTTGCATTCTATCGCCGATACTTTTTTTGTTGGTGATTAGCGATGTGCTTCGTGCAGCCTTGTCTACTGGAAGCGGAGGAATTCGTTGGACTCTTTCAACTCAACTTAAGCATCTTGACTACGCTGACGACGTTTGTCTACTCTCTCACAGGATTATGGATCTGCACCAAATGACAGCAAGTGTGGAGAGGGAGGCAAATGTCGTGGGGTTGAAGATTAATACTGCCAAAACCTAAATCATCAATCTCGGCACTTCCTCAACAACTCAAGTTAACATTGCTGGACAACCGGTAGAGAAAGTAGAGAGCTTCCAATATCTTGGGAGTATGGTCTCGACCGAAGGTGGAACCGAACAGGATATTGTCAACCGAATCGGCAAAGCAAAGTCTGCGTTTGGAATGTTGTCCAAGATATGGCGAAGCAATGCAATCAGCTTAAACACCAAGCTGCGACTGTTCCGTTCTAATGTTGAATCCGTGCTGTTGTATGGGTGCAGCACTTGGAAGGTGACCTCCATTATCACAAAAAAACTACAAACGTTCGTCAATAGGTGCTTACGTAACATCTTAAGGGTTTTCTGGCCTAACCGTATCTCTAACGAACATCTTTACCAGAGAACGGGTCAGGAACCAATAGGCAGAACTATCCAACGACGGAAGTGGCAGTGGATTGGTCACACACTCCGAAAAGGCGACAGTTCCATTGCAAAATACGCAATGCAGTGGAATCCGTTAACACAAGATGGTAGAAGAGCGGGTCGACCTAAAAACACATGGCGCAGAACAGTTGAGGAGGAGTCACGGCAATTGGGGAAGAGTTGGAGAGAGCTGAAGCTCATTGCCAGGAACCGTACACGATGGCGCGTAGGCGTAGTTGAGGCCCTAGGACCATGGGGATGACAGACTTTTCATGCTTTGGCTTCTAGCACATAACACCTCCAAAGGACACCATCTATGAAGTCTACAAACACAAGCCATGGACTAGTTACAATTTTTGCATTTCTTACAAGTTTACCACTAAATACGAGTAAAAACTTTTTTTTTCTTTTTGTCATATTGAGTACACTGTTCGTTAAAAATTTAGATCATCTACCAACCTGAACGAAAACAGAAAATCTGTAAGTAATGCCAAATCGCCTGTTTTTGCACTTCGGCACCACACTGTGTTGTTTAGAAAATTAGGACGCGTAAGGTACCCAAATATGCCACAGGAATTCAATGATGAATTCGTTTCAAGGTAAACAAGATTTGCGTTTTAAGAAAAGCCTACTGTATGAACCATCCCATAAGTGTGTCGCATTCCTTAGCACGCACTAGCCATCCAATCGTGTTACTTATCACCTTATGCGGATTGCGCGTTAATTTTTTTTCTAAACAACAACAAATAAATGTTACATTCTGCGATTATCTTATGTTTATATTCTAATCTGTACCTAATCAAAAGTAGGTTCTCCGCTTTATTTATTTTTAAACTTCGCCGCACGCAAGTTTATTTTCTGTTTTTGACAACAGTTTGACAGATTTCAATGGTTACGACGACGAAAGCTTTGGTGCTTTGGTATCACGGAACCAAACAACCTTCACATTTATTTTCATATGGCTGCGTATTACAGTTACATACGCGTTTGACAAAAAAAAAAACAAATAACACTTTCAATGCGATTTAAATAAAAACAATCCTTGACCTCGTTCAATACCCAAGGACGATGGTAATTTCCTCATACCCACCGAAGTTGTAAATTATGATTCATACGTGCTATTCTGCGATAAAAAAAAAAATAGGGTACGTCCCGCTTGAGTGTGGTAGTCGATGTAAGGAGGGTGAGCAGTGTATCAGTAGATAGTTGTAGAAAATTCTCAAAAAACACTCACCAACCGTGGATATCCTTAAGAATCTACAGAATTCTTAAAAACGTTCCCGACGAATGAAAAAAATCCTTTTTCACAGTATTTTTGTTAATTTTTTACGCTGGATATGAATAAGCTAAACTTTTAGAATGAACACACATACGAACACAGAAAGGAAAGCTTAATGAACACAAGCACATGAATATACTTTAAGCTTACTGCCTACATTTATATATTTTTCTATGAACACAACACTAAAGAACACATACAACTAGATACGATACACCGGGCGGCGGCGGCGGTGCACAAGGACACAAGGACGCGTTGCTATTGGCTTTTGCTAGTATTAGTGTAATGTATAGACGTCCCTATCTGGAAGGGATACTTAAAAAAGCGAATAACAAATTACAAACCGGGGAGCGGAGAGAAGGATGAAAAATCCTTCGATTTGAATCCTTCGTTTTGGTTTTTTTTTTATTTTTGGATTTGCACTTCGATGTCGAGAGTAAATGGATTCAGTTACACGGCAATTTGACAGTAGAACGGTTAATTAATTGACTAATGAACACAATAACCGAACTGTCATCTTTAAGGATTTTCGCGTTAACTAGGACGAATACGTATTTTGTTGAGGTGTCAACAAAAGTATATTCAAGGAAGTACTAAAAGCTAACAACGCAGTTGCCAACGAAAAAGTTGCTTTAGGATGGGATTGAGGGAAAGGCTTTTAGTTTTGGTTCTCAGGAAAAGATGGCGCTGAATTCAAGCGGATACTTCATTGGAAAATTTTTACGCAAGTGGACTCAACGAATGTCTCCTAAGATAAAACCAACCAACTCAGCAGCTCTTGCTAGGACTCGCTTGAAAGAATTCTGGCGAAGGGACTCTGAAACTCTCTTTCGAAACACGACTTCCCCAGGCGGATATAAACGATGATTGTGACACGTGAGAAGGAAGGAATCCACACACGTAGACTTGGATTTTGAAAGGAAATTCGACTAATGTGCGTAATGACTGATTTGAATACAAATCTTTGTATCTATCGCTTGAATATTCTTAGATCCACGACAGACGTTTTCAAGCTTGCGCTACCGTCTAAAGGGTGTTTTGTTAAAAGTGTCACAATCGATAGCGATTGCCTCCAATAGGCTCACTCGTGTCAATTTACGCACTTTATTTGACATTTGTATTCAGTGTAGTTTGGCAAATTATCATTGAACGTTTTGCGTTTGAGCAACGCCTACAAATTGTGGAAATTTACTTTAAAAATCGGTTGTTCTGTTCGTCAGAGTCATGGAGAGCACTTCGTGATCCACATAATTGGCCATTGAAGCGGTTCGAAGAATTGTCGATAGATTCCGTACAAATTGTTTCGCTACATGGCAACAGCAAGGCGCGTAGAAATGTGCGTAACGTAGAGAGTATTGCGTACTGTTAGGAAAAGTGGGGCTTATGATCTGAATTTGTCTAGCAAATTGGACTCTGTCCGCCTACTACGTGGAAAATTATGCGAAAAGGTCTTGGGCTACATCAAAGGCTCAAAGTCACAAGAATATTATTTGCGACTAATGTTCAGGGATTAGGCTCAATAGAGCAAAATGATCCTCTGTTTTACTCAACAATTTTGTTCAGTGATGACCCTTATTCTTGGCTTAGTGATCGTGAGACTAATCCTGAGGCTACTCAGCAGAGTCCATTACATTCAGAAAAATACACCATAATCGTTGGAGCTATCATCCGACTTAATGCTTTCGTTACGAAACCGGACTGCGCATTTCATCGTCAACGTTACGCTACGAAAAGATGATAACCAATTATTTGCTTCCAAATTCGAAAGAAATGGATCTTAAAGGCATGTGGTTCCAACAGGATGGTACTACGGCAGCATAGCGCCTGAAACATAATTGAAACCAAATTTCGGCGAAAGCTTATTTCGAGAAATCAAGAACCGCCTGCGCATCCTTTCAGGCTTTCTTACAGTGTGCGCTTGAAGTAAAAGATACCCCGATCTTACCCCGGGGGAAAGGCTTAAGGAGCACCTCAGGAAACTGGGCGTTGAGCAAAATGGAGACTGCAGATTCTGCGGAGATGTTGCGAAAACCCCAGGGCACCTTCTTAAGGATTGTGGAGCATTGATCCACAAAAGAAGAAAAAAACCTGGATGCCTACCAACTATTAGAAGAATATTTACCATTCTTAGGTCCACTTCAGATACTCGGATTCATCAAGGAAATCGGACTGAAGGAGTAGAGCTCCAAGTCGGGTTGGCACAATAGATCTACAAAGATCGCAGTGCGCCTACACCCTTTTAAGCAATCTGCAATCTCTTTTCCGAGAAATGGACGAGAATGACTCCCGTGTCTTTTATCAGGGCTTCCATCGACGATTGGATTTTTTACGAACACAAGTGTGTGATAGCTCCCCAGATACAGGGAGACTAAACAAATGGTTCCAGATGCCAGTAAGGAGTCCTTATTGACTTTCTTCTTTTCTGTGAAAACTAGTTGGCAACGAACTTCTTCTGGAAACAGGGAGCAACGAATGCGTGCTTGAAGATAAATCTCCGATGTCCTAAAATTCTCTCAACAACAACTTAGTAACGTAGGCCAAATGCTGTAGTCTCAGCACCTATCCGACCAATAGTGCGTTGATCCTTTTTATAAGGAAACATAAAGTTCCTTGTTTCAATCGCCTGAAGCTAAGAGGACTTTTAATCTCCCGACTACCGCTGACTATTTAGGACTAAACCTTGGTCGAAAGCTCAACTGAAGGAAAATTACCATTGAGCGCCCCAGGATGACTCTGGTTGCGCTATACTGCTGCAAAAGTGCAGCGTGAATGGGGTGTACAGTCGAACATTATACACAGAACCGCCCTCAAGAGAAAGACTTTCCTAGAATTACTAATACTTTTCCAACCAGTTTCTCAGTACTAGCTTATCAGGCAGCTAGTCAGTGATGGTTAAAGGATGCCGGTGCATCGGTAAGATCCTGCCATGTCCAGTGCATTACATATTCTCTCCATTGCTGGGAGTCTCTCAGTCTTAGAGCTGAGCTGGTAACCATCTTTCTGCCCACGATTTCGATCGGAAGGTGGTGCAAAATGGCCGTCATTGCACCAGTACGACTTATGGTAGCTTGGTAGATAGAAGTGGTGACTGGGTTTGCCTAGAGTTCGTTGTCTGGCCCTGGCTAGTGTCGGACGGTTTCTTCTTCAGTTGCGATATTGCAGCTGCGACAGTGTGTGCTATATGGAATTCCTAGTTTGGCTGCGTTCACTCTTCGTTAGCTTTGTTATAGCTTGGGTACATCTTTCTGGATGTGACGCCAGCCTAGTCCATTTGAGATTGGCTTTCGAAGGAAGATTAAGGAAATATTAGCCTTAATTGCCCCGAGCAAGATGTAACTTAGTTCCGCAAATGAGGCTGAGCCTAGCCTGATCAGTTCTTCAGCATGCTCGTACGACTTACACGGTTACAAATTTTTAGTTGGCAACCACTCGCAGAGAAAGTCGGTTCATCAGTTTATGATGCAATTGTCGGTATAAAAAGTCAGGAGAGTGGGCAGACAGATTTCGGACACCACAGTTTGGTAAAAATTTGTAGCTCGAAAATTAAGGCTAATTAAGGACTTGATGGCACAGTTTTGAGTGAACTAACAACGAAGAATTACAATTAGAACAGTATGCTTCTATTCTACAAGGTCAGGACCGTTTCTGCAGTCTTTAGTTCATAAATTTCGAGCTACAGAGGAGTTTAGAGAATTATGTTAGCCACAAGTCTTAAGGTTATCGTTGGTTGTTGCCTTAAAATAAAGCAGAGACGAACTCTATGAAGACTTGGAACCATTTCAGAATCCTTTCAGCTTATTGCATTAAAACGGGCAGTTTTCTTCGATCGAGCCTACTAATGAAAGTTTTTCAAAAATTTGACCTTTTGTTCTAACAGAATACAACTTTTCGATGTTTGACTAAACGGGGTCCTTGGCGAATCTGTATAGTTGTCCCAATCTTCCAATTGTACACCCATGACGTAGGTAATATCGTCACAGTCTAAAAAATTCACTAGCTTTAGCTGAGTTCCAATAGATAATTCCAATTTTCTAATCGATATTTTCGGGATTTTCACATGATAAAAATTCAATTCATTAATTTTTCAAAATTTACTTGGCGACTATCTTATCTTTCGGTGTCTTGATTATGATAAAGATATCTGAATAGATCTGACATTGGTTTGGATACACGTGCCATTTCCGGAAAAGTCGGACAATTCAAGGTTCAGACGCAATATCAGATAAGCTTACCAAAACACTTTTTTTTTTTTAATTTATTGATTTCCTAAATTTCGTAATATCCCACGGGGAAGAGAAAAGTATTCATTACGATTATGTATATGTATATATCTAATCTCAAAGTAGGGCTGATGATATTATTTCCCAGCAAACAGAAGGGTTCGTCAGCTACATGGACAGTTTTTATTTACAGGGGATTCCCCTGGTTTCTTTGAATGTTTTCTTTTCTTCTCGATGTAAACTTTGTAAACTTGCATATGTGGGGCAAGGAACCTCGAATGTATATTTTTTTGGGTTCTTTTTTTGCTTTGATGGAGGAATTTAAAAAAATATGGGCAATTGGCTCTCCGGAATCATTGAACTTAGAGGTTGATACAACTAAACCGAGATAACGTGTCTAAAGTGCCAAACGTCATCCCAGGACACTGATGGCTCTGTTGTTGGTGCACTTCTAAAGGTCTCCTTTCCTGTGGTTCGGATAGACGATACTGACGTCTCGTTCTTGGGGCATATTTCATTCTATCATATTTGACAGATAAAATGGTGTATACTACTCACTACGTCATGCCCCAAGCTCAAGGAGCCTTGTACAAAATTAGCTTAAAGGTTCTGTCAGAATCTAGACACTGCTATCCCCACTTTCGAGTAATGTTAGAGTTGGTCGTCACCGTCCAGGTCGAATGGTTCATTCTGCTGACAGCGATCTTTCATATCTTCAGTACCGAATGTGGTTCTTCTGAAAAATTTCTAAGTTCGTCTCTGCAGATTTGACTTCGAGCATTACAAACTTGGAATGCTCTTCGTAATTTTTCTTAAAAGAATGATACCTCTGCACTCATACGTTTCTTTTAACTCAAGATCTTTGCATAGACCACCTATTAGAGAAGTCCGAGTTCTTCTCTTCTCTTTTCTCATAGATCCCCCAACTAGCTGATGTGGTCTTCGCAGCGTTTTTTTGGACGGTTTTTGTGTTACTGCATGGCTTCTTGCGAGATGACTTTGGGTGGGAACTGTTGCCTAGCAAATCAATTGCTTATCGAGCCAGGTCGCTGCGGCCTGTTGGACTCACGTGTCATCCAGGTCCACGGTGTTCAATTGAGGGGACAGGAATCTTGCTATCATGGTACAGAAGTGTAAGTTATTCACGGTTAGAGTACTACCGACGTCTTGTTTGGAAAAATTATGGTCCAAGCACACAATCTGTCTAAAACTCGCCGATTTGTCAACGATTTGTTAAGAATACACCGGTCTTTGTGTATCAAAGCAGACTACCTTTCTATTTTGAATACTCGCAAGGTCAGCACCATTGAAGCAGGTCTTCTGTGACGTCCTGGAGTGAATTTCCTAAAATGTTTCACTGTTATGAATGATGCCAAACATAAAGCGTGGCACTCTGTGCACTCCTGTATGCGCATGACACAGTCTCAAAAGCTGCGCCTACACTCTATAAGGCTCCGCTTTCCAGACCCCAGCTTTCGTAATCGTCGTACATTTGTCTTGGATAGACAACATATTTCGCTACTCTCGTCAACCATCTAAACCTTAACAATGCTCCAATTCATCTCTCACGGAATCGTGCCCTAATACCAGACTGGATACGACAAGGCGTCCAGCATTTTGGAACGGGCGGTATTGACATGAGAAGCTTGTAAGACTAGCTTGATAGTTTCTGACTTCTACTAGCATACACGCTTCATTTACAGGACGGAATATAGAGTCTCTGAACCCAGCCTGATAGCTTTCGGCTACGGACACAGCTTCTGGCCGTAGGTATGTATGTATGTACATACTGCACAAAGTCCTTAAAATTGGTTGTATGAATGTACAGCTGTAAGTAGGTTGGTAGCTATTAAGTAGCAAATTTTCGAACGCACTCAAATGCTTCCTGGACTGTGCTGAATCTTGTCCTAGAAGGCTGCGCCTACATATTTCTATTCGCATAAATTTTCTGCTTTAAATAAAGCAATCTCCACTGCTTAGTAAGCCTGCGACCCTTGGAGGGTCAGAGCCTGAACTGCTGCCTTCCATCCTTCACGGTCTCGGGCTTGCTGCTTTCAGTTGGAAAGATTAAGATTTTTTGCGTCCGCGAGCACCTGGTCCTAAATCCAAAGGTTCGATCTCCCTTGTCGTCTCGAACCAGAGGGCTGGGACGCAAAGACTCTCATAGCTGAAGCGTTGTCGTCCATTCGCTCGATGTGACCGCGCCAGTGTAGTCGACGGATTTTGTTTACCTTCCGGACTACATCCACCACTTTGTACAGCTTACAGAGTTCGTGGTTAAGTTTCTCCTCCATTCGCCCTCCTCGCAGATATAACCGAATATTCGGCGTATTACTTTTCTTTCGAAGGATCCCAAGATCTACTCTGCCGTCCTAGTTGTTTAAGGTAATCCTGCGTCGAATCTCCACCAGGGTGTCATTTGTGGAATTTACGTTTGCCCCGAGGTAGGTAAACTCCTTCACTGTCTTAAAATTATGGCTGTCAATGGTGACATTTTGTCGAATGCGCTGTGCGACGGAGTTGTTTCTGGTCGAAAGCATGAACCTACTTTGTTTTACTCTCATTAATCTCAATACCAACTCGTCTAGCCAAATGCTTATAACTGAACGTTGGGAGCCCTCGATTATATCTATATCGTCAGCATACCCCAACAGCTGCACGGACAAAGTACCTGCCTATCATCCAAATGTCAATAGACAATGACAAACGTCATTGACGTTTCACCGAAAACTTATTGACAAAATCATCCACTTTGCGGTTCAGCACCCAGACTCAGTCATGACTGCAAGAAAAACCCCAAATAAAACCCACAACGCAAAAATAATGAAGTACCTACGTACCTATCTACATATCTATGTATCTCACTATCCCAGTCGTCTCTAATATATTTAGATACGTCGCACTTCTCCCCAAATCGGATGCTGTGTACCTATACCCTTCACTCCGCAGTCTGCGATAGGACAATCAAGAAATTAGGCCACCCGAGCACCCTGAACCATATCCCAGCCCGCAGAGCTTTTGCTAAATAAAAATAAGTGCTTTCCTCCTCTAACTTGGTCACAACAGACCCAGCTGCGATAAGTCACCTAAATTACCCTAAACAATCTGTGCCAAAGCCCTTTCAATTGCCATGTCTCACACCTTTCACAAATGTTGTCAGAAAAAAAAAACATTTTGAATCACCAGGCTTTTTTCGAATTTCATGACTGATGGTTCCGTTCGCTGTAAACAGACTTTCTTCGTCATTTGTCGACTGAAGACGTTCATTCGCATGAATCACCTACGAGTATCTCTCCGATTGCAAAATATTTATGCACATGTGTACCCTACAACCTACTCTTTCTCTGCCTCATTTTTGTTCAAAATTGTTGTTTTGACGAAGAGATAAAAAAAAAACAAATTATTTTCGCGAATTTTCCAAATCATCATCACACGGTTTCGGGTACAAGGCTGCCTGCCTGCCAGTTTGATCAAAAGAAACAAAACCAAAAAAACCAGACCAAAAAGCAAATCAACAACAACAACCGTAAGAAATCAGAAAGAAAGAAAAAAAAATCACAGAAAAGCTCTCGTCTTTTCCTTTTACCCAGTCTTGTTACTGGTGTCAGGTTAGCTTCGATGTGGCTGTGCAATTATAGCAGCGCCGCGCACTGACCTATTTTCTTTCACTGAAAACGACCCCATTCCGCCCACAAGGAAACCAAAATGAGAAGTAAACAGAATTTTCAATTTTTCACACCTGTCTTCGCCTAGAATAGGGTGGAAAAACCGTCTTCTTCGTCTTCTTCAACTGTAACTGTACAAAAAGTTCAAAAAAAAAAGGGGGATGAAAGTCGTCGCTTCGAGAATGAATGGGATGTGAGTGCATGTTTCAAAAATTTCGGGAATCGTTCTCTTTTTCTCTGCATTATGACTTCGACTTTGACTTGTTCTCTTGGTTTTTTTTTTCTAGCGATGTAGGGAATTTCCATCTACACGACTTGCCCATTGGGAAGCAGCAAATCAAAAAAAAAAAAAAAAGAATAAAACCCCATGATAGTGGCGGCTCGATAAGCGACAAAAACACCGAGTACGTACGTAATATACTACAGACTTTCCTCTCTATCCACAACTAAGATTTGTTTTTGTTTTTGCATTTTACTAACATCCGTTGGAACAAAACTGGTGGAATACCAATGAAAAACAGTTTTAAGCGCGCGCGGGAACGAGAACAGCTAGAGAGGAAACGAGACCCACATTCCATTCCAAGAGCAATCATAAAATGAACTTGGAACTGAGCGAAATTCATTTGTAATTTACAAATTTCCCCACTCTACACCATCAACAAATTCATTTCCATTTCCATTTCCAAGATATCAACTCACGATCCACACTTCATTCTCTCTCTCTCTCTCTCAGCAGTATAGGGGAACGTCATGAAATTTGAAAGGCGGTTATGCGCATAACAAACGAACAAAAACAAAACGAAGAAAACAAACTTCCCGCCGTGCGCTTCCTCATCCCCTTGACAAAAACAAAAAACAAAAAAAAAAACAACCCAAACACTAGCCAGGCAGCCCCAGCCAGAATCCACACACAATTATCCAAGGCGCTGTGCGAGGTTGAATGAAATCTGAAGCCCGCTACGCGCGCGTCAGAAAGAGACACAAGAACAACAAACAATTTTCGCTCGCTTTGGTTGAAAATTTTCTGTGTTTTTATTTTTGTTCGGTTCCTCTTTCTCCTCGCATTCGCATCTGTATCTCGTTTCTACTTGTCGACAGCGTGTGTATCTATCGAGGGGTAACCACCAAATCCAGTGACGTAACAATTTTTTTTTTGTTTTTGGAAGAAAAACGCTTACGAAGGCAGCTGGCATTTTGGTGATGTTCTTGTTGTTGTTGGTGTTGGGGTGCATAGCCGTTTTTGGTCGATGAAATAAAATTGGAGAGGGGGTGTGTGTGTTTGTGCGTCATACTGATAGTACACGCGTGTAGTACGTCTATGGGGGAAGGAAGCGTGGCGTAGCTTGGATGGCGGGAAATTGTATTTCTCTCGTATGGCTTGTGGGTGGATGAGTAGGGGAGAGCCACCAACCGTGGAAGGGATGATGATGATAATTTTTTGTTGGGGATTTTTGGGAAAATGTTGTATTTTCCTTTTTTTTTTTTTTTTTGGTTTTTTGTTGGTATCTGCTTCTGGAGATACGCGCGTGGAGTTCTGTTTTGTCGTCTTTTTTTGGTGGTGTGTAGGGGTTTTTATCCGTTAGATTTACATTAGTCATCGATTAAATTGGAGCGTGATAGCTTTAGGTGTGACCCAGTTTTTGGGAAATTAAATGCGAGATATGGAGAGGAAAATCAGGACACCGACCGCGATTGATGGGTGATGGTTGGGACTACCTACACTTACAAACCGCGTAAAGGGGATGTGCAGAGATTGGATTAGCTCTTGAGAGGTTAGGAAGGTAGATATATGCCATGACCTAAAATGTGGAGCACAAAAGTAAATAAATTAAAAAAAAAAACATGCTCAAGTGGAAGGTCTGGAATTTGCGCAGAGCTACTAGAGATTTGCTAGGAGAGTCCTAGAAAAAAAAAATTCAGTTGGTCAGGGGGGTTGATAATAATTGTTCGTAGGACGGCATTCGGTTGATAAAGTGTCAAACGCGTCAAATTATTATCGTCATCAAGTTGGTAGTGACGCAGAGCAGTCCGGAGTGTGAGGTCCTCTGGTCATTTTATTTGCTGATTTTAGAGGCGTCATGAAAGAAAGGCATTCACAACTTCGAAGCTCTGAAACTGAGTAGGCTGCCCAAAGTACATTATTTCAATCAAAGAAGGCGGGTACGACTTTTAAGCAGCTAAGTGTCTTGGAATCCAGTTTTATGGTTAAATACGGAATAAAAGCTTACAGTTCAGTGCCACAATAGCCTTCTACGTGTCTCTCATGGGATTGTTTGTTTTGTTGGGAATCTCACAAAGAAAAGGCATTCAGTGCCATACCAGATAGATTGCTGAACTTTAACCTTTGGCCAAACTGAGGCGAGAAAGATTGGTTGAGAGCAACACACGGGGGCGTCTGCACAGAATTGAAACAAATGAGTAGCGTCATACATTTGTATCTGATTGCAAATAGAAGGCTTTCGTGTAGGCGTTTGTTAAGAACTTTACGGATTTCCATTGAAAGTGTGGTTACACCACGTGGTGATTAGATTATGATGTTCCCCTGTGCACAGTTGTTTTCCAGTGGGTTCTGTTCAGCTTAAGTTATCGATCCTTGGAGTTCTTGGCATTTAACCTTAAAAAGTCTTATGAACTTGATTACGTGAACTTATGCACCTTCCTCAACTGTGTGGGACGGTTAGGTTATAGAATCCACTATCCCAATCAGGCAGTCGAGTGGGCCGCTCTAGGCAGGCATGGAGAAGTACAGTCGAGGAGGAATCTAGATCAATGGAGATGACTTGGAGGGAGTTCAAGCGCGTTGCAGAACTCCGAGCACGATGGCGTGCAGGCGTTGTTGACGTTTTGGATCTGGGTGATGCTATTTAGGCAGATAGGTGTCCCCGTGGGCGCCGTGGCTCAGTAGTTAGTGCCTTGCACCACCGTGCGAGATTCGAATCCCAGGAAACAGCTAAACATTTTTATCCTTATCCCACCTCTCGCGAATGTGATGCAATAAAAGGCATCTTGTGTACATCTACTTGGGCAACGAAACAACAATTTCCTTTGGATCCTGCAGTATCACAAGCTAAATGTTATTCATTCCAGGTGTCCTGTGTGGAGTAAATGATTTGATGGCCCACGTTATCTTTTATTCATCAAGTATGCTTGATTGTCCTAAAGACATCGCGAGAGGCAGACTGTCCTCAGATACATACCTAAAACCAGGGAAATGGGTGCGTCTCTTCGTGTAATCCCGTCTTACTGCCATAAAACAAGTTGTGGACATGCTTAGCGAAAGCAACATCTCTGGAAAACAATCAGCATCTCTGTTGACAGTCAAGCAGCCATTAAAGCGTTACGGTCAACATCGGTGAGATCCAAGCTCGTAAAAATGTGCATAAAAAGACTAGACGTGAACCTCTGTTGGGTACAAAGGGGGATGAACTAGCCAGGGCAGGGTCAAATCCCGAGGCTACCACACCGCTTAGCACCTTGAACACAAAAATAGACATTGAGTCCAACAAGGAATTTAATTGGCGTTGGTATCGGCTAGTCTATGACAAAAAGAGATCCGCAGGTCTCATGAAACTCAGTCGCAGAGATATTTAAATAGCTGTTGGCATCGCGTCGTGGCGGGACACTGTGTGATAGGCAATCCCCACAACAACTTCTGTAGGAACTGCAATGACGAAGAGGAAATATGCAGTATCCATTCAGCACTTGCTATGTGATTGTCCAGCAACAGCCACCAAAAGAAACAACACTCTTGGGAGCTATTTCCTTGCGATGTTGGATGACCTAAGAAACATTGAGCTGAACAAACTCCTGAGATTCATACACATGTCTGGGTGGTTCAATTTATCCATCGATAATGAAATTTAGGTTCTCGAGGGCCTACTAATGTCCTCCTATCAACTAGGGCACTCATATACCTAACCTAACCTTATTTATTATTTTATTAGCAAGTGAACACTGGTGAAAGTCTCGATTGTATCCTCAACTTCCGCTGCGAAATTGAGAGAACCTGAGGGATATTTGAGCAGAGCAGTCTTAAAATTCTTTGTAGAACTTCCCATAGTTCGCTCAAAGCAAGACAACAGTAGAGACTGTACACAAGTTGTTTGCAGAGCTCTGTGAAACGTGAGAAGCGAACAATTAGGATGTAAACGGATCATCTAGACAAAAAGTGGAATTGAACCTCTGCTAACTGTTGAAGGATGTGGGTACTTCAGCGTCTATCTACACTGATTCTCTAGTTCACAGTGGAACATAAGACACGGAAATAGGTCAAACTCGATATTGTGAGGTACAAGCTGTCAGCAACTCAATGAAGGAACCCCTCAGAACAGTGACAGATGGCAAGGCTTTCCTAAGCCTTACAGAAGGTGAAAGGTGAAATGGAATATTGGTGGTCTTCTTGTAAACTGAAAGAGTTGAACCGAGAAAAAAATGTGAAACAATCGAGATTTCGAAGCCCCTCTTCCCAAGTCGTCTTATCTTACGTGTGGGCATGACGGCATCAGAACAAGATTCCAACTTAACTCCAGATATGTTGAAAAAGTTGTGTAAAAAGCTACATGCTACAAGACTAGGCTTTTGCGAAAGACTTTTGTAGAAGCTGCCTGAAAAAGAGGAAGAAACTATTCCTCACCTTCTTTGTTTCTGCCCAGCTCTCTCCCGTAGAAGGAAGCTTCACTTAGAAGCCCCCTATTAGCCCTAAGAGCCTCCTACGCTTCATAAGAAGCTCCAAATGGTTTAACGAGTAGGTAGTGAGAAACTCTCTCCCATGATCCACGTGGTATCACAATGGACCTACCATTGGTCTAAGTGTGTTGGCGACTCCTACCTGGCAGCCACTTCAACCTAACCTAACCTATGTAAAATTCCAATAAAAAGTACTCAATTTTGCATTAACGAAAATAATCGCCATTTGCTAAGCTAAACATCGCTTACTGGTTTCCAAGGACCCACCACAAACCGATTGTAATTTTCTAAACATTTTAGAAACGAGTCGGTAATCTTTTGCCATAATTATCGACTATAATGCAGTTTAGCCTTAATAAGACCGCCTATCTAATGAGAACCGATTAGCTGCAAGAACTTTAAGTAGCAAACACAAAAGCCGTCCGTCCATGGCCCCATTTTTTATTCCATCATTTTCCACAACATGACGTTTAATATCTATAACCAACATATGACAGTTGGTAATCTTCATGTGTCATTAAGTTAATAACAATTTGTTGTAACAATAACTTTCGACATTCTACGAGTATGTGTGTGTCACCGGAATTTTGTAAAAAAAAAAAATAAACTTTAACCAGACCCATGGGATACAATGGCGCTTGACAAAGGACGCCCAAATGTGGGAAAGCGATCACTCCCCATAGATAGCCACTTAATTTTGTTATATGAGTCGAATAAAACCACATCAGCTTCACTAATTATTATTATTATTATTTTTTCGCTATTTTAACAAATTTGTACTTAAACTGCTTGTCCTAGTTAAACCAGTCACGAGAGCTGACATCGAACAAACATAACAATTATGATGAAAGATTGTTTTGGCCGTCAGGCGAATAAATTAATTTTTAACATGCGACGTTGTAAGAGTAAGAGACGTGTTTTTATTCCACTTTTGTTATAAACAATTGCGTTTAAATTTACATGAGGAAAAGTACCATAAATTCTGGAAGAAAACTGAGCACGTGCCTGCGTGAACGGCTCTCGAAAAGGGCAGAGATACGAGTACTCGTACGCTGATCTGCTCACGTATCCATCGTATGTAGTTGGCAGGGGGAACGCACTCGATAGATACAACATCGATATGACGACGACAAATAGTGCACACGCACTTTAAATTAAATACACGCACACAGATGAATTCGGAGCGTCATGTAGTGCTCCATGCGGCAGCAGGACGCATTCCTCGTTCCTATTTTGATAACGCAATCTTCTGTCCGAGGGAGGCAGCAAACTCATGTGTGAAGTGCGTACTATCTACGATATGTGGTGTGAGTGTGTGCATTTTATGAATGGTTTCACTTTTAAGTGTGTTTACTTGGCCATTAGGACCACATACCCTCGCCACGGAGAGTGTATTTAGGTCGGAGATGGAAATCAGACAAAAAAAAAGAAGGTTTTCCGAAGAATCATGACCTGGATTGAAATAGTTTAACCTGATGTCCACGACGAGATAGTGTCTCTAATGAGGGGTTTCAGGGAATTACGAAACAGGGTTTTTTGAGATGACATACATACTTAAGTGGAAAGTGGAAGATAAGATCCACGTGTCCTGTCCCAACAGCTTTCTTCGGATTTCATTAGTAGAGTTGCGTGCGTTCAAAGCACCCTTGAGTATCTGCGTGGTATCCCCTTCAAAGCACATGCGAGTTTCGAAGGACTACAGAACGTTGTACTCATTTCCATGATGTAGAAGCCATAACGTCCACCAAGCAAACTGCGGAATGGGCTTTCTGTCCACATTTCATTCATTGAAAAACCAGGCCAATTGACACACATATGTACATACGTAGGAAGCCCACTATCGTTTCAGCGCTCCATAGTCCATGGGACCAAGCGTACACGATTTATCATTCCGGCTTCGAGTTGCCATTCATTAAGAGCCAAAGGATAAATGATTAATGCCTTTCAAGAGGTCGAATGTCAACAATTGCGGCGGCAATTACAAACAACAAGACAGTCTGTCGGAAGTTATTTTTTTTTTATCGCATGATCCGCACCAACGACATAATGAATCGTTCAACTGAATGTAAATGATTTACACGTACCGCTGCCGCGCACCGCCCGTAGGGAAGGGTGATGGCAGTACAACGCCGTGGGTGGACAACACGGGTTTCCGTGTCTGATATGGTGGTAGCCTTCAAGACGTAACAGTTGACACATAAATGTCAGTGTTGACATAACACGAGTTTCTTTATCTGGTCTCCTGGTCTTGGCCCACCCGTTGAGTAACTTGATCCCTAAGACAAAGGTTTACGTTTTGAGGTTAAGCGAATCCATAAACGGTTTGTGCGAGTCTTTTTTTTTTCTAGTTCGTGTGAAGCAAACAGCGAGATGTTTCTTAATTTAGATCACAGCCGCCGCATATGAATCTTTTCAATGACCTCAAAGGCTGATGCAATAGTTGATGAGATTACGCGTTGAGTACATCAACGTAGACATAAACCAAAAGCAATTGGCGTGTATCCTAAATTATCTGAGCGAAACCAAAGCTCATCATGACGAACAATTGAATTTATCTTATATAAATATTGATAGTATTATTCTTTCGCAATTGCAGACGTTTTCGGTAAATTCCAGGTGATTTCCAGTTGACTGAAGCCTTTGAGAATATGGCGGCAAATATTTGTGTGACAGATGAAGAGATGGGCTTTGACAGTTCTAACCAAATAGAAATCTACGTTTGACAGTAAAGCGTAACGATTACGTAACGAAGTTTTCTTTCTTTGGGAGATGCTCTCCGCTAGACTAGTTGACAAGTTCTCAGTTGGAACTAGATATAATCCAGTCAGAAGGTAGTTCCACTTAGTTTTTGAGTTTTGGAAGGATCATGGACTTGGGTACCCTGAAATATATGTTTGTTCGCTTTGCAACTCAAAGAGAACGCCGGAAATGCAGGAGGTATACAGAGTGGCGTTCCAGAGAAGAAGAGTGAGATTTACGAAGACAATACGGCAGGAAAACTGACTTCTTTAGAAAAGAAATAAAGGTCCTAAGAAGCATGCGATCACATAGAGGTGCTACTACAAGCTTCAACAAAAGGTGAAAAGAACACGTCACGGTAACACAGTTTGGTGGGCAAAAACGCATCATCACCTCCACGAGGTGCCTGCTGAAAAGCTATCTAATAGTGAACCAACGATGAGCGTATGCTGAATCTGACTGTACATGTGAAGCTGGACACAGGGTAACTTCAGGACGCATATGCCAGGCGAGGCATCTCTTGCTGACCTGACTTGCAATCTTGCAGATCAGATATGTAACAAGAGGTCCTAGGACGTGAAGCGGAGGAATTTCGTCGATGAAATCAAAGATTACTTCCACAACCAGACTAGCGGAAGTCTTACTTTAGCTTCTTTGACATATTTGGAGCTCAGGTCAGTAAAGAAGTTTCAAGACTGAGACAGGATAGTGAAAAAGAGATAGTGACGAAGGAACCCTTAATGGGGGGTTACTGGCATCGGTTTAACCGGCTCCTCGTCCTAGGGGTTGTATATAGAGACCTGGCCCTTCACGTAGGGGGTTATACTGCGCAGAAACTTGCAGTAGATTCACAGTCAGTACTGAGAATAATGGGAAACTATGTCTATAGAGTGTTCAACAGATGAGACGACCATCACTCCGCTCTTAAACAGAATGAACTTTACAGCCTTAACGATAGTAACAAAAATTTCACTTTACCTGGGCCAAGAAGCCTTGCATTGATGGCTTCTCTGCATTGATGGGTTCCCTTTTAAGCAGATGAAAATGTCCTGGTAGACAGCATATACCAACTCTTTTTCCAATCTTGTCAGATGAAGGCATACCTGATGAAGAAAATCTAAGAATTGTTTGCCTGATCCACAAGGAAGTGAACCCCCTCATCTGAGTCGCTTACAGAAGCCTCAGTCTCCTCACCATCGCGTACTAGATATCTGACATATTGTCTGGCCACCTGAAACTCTTCATTAATAACCTGAGTCGGTCCACTGCGGTTTTAAGACAGATAACTTCTACATTGGATTACACGTTTATACATCAGCAGACGGCAGTACGGATTCCGTGGCTCAGTGGTTACAAGAAAGCGTCCCACGTTTCAAGAATATCTGACAAGTGTCTGTCATGAGAGACCTTTCAATTCGCCTTTGGCAAAGTATTTGTATTTTTAGCCGCTAAGGGGCCTTAGGTTAGGTTAGGTTGAAATGACTGCCAGCTAAGAGGCGACAACGCACTTAGACCAATGGTGGCTCCATTGTGATACCACGTGGATCATGGGAGAAAGTTTCTCCGTACCTACTTGGTTAATCATTTTGAGCTTCTTATGAACCGTAGGAGGCTCTTAATGTCGATATCTATCAGGTCGCCTATATCGTTGTAATAGGGGCTCCTAGGTGAAGCTTCCTTCTACGGGAGGGGGCTGGGCAGAAACAAAGAAGGAGAGGAACAGTTTCTTCCTAGTCTTGTAGCGTGCTTGCCTATGACACAGTGCCCGGTGATGACACCTATTGTAGTGGCGATATGCGATCTATTGAGAAAAAACAAATTCTTAGAGCCTTTTAGATCCAGCTTCGGTCAAATTTGTTGATCCACTCGTCCACCTAAGATTTGTACTCTCGACAACACCCAGCTTAAATTAAAGTTTGCGAGTAGCGATCGGTGTACCTAAGGTATAATTGTTCCTATTTTGGCGAGTTCATCGGCCTTACAATTCCCTGGAATGCCTATATGGCCCGACACACAACACAGGTGAACATTAAACTGCTCAGCCAGTCTAGAGCTAAACTGCTAAGGAATTTATAGAGGTCGATCCCAGGGATTTGATTGCAGCTTGGCTGTCCGAAAAGATGCGGATATCTCTAACAGATAACACGTTTTTCTTAAGCCAAGATAGGACCTCTTAAATCCCCATTATTTCCACCTGGAACACGCTACAATGATCTGGAAGAGAGCTTAAGATTAGGCCTGTCAGAGAAAATACCTGCACCAACTCCGTCTTTGGTTTTTGACCCGCCAGTGGGCCTTCATTTTGGAAATAATTTCTCAATATCTCCCAGCGCTGTGCAACTGTAAAACGATCCAATTCGCTTGCCACTACATATCCGTAAATATGTCAAGCGCGTCAGTGTTGCCAGCGTCGAAATAACAGACACTTCAAAAATAAACCAATCGATGACCAAACCCAACAGTTGGCGCACGATCTCTTGGCTTCAGTGACACCAACAAAAATATCCGCAGATTAACAAATAATTCTATCTCATCGTATTTATTTATTTTGCAGATTAATTTGCCCAAATATTTAATCTAAAAATTATAAACCTCACGGTTCACATGAATGGATTTTGACAAATGCTGTGTTTGCGGAAAATCCGCTTCTTTTTGTCTTGTGATTCTTCTCCATTTGTCATTGTTATGTAAATAAATAAATTAAAAGAATTTTTTTTATTTTTTTTTTATTGGTGTTCCCATGAACTCTTTTGTTTCCAAAGAAACTTACAAAAAATTCATAAAACACATGCAACACGTGTACACGTTTTGAGTTTCAACGATTTACGTAAATAGTTTGATTCGTTCTGCACGCGTATGTCAACTTGTGCTAATATTTACAAATTTTCTTCGGTTTTTTTTTCCTTTAAACAAATTCACTTAAAACAGAAAAATAAGAAGAAGAAGAACAACACCTCATGACGTCAGTTTTCTAGACTTTGACGGAGGTACACCGTGAGGTATGGGAAAAGAAAGCAAACTAATAGCTTGTTAAAGTGGAGTCTATAATTAAGTTAGCTATAGTTTCCACACGAATGGATGCGGTAATTATTTGATTAAGTTCTGTGCAAACGTAGGACAGGAATAGCTTTGGCGGAAAGGATGGTAAAAATACATACCGAGTACACCGGTGACGTTGTAGGTTGTTTTTTGTTTTACAAAATACTAGCGAGAATGATGACAGATGGCAGCTAAGTGTCACTGCACCTATGACGTTTTAGGTGAGAATGAGTTTTTTAGTTCATTTGCAATCGTTTATCACCTAGAATTTCCTTTTCAAATCCATTAAAAAGAAAACGCAATTTATGTAGCCTTGAGCCTCCACGCGACAGACCTGTAGTTTCAGGAGAGTCTACGAAGGTCTTTCGAGAATTCTATTACGCCATTTGCTGAAAATGCGCCTCTGATAAATAGACCAAGGCTTCTCAGTTTATTTCCGTGAAGCGTCTCCAAGTTTTGATAGCTCGGTCGTTGACTCAAAATTGATTTATGTATGTTTTTATCGAGGCACAACAAGGTTGCTAGTTCGTCTTGATAAAAAAAATGAAGAATTGTGTAATTTACTCGTAAAAAGTGTGACGGAGATTAGAGATAATATTTTCAGATACGGTGGGGGAAAGCGGTTCCGACAGAATATTTGTGGTTTTGGTAAGACTGATCGGAATACTTTAGATTGTTCGAAAGTACTTTTTACTGTTTTTGGGCAGTGGATTAATACATTTCAACAAAATTCTATAAAAATTGAGGGGCAGCAAGGCCGCCGATTCTAGTGGCTATCAGCGGAGTTATTCAAACGCGGAGGTATGGTGGGTACGCACTTAATCATGAACCAAGTATGGGGGACGAAATGCCGCATGACTGGAATCAGTTTCATTACCCCGTTCCACGAGAAAGACTTTCCTACATATGCGAGTCTTGCACTAAAAGGAGAATGTACTGCAGAAGAATGCTTTCAAATCTGCAAACTGGAAGCATATTCTGGGAGCACTTCAAAATATGTGGGTACCTTAACATACGAGTATCATCAAAGTTGCCACGGATTACTTCCAGCAGAGGATCCTCACCTAAGACGCAAATGGAGGTGCGAACGAGAACGCGGTCACTGGAGAGGTACCATAAGGCTCGGTACATTCTATGGAACGTAGTGTATGCTGGCGTTCTCAGACTAGAAATCCAAGAGGGTGCTACGGTGATAGGTTTTGCGGACGACATAGCCATAGTAGTAGTTACGAAACTACTGGAAGAAGTGGTGAAAATTAGCAAAGACACAATCCGTATTGTCCGTCGCTGGCTAGAAACCGTTGCGTTGGGCTAAAACTATCTAAACAAAAACAGAAGCGGTACTAATCACCATCAGAAAGAAGAACGAAGTCGGTCATGAAATACCTGGGCGTGGAAGGTGAAGTGGTGCACGATGAGGAGGCAGGAAGCTTGAAAAAATGGCAGCACGTTGAAACCTACCAACCATGGGCCGATGGACCTATCGTCTTATCCCTATCATCCAAACCTGGATAAGACCCAAGCATGGAGAAGTAGACTTCTACGTAACACAGGTTCTAACAGGGCATGGCTGTTTCCAATCATATCTCTAACGGTTCAAACACGACGACTCCTCACTATGCCAATACGGCGCAGACACAGTGGAAAATGTTGAGCATGTGTTCTTCCATTGTCCACGGAACTCCGAAACCAGAAAATCGAGTGGTGTACATGCTAGAGTAGTGAAGGCCTAATTCCGCATGCTGTTGAACCGATTACTTCTACAGCATCTTTCGGAGATTCCCACCTTCTATGTCTTGGAGGCATATCCTACTAAAGGCCGCATGTATGAATATTAGCATTCATCGCCCTTAAACAGTCTCTCGAAATAGCTTTTCCATATTCTCAGCACAGGCTGTGACTCTATTATAAGGATTCCTCCCTCATATTTACAGGTTTCCTGGCACCTTTCTATTCCCTCTTCTGCTCGTAGAGTTCGTGAACGGCCCTCGTCCTTTTTTGCAGCGCCACTTTATATGCCTTTTGTCTTGCTGCGTGTGTCTACCGACAGTCCTCGCTAGCTAAACCAGGGTTTCTTGGTGGAGGTCTGGTGAATCACAGCATATCTATCCATGAAGGAACGCGTGTTGGCAGCGTTACTACTGGTCTTTGGCACTTAGCGTTAACGGCATTGGACTTCTCGAGAGTTTACAGGATACGTGATTGTCGAAGACAGTGGTGATTGCAGCTTCTCGACGTCATATTTGCCCGCAGTAATTCTTCGCTGCTCTGGCGTGATGGATATCCACAACAGTTAGGGGTCTGAGTCCAACAGGTAGGGCCGCTTGGAAAGTTCGGACATTCACGATACCGAAGTCATGTCTTACCTCGATTGAAAAGGGGTCAATTAGGCTGAGAGTTTGTAGAGGACCGCCATGTACCTTTATGAATATCGAGGTGGGGAAACTGCAGACCGACAGCTGTAAACCGTGGGCGACCAATTTAGGCCTTAGACAGCTGTGCTAACATACTGTGTCACTGGCCAAAAATGTGTCCAAAAATAAGGCTCCTCACCGTAGATATGAAATGAAGTTATTTATTTGTCTAGATTTAAGCCTACTGTCTAGTTTTTATTTACAGTTCAAAAGACACTGCTATTTTTTTTGACTTCTTTTGGACTCTGAACCTTTCAATAAAAATAAGTCAGTAGACTAAACAGTCCTGAGAAAAACAACACACGCTTTTGGAACAGTTTTTTGCTCTAATTTTAGAATCAGGTTAGTAGTGTAAAAAACAAATCCCCTTTCCAATATCCCAAATATTATTTCAAATGTTTCTATTGTTCTCCCAGAAATTTCATCCTCGTAGTGCGCCATAAACTGTTTACCTTTCCGCCACAATTGACAAAGCGTCTGACGTAAATTTTGATCCATTTACAATTTTTTTTTTTTTTCTTGCTGGCTTCCACACGCAAATTGAAAGTTGACTCTCTACAGACTGTGTTATTCCATCGCACAAAAACATAACAAAAACTGAAAAAACAAAACATCACAAAAAAAAAAGAGAAAAGCAAAACTTTTCACCAAAAACGTTGACTTTATTATTATTTTTTGCACTCTCAGCGAAAAGCAATACACAAACTTTGTTGTTAAACTGTTGTACATCAAGTGAGAACACGTGTAATAATTTGTTACGCTTGGCGCAATTATAAGCGCCACGCTATTAGTGTTTGGCCAAAAGGAAAACGTCGAAAAAAAAACCCAAAAATTTGGGTCAAAAACTCAGAGATGTATCCCACACCGCCTCCTCGTGCAAGTACTTAGCTAGTTTTTTTCTTTTTTTTTTCGTAACCATGAACAAATGACACATAACCTGTCATTTGTACCAAAAATTATGAATGAAAGATGTCAAACGAGTTAAATGAAGTCTTTTTGACGTTTTTCTTTTTTTTTTTGGCAGACCTCCCTCGATGATCGGTCAGAGCAAACGTCAAAAAAAAAACGACGAGTCGCTTGTTGTTAAAAAAAAAAAATTATAAAAATTACCGCTAAACTACAAACGGATCAAAATTGAAATTTGGAACATTTACTAAACGATCGGAGGAGAAAAAGCAAAAAAAAAAAACCAAGACTTCATAAAAAGGTGAAGAACATAAAAACCCTATTGAGAACCGCAAATAGAGGGCGCGCGTGGAAGATTATGGCGATATAATGAGTTTAATGTTTACCTCTCCTCCTCGTTGTTTAATGGATTTCCAATTCAGTTCTCAATTGAAATACACATTCGGTTTGGTTGGACGGTCGGTGGGGAAGCGCGGGCTTTGTTTGGTGTGCTGATGAATGTAGTAAACACTTGTGACAGTTGGCCAATATTCAGTTGCCTCTATCGGTTCTGTCAGAGGGCATTGACATCGTTTTGTCGATGGATTCACACACAACATGGCAGAGAATGACCTCGACATGTGGAGGCTTAAGTGAGAGTGTGTGTTGGTTGTTTGTTGCTTTTGTTCTTGTTTTTTTTTTCATCCTCCGGTTGGGTGTGTGTGTGTGTGTTTTTATTTGAGAGACATGTGAGGCTCATCAAAAAAGTGACACGCACGAGTTCCTTTTAACCGGGTTCTTCTGTATCACTTGGGGGTTGGATGATGAGATGAGGAGAGATTTGGCATTTATTGGAAACATTTTGCTCGACGGAGGTGTCAGAGTTTTAGGACACACATCTGACGTAATCAGTGATCTCTTTATCCCTTAAGGTTAGAGCGGTGAAAGGGTTGTTTTTTTTTCGGTGTGTCATGAAGAAACTGATAACTTGGAATTTTTGTATTAAATTTCAAAAGTATCTAAGCTACCGGAACATGTGACGGAAGTGAATGTCAAACCTGAATTTCAGAGAGGGTGCAAAGTCAAACCATGCACAGAAGGGTGAGTTTGTTGTACACTTGAAAAAAAAAAAAAAAATGGGAATTTAAGACAGTGTAGCTTGGAGGTGCTGAAATGATGATCAAACGGTATGACTGCGATAAGATAAGTTCTAAGAATGCAATGCTCACAGGACCTGGGAACTGCTATCATCATCTAAAGACGACGGGTATGCATAACACCCAAGTTATACTTCTAATTCAGTGTATGCTTCCCGGGAATCTTTTCAAAGACACGAAGTATCTCTCAATCTCATTGTCTTCTGGACTCCTCCAGCATCTTGAGGTGGAATTACTGACGATCCGTGAGACCTGTCCAGCACTTATGTATGTAGGTGTAAATAAAAACTTGCCCAACTAAGATGAATCTCTTGGAAAGGAAGCCTTACCCCCACTGAGAGTAGAATCTTCTTGTACTTTCTGTCAAGAGCTACCTCTAGATGGATGAGCATAGGTAACTGTGCCATATTCACAGGATAGTATGGCTCATGTATGATGAAAGTAAGGTCACAGGGGATTCAAAATAGATCTCCTCTGGATGTTGCTAGTTGTACAACTCGTTAGCCAGTGGTATGTCTTAGTTGTCAGAAGGAAAACAAGTAGGAAACTACTTTCTCACTTCCTCTGCTGATGTCAGTCACTAGTTAGAACCAGTCTCCGCACAGTACGCATCAGATTTATGAATGCCACGAGGTGGATCCAATAAATCCTTCTTTCCCTTTTAGCTAAAAAAAATCCATCTACGACAAGTCACGCGAGTTGTGATTATCAAAACGAGGCATCAGTGCTAATGGGGATCTCGGCAAGACCACAGGCACCGCCGGAACTTCTACCGACCTACCCGCCTATGAATTCCGCTTTTCGAAGGTTTGAACAGAGTGTTCCAATAACATACCAGAACCGAAACCTGCAGTGATCAAGAAGGAACTGCAGCAGCAAAATCACAATAGGTGCAGAATATTTGGAAACACCACTTCCATGGACTTTTGAATGACGACTGTCAGGTACAATGCTCCATTTAACCTTGACGGTGAGCACCAATTTTCGCGCCCACAATTCTAAAGTGAAGTGACACTGCTGAGCTATATTAATCGAGAGGGGATAATCAGGCACAAACCATACGCTAAAACAGCTTCCATCATTGAAAAGTTTCATAAGCGATACCAACCACCTTCTCACCGATTTTAAAGCCACCTTTGGTAGCCTTTATATCGTAGGGACGATATGTTAGGAACGAGGGTTTTTAGCACAGGCACGAGCTTTAGAGGCATGTTTTGTTTTGGCATAGTTCCTAAAATCACCCTGTAAGATGACGTTGTAAGCTGTTTTGCAAAGGTTCGCAATGACACCAGAAAAAGGTCTAAGACAAAGCAACGCGCTAACGTCGCTGACAGGATTAAAGTCGATTCCCAAATAAATACCAAAGTTATGAGCCTTTAAAAGTCTGTTAAGCTACTTGGGTATGTCAAACCTACGCATCTGTTAGTTGTACACTCGTGGGCATTGTTTAGCGGTTAATGAGGGCAAGACAAAATGTCATTCTCTTATCAAAAAGGGACCCTCAATTTCAAAGACTCACAGTCTCTAAAAAGGTTGCTACTGTTCTGACATAGATTAGGACTTTGTCCAATTGTCCGCTGTAAATTCTAAAAATTACAATTCGGTGACATAAATCTCTTTTCAGAGCAGCCAAAAAGAGTCTATTTAAGGCCCCCATCCCTCCAGTCTCGGGACACAAGCAGGGACCTTCACAACCACTGATGAAAGTATTGGTAGCTGCTTCGAAAGAAACATTTTTCAAAGTGAAGACAAGAAACTTTCTTCACGGCAAACCCGAAAGGCATCTATCGTGGATAATCAGAATAAGGCTCTGAGGGGCTTCTTGCCTATCCCTAGGAAGGCCAGACTGCGACCTAGAGACATCTTTTGTGTTATCCCTAAGTCCTCCTAGTAATAGAGAGAGTAGTTATCACGATCAAAGATCAAGGTGGTGGAGAAACCTTAGGATCGTTTTTGCGAGTGACTGGTTGACTACGTTTGGGGAACTGAACTTCTTTCCATGGCGGGACAATCGCACAGGATATGCTCGGCGGTCTCCTGATCTTTCAAACAAAATCGGCACATTTCCATAGGACTTATGTCCATTTTGTGGAGATGATAGTTGAGTGAACAGTGTCCGGTGAGGAAGTCCGTCAGGAACTTAGCATCACACTTGTTCAGTGCGCGAATTTCCTGATTTCTCTTCCTATTGGAAGCATTGATGAATCTCTTGGCTTGACGTAGCCCGGTTGTTGTGTTCCATTTAGAGATTCTCTCTTGGTGATCCCATGAGTTAAGCTCCATATTTATGTGGTTGCTGAATGAATACTGCGATCCTAGTCGGGCCAGCTCAACAGCAATTTCGTTGCCCTCTATTCCTTAATGTCCTGGAACCAAATGAATGGTGATTTGATTGTGACCAGCGAGTTGCTTTAGGGCGCGCAGGCAGTTTCAAACGAGCTTGAACTCAAAACAAAAGGAATCTAAGGCCTTTATTGCCGCTGGATGCCGGAAAAGATGACAACTTTTTTTTCTACGGAGGTTCCGTCTGATGCACAGCTCAATTCCAAAAATCTGGGCTTGAAAGACAGATGTTGAGCAGCCCAGAGAAACTCCTTGTTTGAAGTTAGGGCCGTATATGCCTGCACCAACTCCGTTTTCTGTTTCTGAGCCATCGGCGTACCACACAGAATGGGAACTAAAGGAGGTTGGAACCCCATTACTCCATACATTGCATCCCGGAATGATGGCTTTGAATAGTCTGGCGAGGTTCACCCAAAAGAGGATTAAGTCCGTGTTTTAAGGCTTAAAAGAGTATGATAGCATGGTTACCTAAGGTATTCCTTAGGTATAGGCACATAAAAATTCGTCAATAATAAATCTTTCGATGGGAACGGTTTTCGACGTTAATCCTCGCCACCTCTACACGTCAATGATTTTCTATTGCACACAAAACAATCTTTCTCAGGTTTTAACCGCAAAAAAATAACGTATCCAGCAGATACTATATAGCGAAATAAATAAAAATAAAAATAAATCCGCCAACAACACCATCGCTCCCCACACACACGAGTATGTAAAGCAGGAGCTGTTTACGAGTCAACACGCCCATGGAATCGCCAATGAAGAGCGCTTCCGGCAGGCAGGCATTGCACTCCCATGTGCAGTTAAACGAGGATGAAAAATAATCCCGCCATGGTTGAATGCAGACACTAGTCATACACGGACAGCCAGAAAGCATTCACTTGGCCGCAGACTATCATAAACGAGTGTGTAGTGAACTGCAATAGGCTGTGACTCTAAAGCCTCAATACCAATTGCATTATCCTTTCGTCAAGGGGGAACAAGTTGCTGCCTTTATGCGTCATGTATCATGTTTCAAAAAAATGAACGCGAAGTGTGTGTTAATCTCTCCTTCTCTACGCATTAACTTCTCACGCACTTGGCGCCTCCGAGAGTCGTTCTCAAAAATATACACAAAAGGGGGGCCAGACAGGGACTGCACAAGTGTTCATCGGAAAGGCGCTATTAAAAATGCAAAAAAAAAATTAGAATTCATCGGGGTAAACGGGGGAAGGAAGCAATATAATTACAAACTGTTATCAGAGGTCTTGGCGATTGTTTGTAGCACCTTTATAGACGGCAGTAAGTGGTCTCGTTTTCACAAAGGCGCCAATCTAAAGCATTGCAGTCGTACCTTAACTACCTTCACATCCGTAGTAGGAATGTTGAATGCAGATTAGATACGAAACGGAGTCGAGAGCCAATGGAGGAGCTCAACCGTGTCCTAGTGGCGGCGTAGGAATATTCGCTTGGTGTATGCGATACTGGGAAATGCGCGTTTGTTCTAAAATTAGAATTTTTTGTGGAGAACCGTTTGTTGTTTTACTTCAGTTGCGCCCCAAGAACATTCATTCCGTCTAGGAATGCAAATGAAAAGTGGAAAACCTTTTATGGAAGAAGAATGAGTCGAAGAAAGGAGAAGGTGTAGCACATTTTGTGGGAACTGCGAGCACAGGAAGCGAGCACTGCAGTCAGGAATTCGTGTAGCTGAAGGGTTACTCCGTGGGAGTACAGCAGACCAAAAGCGAGTCTAAATGGTCAAGGATTTGAAATTTACATACCGGGTGGCTGAATTGAACCGTAACCAACTTCAACCCGCTTGAGCTGTCAGAGAGTTTGCGTCATCGCACACAAATTTGACACAGGGACGATTGACTTGAAGTTGATGGAATGTAGACATCGTTTGACAGCTCGAACATTCGAACGCGAATAGAGCTTCTGTGTATCGAACATGGTTCCCATCAAGCAGAGAGGACGCTCGACATAGGCAGAGGACAACTGAGACAGATGGTAGGACTGTGCACCGGACACATCAACCTGAACAAACACGCCTACAGACTGGAACCCTCGAGCACTTCCTCTGCGAATGCTCCGCAACAGGAGCGCTAAGATACAATCACCTGGGAAGACACATCCTAGCCGAGCAGAGTTATCTAAGACGTAACAGTTTCGAAAGAATCCTGGAGTTCGTTAGAAATACAGATCGTTTCTCGGAACAGTGAACCCCATCCGACTCTCTATCCCCAAAGCAAACCACCCTTCGATTACATCCTCCGCTTCGTTAGAGGGGGACACAACGGGCCCAAACAGCGACCTACGTGTTGAGGACACTCCTCATCGAATGAGGTAAAGCGCTTGCACGCAGCGGATGAAGCTTTAGAAATTGCAATCTCTGAAAAAGTCGCTGAAAAAGTGTCCACTATTTCACATTAGATGTGCGAATAAGCAGGGAGACTGAGATTGGCTACATGAAAAGTCCTTAAAAAAATCTGAACACTTTTTTTTTTTTTATAATTCGCGCGCGTCAAAGGGGGTATGAATACCCTTATGCTGATCTCTCAGGGCACGGGCGTTTGAAGGAGGGGGAAGGAGGAATAGAGGAGGTATGGGCCGCTGTGACCGCTCAAGAACATAGTAGACTGGTATTTTTGTCAAAGTTGCACCCCCATGCAGTGAACCCTGGTATCTCGAGGTGAGATTTAGTCTCAATCTCCTTAGAAAGAGTGCACGTAGAGGGGGTAATCATTTTGATTAAGGAAATGGACTATAGTTTCCATGAAAAAAAAACTACAAGCTTCGGAAATAAAAACAATGGCCTTGGCATGGAACCTTCGGCCATGGGAAAACAACGTCTTGCAGAGACCCTGGTTTGCTGCAAATCAGGTATCACTACCATCCAAGAAGTTGGACGGGAAAGACCGGGCACAAGGGAGGTACTGAGAGATATACCACATCGACTGTTGTAAAGGAGCAAAACTAACGACCATTCGGTTGGAGACTTATAGTCAGAGGAACACTTAGACAATCTGAGTCAAAGACGAATTTAAAAACATGACGGTGATATGTCCTCACTGAGAAGAAATATGGCGTAACCAAAGAATGATTCCACGAGATAACTATCCTGTCCTGGTACCTAGCCGTATTTACTTACTTACGGTTGCGCTACAGTCCGGGGACTGGACCTGGCCCTCAGCCAACGAGCGTCTCCAGCCAGCTCGATCTTTAGCTAGCTGCCTCCAGTTTCGCATGGTAAGTTGGTTGCGTGCGCCACCTGAGTCACAGCCTTCCTCTACTGCGCCGTCCCCCGGGAATGGTTTCGAAGATTTTCCGCGTTGGAGCATTTGTGTCCATGCGCTTTACACGACACAGCCACTTCAGTTGTTGGGCCTTCACTCTTCTGGCTAAGTCGATATAGCTTAACAGCGCGTACAGTTCGTCGTTGTATCTCCTCCTCCACTCAGCGTCTATGCAGACAGGACTAAAAATCGCCCGAAGAATTTTCCTCTCGAAGAGCGACCTCATCCGTTTTTGAAAAAGTTCATGCCTCTACGCCAAGGAGCAGGACTGGGATGATTTAAGTCTTATATACGGTCACTAACTGTTGAGGCTTGTTGGTTGAGGCCGAACTGTAGCGCCACCTAGGTAAGAGAGTAATAGGATCACTTTAGTTGTTCGAGAGAGGGCTTTGCTGTTTAACTGCCTTCTTAGCCCAAAGAAGCAGCGATTGGCAAGAGTTATTCTTCGATTGATCTCAGCGCTGGTTTCGTTTCCTGTATTAATAGCGGAGCCTAGGTAGATAAAGTCCCCAACTACTTCAAAGTAATATCTGTCTACCGTGACATTCTGTCCGAGACGTCGATGTTGGTTGTCCTTTCTTGTCGACAGTATATACTTGGTCTTGCCCTCATTGACCTTACAACCTGTATTTAGCCTACACGTCGTTAATTCCAGAAATTACTCTCGACACTCAATACCTTCCGTTCGGCTATGAAGGTAAGTCAAAAGTAAAGGCCCCTCAAGACCGACGAAAGAGACTCATTATCGACATCGTCCTTGTTACTTGGGAAAGAAGCATGGACATCAACAAAAGTAGATGATAGTAGCATTAGTTGACCCAATCTGATTCATCATTGGATTTATATAGATCGCCTTGCAACGGTTTCACTGTCAAAAGTCCAGAAGGGAAACCTTAAAAGGCAAAAATGTGGACACATACATAGAAGAACTGCATCTTCAGGTTGGGTTGGTTGGTTGGGTTGGGTGCCGGTCCCCGCTCAGCAGGGACTACCACCACCGGGGACCTACATGGAGACTTCCCAGGAGAATGGGACAGGAGGCAGGGTAACCGGTATCGGTATGATTCGCCGTTTAGGCATTAAACCAGTTTGACCCGGAGACAAAGCTTTTTATTTTGCTCAAGTCGAGTCTAGCTACATCGTTAAAATTTTCGAAGAAGTATTCCCCTAGAGTTTTCCTTCTCAAAGCCGATAGGACAGGACAGGTACACAGAAGATGTGTCATGTTTTCCTCCTCTTCCTCGTCTCTAGAAGTCTTCTGGCATGTCTGCCTACCAGACAGTGTCCCATGAGGGCCCCAGCTATCTTGCCACGATTTTTCCTATTAACGGAAGTAAGTCTACTGGTTTTCCTACAATCCAGCTCTGGCTAGATTTGTTTGGAAGAGAGACATGTACTGATATTGTTCCACCTACTGTTCGCCATACTAATGGCTGCGGTATCGAATTGGCATTCTATCGATTTAATAGGTGTTGACGGTTCCCCACCATTGTCAGGGAGGTTCCGGTCTACACCCTTCTTATCTAGTAATTGCCTGGAGTATGCCTGTGGCCTGGAACCCAGTACACGGATACGTCGCATCTGACAGGGATCTCATTGCGAGATCGGCGGCATTGCTTTACCAACTTGCATCGATTCCAAGGCTTTTATCGCAGCTTGACTATCTACATACGTAGCACTGCACTCTATCGAGTTAATTGAAAACCAGGTCGCGGCTTCACGGACTGCTGCGACTTTTGCTTGAAATGCACCACAGTGGTCCGCATCTTAAAATTATTCTCAACAGAAAAATGCGATTTTCTTCACAGACTCTTTGAAAAGCCAGTTACTTCCAATTTCTCTTTAGCTTTACGTCATGAAATTGGCATCGTCTAGGAGTAATACTTTGAAATTCTTCCCAAACTTTATTTTTCCACAACCAGCCGTCCGTGGAATACCTCAAGAGACACTTGTAAGCCCACATCTATATATTTTCCCTCAAATTATTCAAAAATTCCTATTCCCAGCGCCCCATCGTCTCATTAAAATGTGCCAGGAATACCCCCATTCAGTCGGTGTGCTCCACCGGCTCCTCTTCAAGCATCCATTACTTCTATTTACGATTCACTGCAGTTTCGAATTACACCAGAACTAGTTCTATCTATTCTTAGACTTTGATTTCGATTACAGTTTGTGCGCGCCTGGGTATCATATTTTTAGTTTTATCTGCTTCGGCTTTTGATTATTTTCTCTTTCCTTTTCGCTGGACTTTTGCATGTTTTACTGTTTCTGCGAAATCACCCCGCATTAACGTAATACTCCCACTTCTCGCCATTGTCGTTGTAAGTAACCACCCACTCGCTTCATTGATATACTAGTAAGCGGTTGGCTTTAATTCCACTCAAGATGCAACTGCTGCAGCTCCGCTCCAGGTATCTGACAACCGTAACCGTAATGACAACGATTTAAGCTCTAGCCAGATGGAAAGACGGTGAGGTCGGTCGTCAAAGTCCACGAAGACGTTTGTTGTGTGTTGGTTGGGGTAAAAGGCGCCACTTAATACTCCCGTGGATAATATTTTCGCGTAGATTGTGGTTATGTGTCTGTATTTGCATCTGTTGTGTGCAGAGTGCACCCCCTCGCTGGAATGATGAATGATGATGGAGTGGGCGCGTGGGAACTATACTGTGTATCCACACGGACGTAGGGGGCGGCTGCAGAGATTCATTTGTGGGAATCGTATTCTTCTTTGGAGCGCGCGCCCTCTATAATCTGATTTGAATGTCTTCGACGGATGCAAAGTACGTATAACGTTGGCGGTCATCTCGTGGGTGTGTGTATATGTATATCCCTGTGTGGGAAGGATTATGATAGTAATCCTCTGGTCTGCGCTTCTTTTAATTGGACAGCCAGCATGATAAATGGTGGAGCGAAGGAAATATGGAAGTTTAGCTGGGGTTCGCTGCATTTCAATTTGGACGCAGATTATAGTTTTAGCTAAATTTATGGTGTTTTACATTCCACCTCAATGACTACCGCAGGTAGCATAACCCTATGGATGAATAACTCCTTGGCGAGGAAGTTGGAAAAAATTATTCATCGACTGTAGCTTATGGAAAAACATGACGGGGAACTGCCAAAGTAGCGCAAAACGTTCTGTGTGGCATCAATTTTTACTCACATCAGGCAATAAAAGAGGATATCAAGGCTTAAAGCCCTTTTCAGTCCAGTATCAGAAACCTTTCGACAGTATAACGTCTCCTCCCCAACCTACAAATTCCTCGGATAGCTACAGATACTCATATGTCAAGCCGTCAAAACGTCGAGTATGCCAAACGGCTTCCTTTGACGTAAACTTTTTGAACAATTTTTGGAGAAGGCCTCTTATAAAAGCCTTCACAGGAGGACATTAGTTCGAGGGTAAACATTTTCTGATCCAAGGTTAAATTTAGATTAATATACAAAAAAAAATTTAAGTATGTACATATAAGGGAGCTTATTTAGTGTTATGTTTAGGGGTGCAATCTGTAAGGGGTACAGGCTGGCTTGGTTAGTTCTTCACTTGTAGGTTTGATGGATCCCCTGGAACTCAAGGAAGCGCAGTTTGTGTGGCTTATGTTATAGCAACAAATGATAATTAAATTCAATAAACACTTACCGTGGTCTGTAATAGACGATAACGTAATGTGATAAAATCTCGTTGTTTCGCTGTTTACTGTAAAAAAAAAAAACTAAGATTAATGGCTTTGAAATAAAAAAAAAAATTTTATGCGGTCCCTAAGTTTAAAGGTCGAAATTGTCAGTTTTTAATCAGACAAATTGAAGTTTGTACGAATTTTTTAGTCCATGACTGCGTCACACGTACTTGCATTTTCATATGTATGCATGCTCATCCGCAAATTACTTAAATTAAAAAAAAAAAAAAAGTCTACTAATAAGCTACAAAATTATTGTGGTATTTTTCCAAAATTTAGGACCTCAAATCCTTGCACGTGTCAAATATTCCTTGGATATTAAATATAAGCAAAATCGACTGATCGGTAGCCTAAAAATTCGATTTTCGGAGACCGGCCTAAGTAGAAAATAAGCAAATTTTTGGCGCAACACCCCTTATGTAGTCCAGGCCTAGATTCTTGCCACCATTCGTGTTATCCGTGTCATATTCTTTTGCACAAATGGAAGAGACCTGCAGTTTGGTGCCATATCCCAAAGGCTTCCTTTTTAACTGAGAAACATTCTCGTCACAGTTGTTACTCTCGGACGTTTGTCAAGCATTTGCAAGAGGTGAGACCGGGAAAAATCTTTTTCGTGTTTTCTAGGATTCGAACCTCGAACCTGGCGCTCTGTAGTCTAATGTACTAACCACTGAGCCACAGTGCCCACAAGTAAAGTACAATTATTCGATATTTGCGTGAAAAACGTGGCATATCATCTGTTAGCATACATACATATGTCGAACTCAAATACATAAAAAAATTTAACAAAATCGTTAAAGAGATTTTGAGAAAATCGTCATTTTTTTGAAGTTCGAATACAATTTCCGATTTCTCTTCAAATTTGACCCAACTGAGCTGAGACATCAAGCTTTAAAAAAACCCCTTAAACCGCTTAGCATTTAGTTGAACGTGTTTATGAAAATTTAAACTGGCAGACAGACAGATTTAAGAGACCCACATTTTCGAGTTACTCTGTAAGAAAGAATTGCCTTCAACAGGCACATCTGGGGTGGCACGCTGCTCCATTTTACTGGAACCATAGTCCGTCCAAGTTCAACTCGACAAATTGTGGCCACAAAAAATCAGCCATTCAGCGTAACGTTATTGCCAGTTTTATTTTCACTCCAAAACGGACACTAAACGGTCACATGAGGATTTTCAAAACCTCATTTTTCGCTTGCTGATAGACGCTTTGAACTAAGAAGGAGCTTCGTCCAAAAAGACAATTTTGTGACCCAAATCGACGTCGTTTCAAACTCGTTTAAAGCCCACACAGCGAGACGATAAGGAAGCGGATGCTAATTTTGCTCTAACTCCTGAGTGAATTAAACTTTTCAAGCAAATAATCTGAGGTCTTTATGCAACATTCTGCTGAGAGAAGTGTGACTAATTTTCAGTCGTTAATTTTTTGGAAATGAATACTAAATATTGTTGCCGCAAGCTACCGATATGGGAAATAATGCCTAGCTTTTTGCCTAGTTCGCGTTGTACATACATACGTGGTAAATGATTTGTGCGAATGGAAGTGACCAACATTGTAATGCTGTATCCTAGTGGAATAATTGAGAAGTTTGTCATGACAGTTGGTAACCTTGGACGTTTATCAAAAATCCCCTTTTGGTAGTTCAACAAACCACAGAGCCACAGTGCAAATATTCAAATTTTTACGTCAAAATTTGTGTACTAAACACATAGAAACTATTTTTAATTTACAAAAAAAAAAAAACAATTTTTTGGCGCAGCAGACCGTATGTGGTCCAGGGCCTAGCTTCTCGCGACCATTCGTGTTGTGCGTGTTATATTTTTTCACACAAATGGAAGGGACCTACAGTTTAGAGCCATATCCGAAAGGCAAATTGAGAAGCTTTCTCTTGACAGTTATTAGTCTCGGACGTTTGTCAGACTTTCGCGAGAGGTGGGACCGTGAAAAATTGTTTGGTGTTCTCTGGGATCCGAACCTCGAACCTCACGCTCAGCGATCGAACGCACTAAACACTTGAGCCACGGCGAACACTATTTAATTTTTCCTTTTTCTTTTCTGATGACAGTACAGTCTAGGGTGGACTTGTGGCTCAAGCCACGAGATTCTTTCGTCAACACGACCTCTTGCCAGCCGAACAGTTTACAATTAGCTACCGACGATATACATATGTATATCGAGGCGTGTACTTCAAAATTAGTGTAAAAAAAAGAGACCCTACACCATGGCGGTGAAGGGATTTTGAAACCTTTGAAAAGGCCTTTAATCATGCCCTGAGAACCTGAAGCATAGATGGGTTTAAGGCCAAAAAGAAAAAGAAGATAGCGCCACGACACCGAAAAATATAGTCGTGAAGGCACTTCTGCTCGATTATGACAAGTGTCTCTGAGGTCAGTGAACTGTAGAAGATTCAATTTCCAAAATCGGACAGAACAGGGGGTTTGGCGAACAAATTGGATTGAAATGATGAGATCGTTATGGAGGCCTACTTTTCGAAAAGACACAAGTTAGATCACCTCTTCGTTTACAGCGGCAGTATTCCTTGCAGTACCCTTATTCGTTTACCATGTTGGCGTTATTGCATCATTTAGAGAAGTCGGTGGTAAATCTATCCACAGTTTGACGGGAATCACGAGGTAGTCTCAAAGGTACGCGAAGCTATGGCCGATTTTCAAAGTAAATTTGGATAAACTGATAGTGTTGTGTCAAGTGTCAGTCTATTCGTTATAATTTGCGCAATCAGTAGTTAATATAAATGTCAAAAAGAGCGGGCAGAATGACAGCTCATTTTGACTGTTGTCCCTTTCATAAGTTCTATCAAAGCAAAGGCATAACACCCTTAAACTTGGGGTTTCGTGTAAATTTTAGTACTGAGGGCACTTTATGGCAACATTGCATTTTCATTTTGGAATTGAACCTTGGTGTCGAATAAGTTTGCATTCTAAGCGCTTTTTTATTGAAATTGTGAATTGATGACTTCATTTTTGAACTGGGAGGAGGAGTTAAGCTACAAATTTCAACTCCAAGGCAGAATTGTTCATTCATTCATACTCGTACATTCATGCATGTGTAGAAAATCTAAAAAGACAAGAAGTTGTTAAATTTGAACTGATAGCCTCACAGCCCAGACGTAGGGCTGTGTTCGTAGTCCGAGGGTTAATGTCGTCTTGATTTTCTGACTTTACGACAATTTGGTTTGGTTATTCTTAATTTGGTTATTCTTAATTTGGTTCCCTTAGCGAAATATTTTAGGGCTACGTGTTGATGTGTGGCTCGTCAAGATGTGTCAGACATTCTCTCATACGGGCTAGCCTAGTAGTAGCTAGTCTTCGAATTTTTTAAGTTATTACATTGCCGTCCACAGTCCCACAGCCTCCTATTTGTCTTCGTTTCGTAGGTTGGGTCAGCCAAATTCGTCACTAAACCCAATTCCCCGTGTAGATATTAGCATCGGTTTAGAAGTTACCTAGTTGATTGGTTGGTTAGTTTGGAATGGCCCGCGATGAGGTACACTTAGAATAAAAGTAGGTCCATTGTGTAGCTCTTAAATCAATAGGTCGAGTGTGAAAGGATAGATGAATGTTAAAATTTTCAGGGAAAACTCTGGCAGAACTCCATTCCCGATCTCAAGTCTAAACGCGAATATTGAGAGCCCTTCGTTACAAAAGACAACTTTTTTCTTCTAGTCCGGACTATTTGTGTTCCAAAATAAAAACTCGTTAAGAGGGTTCAGAATCAGTGACGTTTAGCAGACGACAGCAGTGCCTAAACAAGATGGTACCATGTGCAGTCTTCATTCCTGGGAGCCTTTTGGCCTTAAAACTGAAACGGTAGCCATTTGTTTGCAGACGATGTCGTATGGAAGGAAGTATGGCACGAATTGGAGCACCACTGTTGGTGTAGAGTTTCACTAAATTTTTATTCTTCCGATAGCTTATAGCGGATATTGGTACAGTGTATGTACATATGTCCCGCTGTTTCCACGGCATATCCTGCAGGAATCATAGGTGTTCCTGAAGATCAATCTTTCTAAGGTGCTGCGAGTATCGCAAGCAATCGTTTGTGTGTTACCCGCTCCATACATGACAGAGCTCTCAGGCAGTTTGACAGCCATTTTGACTTGCCTCTACTTGGTGGCAATGGTGGTGGTGGCTATGGCGTTCAGAAAAATTCAGTTTTCGATGGAGCCTTTCACCATTCCACTGCTTAGTACATCAAATGGTTGCCGAAATAAGAAATTCTTTTCATTTCATTCGATTCCTTCGTGTGCCTTCCCTCAAGCCAGCGTCAAATCCATATGAAATGAGATTGTGCATGCATTTCAAAGCCATTAACGTCTAGATGTCAGCCTGCGTCTGTACTGCGCGGCTGTCCAGGGCTTTTCTTCCCAGTCACCTCAGTTTTCTGTATCTGATCCAGTGGACCTTGGTACCATTTCCACTCAGAAATTGCTTAAAACATAGAATTGGAAGCCTAAAAAACTAAAATCATCCCTGATGCAGATAAATCCCTCATTCCTTGCCAAAAGAACCCTTAAAGAGCTCCTTCTCTTGATTTATCTTGATTTTCCCCAAAGAAAAAAAAAAAACAATGCCAAGCGGTCAAGGGACCAATTATCCTTGCACACAAAAATTATTTTTCCATCTTTTCGAAAAACGTCCTTACGTCATCTTTAGATATCACCATCACCATCACGGTGTACACTCGTAGTTTAGATGCCGCAACACGACGGATTCTTATCGCAACAGACTGTCTGTGATAACAATCATGCTACTTGCAGCACAGCTATGTAGCACTGTTCGCCGAAACCGACGACCGAAAAGTGTGAAACTCCACAAAATTGATTTCATAGGAACGATACGGCCTGTCAAACATTTATGACTGCTGTTACATTTTGCTTTTTGACATAGAAAACTTGTCACTGACAGGTTCAAAAACCACTTAAGATTGATAAGTGTATAGTTAGGGGGGGCCCTGAGGCCCCGCAAGAGCACCAACAAAAATGAAAGGAAAATCTCTTTCAAGTGGTTATGCCTTTGGGAATGATGTTTGTATTGCCTTCGAGGACTGGCACTGGACGGATACGATATACGTACAAGTGGTTATGGTTTAATTTTGGGCCCTAAAATGATTATTTATGAATTGATAAGGGTTTTTGTGAAAAGTCCACAATTGTTGTTCTTTGAATTTATGGTGGTTCTTCATAATTTGTGTTCTTTTATCAATGGACGAGTATTGTTTGTGTCGGTGTGTGAATGAATCCACCTCCTTGTGGGTTATCAATGGGCTCTGCGTCGTAAATATTGTACAAATTGTTTGACTTGAGTATTTAGTCGGACACGAGTTTCCGTTTTCTGTACTTATCTTATGTGGAAGGGCTTTTTCGTATTTATCTTTGTAATCAAAATTAAGGGCGACAGTTGTGCGTGCAAGTGTACGACAAGTTTGTTGAGTGCTTTGGACATATTTATGGTCTTGTGCGCGTTTTAAGTGTATAACTGTGAATACTGTGAGCAGGGAGTTCTGTGTGTTGAAGAAATTACAAAGAACTATGAGGGATCTGCCTTCCCCTCAAATGCCACAGTGCACATACGGAGCAAACGTTTTAAACCTCGCACAAACGATTAGTTTTTGAAGAGAGCATACGATAGCATAGTAGATGGGGAAACAGGACATACTACAAGGTGGCGCAAAATTATTCATCCAATTTTGTTTTTGAATTACTTTTGTACTCTCTTTATTTGGACCTTTAAAATATTTTCTGTTAAGTTCCGCCAAGTGGCTGCCGCCAGTGTTGATACACATTTGTGCCCGTTTTATTGCAATTTTCCATGACTTTCCGCAAGATTTCCGGTGATAACTGTTCGCATTCCTGTCGAATATTCTCTTTAAGGGCTGCGATTGACTGAGGCTTGTTGGCATAAACCCGCGACTTCAAGAAGTCTGGGATGGTTAAATCGGGCGATCTTGCTGGCCATGCCAAATCGCCAAAACGGCAGATTAGGCGACCAGGAAACGCTTCCTTCACAATATCCATTGTGGCTCGTGCTGTGTGTGTGGTTGCACCGTCTTGTTGAAACCACATGTTCACCAAGCCCCGCTCATCCAATTCCGGCAGTAAGAAGTCGTTTATCATGGCCCTGTAGCGTTCGCCAGTAACAGTGACCGTATTGCCGATGGCGTCCTCAAAAAAATACGGCCCAATCACTCCTCCCGCGTGAACGCCGCACCAAACAGTGGTTTTGAGTGGATGTAATGGCTCTTTGTGCATCACACGCGGATTTTCAGTGCCCCAGAAACGAAGATTTTGCTTATTGACGTAACCGCTTAAGTGGAAATGCGCCACGTCGCTCATGATGATTTTCGACACAAAATCGTCCTCTTCGTTGTTGAGATTGAGGATGGCTTGACAGTAATTCACACGCGACTGACGGTCAGGAGGCATTAACTGATGCACTGTTGCACTTTGTACGGGAACATGTGTAAGTATTTCACTAAAATTCGCTGTAGGGTCCGTCTGGTGATGCCCAATTGCGTTGCCTGCCGTCTGGTTGATGTTTCTTCGTTCTCAGCGACATCGGCAGCCACAGCCGCGATATTCTCTGCCGATCGACCAGTCCGGTGGCGGCCACGCCCTGCATGGTCTCCTGTGGTTCCAGTCTGTACCAGTCGAGTAGCTAAGCGCCGCTCCGTCAAAAAAATCGACGCAATTATTCCACGCTCTTGCGGAGTATAGCGCTCCATTGTTTGTCTGTTTGTATACTGCAGCTGTCTAGTTCGCAAATGTCAAATATGATTGACGTACGACGCCATCTGCCAAAATTATGACATCTTCCGATAGGATGATTCATTTCGCGCCACCTTGTAGGTATGTAAAGTAGGAAACAGTGTCCATTTTACACTTTAGAGACTCGGTTTTTATGAGTAGTTATAGTCCTTTACGTGGGTCCAAGCCTGGTTTGCCATAGAAGCCTATAGATGCAGCAAAAACCTAGACATCTGAGGTTGGAATTCATTGAAAACGTTCCCCTAATGGCAAGGCACCCAACTATCATTTGGGGTAGTATCACAAGCTACGGCTTCCAAGAAGGGATTCTTAAGTAACCAAGGCAGTTGAATAAGACTACGAAACGCATAAGGAATAGGTTTTCGAATCAGCTTTCGCGTATCCAAGGGCTTTGCTTAGCTTAGAAGAAAAAAAAAGCAGGGGAACTCCTGTCTATCGATTTATTTTAAGAAGTATTGGGCGCCAAGAACGCCTGCGCGTCATTTTGTGCGGAGTTCTGAAACGCGACTGAGCTTGCTTCCTCCTCGGCTGTTCTGCGTCACGTTTGTCTACGGAGTACCGCTGTTCTGCCTGCCTGGGTAAGCGGATTCCATTGCATGGCGTATTTCGCAATGGAGTTGTGCCACATTCTCCTACGCAGTATAGATTCTTGGCCTGTTCTCAGATAAAGTTGTTTGTTAGAGATACGATTGGGCCAAAAGATCCTCAGGATGATTCTTAAACACCTGTTAAGGAAGGTTTGCAGCTTGCGTGTGATAGTGGTATCCACTTTCCACGTTCTGCACCCATAAAGCAGCACCGATTCTACGTTGGAGCGGAACATGCTTCTGACTTGCGAAAGCAGCTCTTGCCTTTCCGACCCTGCTGTACACAAGTTCGGTGCCACTGCGGTCAGCCGAGACCACACTTCCTTAGTATAGAAAATCGGCCACTTTCTCAACTACATGTCAGGCGCGTGACGTGTTGAGTTGAGCGCGGGTGTTAGAAGTGCTCAGGCCTTTTGTTTTGGTGTGTTTATCTTAAACCCTTCTTTGCGTGCCTCAGCCTCTAGATTTTGGCCGCTTAGACGAATGTCCATTATCCGATGTGAAAGTAGGCAAACATCGTCAGCGTAGTTGAGAGTGTTTAAGATAAGTTGTCATTGTCCATCGAATTCCATGGGCACGGAGCACATCGCTGATGACCACCAAGAACAACAGTGGAGACAGTATGCATCCCTGACGTACTCCATTTTGAACTTCGAAGTCCTTCGACACCTTACCATTGTATAACACGTGACACTTACTTCCCTTGTATGCAGCCTTGATTTTCTGGGATGCCTCTCCTGCCCAAGGCCAACCAAATAGCATCTGGATTCAAGCTGGCGAAAGCCTTCTCGAATTCGATAAACAGTAGATGTAGCGGAGACTTATACCTGACGCATTGCTCTATTATGATCCGTAAGGTGTTTATGTGGTCGATGCAGGAGAATCCAGCGCGAAAGCCTGTCTGTTCGATGTCGACAGCTGAATCTAAATGTTCCTCAATGCGTTTTCAAATGATTCTAGTTAGAACGCCTATACCTCTCCAGTTTCCAAAGTCCATTAGATTTTCCTTATTTGGAAGCTTGACGATGGTCCCTCTTTTCCACTTCTGTTCAGGAAACTGTTCATTTTCCCACGCTCTCCGTACGAGCGGGTGTAGTAGTTCAGGCTTTGTTTTTGGCGCCGATTGGAATAGTTCGCCAGGGATGCCATCGCTTGTTTTACTTGAGGGACTTGATTGCTGCGAATTCGGGAATTTGTTCCTTCGGAAGCCTCACTAGGGTTCAAGATACCACCATCGTCTAAGTGGTTAAAGACTGTATCTCTCCATCTAGTGCGCTGATCCTCATCAGAAATCAGAAGGTGACCTTCCAAACTCTTCGCTGGATGTTGTTTGGAGTTTCGACGACCAATGAGCTCTTTGGTGGTGCTATAGACAGTCCTACTGTCACACTTGCTTGTTGCTTCTTCAGTCTTTGAGGCAAGTGGGTCGATGTACTGACGTTTGCCCCGTCCTACACTGGGCTTCCTTCGTTTTCCTTCTTTTGGGCTTCTAGCTCGGTACTCTCTACTGCTAAGCCCGCTGCAATCTTTACGCTCAACGATTCGTCTCCAGGTGTCCCATGTGCGGTGGTTATTTTGCCTTTCGCCGACGTACATAGGTGCGTGCCCTAGTGACAAAAAACATTTTTCACAATATTCCAGCGGTCATCCATGCATTCCTGCATTTACCTGCTAATTGTTTCTGCTTCTGAGTCAAGATGATTCCAGAATTGTTAATGCACTTGCGGATCCCTAAGCCTGTCAGTATTGAACCTGGTAATGTTGAGCGATTGCTGTTGACAGATGCAGTACAAAGGCGTATGATAACTAACGTAGGAACGTAGAGGCAGAGACAGACACGCCTTAGGTGACGCGTTCAAGCATAAGGGGATCTTAACTACTCCTGCGGTCATGCGAAGCATCTTCATCTCAGCTGCCCTCATACTTTTTGTACGTTGTCCAGCATTGCGAACCGTATGTGAGCGCCGGACGAAAAACTGCGGTGTAAAGCCTACCTTTCAGCTTAGGGGTCCTTTTCCGGTCGCAGAAGATAGCAAAGTTTTCCTACCACTTCATCCGCCCTACGCTCACGCGATGATTGATGTCGTCATCAATAGTTGCTTGCTATTAATCATAGATCCCGGATTCCAGATTCCAGTCTGGATTAGGTCGGAGCGGATCAGAGAATAGGCAGTTCAGGTACGCTGTACCCATTTCCCCATCAAGTGCTCGTTGCACGAACGTTTGATCCTCACTTATGATGGCTCCATCGTCCTGCACTTTGGGGTCCGTCACCATTCCTTCAAGCAGATAATCTAGGACTGCAATAAATAGCAGAGGACTTAAGACGCTTCCCTGGTGCACACCGACTTTAATTTGGAACTCTTCGGTGAGTCCGCCAGGGCATCTTACTTTTGTCTTTGCTCCGTCATACATGTCCATGATTATCTGTTCGTAGGGCTCTGGAACTCTTCGATGTCTTAGCGCCACAAAGGTTTAATTCCCCATTGGATACAACATACATAATCGAGTCTAAACTTTGTCCTAAAAAAGTTCCTGCTCATTAGAATTTATGTTTCATCGGAACTCATATTTGTATATCGTAGTTCTGGGTATAAAAAAGGACATTTTTATCTGAAAGTCAGGACAGATCCAATAAGTCTTAATTACACGACCCAATCATTGGAATTTAACCCTCAAATCTCTACAACTTTTGTTTCCCCTTGGTCCTTTGACAATTCTTAAAATAGAATCTACACATCGGTATATAAGAACCGAGGACAAAGGACAAGAAAATTATCTTTTCTAACGGAATCAAGTTGAGAAGAACACCCTTAAATCAAATTTTGAAAAATACAAATCCACCCCCATCTCGTAATTCGAACAAGTAGACTCAATAAATCCGCATGAATATCCTATAATTGCGGATATGGAACGGAATATTAATTTGGAAATTTGCTTTTTTTTCTCTCTCCTTTAATAAGTCCTCTTGTCCCCGTCCCCCGCCAAGGAATCATAAGAATGGCAAACAAACATACGCAGAAAAAAAATAAAAATGCGCCACACAAAAACCGCCCGCACCAATAAGAACCAAATCAAGCAGCAACTAATGAAGGAGACAACCAAGAACCCGGGGTTCAATGATTTTTCGAAATTTTCGGCTAAGCGTTCAAGGACAAAATTCTATGCACACTAAGCATGTTTTATGTGTGCCTTAGTCAAACACCATTAATAATAGAGAGCAACGAAGAAAGAAAGGCAAAACAACGGCGAAGAACGAAAGAAGAGAAAAAAAAAAGAAATCAAGAAAAACGAAACGGGAAGCCAAATAAAAAATTAGATGAACATGGAAAAGAAATCAAAAAGACGTTCGCACGCAGGACGAAGTGCAGGCGGGAGTTTCGAATGCTTGTATGGTTGGGGTGGACTTTATTTGTTGGAAGGAGGGGACTGTCTTGTTTTTTTTTTTTGAAGAGTTCGGAAATGTGTTGAAATGACAATTGAGTCGCTATAGTGACCGGTATGAAATAGGTAGCTGCTTCGAGTTGCCTCTTACATAGGGTCCTCAGAAAAGTTAGGCAAATGTGTTAGAAAGTTTACTGAAGAACGATCCTTGCCCAAACTCGACTTGGAGAAAATTTCATACACCAACTTCGAGGACCTTTACCACTTCTCTGGCTATAGACGAAGTTTTAGTTTCATTTGAGAATTCAGCTGTGAAATCGGCACCCCAGTAAGACGAGGTGCTTCCCATAAAAAGCACTAATGTCCTTTGCATTGGGTTAAGGGCTGTTCTAAACTGTTGAGGTGTTTATTTTGCACTATAATGAGCGCATGAATGCAGATGCATATGCTACCGAAAGCCTTTTGTATATGCCATCCGCTGTGCATTCGTCTGTCCAATTCTGACAAGAGCCCATTCTATTTGAGAGAAAGTATGTACCTTTGAGCCACCAGAAGTACAGAAGCACACATCATGACCCTCGCCAATACGCCTCCAATAAGAGACTATTGGATGCTTTCGGTGTAGGTTCGTATTCAGAATGGATAATGCCACCCTTGTGAGGAACCGCTAACGTTACGGAGAAAGAACCTGTGGCGGGATTATTTTACAATAACCCTGGGAGTTTCAGAAACACTTTGGAGACTGGTTATATCCTTATGCCTCAATAATTTTTTCGGAGAAAGACGAGAAAGCGCTTCAGCGATAAATGACTTAAGGCTCAGACTCAACTATAATAGTCGAAAGCAATCGGAAGCTAATGTCAAAATTCTACGTCACGTTTTCTTCAGTACTGTCAATTGCTCGAGTTGCCCATAACAAACGTATGTGAATGGAACCGACTTCACAGCTGTCAAAGACAAATTCGCTTCTTTCATGAGTGATCAATAATGAACGAAAACTGTGATCAAAAACGAAAGAAAACTTGACGAATCTAAGGAAGAAGCTATTATTGTCGTGCAATACAAGTTCCTTGTGTTTACGTACGTCGACGTACGCACCCATTCTACTATTATAGTTCGGCCTTTAGATGACCAGCACTCACCACGTCGGCCCTAAGGATCCACTACCTGATGCCAGCAAGGGTCGGACATAAAAATAGGAAATGTTCGTCTGTATCACCGTATTCCTCAACTGGTTATGGGGTTAAAAAAAAAACGAAGTGCCTGTAAGGGTGCCTACAAGTCGTTTGCAGTCGATTCTCCCGATGGACAGAAAAAAAGACGCGAATTTTTTTTTACAGATATCCGACTGTATTCACTTGGTTTGTCTACATCCAGCAGAGCCATGTCACGGACTATTGTGTTCACGAGATACCCAGTCGTCCATAAAACTACTAATCGCGGATGTAGGCGAACCCAACGCTCAGTTCGGGTCATGAGAAAACTTCCTCTGAGCCTTGTCATACAAGCTTTCCAGAGATGTTGTTTCCCTGGATTTCAGTGTGACCTGGCAGTCAATTATGTAAGCCTTCCGACCAGATTCGAAGAGGTCTTGAGTTCAAATACTATTTTAGAAGAGGTAAAGGGTTAAAGCAGTGCCTTGAGTGCAGCTTGGCTATCGCTGCAGATGCATAAATATACTTCATACTTACACCTCTTCTTCTCCGATCTCCGCTTGGAAGACAGACGCATTTTGACCTTACGGAGAATGGAGTGCAACGTTCTCGCTCTCCACGAATATATCAGTACCGGATACTTGTCTAGTGTTGGAACCATCCGTGAACGGACGATAGCATTCTTTCCCCGAGTCTGGCCAAAGCCTTTCCAGCACCAGGGAAAGGCCGACTGTGTAGTTGTGTCCCAATTGGATGCCCGGTGCCATTTCATCAGATGGGATATCCATTAGCATAGGGTCCCAAGATATTTTCCGTGCAGGGTCATGTATGGTATTCTTACCCATCTAATGCTTATTGGTACTTCTTTCGTCTTGTGGTGATCCAGTTCCACGCCTGATGCCTGTTGCCATAGTCTCGCATTTGCGATTGTCTAGCCTTCGGACACTTGTTCTAGTGTTTTTGCTACAAGGACTCTGCAATATCGTCAGCGTAACCGAAGATATAAATTCTGCTCTGCTCTAGCATCACAACGTAGTCCGTCACATTTGAATGATGACGATACACGATGGATGGCAGAGCTGGAGCATAGGTCTCTCTGAATCGTTAGGTCTGGCTTGTCATCAGAGTAAGGAGTCTGAGGATAAAAACTTCAGCATATCAAGACGAGATGGTCGCTTTGCTGCACTTGTTGGATCACTTGAAAGAGGGTCAGGTGATAGGGAAGTACTTCCTAACAGTACTGGGTAATCAGGCAGTAATCAAGCGCATGAGGCAGATGAACCTTAATACTTCACGGGCTTTGGAATGTGCCCAGAAACTCATTGAATGAGAAATTCATAAGGAACTGGAACACTGGCTTTGGAATTTCTGGATCTTGAACCATTGAACACCCTATAAGGCGCTCAACAGTGGACGGGTGAAGACAGGCCAAAATAGCAATAAAACTTTCGAAAAGCTCTACAAAGCGAGAGATTCGAAGCATGGAGCGAGGAACACTCAATCAGGACATGGTGACTTCAAATATCACTTTAAAGATAAGATAATAACTGCAGACTACGTCTGGAAGACGTGGAGACTGACTACTTAGCAGAAGATAAGGGGTATTGGCCGATTACTGCGTGAGCATCGCCTAGATAACTTTTAAGCAAATGCTAGCGTTAACGCGAGGAATCGAAGTCAGAGGAGAACTCTGGAGAAAACAAAGAGGATAGCTCTGGCTAAGAGGGTTAGTGGAAGAAAGACGAAAAAGGACCCAACAAAGTGGTCTCAGTACATAGTATGTTTAAGCTCGCAACCAAGCTCTTAACGATACTTGTCGATTGGAAGAGGTCGTTTGGACCGCAGAGGCATGTTACTCGTTGAGTCATTGCGAAGAACACCGTGTTGGAGTGTGCACAGTCTACCGTCATCTTGTATGAGAATATGACAAGGCTTTAACGTATCTTTGGGCGCATTTAGCACCATTTTTCACCTCCAGTTGAGCTTCTGATCTGGCAAAGTGTCGTTCCTTTTAGTTTCCGAGGATTAAATAGAAAGGATTTTATGCTGCCTAGTAAATATAACCACTTCGGTCCTGCTCGAGATAGCGTTAATGCAGCTGTTGTTTGACTCGACCAGTTCAGCAGCAAATTGAAGGACATTGGGCAATGTCTGCGGGTTTTTGCCTAATACTGAGGTTGTGACATCCGCTAATCTGTCCGTTTTAGTTGTATAGCGAGTACGGTACAAAGAGCCCCTATTGTAGAGATCTTCCGAAAGTTTTAAGCATAAACACGGTGAGACTGATCGGCTAAAAGACCTCCGGAGATTGTGGGCGGGATTTGCCTATGCAAGCGCCAGATGACAGATCTTTAGAGAGCAGAACAGGCTCCGTCTAGAAATTTCAAAGGCCATCTGGAGTCAATTATACACACGCTCCTTGAGTTCTTTTATCGTATGATTTCGATGGCAAAAATCATTGCACATGTAGCTCTTACCTCAAGGATTCATTTATCCAAAGCAGAATCAACAAGTACAACACTAATCAGTGCACAATACTGGACGGGCCGTCAAGTCCCGGCGCTACTATCAAAGGCGACAGATTCACTCCCTTTTATTGCGTATTTGCACTGTCTGAGAATTTATTGAACTCATTTTTTCTTAGCGGCTTCCTTTTCCTTTTTTTTCTTGTTTTTGTTTTGATTTTGTTTCTCTGCTTTTTTTTCTGGCCTGTTATTGTGAATTTTGCAACCTAGAGGACCGTTCGCCTTTCGGCCTTCGAAACACACACCGCAGGCAACAATCGAATACGCTCTCAACGGTGCCCTAAAGAATAATGCTATTCACCTCTCTATCTCTCTCTCACACAGTTTGCAGTTTTTGGCTTTTGTTATGCTTGTACGTACATCTTCTTTGTCTTCTTCGTATTTGAATACAAATTTTGGATTTTTTTTTGTTTCTGATTTTCTTACGACGCTACGACGCGTCTGTCTGTGAATCAAATTCGCGATATCGTCAAGCAAAAGATAGTATTGCAACAAACGTGCCGTTATTTGATTTGTTTTTGTTGTTGTTATTGTATTCGTTTTCTTTTGAAGTTGTTCCCGGTTCATTCTAAAATTTCGCGCGCGAAACTATGGGATGCGATCGTGTCGTTGTCGTCTGATCAGTTAGAGTCATCTTCAGCGCAACTTGGTGAGATGTCTGGGACATATGCAGATACATAGACCAGAAATCTGATTCTCGGGCGGGTAGGTAGGTACCTCTCCCTCTAGTATGCTATAATTAATTTTGGGGCGAGATTACCGTTTGAATATTTCACACATCCGTTTGAGAGGAGGCTGGTCGCGTCGCATTGAATTTATGGGAATTGAACGAGAGAAGACACTGGCCTCGATTGGCCCCCAGACAGTTTTTTTTTTGATGAGATACATTTTTTTTTTTTTTATTGCAAAAGATTTCAACTTGAGTCTGGTGGGGAATTTGTTGGCGGAATTGTCAGACAAAATACCAGACAAAGGATTTTGTTTGTTTGTTTTGTACTCTACGAGTAATTTTGAGTTTGTCATGGCGTTTTGAATTCAAATTTTGGGTATCTATTGATGGTATCCGCAGACTTGCTTGCTGTTAAAATTCTCAGAGGGTTGTGGAGCGTTACATATAAAATTACGACTTGGTAGCGTGAAGGAAGAGGGATAAAGTGTTTGTTTTATTAGACGCATACCTACATATGTATGTATGTGTATGTAAACAAATGTGGATTGGAGAGGAAACATTTCTACGTAATAAATTTATTCAGAAACCCCTCGAAAGTTCAAGTATGTAGAAGTCGTAGTGGATTTCTGAGGGCGGATGAAGGGGGGATGAAGGTGGGGGAAACACAAAAACGTATATTTCTTAGGCTTGAAGTATGGTTTTTCTATTATTTGCTCCTAATATGTGCATAAATAATAAAAAGACATGCGGAAGTGTGTGTCGGAAGGATTTGGCATGGAGAACAGTGTGTAGGCATGCCTTGAACGATGATATATGTACGAGGATGTATGGGGATACGTCACGTGACACGTATTTAATTTAGCAGAAGCTACAAGAGTTAGGTACAAGAGTCCTAGAAATTTAAACATAAACATGTTTGCCATCGTTTACACTGGAAGTGACGGTGGGAATGGGATTTTTTAATTAAAACCAAGTGTGTGTTAATGTTGGGATAAGGTGTGTCAACTAGTGCATGTCTTGACGTTTTTAATTGAATTTTAGGTGAAGTCTAAGTAGGTAGCCCTTTGGAATGCTGAGCGGAAGGTTTGAATCTCAGAAAACACCGCACAGTCCCACATCTCGTGAATGTTTGACAAATGTCCGAGGGTAACAACTGTCATGAGAAAGCTTCTTCAGAAAAAATGGCTCGAATATGGCTCTAAAATGAAGGTGGAGGGAGCATTCTATTACACATCCTTTGAATCCACTAATAGGGCTAGGAAGATGGATAATGTCCATGCTTAATGGAATAATAATCCAGACCAGTATCAATGATGTGGAAATTTCGGCGCTTAGAACTCGAAGATGCCTCCGAAAGGGCGTCCTCTCGCCACTCATTTGGTCCATCGTCGTAGACGACATTCTTCGGTCCCTGACAAGACATGGGATTGAAGTTATAGGTTACGCTGGCGACGTAGCTACGCGACGTTCCGGAAGTGCTGTAATATGCTCTTTCCATAGCACAGAAATGGTGTGACAACGAAGGCCGCTCCGTACATTCCAAAAAGTCGACTATTGTCCCTGTTACCAATAGGAGGAAAGTAGATCGCCTAATTCGCCCACTCTGTATGGCGAAACCACCCACCCTGGAACCCACAAAGAGAACGCACCGTAAATAAAGCCACCAGATCCCTTTGGATCTGCCATAGTATCTGCGGAAAAAATTGGGGCCTTAGACCCAAGATGATATTCTGGCCAGACCAGCGTTGTCTTATGCCGCCGTAGCCTGGTGGATTAACGAAGTCACTACAGTCAAAAAGTTAGAACGAGCATTGAATGTTATCCTGGGTCTAGCATCCAACCAAAAATACCTTCAAATGGAAGCGAAACTGAGCATTCATAGACTCCTCCATTCGAGCAATATCGACCCTACTCCTACCGTGAAAGTTATCTACCTCTGTTCGACGCTATGGAGCCTGAAAGCGAAGTACTTGCGAAGTACTACAGGCAATGGAATCCACTTACCCAATCAGGCAGACGAGTGGGCCGCTCTAGGCAGACATGGAGAAGGACAGTCGAGGAGGAATCTAGATCAATGGGGATGACTTGGAGGGAGCTCAAGCGTGTTGCAGAACTCCGAACACGATGGCGCCCAAACGTTGTTGACGCCCTGTTCCCCACTAGGGCTCAGAGGACCTATGTAAGTAAGTAAAGAACTTGTTTACTGTTTCCCAATCTGATTCTTCTAATATGGTTTCCATATCCACATGGTTTTGTGTTCAAATTTAAGTTTTTGAAGGAACTTCTTTCTAAGGATTTGTCTCATTTAAACCCTCTTAAATCCTGGCGGATGACATAAGACGTTTCCCATCATCCCAGTAGACAACCTTCTCTGGCATTGAAAACTCATTGCTGAACGACATAAAATATCGAATTCGTCGGTAAGGACTCAAATGGCCAGTTATCCTCGCTAATGAGATTCTCCTTTAACGGTGTACAACCAACTTCAACTATACAACCATCGTGGATTCTCCTTGTCGCAGTAGATACATATTTCCTCACAGCCCAACTCACGTAACGACATTACCTAGCCAACCAAGGAATTTGTTAACCTCTAACCTTTTGGCGGACCAGTTATGTAGCCGCAATCACTTTGTTATCAAACACGAAAATATGCCGAAAACCAAACAAAATTCCTTTCCATTGTGGTGACTATAAACATTTCGTGATCCAAGTTTTCGCCATTCTCTCTCCGAGGAATTGGAAGGCAGTCCAGCACACAATCATTCAGCCATTCAGCCATTCCTCACCGAAAGTAGTAGATTCTTATCAACCCTCTCGTTCGTGGTGATTGTACGCCACCTCCCTGACCAAGAGCCAGCTGGCTTCACACACCAAAGAAGCCGCCACCTAGGTGTCGGTGGAACATGTCGACTCGTTAATTCGTGACTGCTCTTCAACCCGACGACGAAAAACGACCAAAAATGAAAGCGGGCCCCAACAAAACGACCCGAACGAATTCGCCCCGCAAAAAGTAGTTAATTTTATTGTCAATTTAATTTAATGCCGGGGTTTTTGTTTTCTACTGTCGATGTCGGTGGCTGCTGCGGGGCACAATTCTTATTTATTGACTGCTGATAATGTGGCAATAATTGCACAGGAAACAACAGTTAAAGCTGCCCCTTGTCGGTGGCCCGCCATCATTGTTGTTTGTAATGTCACCGTGGTGCGGTGCTCATGCGGAATATTAATTACATGCTCCACGTGCGCACGTGTTTGGTTGTTTTTCTCCCACCAATATGGAGCTGTCTCGGTTCCGAATCTGGAATCCAATTCACGAATCCCAGGCTTGCTCTGGCTGTGATGTTTTCCTTTTCACGACTGCATTTCAGCAAGTTGTCCTTGTTTTGGAATATGTGTGCGTTTTGGGCAGTTCATCGAATGGGGAGATGTACATATCTGATGTTGGTTTGGAGGGTCAATCTTCACAGGTGTTTGGCTGCGGTGATGATTAAGATCTCACCACGGGGCCAACAAGTGTATCCCAGCAAAAAAAAAAAATATATATAGAGCGCCGCAACTTTCCAGGAATCAAATTATTTTTGTTGGCCAGGCATTCATTCCTCCCTCCTGGGGGCACAAGAATTAATGAGTTTTTAAGGAAGTGCAAATTTTTTGACGCTAACAACGTTGCCTTGTCGTGACAGATCGGATGCAGATGCAACAGAATGTTGTAAGTGTAATTATTTTGTGGTTAATTTCGGTTGGAGGGGAACTCAGTTGGTAGATCGTAACTGCACGGAGACTTGGGGTTTTGATGTGAAGGCTGAGGGAATGCTGCCTGTGGCAGATAATAGGTAATTAAAGCAATCATTTGCAATTTGCCGCCACCCTTCAATCAGTAGAAACGAACTGAAGTTAGGTGAGACGTGGTGGATGTGGATGGCACTCGTATGAAAAGTTCTGTGCAAGAGGGTTTCTTTCGTAAGCATTCGCCGTTTTCTTATCGTTAAAAACGCTAGTGTTTATGGCACATCGATTAAAAATAATTTACCTATCTGCGGTTAAGAAGGTGTGCAGCCATGTACCTCAATGCTTTGCACAGATAGTGTATCTCAGCATGACTTTATAGTCGTTCTACTTAGATACTTTTCATATACTACCGTAAAAAATTACAAGAGGGGTATGATAAGTACCCACAGATTTCACGAAGGCAAAAGGGGTACGAAAATGCTCACAACACAACTGCGAATAAATGTTTACCATAACAGAACTTGTCACTTAAACCTTCAGCATCGATAATAGTCTCAATTCATGACCGGAAAGTGAGTATGTCTTAATTAAGTGGGCCTTGTTGAAGCCAGCCATAGCTTGGACAATGGCATCCTTTAGAACTTACTTACTTTACTCACTTAAGGTGGCGCTACAGTCTGGGGTGGACATGAACTTCAACCAACAACCATCTCCAGCCAGCTCGATCTTTGGCCAGCTGCGTCCAGTTTGGCACGCTAAGTTGGTTGAGGTCCTCTTCCACTTCCGCCGTCCTCGGGAATGGTTTTGAAGATTTTCCAGGCCGGAGCATTTATGCAAATGCGCTCTACAGCCACTTCAGCCGTTGGACCTTCACTCTTCCGGCCAATTCGATGTCGCTGAACAGCCCGCATAGTTTATCATTGTATCTCCTCCTTCACTCATCGTCTATGCAGACGGGACTAAAAATCACCCGAAGAATATTCCGCTCGGAACAGCCAAGAGCGACCTCATCCATGAAACCCATCTTCGCCGCTTTCACCACAATGCGTGCGAGCGCGCCAATGACATCGCGCTTCTTCCGTTCCGTTCCGTTCTTCCGGTTCTCCGATTATGTCAATATCGTCAGCGTATACGAGTAATTGGACGGAGATTGTGCCTCTGATGTTAAAGAAGTCGCATGACAGCGCGTCGCCTTCTCTAAAACCTTTTTTGACATCAAAGGGTTCGGTAAGGTCTTTACCGGCATCCTTTAGAACGTGGATCATATTGTGTCCAATCGCGCCCCACGCAAACTAATTAAAGCCGGACTATGGTTAACGAAACCTTATGTTCATGCCTCAATTCTGAACCGATGGAATATATCGAGACTCCGGACGGAAACGCACTACATCGTCCCACTAACAAACTGTAATCGGAGATTCTCTATCAGAACTCCTAGCAGGAAAGATTGGGATGAAGGGTTAGTCTGTACCGACGGATTCAAAATGGATGTAGGTACTGGTGCTGGTATCTACTACGAGTCTTGAAATACAAACCGATTCTTCAGACTTGAGGACGACTGCAGTGTTTTTCAACCGATGTTGCTGCCATAAAACAAGCTGCGGACATGATTAGCGAGGGTAACATCTCTTGTAAAGCGTTGCAGTCAACATCCGTGAGTTCCAAGCTCGTAAAAATGTCAAAAAAAACTGGACGATATTTCAGGGGCCAACAAGGTGAACCTCAGTTAGGCATCGGGCCACATGGATATACCAGGTAATAGATCACATCCAAGCGCTTCGTAGGCTCTTCCCGAGGCTAGCACACAAACTCCTGAGATTCATACATATATTTGGGTGGTTCAATTCAGCGGTTGGTAATGAAATTTAGGTTCTGAAAGGTCTACTATTGGGCACAATGGACTCAGTTTTAGTCTAAGTGAGCACCCGTATACCGAACCAAACCTGGTTTGCTGAAAAATTAAAAATCCAAGTCCTATCCTCCTGCTTTCACTATATTGATCGAGTAATTCGCGAGGAAATAAAGTCCTGAACTGGCAGCCGATCTGCATCTTGCACGGGATACAGCTCAGGATCAAGAAGAGTTCCATGATTCAACCACTAAAAAAACAGTCTCGGAGAAGAGGCCTACTCTTCTGTTGACAGTTCTACAGTCTATATTGGTAGAAGGAGTGGTCTACTACATAATTGAGATCCCCTTCGTTTCGTTCGCTCGATTTGACCGTAATTCGTATGCATCAAATGGGGTAGTAGAGGCGATACTTCTAAAACTGATACGTACGTGTAGGTATTTCCAGGGTTCTGGGCAAAAACTAAGAATCCCGGCCAACGCCCTTACACACAGAGTGAAAAACCATTCAACTCTCAGCTGCTTTCCCAAAATGGCGCCCAACGCAGAGTGGTTCTTTAAAAACCCAGCGATTTAGACCATTTGCTGGTTAATGAAAGTCATTTGGCTCTTTACATCAGCTTGGTTCTTTCCTGAAGTTTCACTGAAGGGCTTTAGCAATTCCACTAGAATGCATTTCTTTAAGGGTTTCCTCTTCTCCCCCACACTAATTCATGACCTATTTATCCATCCAACCGTTCACGAAGTCAATATCTGACGAAGTACTCTTCAGAGCTACTACATTGCTCCTTCCCCCCTTTAAAGACATCGACACATTCTCAAACGACGACGCATGTTTTCCGAAAATAAACACCCTCCCCCCAAAAATGTCAGATAAGATACAACGAGAAAAAAAAAAACTATCTATCCATCTAATAAATTCATCTCGCACACTTAATTAATAAACACAAGAAGGTGATATTTCTACTTTATTACCGTGGCCTACAAAAGACACACCAGGCCAGACCAAAGTCCTTCTTCTACATCATCATCATCGAAATTCGACAGACAGATTAGGCTCACTAGAATGGGTGGGCATTTATCTCTCAAAACACACATGGAGAAATCTGAAGCTGATCGAAATCGAGCAGAAATTAATTTTTCCTTTTAGGAAATTCCCAAATGGTAATCAATGATTCAGCCGAAAATAGAAAACATTAACCTCACCCATCCATCCAAACACAGCCAGTCCACATCAAATCACAATCACTCGGGTATATAAATGTGAATTTGAAGGGATGTTGGATCTCCCTGCTCACTTTGGATTCCATTGGCATCATCCTCCATCACAGCAATAGTCTAACTAGCAAAAGTGTATAACACAGGGGAACATGGCCATAAAGACGTCTGTCTGCCGAAAACATTTGGGGCTTCTCTCAGGGAACAACCGGGACTTGGATCACTATACCCGTACACTAGCAGTGGCCATGCTAGTGGTGCTAGGGAAGTGCGGCGCGCAAAGTGATGCTCCTGTGCCTCGTGTTGGTGCGATGATGGAGTACGAGTACGATGATTCTGATGATGATGATGCAGGGCATTGCTCTCCTTCGTTTATTTATTTTGTCGCACAAACACACTCGCAATGTAAAAAGGAATCAAAAAAAGGCTCCAAAAATTCTCTTTTTGCCTGCCGCGCCACCCGCCAGATGAAAGTAACGTCGTAATGCGTTAGTATTAGTTCAAGTGCCATTGTAGTAGATACATCATAAAAATCGCTAGTAGACGCAAACAAACACTGAGACACACCGCGAGGTCGGAGGATGGAAAAGAGAACATTTTGGGATGTGAAACAGGATAAAATCAATAAATTCAAAATATAAACATTGAACGGGGGAGACGGGATGACAACGTGTTGTAGTAGTGTGCAGGCGTTGTACGAGTATTTCCCTTTTTTGGGAATAAGTTTGGCGGGAGTTTTCGTGAATACTTTCAATGGGTGGGTTGGGTGCTGGGATCCTGCTTTTTATTTGAAATGTCTCTATGGGGTGATATAAAAAAGAGAGCTCTACATACAGACGTATAGTAATACAGATACAAATTTTCGAGTATACCACTAAGATGGTGGAGTAGCAAAGTTTCAGTTCTCATTCCAGTGGAAGAAGAATTTTTGGCGGCATATCGTGAATTACCTTCATCCCTCCGTGGATGTAGAAGAGAAGGATGGAGATTAATTTATCCCAGCACTCAGACACGAAAATGGTTCAATGTACTTGACTTCAAGTGAGGAACACCTAGTTAGGCTTGGTGTTCTTGAGAAAGGCGTCTAATTCAAAGTCATGGAAGCTAGACTATACCTGTTTAGAGACCACAAGTGTCGCTCCAATAGAAATCCTTCACCAAAGTGACACCAACTTTGCTTCTGGGTTTAGACGAAAAGTTTCTTTTGCTGGCGTATAACAGGTCTCGTTGCCTTCAATTTGCCCTGTAGCCCTGAAAACAAGTGAGGCGAACTCGATTCCATTTAGAAGTCCAATTTATTCTCACACACTAGACAAAATTTCGAGTGCTTTTGGCAGTCTCGAGCCCCTTTAGTGCAACTTGACTAACCAGCAATTGCTGATACTGCTACTACGAGACCTCTCTTCAATAATCCAAAGTGCTGCTACGAGTATTGGAAAACTTCCAGGCTAAAGTAGCGTTTTCTAAGTGAAGTTCCTAGAAGTCACAATAGCCATCTTTGAGGTTAGGGTTCCTTCTTTTTGATCGACAGCGAAGCAGCGATAAAAACGAAACGAAAAGATGTCAAGTTTCTTCGAACGTAGCATATGGTCAAGTGATCAAATGGCAGGAACAGGCTCCGCAGTAAACTTAGAACATATCGACCATTTGGTGGACATCCTACTAGTACTTTGCATACAAGGCACAAATCAGGAAGTATGCTCTAAGGAGGCAAATAACAGGTGAAAGTCTCGAATGCTTGTGCTATAAACAGGAATATTATAGCCTCATCTAATAAAGGAATAAGGCAGGAGGAAATCTCTACCTAAATACGTGCCTACTTGACGTAAAACGTAAGTTTAATAGAGGAAGGACCTTTGCAGAGTTTCCGGTGAACAAATTCTATGAGGATACTCCCCACTTTCTTTGCCGCTGCCTGGGCATCGAACGTTGAAGAAATAAATGTCTTGACAAACACTTCTTGCAGGGTTTTAAAGAATTATCCGATAACGAGGTCTTTAATTTTGTCTAATCCACACAATGATTTACAATTAAAGGCGCGCAATACACAGTCAGGGCTGAGTGGTTCGTGTATTGGACTACTCTGTGGGAGTTTCGAAGGAATTCACTTACTTAGTCGCGCTACAGTCTGGAGTAAGCCTGGTTCTCAAATAATTTACCTCTCCAACCTGCTTGTTTGTTATCCAGCCACTTCCAATAACACACGTTGGTTCAGGTCCCTCTCAGCTTGTATACGTCACCCAATCGAAGGCTTCTACTGCTACTCCTTCTGAGGTAGATCTGAAGACTGTCCAGACTGGAGCGTCCATCCGTTCTATATTTTACAGCCATTGGCGGACGCTTTTTTTGATCTGATTATGGGAGACTGCTGTTTATCTGATTCAAGATCAGGGAGATAACTGAGATCGCCGTCATCAGGTATGAACGGACCCAAAACATCGTTCGAAACAAACTTAGATTCTCCAAGCTTTGTACAGCGTAGGTTCCGAAACCGCTTTCAGTTGAACAAAAACCCAATCGACTGAGGCTGCCTCGCGAATGGTTGCAGCTATGTACATATATGAATCCGATCTAGAGAATTTTTTGGCCAAATTTGTGACTACAAACATGAGGCCAAACAAACCTGAGTCAAAAGAATGGAGGAGATCTGGATCATCAGCCCTAAAGAAAGCAAAAGTTCAATTATCAGCGGATAGGATAATTGTTATCGGCTTTTTAGGATTTAAAAGGAATCATAAGGTCGAACAATTAACTCGACTGTGAGATGAAATAAAGAAAAAGCGTCGAGGCATCACTGCTGCATTGTTCCTATTCACTTGATCTAACCTAACCTAAAAAAAACTTTCGCGCGGACAGAGATTTTGAAAGAAAAAAAGAGGTCGAAGCTGAGGTAAATGTATTTTTCGAAGGCTGGTTAAAATATTTTCGAAGACTGCTGTAATGACCTTAGAGCCCAGATGGAAGGAGTGTATTGAGCTTCAAGGAAATTAGTCATGAGAGTTTCTGCTCTTGCTCACGTCGCGGGCTTTTCAATCCATCATTGTGCTTTGAGACTTTGCCTTGCATGCTTTTTAGTACTTCTTTAGGCTTTTAAGTACGAAGTCTTTGCAACTTCCTGTACCGGAACGCATCTTTAAATCTAGAAGATGTGATTGAATAGAAAGCAGCATCAAAAAATACCGCTAACCATAGTGTCAGGTGCCATACTGGAAGCTGGAAAGAAGCTCGCAATACCACTGGAAATCTTTACCACGTCATGCCATGAAACGGATTGCCTAACATTCAGCCAGCGTGCTCCATTCAACTATTTTGATAAGCGAAGGATTGGAGTTTTCCTTGGGCAGAATCGTTGCAAGATAGTGGAATCCTTAACGACTTTAGTGGATAAAGAGTATTGCCAGCATCCGTGTCTTGGCTGTGTTGATGACTACTACGAGTATTCGATGGATTACCGGGGGCTGGACTCGTTGCAGTTCAGACGTTAAGATCGGTTAGTTGAATTCAAACTCGTCCATCTTCTGTTTCTTCTTCTCTGCCTTTTCTCTTAGCTCTTGCGTCATTTCCTCAAACTTGTGCATTACGAGTTGTATTTTCTCATAAGCTTTCTCATAAGGATCATATCGCAACTGAGCCGCCAAAGGTGGCGTTGTTCTTTATCATTTGTCCGATTCAAGCCCATCTAACATGGCTTTTCTGTAGTCATCTTGTACGTGGCAACTGCACTTATCTACTTGTAGCTTTTTGGCGATAGGCATTTTAAGATGAAGACATCCTTGGATACGGTTGGATTTGATGCAACGGCGTTTTGTTAGTTCTACGGACATTGTTAAAGGTTTTTAAAACGGGCCGGATAACTGCTGTGAAAAGTCCTTGAACATCATTTCTTTGTCGCGAGTAATTCCTAAGTTTTTTCGGAATGGTTGAAACATTCTAAGCTACGACTTACATGTGACGTTGTCAACCTTTCCTCCTTGGTTTATAAAATAATCCCAAACAACCCACACATGGCCTAGGATCTAGTCGGTTTAATTGTTCACACTTGAAAATTTGAAGATTTTTTTCATGACGTTTGTCAGACATTTGCCAGAGGTGGAACCGTGGAAAACTTTTCGGCGTTTTCTACGATTCGAATATCGAATCTTCGACTGAGCACTACGGCGCTTACGTCAAATATTCGAACTGTGGTATTTAGGACGAATTATTGCCTCTTAAAGTGTATCTAGAGGGTCGGCAAACAAGCAAGTTGAATGCCCAGTTTTTGAGAGACTGATTCTGAGTCGGTTTTCTTCGAGAGTGTCCTTCCATTTATTAAGCTCATTTTGTAAATCTTTCGCAACTCCACTTGTGATGACTGCATCATCCGCAGAGGGTACGTTTGCTTCGTTGACATTTTCTTTATAATCCTCTCTCGGAAGAGGGGAATCCATAATACTGGGCTAGCACCCGAGATGCCTCTTGATGCCTCCTTCTGGAAAATATCTCTTCTGGGATTGAATTCCAGAGTTGGCTTGTTCTGTAATTAGTTTTGGTAGAGATATTCTTACGATTGTGAGATGTATGTACATAGAGATTGTCTGCCTGTCTTGTAGAAGGTGCAAGCCTCGTATTGCCAGGATATGTTAGGTTGATGGGTTGATGAGGATGGATTGCTTCGTTCCCCATCACACTTACGTCTGCGTAGACCCATTGTGATGCCCGATTTAGGGGTGCATCCTTGTTGTTGTTCGACTGGTGCATTTTCTTCTTACTCGTTAACAAACGCTGTCCAGCCATTTCGATGATCTGGTTACCGGAATTGTGGATATTTCAGAAATTTCTTGAAAGAATTAGCTTCCTAAAGTTCTGTTTCTCGAGTGACTGAGGCTAGGACAGTGGCACAGAAAGTGGGGTATGTTTTCACAGCTTTCTGCTTCGCCACATTCTCTGCATATGTCGTCATCGCTGAGATTTAATTTCATAGTGTGGTATCTTAGAAGATTATGATCCGCGGATACTCGCACCAATAAAGATATGGTCTTCCTGTAATTGTTGGTGCGGGATTTATAGTAGTTTGCCCATGTTTTCCTGGAAATTTCGAAGGTGGTATTTGCCTTCATACGGATCTTACATTCTATTCATTTCCTAAGTTCACAGAGTGGGGGTTTGATGCATTGGAGGGTTTGGTTACAATCCATTGCAGATTCCAGACGTGCAAGCTCGTATTTCTGACAATCATTCACTCATTCATGTTCTTCGAGACATCAAAATGCAATCCAAAATCACGTTAAAAAATAGAGGCCTACGGACGCTAGCTTGATGCACACCGATATTTACCGAGAATTCTTTGGTTATTCCTGTCGTGCAGCACTTCACTGGCGTTTTCGAGTTCTCTTACATGTTTTGTGTATAAGAATGCAAAAGTGACAGTGATGTGCTTCTCCCTCTTCAACACGTCTAACTAGGGTTTTCCCTCATCAACATTGCATTTTGGTCTGAGCACCACAAGGTTCCACCTTAGAATTGAATAGCGCTCAAGGTTACGTCTCGCATTTTTATTGCACATCAACTCAAGGCTCACATTTATGAATGTGGATGACTTTGACTGTTGGGTCTATAATCCTTCCCTGAGAGTGTCAGAAATGGGGCGCAGTAGGCACATTCATGGATCCTTAAAAATACTCATGTATCTGAGGTTATCACCGTACATTGTTAGTTAGGTTAGGCGAGTGGAAGAAGGTCACTACAGACCCATTGTTATACCTATAGGGGAGAAAAGTCCCTTGCCCATTGGTTAACCCTAGTTCTACAGATATGGGTTCTTATAAACAAGCCAGTTGATTTGATTGGAGTTCAAAATGTCATTTACTGGTGTCCTGGATAATTCTTCTTCGTTGTTAGTTACTGTAACTGCTCCTAATTGCTCAGACAGCATCGACGATAAATTGTATCCAACTGACAGAGTCACTGCGGAGCTCATAACTTTCAAAAGCCCCCCCTGTTCCACAGTGTCTACCTGTGCATTGTTTATCCTCAAGTTTAACCCATAAGCTCTGCCGCTGGTGCTTATCAAAAATTGATGTCAAAATGATGAAACACTTTCATGCAGGTACATCTGTCTGTGTTTATACATACATATGTACCTACTTCATGATAAATTATGCTATTAGTTGGCTATTCAAATCTAAGCGCCAAATGGTCGTCCATAACTCAACTGGTCAAGCTCTCGAAACGTCGAACAACAAGTTTCTGTTTTCACCTCCGCGGCGCGGCGCGGCGTGGCGTTTTTGGTGTCTTTGCGGAGAAAATGTCGGGAATTTAATTGAACTTGTGTCTCGTAAATAACACACAAAACTCAGACAAAAACCAAAGCGAAACGATAAACCATACGAACAAGAATTATTTTTGCACAATTACTCGTCCTCGTGTGTTTGGGTTCGGGTTCAAAGACCGCACGCTCCAAAAACGCAGGGTGAGGAGCTAGCAGGAGGCGGTGCTGGTGGTGGTTCAAAACTTTGTCTACGGCTTGCGAATTTTTTCGTATTTTCCCTCTGCCTCCTTTTCAACTGCGTAATTTCGGTAATACACCTGCCAATGATACAGATACAGATACAGATACATAGCGATTCCAGCCACGAGTGTCATCATTTTTTGTATTTTTTTTTTTTTTCTGGTGATTGTAGCCCTCTGATATGGTAGGCCGTTTTAGTAAAGTGCTGGCAATAACCCGGCGTCGTAGACCTTGACACAGAGTTTAGCGACCTTAGGAGCATGTATCTGCTTAGGTTTTACTCTGGGGAGTGATAAACCGCGTAGTCGTTCGTCAAATGGTCAGACGTGGAACGTAATAAATTGGAATAAAAAACAATAAAAAAAAAATAATATCAATAACGTTCTCGTTGTAGTGCTTCATGTATGAGAAAGAGGGCGTCCGAGGCGTCCGGGGGCGTCAGCGGGTGTTACCAAGTGAGAAGGGGTTGGCTGGTTATGAATGGAGTTATAATGGCTACGATGATGGGTTATACATTATTCGATTGGATGATTTGCGTGCGTAATATGCGTTCGGCTTCCATTTAAATAAAAGATAATTGTGTGTCTGTTTGGTTTTGTGTTTTTTTTTATTGTTGGCATAAGCGAGTCCATTAAATCGTTATAATAGCACTGTTTCCAGCCATTTTTGGTGTCTAATTTGTCAATAAAAAAATTGTTTTTTTTTTGTTTGTTTTTTTGTGCGGCGCAGCATGCAATTACGAAAGCGTTTACAATTTCCTAGAAGCGTTAGCGACACGATGATGCAAGCTTTTGAAACATTTTCATCACATATACCGTCATGCATTGTTGAGGGTTTTTAGTCAAGGCTCTCGAAATGGGAACTTGATTGGTAGTTAGTTTAAAATGTAAACAATCTCAAGCCGTATTGCGCACGGTAAAAAGGTGATCATGGACAAGTTGAAACTTTTTTTGAAACTGAATTTCTGTGTGCTACCCAGAGCTTTGGATAGAAAAGTGATTTGTTTAGATCTATCCTTGTTGGACTTAGGTTAGGTTAGGTTTGTGGACTGGCGGGGAGAAGTTCTCCAGGTCAATGCTTACTTGCTGTAACTCTATATCTCTATAGATGTATCTATACACATATATTAACTACTTAATATCTGTGTTACCTGTTTTACGGTCCTTTACGTATAGACCATCTTGTGGATTTGATGAATTTCATCAGAGCCTCCGTTGGCGTACTGGAGAGTTCCTCCAGGTTATGGAAGAAGTGCCTCCCCAGGAACTTGTATCTTGAGTGTTGAAGCCCGGACATTGGCATAGGAAGTGGGTCCTCAATCGCTTCCTCATCGCCACAGCCTCTGTAGAGTTGCTCTTCCGTCAAACGCAGCTTTTTCATATGAGAGTGTTGTGCCCTGTGATGATACCCACGAGGGTGGAAATGGATTTATTCCGAGCAAGTCTCTCGGTTCTATGGAGTTCCACCTGTAGTTGCCTCTTTTGTGGCTTTTTCCCTGCTTCAAGCTTAAGTATACAAGGCGGGAAACTCACTCAATTCAGTGCCGAGCCACCTTTGTCAGCTCGTCAGCCTTCTCATAACCAGAAACCCAGCAGAGTTCAACTTTGTGCTGCTTGCCAAATGGATGCCAGTGTCCATTTTGGAGTCGTCTGCGTACACAGATATGGTTTGCGCATTTGGTAAGTCTAAATATGGCGTGATGTAGTCCGTGATAGGTAGTATCGTGGAGTGGCCCACAGTATTTCATTTCCAGTTTTCAGACTGGCTTATTCTCAGAGCGCTAGTGGCTGCCTGTGACTGCATGAAGATGTCTAGCGGGAGCAGGTTGAGAAACGTTTCAAGACCGGCCATTGGTGTTGTTTTCATGGCACTGGTGTTGCTGATGCACGCTAATCTTTGTACCTTCGTGGGGGCTTTTAAGTTAGACTTATCCAGCACCAGTTCTAGGTACTTCGCACTATCTGAAATTGTAAGGAGGGTGTCTCCGCTAGATGGTGTATTAAATTGCAGAATCTTCCTTTTTGATCCAGAGCAGTGGGGATATAACCCCGCCTTGAGGTGTACCTCTGGAGGCGTATGCTTCTATCTTCATTCCTCCAAGTTCAGTAATATTATATGTCTGCCTTCTAGCATGCTAACTCTCCAATTTAAAAGGATATTATCGATGTTTAGCATATTTAGGTTCTTGCGTACTGCATGAGTATGGACATATTGAATGCTCCTTCAATGTCTAGAAATGCAACCATTTCAACCGAACCGAAATTCTTTTTCGCTTAACGATTTTTCTATTGAGCCGAGGATACTATGCAGCGTTGTCTCAACACTTTTGCCTTTTGTGTAGGCGTGCTGCGCTGGAGATAAATCTCCTGGGCGTAGTCTACTGCGGATGTGTATTCCGACTGGTCTTTCAAACCTTTTAAGTATGAAGGAGGTGAGACTTATCGGTCTAAAAGTCTTTAGCAAAAGTCTTTGGAGTTGAATGTTCTGAAAGCGATGCTTTTCGGGACCTTTCCAAGATAAATTTTGAATAAGTTTTCAAGCTAGCTGAACATTTTTTTAAAACAAACTTGCAGTGATGAGAACAAACGATTTTAGCGGCCAGTACTGTGGGCCTAAGGTGTTAAGTGTTGTCACAGGACACCTTTCGTTCTGGTTTCAATGGCTAGGAATCTGTGTGCTCTAAAAACCATTGAAGAAGGTGATCGCAAGCCTATGTATACCTCTCTTCTAGATGTAAACCCTAAAAAAAACCTTCGTTACCACTTGGAAAGCAGAGCTTCTCGCGATTCGTGAGGCCTGCCAATCACTGAACATTCTCTCGACACCCAACCGGAATTTTGCTATCTTCTCTGATAGCCAAGCTGCTATCAAAGACAGACGACCTGACCAGGCAAGAGTCAGCCCTTATCAAGAAAGACATGGCCCAGCTATAGCAAACCTAAAACAAATGAACTACTAGGCAGATCAAGACCAGATATTGCCGGAATTATGGCCACAGGCCACTGGCCGATAGGAGACCATGCAGCCAAGCTTGGCATCCCCCACAACACCTTCTGCCGTAGCTGCAGAGATGCTAACGAAAAAGAATGTCTTCCTCACACTCTTTGCAGGTGTCCGGCCCTGATGAGAGCCCGACAACGTACTCTAGGTCGTTCTTCTGACGAAAAGATTGAAACCCTCATCCTCTACCTGAACTCGACAGAATGGGTTTAGTATATCTCTCACCTCAACCGTAAACAACACTACACGCAACCAGGTTACATGAGTTTTGTGGTATCAAAACGGTGCAATTCTAGCGCTAATTGTGCTTCAAATTAAAGAAACAGGTACCTCTACCTACCTACCTACCAAGTAGACCACATGAACACCGATGTTCCAGCCCGGAAAAGAACAAGGCGATGACCTGATCCTCGATTCCCCGCGCAAGTGGAGAGGGATCTCAACCAACTTGACATATGCAACTGTAGACAGCTGGTTAAAGAGGCTCGTTGGTTGAGAGCCTGGTTCACCGTGAACTATAGAGCAATTCAGAGAGAAAAATTAAGAGAGAAGTCGTCATATAGAAGTCCTTCCTAGACGCATTAGGCAAGCTGTCCCGTGCGAGCATATAAATGGTAATTAGTATCTGGACAAATTATTGAGATATGTACGAGTTGAATAGATCTAGTGTGGATATTGCCAGGGTAGTTGCTATCTACCTAGGACTAGGCATTCCATTTAAAACACCGTGTCGTAGCTGTTAACACTTCCTTCGCGGATGTTCGCAACTAGCTTGAACCAGACATCCTTTTTCGCCGAACTCGCTGCAATGTTAAGGGAAAGAACTGTAGATCTGATCAGATTCACGATCGGCACAAGGTGGCTCTTCCTTTCCTTTCAGAAAAAAGCAAAACAGATAGATCACCGGGTCAGGTGAGTTCTGGCCATCAAATCGGCTAACCAGAGTTAATTGGCTGCCGAAACAGCCACTTCTACCGACCTACCTTCCTCCTTCTAAGCTTCTAAGGTACCTACTCAAGCCGCCTAGTCACCCGTAACCGAAGACAATTTCCGTTCCTACGATTCCAAAAAAAAAACAACGAAATTTGGCAGTGCCACCTAAGCAAACGTCTTTTGTGTGCAATAAATAGCAGAAATCCATTACTACACCCACAACTTTGTATCCAGCAAACAAATTGACTCACCCACACAGTATTCGAAACGAAAAAAGTTAAATCTTTAAAATAAGCAAACTCGCCTGCGTTCCTTCAAAAATAGCCCGTAATTCATTTCCATGTAATTAAGATTAGACATCGTCGTCTCCTCCGCACAGTACGCGGAATTGTTGCAATAAATATTGACAGCCATAAATATTGGCCCCCACTACTACCCCAGCAGCAGCTACTACTAGCTCACGAAACAGGATTAGCCTCTGATGCTAGATGCTGGATGATGCTAGTTGTGGTGCCTTAAATTGTTTACACACATCAGACACCACCATCGCTCTCCCAGTCACCGGAAATTCCGTGGAACAAAGATTGAATGTCTTTCCCACACATAAACTTTGTTTTGTTTCGTTTGAAGTGAATTTATATACTTTCGTGCACATCATCATCATCATCGTCGCGTCGGTGGGAAGAGCGGTTCCACTGCAGCGACATGAAGGGAGAACCCTGGTCATCATCTATACCAAGACCGATGCTGCCAAAACAGAACAAAAAAAAAAAGCAAAGTAGGTGTCCCTCTGTTCCCCCAATCTGTCTGTATCTGTCTGAGAGTGAGTCAAGAAATATTTTTGAATGACTGTCGGTGGAGAGATACTTTCATAAAAAAAAAAAAAAAAAACGGACCGGAGCACAATTCAATGCAGAAATATTTAGGTTACGAACATTCTCTTCAAAGAGTGGGGCGAGGGTCTGTCTCTGTCTCTTATTGAAGTGCCCCACTGTATGTGAACTTTTACTTAAGAGGTCTGCTTGCGCCCTGCCTCGCCTCGTTAACCCGTATCCCAGAAAACAGACGACTCTCACACAGACAGTGGAATGGAATATAATTTTTCGTTCGGTTTTTCGTTTTTTTTTTTTTATTAGAAATCGGAAAATTAATTGGAATCAATTCGATGGAAATGCTCCCACATTCTTCAATTTTTCGAGAGGCAGCATGACATTCCATTCCAGTGTCATGGTAGCAATGTCGTCCATCGCGTCGTCGTCAATGTTAGTTCAGTGATTTCTGAAAAAAAAAAAAAGTATCTTTTGCAGACCAATACAACAACACTCACCACAGATACCACACAGATACCGTGAGTATTTATTGTTTTCGGTTATAAATCATCAGACAGACGGACAGACGGACGGATGGACGCGAATTGGAGGGAGGTAGTAAAACCTCGCGGATTTGTTTGTATGAATTGAATTCCTGGAACGGTTTTACTTCGAATTGGCTTTGTTTGTTTGGCTTTGTCAGAATCGCGCGGTTTTTGTAGAATCATCAATTTTTACTGGAAACAGATAGATGCAAACAGATATTTGGCGCTACATGCTAATCGAAGACATTACTCTCTCGCGGAATACCTAAGTTATGAGCCAGTAGTGGAGACGGATTGTGATTAGATCTTTGCAAGTTTCGGTGATTTTTGCTTTTTGGGGAGGGACGGATGTAAAGAGTCGGTGAATGGTATTGGCAGCAGGTTTTTTTTTTTTTTTTTTAGAGTATAGTGCGTCACGTCAAGCCTTGGAGAGAAAGGAAACAAGTGCTAAGCGTGTGAAATAAATATGCACACGCCAAGTTAAGAGATACTCTATCGCATTGCGACAGTAGGTAACCATGACTACAAATTAATAGAAGATGCATATTCATCGTTTGTCAAGATAATGCTTCCAAGGCCTGACATTTATACATATAAAAAAAGACGACGATTGGAATGAGTTAAGGGGGAGTATCGGGTAGGAATTGCGGAGAAATAAACTAGAAAGGTGGTCTAGCGTTGGATTTTATCTGAAATGTAGAGCAAGGTACGATCCTGCGATAGATATGGTTTCAGCCATATTGCTAGTGTGTTGCGAAAATTGTTAACTAAAAAAAAAAAAATAAAAAATTAGCGCCATTAGCAGAGATTGAAATTCGGCCACCTTGGTTCGGGGCTATTTTACGCTTTCATTTTTGACAAAAAAAAAAAAGAAGACGGTCAGGAAGGCTGTCTCTTTTCAAACCAGAACATTACTTACTTACTGAAGTGGCCCTGGCGTTCAGGACAACCAACAAGCCTCTCCAATTATCCCGGTCTTCAGATTCATAACTGTCTTCAGTTGCCTGCAAGGAGGGCTTTGTCAGTTGAGATCTCTTTCTACTTCTTAGTGCCAAATAGGTTGAGGACTTCCTCCGGACTAGATTCGGAGACTCTATGGGCCTGAGCGTTAGTCCATTTGCCCCACATGACCTGGGCATCTTTAACGCTATGTCGTCGTACAGCTTGTATAGGTCGTCGTTGAATCTTCCCCTCCAAAAACCGTCAACGCAAACGGGAGCAAATATTTTAGGATGAATTTTTTCGTTCGAAACGACGAAGGATGTCTTCATCGGCTTCGATAAAGTCCATGTTTCGGCATCGTAAAGTGCGACTGAGATGATAAGGGTCGTATATAGAGTCTCCTTAGTTGTCTGGGACAGGGCCTTACAACTCAATTGCCTTATAAGCTTTAATTTCTGCTCTGGTGTTACTGTCAGATGTCGTAGAGGACCTAAGGCAGGCAAGCGTCTTACTACCTCCATGTTGTAGCTGTCCACTGTAACGTTTTGTCCGACTCATCAATGATGCTTATCCCTGCATCCTGCACAGATTAACAGGGAGATTGTCAGGGATGTCAAAACTAGACATGGCTCTGTATAGCTCGTCTCTATAAATGCTGTCATAGGCGGTTTTCCAATCGGTGGCATGGCTCTCCAGGATCTGCATTGATAGGAGTCGATCAGGTTGTAGAGTCAAGACTCAGGCGTTGAAGAGGCTGATGTCTCTGTTATTGACGCGATTGAGGAGGACTAATTTCTTATGGATCGGTCAGCCGACGAGCCGAGTGCTCATTTCGATTCAACTCTTGAGTAAGTTGGACGTTGTTAGTAAAAAATCCAAGGCTTTTACGCAAGATTCTTCCCATGGAAGTGCAATTGATATTCAGTGGTTAAGCCTCCCCTTTTTCCTCTTGAACAACCCTTGCCCGCATGGCATCGACACTGCGACCTGAAGGGCCTATTGTATCGGGGGTTGGAGTTAATCCAAAAGACATTATACCTCCCTTGTGAAGGTAAGTAAATCCTTGGTAATGGATCTTTTCAGTTCCACAGAAGTAAGCATTTCCTTGCGGAGAGTACGTTCCCTTAACCAATGTAGTGCCGGGAATTGGCAGAGAATGTGTTCGGATGTTTCAGCCCCTTCAGGGCAGAATCGACAGTCCTTAACCTGGCACAGATTCATCTTGTTAAGGTGGTATCTCAGGCCGCAGTGGCCAGAAATTCTTAAGTAGTCGCTTGGATTGTCTTAGAGCGGGGAACACGGATTCTGATCCAGCTCCAGACTTCAATACCTTGGTGTCCGGGTACCCATCCAAGTTTTACCTTATTGTATCTGCCCAGGGTTTGTAAGGCAGCGTAGCAGCATTTTACTTTCACAGAGTCTAACGCATTAGAAGACAGCGCTAGCAGTGCTGCTTGACTATCCGAAAGGATAAGAATTCCAGCGCCCTTAATACCCCTTATGGATATTAAGTCGGCGCGGATCTTAATGGCATGGACTTCTGCCTGGAATACCATTGGACACTTTCCCATGGGTATCGACAGTTTGGTGTTGGGTTCAAAGACGCCAGCTCCAACTCAAGCTTTTTGGGTCTTGTGCCAAAGCACCATTGGCCCATTTAGCGCGGTCTGGTATTTCTACCTCAAAAAGTTTCCCAAAACTGTATTCCCTAACCATAGTGTCCGGGATGGACAGAAACATGTTCTGAGTTAAGTATTTCAGGTATCCCACATGGTCCTCTGGTTTAAACTAGCAGCCGTCTTCCCAATGAAGATTTGTAAGGCCTCTAGTGCTGTAGTCGGGCAGCTGCGCTTCGCGCCAAAGCTTCCTTGATGAATATCCTTACGTCACTCGCAGGCAAGGCATTGTTACAAACAAAATTTCGCACAGTTTCTGCAACACAGGACTCACTTTGGAAATAGTTTTTCCATATTTTCCAAGTGTAAAACGACTCATTTCTTATTACGGAGTTTTGACATATTGCATATCTGTCAAAATTTCAATCGTCAGTGTTGACAATACCGAAATGACACGCATAACAAAAAGTATCCAACAGATGGCTCTCTATCTGACACAACCGCCTTTTATTGTCTGGCATTGGTCACGATTGACAGTCGAAAAATTTGATTCTCCTTTAAATTTGATGGCGGTTTTCAGCGTAATTTATTTCTACCACACTGCCTACCACCAATTATAGACTCTATTCGCCCCGACAGGTATCAATGTAGCTTGAAAAATTACCGTTCCTGCATGAATGAAAGAACACGCAACGCAGACAAGTGCAGCGACTACCAAGTACCATGACATTGACTACACGACTATGCATGTCTCCTACATGCATTTACACTACAATGTTGCATTTGTACTCATGAAAATTATTGTTATCTTGTCCGCAAGAAGGCGCCCCATTTGCAGAGTCCGTCACTCACGACAGCGCTATAGAAAGAATCATTATTCACTTCAATCTATCTTAAGCATTCCAAGCCCAAACCATAATCCATTTGTGTAGTCCATTACAGAGCCCATTCCGCACTGCAGTTGAGGTAAATTAACCGCGGATGGCGGATGAGATCTCTAATGGCGCGCCTTAGCGCGACCTACAATCCAATTGTTCAGTTCTTTTTCCCTCTGTTTGATGTTGTGCGCTCGCTTAACGTGAAGACGTTTGTGCAACAATGTTGCAACAGACTTTGCATTGCACACTCGGCTCATAAATTAAGTGATTTGCACCTTTTGACGGCCTACCACCTCCTCCTCTTGCCTAGATTGTGCATTTCTTTTCGCCACGTTTACTATAAGCGAATATAAAATTGAAAACATAAACAAAACAAAAAATAACAACAACGATGGAGGAGACAACCCATTCGTGCCAAGGTGTAGTGCAAGAAGGAAGACGAGTCGAGTGCATCACAACTGACTTAATGGAGTCTGCCTGTCATGGAACCATGATCGAGCAATTGGCAAACAGGCAGACACAATCGGGCGGACGGGTGTTCGTGTGTGAAGAAATTCCATGTTTAAGGAGGTCCAGCTGTCAGTTGATTGCGCCGTACATTACAATGGGTGGAGGAGCCGTCCCGCCTCCACACCATCCCTAAAGCTGCAACTTTGTTGCAACAGGAAACAGCCATCCATACACTCGGTCGAGTAACAATTCCGACTTGCGGCCGCCCGTCCCGAGGCCGAATACAGCCCGATGCGACTGTGTTTCCGACTGTGTTTCGGCGTGGTTATTACAAATATTATTGGCAGCGTGCGGTGGTTATTTTTCGATTAAGAAGTAATTATTGTGTCCATTCTTGCAGTTCGGAGGCGGGCGCAAAGGTATTTTATATTTCGAACGGCGAAGGAAATGGTTGCTTAGAGCAGCAGAACAATAGCGTTAACTGATTGGATATCAGCCAAGGAACAGCATACCATGTTCTGGGAGGGTTCCCTCGTAAACTATTTAGAGATAAATCTACTATCGGAGATGTCAGAAAAATATGTAGATTAAGGCCAACAAGCCAGAGTTAGAGGCAGAGTCCGTGACCTGTCGTTGAACTGTTTGGCTTTACACAATCACTTGGATTTTGTGGTTTGTTTGTATCCTAAAAAGAGCAGAAACTAGGATTTAGTTTGACAGTTTAGATGGGACTTGGAAGCACAGTTGGAGTGAGAAGTGAGTCCGAGAAGTATGGCGAAACATTTTTTATAGAATTTTCGTAGAAAGTTGAAGGTTGATCGGAGGTTAGTTGAGTAGATATTCCTCCGAGTTACATATGGAATCGGCTATATCTGAGGGTTACTCGAAGACGCACATATACAGTCAGAACTCGTTTTCTTGCTGAGGATGATGCAGGGCAGTTGCATAGCAGATGTTTAGATGCTTCTCGTTTTGCTTTATCCTTGCAGCTGCGATAGAAGTCATTACGGTCAATGGTTAGCGTCGCGAAATGTTTGCACAATTTTTCGTTAGTACATATGCAGGCTAACGTGGCGAGCCAATGAGATCCGTAAGGAAGCCTGTACAGATGAAGGAGGAATAGAGTCGCAATACTGCAGACTGTATAACGGCGATGAAGACCAACATACCGCTGTCAAGCAGAATGCACCATTCAACATAGACGAAGACAGCCAAAACTTCCGTCCACCTGACCAAAACGAAGTGAGGATAGCAACATCCAAGCTTAAATCCAACTAAGCTGCTGATCCTGATGGCCTACCGAACGAGTTCTTCAAAGTTGTTGGTAGAGAGCAGACACGAACTCATTTCCAAGATTTGTTCAGATGAGTGCATGCCTGATGAATGGAATCTCAGCAAGGTTTGCCACCAGCTGCACCAATTACAGAGGTATCAGTCTCCTCAATATCGCGTACAAGATCTTGTCGGCCATATTGTGTGAACGCTTTAAACCCTTCGTCAATAACTTGATTGGCCCCTATCAGTGTGGTTTCAGACCAGGAAAATCCACAGTCGATCAAATTTTCACACTTCGGCTGATCCTGGAAAAACCCCAAGAAGTCCAAATCGACACTCACCATCTTTTTATCGATTTTAGGGCCTCATATGACAGCTTTCATAAAGACGAGCTGTACGGAGCTTGGTTTTGGCATCCCTGCCAAACTCGTCCGTCTGTGCAGGATGACGATGGAGAACGCTCGCTGCTCCTTCAAGGTCGGTAATGACCTCACCGAGATCTTCGAGGTCAAAAAAGGATTTAGACAAGGTGATGTGCTGTCATGTGACTTCTTTAACATCATAACACTCCAAAGAATTGTGAGAAACTTACAGGCCAACACCGGAGGCATAATCTTTCAAAAGTCTGTGCAACTACTAGCTTACGCCGAAGACATCAACATCATCGGGCTGTCACTGGTGCATTCCCTAGTATCGAAACTGAAGCTGCCAAAATGTAGTATATGCTGTCAACAAGAAGAGACACACAACTTCGGCGAATTTGACAGAACGTCTGACAGAATAGCTATGTATAACTTCGCGAGGTAGTAAGCGAGTTTGTCTACCTTGGTTCTGCTATTAACTCTGACAATAACACCTCCGCAGAAATCAAACGAAGAATAACTCTTGCCAATCGCTGTTTCTTTGGGCTGAGAAGGCAATTGAGTAATAAGGCAAGGAGACTCTGTTCAAGACCTTAATCACCCCAGTCTTGCTTTATGGCGCTGAAGCATAAACTCTGTCGAAAGCGGATAAAAATATCGTCGGACGTTTCAAGAGAACAATTTTTTGTAAGATATCCGGTCCCCTTTGCATTGACGGGCTTTGGAGGAGAAGATTCAACGATGAAATTTACGAACCGTACATCAGTCGCTTGAGATGGCTAGGACATGTAGAGCGCAGAGCCTTCGAATGTAACCCGGGGGGACAACGCAGTAGAGGAAGACATCGCCTAAGTGCGCACAAGTGGAAGTGTACCTCAACCAACTTGGAGTGCGCAACTGAAGGCAGCTAGCTAATGACCAGGCTAACTGGAGAGACTTGTTGGTTGAGGCCCAGATTCACCCCAAACTGTAGGGCCACCTAAGTAAGTAGTTTTCCTTCGTGAGAGGGACTGCTTTCTTAGGCCATTAGCAAGAGTTATTTAATTGATTTCTGCTCTCGCATCGTTAATCGTTGCTTTAACTCCGGCTTGGTAGACAAAGTTCTTGACTTCAATGAGGCAATCTAACATAGGCGATGGTGTTGTGTGTCATTTTTTGATTACGGGATGTACTTTGTCTTTACTTTGTTTACTATCAGGACAATTAGCTACACAGACCACTGACACATTGTGTCACTAGTGTTAGCGGTGGTCTCGCGCAATATTTTCAAAAATGAAGTTGAAGAGAACTCAAATGACAGTGCATCGAAGGACTCGATGTGGTCACAACCGACCTTATTTGACTAGAGAGTGTCTGCCGTAGTGTGAAAATTTGGTCAATGGTGTACTTTCCTGGTCTAACGACGTACTGATAGGAACAAGTTGCTGACGAATGGTTTTATACTTTTACACAAAATGGCGGTGGGAATCTTACACGCAATGGAGACGCATGTCAATAGATCGGGCTGATGGTACCTTTCGAAGTTTTTCTCCTCCTTGGCACGATTTTGTAGACTACGTCAATTGCTTATGAAACTCAATTCAATTAAAAAAAAAAAAAAACTGCAACATTTCAGCCATGGATCCCATAAAAGTTCCTAAAGTGACGTCCATAATATAATTATTACATTTCCGCACACAATAACTGTCATAAAATAAAGCATGCGGATGTTTTTTTCTAGCGCCAAAAGAATAAAACCAGTTATATCTAAATCATAAAAAAAAGGAATATAATCCGAATTACGTGTTAACTGTCATCTTAATGCACTACCACCGACTCAATAGGCCCGGATTAGTTAGTTTCTTTTATATTTTTCTATTTTTATTTCACTGACTTGCTTAATTGCATTGTGAAACTCTCCACAAAACTTTGAATGCTCCCGTGTTGTTTTTGTTGTTTTTGTAGAAAAAAAACAAAAAAGTATCGACTTGTAGTAGATTTTGTGTTAAGTGTGCTGCGCGTATTAATGACCGAATTACTCGTTATTTTTTACACCAAAATTAAGCAATTAAATAACAGAGTAATTTGATCATAAACAATTATTGTTACTATTTGTTTTCGGTTTATTTTCAAAACAATTTACCTACCGCTGTTGACTGACAGGTGGCCAAGAGAGGGCGTCCAATCAAGTGTGATTAATCGTAAAATGGAGGGGTGGACCGTTAATTACTGATTAGTTTGGCAGATTTGACAGATTCAAGGTGGGTTGGGTCAATGCTCACTTGGAAAGTAGTTTAGTGTTGAAATTTGGAGTTTCTTTTCTGTTTTTATTGTTCTTTGCTATTTTTAGAAGAATTTTGTTTGATTAGAATGTTGGCGCTGCTAACGGTTTAAAGCACAGAATGAAGTTTAAAAGTGAAGGTTTTTATGGTTGTTTATTCCTTGGCGCTACATCTGATAAATTTTAATTAAGTGGTTAACTGCGTCTTTCGTTATATGCTAGATTTTTACTCACTACGACTAGGTTTTTAATGATTTCTAAGAAACGGCGAGCCTGTTTGACAGTTCTTCCTTTTCTTATTAAATTTGTCAAATGAACAAAACAAATATTAGTGGTATCATGACACATTCCCGCACGTGAAAGCAATCATAGCTATGCTAACGACGTACCAGTTGACGTCCGCGAAAAATTTGTAAACACTTTGAAAGTGTCAGAAGTGCTACAATAAACATTTTCTACAAAGAATTGGAAGACTTAAGCTTGAAACAGACGTGCAGCAAAGCTGCTTGGAGTCTGCATGCAGCAATGCAGTAAATTGTTGACTTTTGAACGCATTACTTTTCTGCCGTTTCTTTCATCGTCCTTTTGGCAGTGGATCTCAAATGGTAAAATGTCACTTACATGAAACGTCATATCACGAAAATTGTACTAAATTATACTACTTTGCTGTTCTACTACTGGCGATTTGGATCAAAATTAGAAATAGAGACGTCTCGCGGCAACACATGGTAGTGCAGCAAACACATGTGTCCTCCAAGTCAAGTTCTATAATTTTGATGCACGTCTGTTTCGGGCTTTGAGGATAAATCATCTGTTTTTTGCGGACGAATTGGTCCTCTTGGGTTGTCCCCATCCACGAATGCGGGAACAATTAAAGTTTGTGTTTACTTCGTGGTGTTGCTTGAATAATAAGGAGGAATGGAGTTAACGATCAGAAAATGGTTCTCGGGATTGGACAACATTTTCTGTCACGTGCGCATATGCCTAAACTGATCATCATGCCATCAGAAAGGCGACAATGTGTTGGAGTTAACGGCCGAGAATCAAGAAGGATGGCGAGTTCACCTAAGCATTGTACCGTCGCGACCGTCATGAAGGATAAGAAAATCATTGAAAATGTTGATTGAGGAACACAGCGTACTGTTCATGATGATTTCTTGAGCATTCAAAACAGGAAATAGGCTGCAAAGTTGACTAATGATGAAGCCACTAGTAAAGCGATGTAAAGTTTACAACACGACAAATCTATGACAAGACAGCCATTTGTCTGGCTTCCTGGCGCATGGATCATCTTTGTTATCCATACTATGCATGCGCCGCACCTCAACGAGTACTGCGGAATTTAAAAGAATGAAATGAAAATTTGCCCCTGCTGACAGAAAAATGTCAGAAGGACTATCGGCAGTCAGTTTTCCTAGTCCTGGAAAACCTACGTAAAATTCAGTTAAAGGCCTTCTTGAGATTCATGTCCCTCTCTGATTTGTTCTAAACCTGTCTTTACATGTTCCTACAATGATCCAATATTGTGCCAACTGACCAAAATGGCGGTCTCATCGTGAGCAGTTATTAACACCCTTACAGGAGACTTTGTCAAACGAAAACTTATCCTCGCCAATCGCTAATTCTTGGACCAGGAAGCGACAGAGCCATCTGTTAAATCATGTTACTAATTCTGTATGAATTCTCGATAATACGAGAACAAGTACAAGTACTTCGTGCAGCAGACTGTATGTGTTCCAGGGTCAAACTTCTCGCGATCATTCGTGTTGTGCATGTTATATTTTCCAGCATAAACGGAATGGACCTTCAGTTTAGACCCAAGCTTTCTCATGACAGATGTTACTCTCGGACATTTGTCAGACATTCGCAAGAGGTGGGACCGTGAAACACTTTTTGGTGTCTTCTGGGGTTCGCACCTCGAACCTCCCGCTCAGTAATCCAACGCAGTTACCTTGACGATACGTGGCGTAGGCAATACGAGGATCTTATCAAATGTGAATGAGGATACCCTTGCATGTTTCCAAAGAAATTTTTTTTGAGCGGTCTTTTGTGTCTTTTTCATAACAACGGTGAATAGGATCGGGTCCCAATCCTGTTTCTGATCATAACCTCGCCGAACAAAAGGAAAATAAGAAGAAGGTGAATATAATCGGAAGCCGAGCAGGATCCACTAGGTTGGAAAAGTTCGAATACAACTGCTATGATAGCTGGGTCATGGACAACAATGTTCAAATCTATCTAGTATCTCTGAATACACCCCGGACGGACTACAGCGCCATCTACGTAAAGCTAGCCAAATACAGGGATATTTTCAGTTTTCATTCTTATGAGCAATCAATTCATCGAATGTCACTTTATTTTCGCTACTGACACTCCATCTGTCAAAAAAATCTATTTCCACATCCGAGTGCATGCAAATATCTCTTCCACAGTTGAGAGTAAAAAGGCGGAAAATGTGATAAAAAAAAAAGAATCATAAACGGCGAGGGGGATCCAACGAGGATCTGGTGATTTTTACTCTGCCGTGTGTAGCTTGCCTCAGGGTGGATGATAATTTCTTAATCCGTGGACCAAATACAAACCTCTATGCTAATTGTGTTCATGAAGATAGAAAGTTCTGCGTTCTTTCTATCGTGGCCCTAATGAAATCCAACCAATCAAAGTCGCTTTTTATGTAAGTTACAACGCTTTTTAGAGGGTGCGTTCACCGTTAAATTGCAATAAACATAAAATCGTATTAAAACAAAACAATTTTTTTCTTTTATTTAATGTCGAGCTCACCAAATATATTTCATGTCAAGTCACTGGCTTTAGAGGACGCTGAACTACTACACATAAATGCAGACCCACCTTAAAATCTTCTTCTTGACAAACAAATCCATCACACACTGAGCGGTGTTTTGAATGTTTTGTGGTGTAAAACTTGTTTAATTTTTGTTTTTTTTTTTTATGTTACTCATACGCCCCCAGAAGAACACAACACGTGCTGCACATAACGTGATTTTATTACCCACTTTGGAATTTCACTATACAAATAGAAATAGAAGACATCAACTATGTTGACATATTAAAAACAGAAAAACAGAAAAACAGAAAAACAGACAACCGACCAAAACAGAATTTATCTCGATTCTTGGGTTAATAAAAATTCACACGAGTACTGTGTGATTTATGGGTGCTGTGTTTGATTGCCAGCTGGATCCGCTGGACTTTCTATAGCCTGCATTCGCGCAGAGAAAGATCAATAAGATTCCGCCATCACCTCGCCATCATCAGCTAAAAGCCACCTAATTTCGTAATATTGCAAAATTTTTGCGCTTTTTTTTTTATTAGCATAGACTAAAAATAGCTAAACACTTTGGCGGAATATAATTAATTGGAAATCCAATGCGCGATGCTTTGACTGTTTATAGAGATGATCATCTCTTTGCAAAGTGAATCCAAGTCTTTTTGGGTAGCCTCTTGGGTAGCGCACCGCACCGATGTAAATAAGGCTGCGCGCGGCGGCAATGATTTAGCGCGTGTAGCAAATGTGTGTTTGTTGGTAGCAGCGAGATGCTTGCATCGTTGGTATCTTTTGCACATGCCGGGAGGCCTTCGATTTCGGCTTTGACCTTAGCAGCTATATTTGTTTTAATTGTTGTTTACACACACTAAATAGTCTGGGTATAGACGGGGCCCGTCGTCGGTGGTGGGCCGACGGTGGACAGGTGGTGGAGTGGGCTGCGTACGGTCAGTTCGTCTGAACTGGGCGAAAATAAACAAAAATTGTGGCGAGTAATTTGGATTATATTTGGTGGCACGGTGGGTGGGTGGGGGAGGTTTATGATAATCAATTTGGGAGGTGATTAGAAAAATGCGTATTTAGTTTCTGTTTGGACTTTGGCACGGAAGTTTGTTTATGTTATTTTCTCCTTAACAGGTAAACATTGCAGGTAAACATTAAGTGAATTGTTTGATGAGTAAAGTGTTTATTGCTTTTCGGAGTTGAGCGTTGCTGCGTATAGCATAGTTTTAGGGGGTTGCGATAATTTTCGAAACACGTTGTCACGTTATGGGAAGTTTTGATGTATTATGGGAAAGTGTTGGAGTTGGAGAGAATTTTTTAAAAATTCATGAAAATTCATTTAAACAGTAAATATTCGGAGATGATCTTGTACACTATATAAAAAAAAAAATACAAATAGTTGGCGCGATCTATTGTAGCTGGTCTTGTTGTGTATGTTTTATGTTTTGTGGACAAATGAAGGTGGACCTACAGTTTAGAGCCATATCCGAAACCATTTTTTTTCTGATTGATAAGCTTTCTCATGACAGGTATTAATCTCGGACGTTTGTCAGACATTTGCGAGAGGTGGGACCGTCAAAAATTGTTTTGGTGTTTTTTAGGCTCATAAGTCCAACGCACTATTTAGTCGGAGCCAAACTTTTCTAGCAGTAAAGGTTGCACTGCAAAAGAGGACGAGAACTGCTAGTGAGCTCTACGAGGAAAAGAAAAAGGAAAACACATCAGCTTCTAGTGTTCTCTCGAGTCGATTGAGAGATGATTTAGAGGAAGGGAATTTTAGCATATTAATCACGAAAAGAAGTTTGCAAGGATAAAAAGGAAAACGTCGTAGTAAATAAGCAGTCGGTGCTGATTATTTGAAAAGATGCAGACTATTAAAAGGCGGTGATGATAGCAGAAGGTAACATTCATTCAAGATCGTGGTCTCACACGTTCACCCGACTAAAATGAGGTAAAGGCGGCGAAAGATAAAGCCGAAGTCCAATAAAGCTTCGGCCGATTTTTTCAAAGCCGCTGTAGATGACTTGGTACGACGAATAAGCCAACTCATCTCTAAGGTAGGATGAAAGTATGTCCGCTGTCAGCTTCGCTTGCTTGATTCTGAAGGAAGCAGGCAGGAGTTTAGGAACTGCGCCACCTTTGAAAAAATATGTCTCCAAGCATCGCGTATAATACCTTCTCTGCCATTCCCAAGCGTAAGAAACTATTCGTTTAACAACTTGATTGCTTCTTATGAATGCAGCATTAGTTCAATTGTCACACTAAGGCAGATCCTAGATTTTCAAGCCAATGCAGCCCATCTATTTATCAATTTTAAGCAGGTAGTATAGAGATAAACTATATAAACGCATGCCTCGTCTTGGCACCCTGTGGTGATAATGAACACTCATCGCTACACTTATGTTGGTACTGAGGACACCGAGACTTTCGTTGTCAAAAAAATACTGACAAAATGACTCGCTGTCATGTGAATTCGTCGTCAACTTCGTTCTTGACAAGACACTAGTCGCACGATTTTTCAAAAGTCTGTCCAGCTACGGAAATGATGACACAGTGGACTTTCAGAGGTGCATATATTAATAGAAGCGACAGAAGCGACAAAACTGGTTCAGAAAGAATAAAAAACACAGACGACTAAATCTTATTACCACCATCGCAAATGCTGTCAGTTCTATAAATATGTACGCTGCAGAAATATGGTCAAGTGCCTTGAAAGTTAAGTTAAGTGCAGTGTGTGTAAATCGGTCCACCGTCTAAGCGTGGTTAGGGTCGATAGCGCGTTTCGAACTGTCTTAAATGATACTATACTCGTCGTGTCTTCGATGCTACCCATCGACTTACTTGCTGAAGAAATGGAACGAGAGAGAGTTAGTGGACGATGAAAAAGAAGATATGAAAGGAATCGTAATATCGTAACTTAGCAACGACAGTGGAACGAATCCTCAAAAGGAAGGTAGACGTATCGTCTTACATCAGTGATTGATGTATGGATGAAGCGCGTCTGGCGAAACGAACTTCTATCTCACTCAGTTTCTGACGGGACATGGCTACTTCAGGGAATATCACTTCAAACGCGGTCACGAAACTGTCCCAAATTGTCCACACTGTGGGAATGTTGGTGCATGCATTTTGACCCTTACTTCAAAATAGTTGTCCTTCTCGGAGGCTTAGTCTGCATTTTTTAAAGCAAAAGTTAATGCAGCCATGTGCAGAGGACGCCACATTCGTAGAGCACTAAATTAATAGATTTTCAGACAATCAAGCTGCACGTAAGGCTCTTGATTCATGTTTTACTTTCTTGGATACAATTCGCAAGACAAAGTAGATTATTATATTTCAATTGACTTGACCCTTTCTGTGGACTACACACCAGTCACCTAACGCTGGAGCACGACCCTTGGAGGCTACAAGAAATTGAGCTATGTACATATGTCGTATATAAGCTAAGGCATTGATTCAAGTTTTCAATAAAAGGAGACGCCATGAACTAATCTTAATGAGCAAATGGAACTTAAACCTCTAATGGACAGCCTTATCGGCCACTGGTGTCAAAAGCTACTCGAATATGTGTCGATTTTACCTCAAAGCCAAAAAAAACTTCAGAACACGTTTCTATAGAGGCGTCATCTTCGCGACCAATGCCAAAACTAGCTTTCAAAGAATTGGTAAAATACATCCTTTCAGGTCGCAGTATTATACAGATATCCCCCGACTCTGACAGGACGAGATACCAGACGGACAAGAAACTTTTGGTTCACACTTGTTTGCTGCGAAACAAAAGCCACTCTCCTCCTCACTCCCACTCGTCTTCAAGCTAACTTCATGAAATAGCGTGTATTCTCGTAGGATTCTCTACTTAAAAACTTTACAATTGAAATGAAATTAATTTTTCGCGATGTTAGCAAACGGTTCATATACACATGTATGTTGGTCCTGAGGCATGCTTTCATTGGCTCAAAGGCAGAAGCTCTCTGATGTTTGTCAAAAATTCGCAAGAGGCGGGTTTTTCTGGTAGTCTTATGTACAACTGGGAACCAATGCTTAGCCCATTTGTAGTCGTTTTACAATAAGTTTAAGTGCCTTCGTGAACCCTTTAGGTAAGGTAGACGGTTGCCCAGACGACAGGAAGCTGTGAACGCCTCACTTAGACTAAAGACGAGTCCAATGTGCCCAAACCCTTTAACTTCCTGCCTAGTTTTGAGTCAAAATATTTCTATAGTCTTCAAATACTGAGCGAAACTTAGTTGTACTCGAAGTAGACTTTTTGTTCCTTTAATTGTTTGTCAAAGCTTTTTCGGGAATCCTCCTGTTTCCCCATTTTTTTTCCATTAACAATGTTTGCGGTACCATCAAGGTAAGTATTGTGTTCCGACTCAATACATTTTCGACATCATAGCTATTTTACTACTACCTGATTCAGGGATGGTCAACTACAGCCAAACACTCAACCGAACCACACGAATTTCGCCCAGGGCAAAGCTAAGTCTAATATCAAAATAATGTAGTACAACAAAAGTATCTGTAATGTAACGTTAATCGTTGAATATCTAACGTCAATCTACACGCCCTTGGCAATAAAACATTTAGCCTCAACCCTGTCATCCATCCATAGAAAAGTCCTTTCCGATAAGACCACCATCCTGAAGCAATTTCAATCAAATTTACGAACCCACAATCACAATTCCTGGAACTAGCACCACCTCAACTACCACCACCAACGGAATGGCCCTGTGCAGTTTCACTCAGGTGAATGACATCTAACGCGCGACCTGAACTCAGCCAGAGGAAAGTTACGACGACCAGGCAAACACAATTCCTTTTGAACCACACCCTGAAAAACATATGCAAACTTACTGCTATACCGCTGCTACTGCAGGAGGATGGATGTCAGCAGGCCCGCCATTTCAATTGCAAAGAACAACTCAGCTACGAACTGTGAAATTCATTGCAATTAATTTCATTTAAACTATAACTCAGCGTGTGGATATGCGGGATTTTCTTTTGAATGTTTGTTTGTTTTTTTTGTTGGCGGAAAAAGATAGTAAACGTACTATCATCCCCCATTCCAGTGTTGTGCCACCGAACCACCCCGCACTACTATTCGTCGTGTATACTATGTGCACACACCACTCTCGTTGCTCTATGAAAATTAGGAACAAAATGCGCGCCAAACCTGCCCTGCCTTGCATTCGGATTCAGTGTACACATCATGGCTGGTGTGTACTGACGCTCCTACTACGTTTATCGATTTTTCCTCTGACATAAAATACAACGCTGGGAAGGGAGCAGGGATAAGTAGCTAAGCAGCAGGCGTCTCCCCCTCTCATGTCAACCCAACCTATTCCAAGCAGCAAGCCAACATTATGATTATCAAGGGAGTGAAGTTTCACTGTGTTTCAGATTCCAGTTCATTCCTGAAATGGGGTGCCAGCGGGTGGCTACTCCACACCACTACTCTCCATTTGTGAACCCCCCAATAACAAACACGACCAGCACAATCTGCAGCAAGCGCACGTCTATGGCGTTGTGCAAAGATGTTGTGGGAGGATGGCTTGGGATGGCTTGCTTGCTGGTACACAAAACGGCCATTGACCTTTTTCTGCAAATGGGAAAATCTGACGCTAGAAAAGCCAACATGACTCCACCACCACCACCATCACCATCACCCCGTTCGACTGGCGTTCTGTGGCGCTTCTGTTGTTGCTGCTACCCTTACATCCCCTATATTTAATCTGGGCTTTAACATTATGGCTGTCTTTATTGCTTCTCGATGGAAACCCACAAAAAAGAGAGTACAAAACAGGGACGTAGAATGGCAATGGCAGGCAGGATGATGGCTGTGGATGGCTGTGTATGGGAGCGCAGTGGCAGCGGTATGGTGCTGCAAGTGTAAGTTTAGAAGAGGAGTACTGACTGCTCCCATTTTCCTTTCTATGTAGTACACAAGCCAGTATGGGCGAGGTTATGTACGCTATTCAAAGATTCAGGGCATATGGGTTTCTTGGCTTGATTTCTTATGTTGCTCCTTCTACTTCGCCGTCTTTTGGTTCATTCTCGTATTGTCTTTCTCTCTCTCGCTTCCCTTCTCCTTCGCTATTTAGTTCATAGTACGATGTTGTATGCAAGGAAAATAAACTTTTCCCGCGCGTCATGGATCTCCTCGAATGCGCAGAATCTGGACAAACACGCTACACCACCAAAATCCAAATTTAATTACCATACTCGTAGCCTTTTGTGCTTTAGTTGTTGTTGTATGCGAATTGATGCTGGAATAGTAAGGACTCGAGATGGTATAGTAGGAGGGGTATCTAGCTGGTAAGCTGCCACTACTTCTGCTGGGATGTTTGCAAATTAGTTTCGTTAAAAAAAAAAAGAAACAAGGAAAGGAAAAGATGAATAAATGATGCTAAGGCAATACGTACAAATCGGGGGGTGGGAGGGTGAGATCATTGTAGTAAAATGCTGGATTCTATGATTATTACGAGAGTCGGACTGTGGAAGACTCTTGAGAATTATAATGAATGCTTCTATGAGTTGCAAGAAAGTGGGGTTTCCTCTAAGAAAATCCTTCAACTCTCCAATAGTTTGTGGATTCTGATCTGATTCTGGGAGGAATTTGATTGATTGGACCAATGCAAGCTCTTCATCAGAAGGGTTCGCGATTTACTTTCATAAACAGACAGACAGAAATAAAAAAATGAGCGCGTTCATTCATTCATGAATCTTTTGTAGATTGCTTCGAGTTTGGCGTAGTTTTTAAAATAAGATTAAGGCGATAACATCAAGAAGAACTTGGAGCACACTTCAGAAGGTTAAAGTCGAAAATTAACTGATTTAAAACCTAGATACATCATAATTTAGTTTTCTGTAAAATGCTTAAATTTATACGTCGCTAGCTGGGGGATAGATCTAGGGTACAAGCAAAATATACCCGACGCATAAGAGTGACTTTGACTTTGGTTCCACATACAATTACGGTGAAGACCAGTTACAACTTCAAAAAGAAGAAGATATCCGCAGGATATCCAACGTCGAGTATGCTTTCTTTTTTTTTTCTCGGGGCGGGCACACCCTACTGGAGCACTCAGACTCAAATACTGGTCGAGGTAGAGAACCCCATTTTGCTCTACAGTTTTTTCGTCTTTCCTAGAAAGCAGTGGAGGAGCTTCAATGATGAGGAGCTTACATCATCAGCACCGAAAATCCGCCACCTGAAACATAAGAAATGTTCCGCCGTGTCGTCGCCTTCTCCACAGGCGTCTCAGATAGAGGTATCACTTAAATCTAGCGCACTAAGGTGTTTGGCAAAGGTGTAGAGGCCCGTAAGAACGCCAGTAAGCTGTCTACAGTCCATACTGCTAAGGAATAGGAAGAAAACCGCCGCGCCGATTTCCTGCAGACATCAACCATTCGTTTAGTCTGCCTACATCCTGGAGAGCTATGCCACCTTTAATTGTTTTCATTAAAAACCCAATCGTCAATGAAAGCCAAGGACGCTGGCAAGCCCACCATGGGGGTTCTGGTCCTGAAAAAGCCTCTTCTGAAGCTTGTCTAACAAGCTCGTAAGAAGTCTCATTCCCTGTTATCCCGTTGTGTCGTGGGACCCAAACGAGATTCACTGAGTTCAGAGTAGGTCACATAGGGCATAGTCCAGAGGAAGTGGAATATGGTATTTTGCTCTTCTTCATCTTTTATAGAAATCATTATATGAAATGTCCAGTCCTTAATAATGTCTTCTTGCAATAAAGTGCCCGGCTGATTAATCTGAGATGGTTTCACTTTTACTTTTCAGGAGACTGTTAGACCTTGTCTGATTTAGTACTGCCAGTACTCATTAGCCTAGCAATATTGCTCTGGTCGAGATATTTGATCTAAGCCCGCTCTTTTCTACCGCTTCGACATGCTTCGATGTGGGTTAAGCCTTTGCTATTTATATCAAAAGAGCTTTGTCGTGCCAGTTAGTCAGTTAAGTAATTTCCGGGAATGTCTCGGTAACCTGGAGCCCAGAAAAGGATGACATTTTACTTTTCGCCCTGTACTGGATTAAAAACCAAATGATCAGTGACGATTAGATGATGGTGATCGATAAGATGTTCTCTCCATTACTAGGAGATTTTCTGCCTCATAGCTGAGCTGGTAGCTAGTTGTTTGCCCACGAGTCGATCGAAAGGACATGCACCTTGGTTCTTTGCAGCGCTGTTGCAGATATTCTCAGTTCATTACTTTTGCTGATACTCGTTGTCTACTCGTTGTCTTTCTACACTGTGTAGGGAAGAATTTCATGAACCTAAAAATTCTAAGTCTAAGCTAAGTTGGTTCCTTTGCATGGCCTGTACTCTGCTTTACCGCTTTTTCATCTCATGATAGCATCTAGACGTTTCCGATCTACCTTCCCTTAGAGCTCTTCGTTTGAGATTCGTTTTTGTCAGAACATGTTTCTGAGAAAAAGATTACTAAGGCAGCTAGCTTATAACAGCTGTTATATCCGACTGTTTACGTCCAGTTTGATGTCACTGTTAATTGAGACAAAATATTCAAGTTACGAATAATTCTAAATTTTCTAAAGTTTATCAATATAGCTCAGAATTTTGGTCATTGTCGATGAACGTTTATGATACGGAAGGCAAACATTGTCGGCGTCTTGCTTTACGAGTAACAGAAGCCTCCAGTTTGTCCCATGTTTCCCACTTGCATAAGGCACGTCAGAAGAACATTCTGTTTATCGGAAGCTTTTTTGAGGTAAATGAAAAGCGAGTGCAGCTTTATTGGACGTGTAATCCGTAAGGCGTTAATGTATAGGTCGTTAATACAGCGGAGGTCCCATGACCCAAATTTGTTAAGGTTATTATCCAGGTGCTCCTTGCTCTATTCGAGGGTTATTCCAGCTTATTTAGCAATTGCTGCAAGCATGTAAACATTTTATTAGGCAACCTTTCTGTGAGAATTCGAAAATAATTTCCTTTCCAGTTCCCTCTGGAAATGTTCCGGTGTCCCAAGCTATTCTTATGAATGAATCCAGAAGATGTTGTTGCAAATTTTGGTAGACGAGCTTTATAGAATTCAGTGAAAATGTCATCAAGCCCTACGGTGAGGGTAAGATACGTAATCCAGGGCTTTATACATTGGTTAGCCCATACCGCCTTTAGAGCATACCTCCATCTGCAACGTGATTTAATAAGTTCGAAAAATGGTGCCTTCAACTTCATAGCTACTTCGCATAACCAGATTGCACCGTTTGTGCAAGACTTTTCTTATTTTCGTGCGGTACTGAGAATCAACTTCAACATCCTAGTGATCCTCTGTGGTTTGTGCTACGGCCGTTACTGATTGTATCTGTTTTTTAAGCAGGATTGCCTGTGCGTTGTTTATGAACTGCAAGTTCCCTCAAACTCTAGGTGTCATAACTTCTTAAAGGCAGAAGTCGAAACAGTCAATAAAAATTAGAGTAACCGCCATTTTGCCCAAACTGTTTTTTTTTTTTTTTGTGAAACGGCTATGAGTTTTAAAATATTGCTTTACAATGTTAACAAGATTAACAGGTTTCCCATTTAAGGCCGGTATTTTACGGTTTTTAAGGAGAAAAAAGGGTTATTTCCCAACGAATTGATATTCCAAAGGAGGACCACTATATAGGACGTAAATAGTCGCTAACTGAGACAGGGTGTCCTTCCATGCTCGCCGATCCCGGGTACTCTGCTTCCAGTTGTCAGTTACAAGCGAAATACAAAATACAAGACATCAAGACTTCTATAAATTTCTAGCTTTTAAAAAATAAAATATTTTTCCTTCTTAGTAGTGGCTAATGCGTTGAAGCAGAAGATTCAACATTCAAATGCCGGAAAACACAGAAAAACAAATTCTTTAAGAGAGCCTTAATTGCTTCTCAATTACGCCTTTCAGATAAGACATTAAACTGAGTATTCCTTGCATGCGTAATACATGGGCTGGGACTCCTCATACACATTGCCAGGCCAGGTATAAGATTTATTGGACTAAATGCCAGAAAAGAAGGTTATCCGAGTCTTACTCTGAGCCACTGTACGAGTGTATACCCATAAATAAAGAAACCGAAAACAATAAACAAGTTTTCTGCGAAATTATAAAAATCGACCTAGGCGGCTTCGGATTTACATGATATCATTGTATAGGTAACCAGTTGGAAATAATTAAGATACGTCCCGTATAACACTCCTGAGTACTACTCTTCAGAAGGGAAATTTCAAAACCGCAATCGTATTCGTACATCTGTCTTTTGCAATGAATTTCTCAGAAAAATCGACAGGTTATCTACTTCTGGGTGTCAAGACCGTTTATTTCAATTATTGTGTGCTAACAAAGTGATTAAGTACGCATTGTGACGTTTATCGTTCATTTGGGAAATCCCGAGCAAGACCATCATAGTAGAATACGAACAGAACAATAAGTCAGTTTACTTCACAGCTTTCACGTAGGCGGAGCGGCTTACGACCAGTCCCATCTTAAAATGACTCAACGTCAAATCATAATATTGACTGGACTAGCAATAGCGATACCAGCGCTGTGTCAACAAGAGTAAGTACAGTGTCCATTTTACTGGTCTCATTTTTAATTGTAAACTATTCTAGTGTCTGGCCTGTCTGGGGCTATGAGTGTCAACAGAATAAGTGCATTAAGGTTCCCTTTAATGGCGAGTCTAGCGCTCAAAGTCTATCGGTGTGCAGAATGCTTTGCGGTGATGATATTGGAACACTGTGGCCAAAACCAACGGGCACTGTACGAAAGGGTGCATACACACTTCAAATCGATCAAAGCAAGATCAGGTTCCAGACTCCATCAATAATAAGAATGGAAAGTATCTGGGAAATGGTTAAGACAAGGTTCCGTAACCAAATTAAGCAAAAAATTCCAGAACTTAGCTCCCTTTCGGATGTGGGACGGTCGTTAATGATCAAGATCGCTGTGGAAGAAGTTCCGGAGAATACGGAAGGAATTCCTAAATTAACTTATGACACAGATGAGAGTTATTCATTACGGATCAGTCAGACCAATAAACAAGTTTCCGTTGATATCAACGGTAAAACGTTCTTTGGGGTAAGGCATGGTTTGGAGACATTGTCACAATTGATCGTGTACGATGATGTCGTAAAAGCTCTCCAGATAATTGCGGACACAGAGATTCAGGATGCTCCAGCCTACAAGCATCGAGGTATTTTACTAGACACAGCACGAAATTATTTCAGCGTGCAGTCGATTAAAAGGACTATCAGTGAGTGTGGTGGCTGACATTTTTAGTTTTTACTCCTAATTGATCCTTTTTAGATGGCATGGCGATGAGTAAAATGAACGTATTCCACTGGCACATGATCGATTCGAATAGTTTTCCATTTGTAGTGAAATCTCATCCAGACTTCCACAAACTTGGAGCGTATTCCCCGCGCAAAGTTTACACTCACGAGGACGTTGCCGATGTGGTAGAATATGCTCGTGCTAGAGGTGTACGTGTAGTCCCAGAATTTGATGGTCCTGCTCACGCCGGTGAGGGTTGGCAAAATACAAAAATGATTGCTTGCTTTGACGCGCAACCATGGAAGAACTTCTGTTCTCAACCACCATGCGGTCAACTCGACCCTACAATTGACTCTATGTACGATGTCCTGGAGGATATCTATGGTGAAATGTTTAAAATCTTCGATCCCAATATTTTTCACATGGGATCAGATACAGTATCGTTAGATTGTTGGAATTCAAGTGCAACCATTCGTAATTGGATGCTCTCTAGGGGTTGGGACTTAAGTGATAAAAGTTTCGTAAAATTGTGGGGTTACTTCCAAACTAAAGCTCTGGCTAAACTTGACAAGGCCTCTAATTATAGAAACGTTCCGATTATTGTCTGGGCTAGTCGATTGACAGAAGAGCCATTTATCAACGATTATCTTGACAAATCTCGGTACATCGTGCAGACCTATCAAAGTGATCCCGACTGGCGAACACAACAGATTTTAAGTCGTGGCATTAGAATGATTGCGTCAAACATTAATTTATTCATCAATGGTGAAAGTGCCAATTGGAATGGAGGTTCAGGTGGCATTAGTGGTTGGCAGAAGCTTTACGAGAACAGGCCTGATAAAGTGTTTGGTGGCACAAATAAATTGATTTTGGGCTCCGAAGCAGCAGCATGGTCAGAGCAAATTAATGAATTCACTTTGGATGCTTTGCTTTGGCCGAAAGCTAGTGCCCTAGGGGAAAGGCTGTGGTCGAATCCGGACCAGGACTGGCACAAAGCAGAATCTCGGTTATTGATGCACCAGGTGCTTTTAACTCAGAGTGGTATACGTGCGGAAGCTCTTCAACCTGAATGGTGTCTATTGAATCAAAATGCGTGCCCTAGGGATGGGTATGCCTAGGAAGGTAACTTTTATGTTTTACGTATAATGAGGTAAAAATAAATAACCTGGACGGGTTTTCAATACCAAGAATAAAATGCGATTTTTAAGTTGATATACTATAAGAACTGAAATGGCCAGAACTGGGTTCCTTCTGAACTTGAGTTCCTTCTGCAATTGCCCGAAAAGTACGAATACTTTGATTCAGCTTTTCATATCACGAGCAGATTTCCGCTTCTTAAAACATAAAATATTGTTCGAGTTGAGGTCATTGTTTTATCTAATGTTTATTGACTTCGAGAAGGCCTTCAGCAGCAGGGGCCGAGAGTCTTTTATTTACTGCTCTTAAGATAGTGCATATTCTTTTGTTTTTTCTTTTAATTTTTCGTCTGAGGAGCTTGGCAAGTTTTAAGATAACCTTGCAATCTGTAGTGGAAACTGACGTTCAATCACTGCTGGGAATCATCGAGGCATCTCTTTACCGAAGGTTCTTTCAATGACTTCGAAACTGAAGCTAAAACGACTGTGTTTATCTATTTAAGGATTGACTATAAACTCTTTCACTGTACTGCTCAAATGTTGGAAAAAGAGCATGTGGAAACGAGGAGCAGAAAATAAACAGAAATACATGCCGGTGATTCAGATTTCAATGGGCATATCCATTGCTGTAGCTTGAGCAGTTATCTTACGTGATCTAGGACGGCGAATCAGCACATTAAAAATAAATTCCATGTGTTTCCAGCTCCGTTATACAATGCTGGTTGAGAATTAAACTTTTTTTTATCTGGAGGACAAGTGGATCATCGCAAGTTTACTGAGCACAGAACAGTCAGAGGTTAGGAGTTGAGACAAAAGCGCGTTGTAGAAATCTAAACACGTTGATGAACCGACGTAGTTAATGTCTTATGCCCCACAAGGGGTGTCCGGAACGTAGCAGTATTTAAATCTATCTTTAGCTACCTGTAAGAAAAAAGACATAAGTAAACTGCTACAGTACATATAAAGCTGATATTACATTCGTTCTCTTGAAGATAATTGTTCCAACTGCTTAGTGAAACCGCATAATTCTCTAAGTGGATACTTCTTCAGCAAATAAAACCAGTTTCTAGAAAATTTGTTCAATTTCTTATTTCTCTTTAATTTAACCAAAAGGGAATTTATTTTCCTTTCTTATTTCGGTTTGTTTACAAAATCAGTGACGTGGAATTGTACAATGACTCAAAATGAGTTTGTATATGCCAGGGGATGTGTGTTTGAAAAGAATATTATTATAAACCACGGGGGTTCCGTTACGTTTTAGAAAAATAAATTCGGGAGTAGCTAATACCACGTGGACGTGCTGATTTGTAAGCAAAAAAAAGTGTGAATTACAAAACATACAGAAAAAAAAAACAAACTTAAACCAAACAACTAAGCGAAAGTTAAACTTAATCAACCGATGCGTCTTCACGACTTGCCGCCAAAGCCCATTAGATTGCCTAGTCCACCAGCTGCGCCTTGCTGTAATTGCCTCATCATATTTTGAAGACCGCCAACACCGCCCATCTGTTGTAACATTCTCGGATCGATCATTTTCGCCATTTGTTGATTTAATTTCGCCATCTGTGTGGGATTCACATTCTTCGTCATGTCACCAGTCTTAAAAAGACCCTTCACTCCGCCCATTTTCTTCACCACCGCCGCGAATCTTGTGTAGTGTGAGATGAGTTCCTTCACCTCCCGCTCCATAACGCCGGCACCTTGTGCCACTCGAACACAACGTGTCGGCTGTTTGGTAAATAACTTTGCCCCGTCACGATTATCTAACTCCCCATCGGACATACTGTCCATCATGGTCATCATGCGTTTAATTCTGGCCATCGATTCTTGCTCTCCACCTTTAGTCATGAAGTCCTGTGAGAAGCCGGGAATCATTCCCATAATCTGGGAGAAAGGTCCCATTTTCATGATGTTTTGGAATTGCTCGTACATGTCGCGTATTGTGAACTGACCGTGTTTGATCTTTTCTAGCAGTTCCTCGTTTCCGTCCAATTTTAGTTCATTCACTTTGTCAATCAGGCCCTCAATATCGCCCATACCCAGCAGTTTACTCACGAATGGCTTAGTCTTGAATGGCTCCAAGTCGTCTATGTGCTCGCCCGTACCAATGAAAATAATCGGTGACTGTGTTGCTGCCACAGCAGATAAAGCACCGCCACCCTTCGCGTGTCCATCCAATTTTGTGATGATGACGGATCCAATATCAACCTTTTCCTTGAAAGCTTTCGCTTGGGCCTCACAAGCCTGTCCAATCGTTGCATCCATCACGAAGATGATATTATCCGGTTTTACGGCATTGGCAACAGCCAACATCTCCTCGAACAGAGATTCCTCCTGCTTGTGCCGACCACTCGTGTCCACGATTATCATCTCAAAGCCCTCCCGCTTGAACATTTCCACACCATCCTGTGCAATCACTACTGGATCGATTTCTGTGTAGCTTCCGTAGAAGGGTATTCTGGCTTTCGTTGCATTCTGCTTGATTTGATCGTAGGCGCCTGCACGGAAGGTATCCGCACAAACGAGACATGATTTCCAATTGCGCTTCTGGTAGTGATAGGCTAATTTCGTACAAGTGGTCGTTTTACCAGATCCCTGCAGTCCGACAAACATAATGATGTTGGGTCGTCCTTTCACTGGTTGATAAGGCTTTACTCCAGGATCCACTAGTTTGATAAGTTCCTTGAACACAGCTGATTGGATCATTCGTCGTTTGTTAAGGCCTCCGGCCATTTCATCAAAGTCAATAACTGCACGCACATTCTCACGCAACTGCTTAACCAAACGAATATTTACATCTGCCTCCAGGAGGGCTGCACAAATCTCCTTCAGCATGGAATTCAGAACTTCCTCATTGATCACCGTGGCTTTGCTCAACGAATGCAAAGCAGTCGTGATTTTACGACCTAAATCGGCTAATACCATGGTGGGTTTTTGGTGGATTAACTTCAAATATTATTTCTTTGTGTAAATCTCGAAAATATTCGATAAAAAGTGGTATTTTTTTGTTGAAAAAACAAAATTACATTAGAAGTGGAAACTTATTCGTTTTTGGATTTTGACACGTCGATGTTGAGTTTCCATCGAGTTGTCAAACTGATGGAGGTGTTTGGAAAATGGTGTCTATTCCGCATGTCATGCATTAGAAGGAAGTAGTAGAATATCAGTCAAGTAAATTTTGAACATAAAAATAAAAACAGCTAGTATCCATTAATTAAATATACGCAGGCTGTTTGTTTATTAATAGAAAAAATAAGACATTTAGTCTGAGTCAGTTAATTATTCAATTAAAAGTAAGACATAAGAAAAAATCGATACTAATGCCACTAGCAGCTTCTCCGAATTGCATGCGCTGTCCAAATGGCTTTTGAGACCACTGAAACGAATTGATTGACTGCATGTTCTTTACTGTTTACTTATAAAACCACTTGATGCCATATTTGCGAAAATAGATCTTCAGTTCAAATCACACAAATTCGAAAGAATTTGATTCATATAATAGTCTCCATACACAGTTATTTAGTAAATCATTTGATGAAGGAGAATGCAAATGATCAGTTCGAGTATCGATTTTTTGACAAATTGGTTACGAAGAGTATTTCAAGACTTTATTATTTCGAAATGAATATCGAAACAAAATCTTCAACCAATCTTTATTAGGGAACGTACAACAAATTTGGGTTTTGGCAAGTAGTGAACAAAGAAAGTAAAACAAAAGTGTAAGGTTACCACAATTCTAGAAGAAATTGTAACAGATTTAATTGTTGAATTCGCCCTGAGCTATACTTCATGTCATTTGTCAATTTTACTCAGCAGTCAGCTGTGGCAGTGTTGATTGTGGCTGGAATTTTGCACAAATAATATTATCAACACAGAACTGAAACAATAAGTTTAAACTATTAATTCTCCATTCCAAAAGAATCATAAAGCCGCCCATCATGGATCCAGCACTACTTCGAGAACGCGAAGCGTTCAAAAAACGGGCTATGGCCACTCCAACGTAAACATCAATTTCCTTACCCTAAATGACTCTTTATTTACTAGTTTTTTCCATTAGAGTTGAAAAGAAAACAAAAATTGAGAGTGCACCACCGCCAAAGGATGATAAGAAGAAAATGCGACCACCAACTGCACCTAAGCTCGACTCTAGCACGTTAGTTCCAAAAAAAATTCCTTAGTTTCTCTGTAGGCTAAGATCTCTCATTTCAGTTACAAAACCATGTCTGGGAGTTCCCAGTATCGATTTGGTGTGCTGGCTAAAATCGTCAAGCATATGCGTACCCGTCATCAGGATGGCGATGATCACCCACTAACTATTGAGGAGATTCTCGATGAAACCAATCAACTGGACATTGGCCAGTCTGTGAAGAATGTAAGCCTGATTCCGCTTCTTTTTTGTCCACTTTATTTTCTCTCTTTTTTTTAGTGGCTAGCATCAGAAGCTCTGATGAACAATCCAAAAATAGAAGTATCACCAGACAACTGTAGATTTGCTTTCAAGCCGGTTTATAAGATAAAAGACGGCAAGAGCTTGTTAAAATTATTGAAACAGCATGATCTCAAAGGTTTGGGTGGTATTTTGCTTGACGATGTCCAGGAATCGTTGCCACACTGTGAGAAGGTGCTAAAGAATCGAGCTTCAGAGATTGTATTCATCATACGACCGATTGACAAGAAAAAGATTCTGTTCTATAACGACAGAACGGCGAATTTTGTGGTAAGTCAAACAAATTTGGAAGCCTCAAACTGTTTCTGAAAATTCCTGTTCATAGGTTGACGAAGAATTCCAGAAGTTGTGGCGTTCGGCGACGGTGGATGCCATGGATGATGCTAAAATCGATGAGTACCTCGAGAAACAAGGTGAGATAAGCATAAAGTGATTGGTTAAAGGTTCTAAGTTGAGTTTCTTTGCAGGTATTCGATCGATGCAAGATCATGGACCAAAGAAACCGGTGCCCAAGCGAAAAAAGATGTCCAACAAGAAAAGACAGTTCAAGAAACCACGAGACAACGAGCATTTGGCTGATGTTCTTGAGGTCTATGAGGATAACACGCTGACACAGAAGGGTTCCAATCCTACCTAAATTTAGTAATCTTTTTATTTTACTTTTCCTATTAATAAATATACCTAAGGCAAGACCATGATTTTAGCTACCAGGGATATTTGAAAAATACAAGAAGGCCACTAAATAGAATAAGACTTTCAGGAAATTGGGCAACTAAAGGGGAAGAAGCAAACTAGTCGCTTTAAAAAAGACGAGTCTAACCTAAGCGGAGATGTATTTAGTAAGCTTGATGCAAGGTTGTGGATAAAATCTGAGGCAGGCTGGGCTTGCTTTAACGGTCTTATCGCTTCTTAAAGGCAGATACTTGGTATTTGGTGACATTTTTCGATAAGTAATTGCACGAAAAACGTTGTTCCCAAGGCAAAGTTTTCTTTTCATAAAATAAGGAACGACACAATGTAATGCACATGAAAACCCTCCCATAAACATTCAGTGTAGCCTCAGTTTGTCAGCCTCCGAGATGGAAGTATTAACTGGATGATGCATAAAGAGCCTCAGAATAAATTATCAACCCCTCATTTCAATGATACTAGCTAAAGTAAAAGATCCAAGATCCTCAACTGCTTTAAGTAAACATCAACTCTAATCAGGAAGTAAAATGAAAATTTAAAAAATGTAGAAACCTTTGACTTGTACAGAGATAAAATCTTATACCTCAACGATAATTGGGGACCTTATGCACAAAACCGCAGCGAAAATAAAAGCCTACAAAATACAGCTGTTAGAAAGGACTATTTTCTCAGTCCAGAGAGTAGAGAAGTAGGGAAAAGTTTACATAGCATAAAGGAAATCTAAAATTTATACAAAATGGCGTAAAGTGCAAGCTACAACTGAAACACACAGGAGTGCCACAGTAAAAAAAAAAAAACAGTTCGAACAAATCTGATTGGATCATGACCTGTTGTCCAAGCAGCTTTAAGCAATTATTAAGTTGCTAGCTAGCTCCAACTGTATGCATCGATTCATAAAATATTCCATGGCCCGGATATAGTACCTAACTACTAAGGAATCTTTAAAATTAGCCACAGTTACGCTCGAATTGGAAGTCCAAGCGAAACAAATTTAATTCTCTAAGTCCAGCTAACAAAGAAACAAACAAAAAAAGGTTCGAAGTTATGATTCATTAAATTACTGAACATCAGTCCATTTGCTGGTTACCATTATCTCTGCATATAAGAGTAATGAACTATTTAACACTTTCCCTTTCATTCCGACACTCGTATACCAGGGTGCTTTGTATTGAACCGTTAGAGCAGAGAATAGAACATATTTTTTTTTTTTTAAATGCTGCTTCTGCTTTTTAGGTGAATGTTAATTGTGAGGAGCACGCAACAACATCTGGCAAAGTTTACAGATCGTGATTTAGCGGAATTGACTTGTTTTGAGTCATATTTGCGTGCATTTACTGAAGCATTTCATTATTATATTTACGTAGTAAATCATGTTAGAGTATCTACAGTCGTTGACTTAATTTAGATTAGGAATCGAATTTAAACTGTTGTTCAAGTTGTACATATGGGAACAACAAACCAACCCGAGAAAGGGGTATAGATGAAAATGGGTCGGAGACATTTCATGATAGTTTGGTCTTTGCACATAACATATTTAGTTTGAGAATTCAAAGCCGAACGACAACACTTTCAAAAATAAAGCAAGGTTTTTTTTGAACGTCGATCGACAGCAAAAAAGAATCTGAAGCTTTTGTTGAGCTCTCACGAATTGCTTTAACTTTGAACTTTCTTTTCTTTCCTAATTTCTTATATCTAACAACATATGTATAAGCGAGTTACTCAATAATTGTAAGAACTTATCTCCCACAATGTGTCTGAGACCTTTTTTCAACAATCTGATCGGCACCTATCAGTGCGGTTTTAAGGCAGGAAATTCCACTAAAGAAGAAAACTCAAGATGTCCAAATCGATACCCACCAACTCCTCATCGATTTCAAAGCTGCCTATGAAAGCATTTATAGAGATGAACGAAACAACTCCAAGTCTAATTTTTGCAGTCCTGACAAACTCGTCCGCCTGCGCACGATGACGATGGAGAACGCTCGCTGCTCCATCGTCAACAATGGTAATGATTTCACTCAGTTCTTTGATGTCAAAAAAGGATTTAGAAAAAGGGACGTATTGCTATGTAACTTTTTCAACACGAAAATATTGTTCGACACCCACAAAACATTTACTTGCGTACGCTGACGACATTGACCTTTTTGGTAGAATTGGATTAAGAAATATTTACATATACATATACTGTATGAAGAGGGTCACTTTCGAGTTGCAGAATAGGTCCATTCAAATGTCTATTGAAGTAAGACGTATCGTCCTATTTTGGTTAGATAAAGACACCATCAGAACACGCATCTTAGACGAAGCAGGAGCTTGTTTGCGGAGCTATACAAATAAATAATTTGGCCGTTCAACTTTAGACGGTATCAAGTCTTTCTCAAGACTCTTTTCTGCCTCAACCATTTTTCTTGATATATGATCCCTTATCTGCTACTTCTAATCCGTAGTTGACGAGGGTACTGATTCCTGTTTCACGCCCTTGATCTTCGTCCATAAAAATTAACCGCTTACAAAACCTTATGCTTTGTTTTGTCGCTGAAGTGAAATTAAACCTGGAGCCATGAATGAATGGCACTCGTTCGTCGAAACCGAAATATTTTTTTGCAAGAGTGTATGAGAACGACAAACCAATAGAAGTTATATTTAAACTTTTGACAGTTCGCAACTCAGATTCAGCCTTAAACACGGTGCAAATTCTGACCAATCTTTAAAGTTGTCTTCTAGATGCCCCGTTTTAATTCATCCACAATTGATTTAGATGCTCTAAACGGTATAAGCCCTGTGTAAGTTCCAAACCTGAAACCGTAAAGTATTTTTTCACTTGTTAAAGGAGACAATTTTTTAAAGGTTTTCTAAGGCAGCAATCTCCTCTTCAAATGCCTTTTTTACTTTCAACCGCCCTAAACTTGATCTTAAGACAACGACTAAATTATTCAAATAACGTTCACTTTGAATATTATCAAGGTCAATTCAAAGTGTCAAGGCAAATTTTTAAACGTATTTCTTTTTTTCTTACTGCAAAAAAGCACTTTAGAAAAAATTAAATACCTATGTACGAACAGAACTCTTCAATTAGCACACATGTGTTACGGCTTTCTCTAGTTCCAACGTGCGACGACAGTTCGGCAATATGACGTCATATCGCATCAGCTGTGATTTTAGTTTGTTAGTGGATTCACCCCGTCTTTTTGTAACGATTTTGCGCCCCTAAATTTACTTCGCATATTTCTATTCGTTCACAACAGCGTCACTGAATTGAATTGTGAGAAAATCATCTTATACGCTTCGAGTGTGTGAATAGTGGACGCATTGTAAACAGAGCATCATCGGAGTGTTAAAGAAGTCGTTGGAACTTTTTATTGTTTCAAGGTGTGTTTGGGTGCCGCTAATGGTCACTGACCGAATAAACAAAAGCAGAAACTTCTCGTTAACAGGTTCTATTGTCCGTGCCAACCGGAAAACAGTGTCCACCTAAAAGCTCACAAATTATAACAAAATTTACATTAAATTGTCGCCACACTGATGAATTCGTGATAACAGAACCACAAAGACGAAACAAGACAACAGAAAAAAAAAAAACGAAACTGGTAGTGTGGTAGAGCTGTGTCGTGCAGACTGTGAGACACAGTAACTAGCAGCCAACAAAAAGTGTCTGTGCCACGGCAGAGGATGATTGTATAAATTTCTTGAACTTGTGCATTTTATCGGTTAGTTTACTTAACACCTCACTCGAGTGTAGGTGCCACAAAAATATTTGAAGTGTCTCTGAGTGTATTGTCGCGACGAGAATCCCCCCCCCGACCCAAACGAGATGACCATTTACCAATTGATATTGCTTGTAATGGGAATTGCAGCCCCAGCTGCATGCACAGAGTAAGTGGATTTTGATTTTAAACACTTTTATTCACTAGTATTCAATGGGAATTAACAAAAAATATTAGTACTTTGGCATGGCAATGGGAACACCACCTCGTCATCGACGACAGAGAAAGTCCCAAGCGGATTGACTCTCATTAGGTAATTGTGTATTGCACTTACCCCGGTTATGTGGCACACCTTTGGCAGCTAATTACACACTTTTTATTCACTAAAATATCGCGTTGTTTGGTATTTATTGTGGTTGGTAATAAATTCGACAACAAAAATTCACGAATATGCGGGGGAAATATTTACACACCGAAAGCAAAACAACCGGATTTGACGTACGGTTGGACTAGTGGAACAGAACTTTGATTCAACAAATGAGTGACGTAATGTGGTTACTGTCAGTTTTTTGTGGATTGGGTACTCACAGTTGGGGTAAGAAGTATTCTACTGGGGGATTGTAATTGCAAATGTAAGGAATTTTAGACATGGAATTTTTGAATGATGAGTAGTAAATGAAGGAAATATTTTTAGTATTTGCGTTATCTCATGTTAGTATTGGGCGTGAATAAGTTCTGTTTTAGTTACTAGTAGCAAATGTTGGCTTTTCTGAACAACAGTTAGCTCTTAATCCGAAGTTTAATTTAACGGTATAACGGTTAGAACGCGGGTTTATCTTGAAGTTTACATAAGTTGAAAACCAAGTGCGTCGGTTCTCATCAATTGCAAACGCGAATAGAGAAGTAAATGGATCTGGATATCAATCTGTGCAGAGATACTATTATCAAGACCTTTAGTTTCTTGTTGGCTATAATACTGTCGTCTATAAAATAGAAATGTGTTTGATACTTCAAAGGCGTAGTGGGTAATCTTGATTTTTGGATCCAATATCGCTGCTGTGTACATATATTTCTGTACTTGTCATTGAATGGTTGTAGCAGCGGGTAGCTAATCATTGGGCTTATCTTTTTTGCTTTGTGTGCAATTTTTGTTAAGTAATTCTACTAAGTGTTCTATTGAGGGTTCAGCACAGTGTTCCTCCGAAAATAATAGAACAAAGAACTTCTGTTTGCGTAAAAATTGTCATTTTTGAAGCTCGAAAAGTTTGCTCATCTATACCACAGACTTGCGCCTAAACAGCTGGATGAATTTAATTTAAATTTTATATCGGAGGTTTTAAGTTTGTTGTCTTATGCGGCAAAATGAAATTGGTAACTGTATTACGCTCTAACGATTTTGATAGAAAAGTATACATACAAAATGTGTTTTTTAATCATTTGTGTGGTCCTAGCATTGTTTGTACCATCACTATTCTAAATATTCGTTAGAACTTCAACTGATAATGATTTCTTAAAGTAATTTCCTGCGGTCGTCTTTGCATTGACAATACCAACTGATCCTGTCTGCTTGGAGTTTTTCGACGATAGCCTTCTTAACATGAAGTTTTTCTTCGGACACAGATTGGACCCTTAGACATTGGATTCCATATGTATACAGTTTTTTGACGAAATCGATAACCTTTGGTTGGAAATTAAAAGCCTACCAAATTGTTTTTTTTTTTGGAAACGTGGAGTAGATTTCACTTTACAGTTGTTTATTTGTTACTATGGAGACTGAGACAAATCTGGACTAGAAGCAATAAGGGGCACAATAGATCTTACCGCTCGCAGTGCAACCATACATTTCAGCCATTCATTCATTCAAAGATATCGACTTGTTCTATAATTCACTCTTCCATATTTATACTTAACAATTTAAAGTTGTAAATAAGATTTGTGCCCATGAATTTTGCTTTTCCCTTAAGATTTAAAAAACGACTTTTTAAAAGAACAAAACAAAAATGCTTCAATATTAGGGTAGGTAAAGGGTATATTGCTCTGGAAAAACAAAGAAAATTAAGCAATCCCAGGATAGATAAGCTCCTTTATTAGTGTGTAGTTATTTTTATTTGATGTGATGCTGTAGCAATATATCTTGGGATCTCATCTAAGAAATCCCAGACTCTGAGTGTATTACAGATAAACGATCACTATCTTCGAGTTTGAAAACAGTGTCGGTGTATTGTATTATTATAGTGCTTTAGGTAATAATCTGGTTAAGATAACTCGGCTAAGCTATTCCAGTGCGCAGATAAGAGTTCGATCGGTAACGTTTCTCAATTAGTCAACTTTTTGTTTTTGTTTCTTTTTTGTTCTTTATTCCGAAACAAGATAAGCCCAATTCAAGAGGAGCTATTCCATCAGAGCTTTGTGGTGCAATTATGTACAAGTTTAGTTCATTAGCTCTAACAACTCTCTTCCTCTGTTCAATGCAATTGCAATCAACAGCTAATTGGGAAACCCCTTCAGGTCGATCGGCTGGCCATTCATTGGCGGCAATCGCTTCTCACAAGCGTGTCTCTAATTTCATTATCAGCAGTTGACTCTCTTGAAGAGTGTCCAAATTACTGCCATTGAAATAATATCAACCGATAGCCGGGAATACACAATAAGTAGCGACAATTAGTTTGCGTTTGTAAGTGGATCAGTTTTTAATTGTTTGCCGCCCCTATGACGTTCAGTTGGAAGCACTTTTTTGCTGGCGTCTTCGCATTGGCCTTTTCATGTGCTATGCTCGCCCTTTTAGTCATCTTTACAAGGTCTTCACATGAGACTGTGCAACGTGACAAGTAATGCTGCATATATCTTAAATTTCAAGTCTATAGAACAACTAATCTTAGTAAATTACTTTCTATTTTCAGTTTAATTTGGGGCTACGAATGTCGTCAGAGCAAATGTATGAAGGTGCCTCTAAATGAGGAGAATTTCCAAAAAGCCGTCAGCTTGCCGGTATGTAGAATATTCTGTGGTGATACTATTGGAACGTTATGGCCCAAGCCGACGGGAACAGTGAGATATGGCGAATATATTGTGCACATCGATCGGAGTAAAATTAAATTTAGTTTGCCATCGTCGAAGGCCAGTACGTTATGGAAGGAAAATGAGAAGCGTTTTATAGATCAAATAGATGACAAGATACCAGATACAAGTTTGGTTCGGGATGAAGGCAGATCGCTGACGATTAAGATTAAGGTAGATGAAAGCGCTGAAAAGGCACAACAGATACCACGACTAACGTATGATACAGATGAGAGCTATACGCTGCAAGTTAGTCAAGGCAATAATGAGGTTTTTGCCGATATTAAATCGAAAACATTCTTTGGAGCAAGACATGGTTTGGAGACTTTATCACAGCTGATTGTGTACGATGATATTCGAAGGGAAGTTCAAATGTTGGCGCAGGCCGAGATCAGTGATGCACCAGCTTATAAACATCGTGGATTGCTTTTGGACACGTCAAGGAATTATTTCAGTGTGAAATCCATTAAGAGGACTCTCGGTAAGTTAAGAACATTTTTTAAACAGATTAAACTCCGTCCAATGTTGTTAGCAAATTAATAATTTTGCTTAAGCCATTTCAAATGAGAATTATTCATGAAGATTCCCTTTGAACTTCGGAGTGGGTCCAGCGCCATAGCTTGTCGGGATCATTTTTTTGCACAAGTAGAAGGGACCTATAGCTTAGGGCCGTATCGGAAAAGTTTGTTTTAAATTGAGAAACTTTTTCGTGACAGTAATAACTTGGGCGTCCGTCTGTCATTCGCTGATTATCATTCTTGATTTCGGACAGCTCTTTGAAGGAATGTCCGCGAATGTTCTACCTTAAATACCCTTCTACACTTCTTAACCTGACGGAAGTTTGTCCAATGTTGTTAGAAAATTAAAAATTCTACTCTACTTGCCCTATAGCAGCTAATAGAGGAACTATTCGTGAGCTTTTTTTAAGAGAAAAGTTTATATGTGTCCCGATCAGAATAACGTTTCTACAAAAGCCCATTCTTGACTTTGAACAGATCGTAAAAGACTGATTTGCGAATGTTTTTACTAAAATTCTATAACCAATCCACTTCCAATGGTTTTAGAGCTTATAAGCACATAGAAGATCCACTGATAAGTGATATTCCAAACTTAGGACGTATTCACCTGAATTCTGTGTCATTTTCTAACAATATTTCTTCCTTTCTAGATGCCATGGCGATGACGAAGCTAAACACTTTCCATTGGCACATAACTGATTCGCATAGTTTCCCAATGGTCGTCAACGCCCAACCCGACCTCTACAAGCTCGGTGCATACTCCTCGCGTAAAGTTTACACTCATGAAAATATTGCCGATGTGGTTGAATATGGACGAGCTAGAGGTGTTCGTGTCCTTCCTGAATTCGATGCTCCCGCTCATGTTGGTGAAGGCTGGCAGAATAAGAACATGACTGCCTGCTTCAATGCTCAACCATGGAAAAATTTCTGTGTCGAACCACCATGTGGACAATTGGATCCGACAGTGGATGCAATGTATAACGTTCTGGAAGATATCTATCGTGAAATGTTTGAGCTATTCAATCCCGATGTTTTTCACATGGGAGGCGATGAGGTGTCAGTTAATTGTTGGAACTCTAGTGAAAACATTCGTAATTGGATGCTAGCCAAAGGTTGGGGCTTAGAAGAGAAGGACTACATGAGGTTATGGGGTCATTTCCAAACCACTGCACTTGAAAAGGTTGATAGTGTTTCGACAAAAGATGACATACCAATAATTATGTGGACAAGCCGACTGACTGATGTTCCATTCATCGATGAGTATCTCGATAAAAATCGTTACATCATACAAGTTTGGACAACTGGTTTCGATATGAAGATCCAGGAGATTCTCAAGCGTGGCTATAAGATGATTTTGTCGAACTATGATGCACTTTACTTTGACTGTGGGTTCGGTGGTTGGGTAACGGATGGTAATAACTGGTGTTCGCCTTATATCGGTTGGCAGAAGGTCTACGAGAATAGTCCAGAAAAGATTGCCGGTGATTATAACGCACTTATTTTGGGTGCAGAGGCAGCTATTTGGTCAGAACAAATTGATGAGCATACTGTGGATGCGAGGTTTTGGCCAAGAGCCAGTGCACTAGCCGAGCGTTTGTGGTCAAATCCGAAAGATAATTGGCGGTCGGCAGAATCGCGGTTGCTGATACATCGAGAACGTTTGACGGAGAATGGTATAGCTGCAGAATCTATTGAACCTGAATGGTGTTTACAAAACCAGGACGAATGTCCGATTGATGCGTATGATACAAAAAACGAATCGAGCGGATAATGCGGAATATCTATTACTTTCTGATGTATTTCGTTGGCCCTTATTGCAGGGGTGGGTGTTCTTAAATGTTACACGTGAGTGAAGCGTGTGTATTTGAGGGGATGTGTACCTTTTTTGTATGAAAAATAAATCACTAGTTTTTTAATTTCGTCTTCTTTATTTGCTAGAAAAATTCGCCTATGAAGAACGACGGTTGACTTCCGATCTTTCATTCCTTGACTCAGACGACGCGATTTATAAACTGCTCTGGAACAAAAATCAATTTTCGCTCCAACACAGTATTCGACCGCTAATTAGAGCAAATTTTTTTTTAAAGGAAGAATTGGGGTGATGAACGATAAAACGGGGCCAATAAATGGAGACTAGGTACCGGATCTGTCGAGTTCATCAGCAGCTTCGTTGCCAGAGATTCCTTATATGCTTAAGCAACGTTATCTTCTACAGAAACGTGGAGCCTACTGAATAGAACGAACGTGCCGCCTATTAACCAAAAAAAAAAAGATATCTTCTGGTATGCTCTTCAAAAAAGTAAGCAGGGATGAGAATGGCTGCAATCATCTGAAAGGAGTTACGGTTGCACTGGACTATGGCACGTCATGCTGGATGTCCGCTAATAATTTTAAAAGTCTTTCAGTTATTGGTCACCAAAGAAATTCCGATTTACGTTCAATGATTTTTTTCTCAATTTCTAGTTCATTGGCAAAGTCCATCTTTTGCTGTCGGCATTGGGTTGTTGAGATTACCCCGTATCTCAGCACATGCTTAAAAGCGTTATTATTTTTGAAAAAACTGACGCATGTGTACAATCAAAAATATTATTTAGTCGAATGGTTGCGTTGATGAGACTAAAAATAGTTTTAAGACTCATTATTATAGGAATGGCTTGTATGATTAATTTGTACACCATTGATTGTTAATAAAAAAGAGATCAGCTGTTGAAACTCCAACCTACGACCTTCCCACGTAGGCTTGAATACATGATAGCCTTGATAATTATGTCAATGAGAAAATACATACATATGTATATTTTTTGTTCTAGTTTTTGTTAGACCTCCAAAGTTATTCTTTGATTTTGATTTACTTATGAATTGATGCTGCCAATTAGAACACAAGAACTCCTTAAAGATGCCAGTCGTTTATTGAATACTTAGATAAAATTAATGCTCGTCTAACACATGAAAACTTCATTTTGCTTTCCTAGTCGTACGCATCCTTAGGGCACTCATTGTGATTTAAAAAGCACCACTCTGGTTGAAGAGCTTCCGCTCGTATTCCACTCTCAGTTAAAAGCATTCGGTGCATCTGGAATCGTGATTCTGCATTGTGCCAGTCATGTTCCGGATTCGACCATAGCCTTTCTCCAAGAGCACTAGCTTTCGGCCAAAGTAGTGTGTCCAGCGAGAACTCGTCAATTTGTTCTGTCCATATCGGTGCTTCGGAGCCTAAAATCAAATTATTTGGCCCACCAAACACTTTATCCGGCCTGTTCTCGTAAAGCTTCTGCCATCCACCAATTTGGCCCCAAACTCCATTCCAACTGGCAGTGCCGCCATTAATAAATAGATCATAGTTTGATGCAATCAACCTTATGCCACGACTTAAAATCTGTTGTGTTCGCCAATCGGGATCGCTTTGCGAAGTCTGCACTATATACCGGGATTTATCGAGATATTTGTCAATGAATGGTTCTTCTGTCAATCGACTTGCCCAAACAATAATTGGAACTTTTTTATTCTTTGAAGCCTTATCAAGTTTCGCTAGGGCATTTGTTTGGAAGTGACCCCACAGTTTTACGAAACCTTGATCTCCTAGGTCCCAACCCTTGGAGCGCATCCAATTACGAATAGTTGCACTCGAATTCCAACAAGCAAATGATATCGAATCTGATCCCATGTGGAAAATATCTGGATCAAAAGCTTCAAACATTTCACGATAAATGTCCTCAAGAACATTGTATACAGAGTCAATTGTAGGATCAATTTGACCGCATGGTGGTTGCTGGCAGAAATCCCTCCATGGTTGTGCATTGAAGCAGGCAATCATTTTTGTATTCTGCCATCCTTCACCAGCGTGTGCAGGCCCATCAAATTCAGGGATAACACGTACACCTCTAGCGCGAGCATACTCTAAAATATCGGTGATATCCGAGCGAGTGTAGATTTTACGCGGGGAATACGCACCAAGGTTGTGAAAATCTGGATGAGATTTCACTACAAATGGGAAACTATTCGAATCGATCATGTGCCAGTGGAAAACGTTCATTTTACTCATCGCCATGCCATCTAAAACGGAACAAGTTAGGAGTTAAGAACTTAAAATTTTAATCGTCACACTCACTGATGGTCCTCTTAATTGACTGGACGCTAAAATAGTTTCGCCCCGTGTCCAATAAAATACCGCGATGCTTGTACGCTGGAGCATCATTGATCTCTGTGTCCGCAATAATTTGAAGAAACTCTCTAACATCATCATATACGATCAATTGTGACAATGTCTCTAGACCATGTCTCGCTCCAAAGAACGTCTTAGCGTTGATATCAACGAAAACTTGTTTACTGGTCTGACTGATTTTCAGCGAATAACTCTCATCTGTGTCATAAGTCAATTTGGGCATCTCTCTCACGTTCGCTGGAACCTCTTCCACACTGATCTTGATCATTAGTGATCTTCCCACATTTGAGAGAATGCTTGGCTCTGGAATTTTATTTTCAATTTGCCCTTGAAACCTTGTCTTAACCATTCGCCAGAGCCTTTCGATTTTCAAATTTGATGGAGTTTGAAATCTAATATTGGTTCGATCGATTGGAACTGCGTAAGTTCCCTTCCTTACGGTGCCTGTCGGTTTTGGCCACAATGTACCAATATCTTCGCCACAAAGCAGTCTGCAAACGGATTGACTTTGGCCGCTATGTTCACCACTGAAGGGAACTTTAGTACATCTATTCTGTCGACACTCATAGCCCCAGACCAGCAAAACACTGCAAGAAAATGGATAAATCTAGTGATATCGTACAAGTAAAACACGAGAATGGACGCTACTTACTCTTGACTAACAGCTGGTGCTGCTATTGCTAACACAGTCAATACTAATTTGAAAAATTTTACGATCATTCTAGATGAGACTAGTGAACCGCTCTGCTTTCGTTCAAGTTGTGAACTGAATTCAGTTAGTCTTTATTCTTATACACCTATGGAATCCACGCATAATTTTGAGATTCTCGAAATAAACAATAAACAGCACGTTGGGGTAGCTTATCACTTCGTCGCGCAAAATTAAGTTGTGTTAATTGAAATTGAATTGTTTCTAAGTAGATGTAGCCTGACCCCTAAAAGATAACTGAAACGAACACAAACCCTCAGCAAAGACTCCATAGGCGTCGATCTTTGAAATTTCATAGGGAGCTGAAGAAAACAAAATGCGCGCAGCATAAAATTAGAAAAAGCTTAGCCCATTTGTTCCAGATTAATGTGGTCTCGAACTTTTGAGTGCTGTGTTCAGCTTTCTAAAGGTTCAAGCTGGAAGAATTTGGGATTAGAAGTGGTGTCCAACAAGGCTGTGTGCTATTACCACTTGTTTTTCTGGTTGTGATTAGTGACGTATTACAGAGTGCTTTGTTGACGGGAATCAGGGGATTTGACATTTAAAAGTTATTGTAAACACTTCGACTATTTGAAGAAAATATGAATTTGTATCAAATATTTGCCGGTTTGGTGACAAACGCAAATCCGATGAAAGTGAGAATAAAGCGAGGAAAATACAAAATATTTATTTATTAACCTCACTTATAAGCTCTGCAGGTTGAGAGAGTGAGAGAGAAAATTCTCGGTCCTTTGGAAGTATTATCTCCATTAATGATGGTACGGGATTCGAAGTAAACCAGAGAAAAAACCTTGGTTGAAAACCTTTGATAAGTAAATAGTAGGTGCATCGGCAACAACGGAAACACGAATGGATGTGATTGAAAAATACTGGGGATATTTAGGGTTAAGACCACCATTTTAACAGGGAACTCATTGCACCTTTCAATCAGAATCTTAAGAAAAGCCTTGTATTTCGCTAGCGGTTCATATTGAATTTCTCGCAACAGGAGAACCTTTAGTGGTAGAAAAGGATTTTGAGATGTCCTCGTAAATCGTTTGATTCTGCTATGAATAAGTGTAAACTTGTACGCTAAGTAGGTTCTGATAAAATGTATTCTAGGAGTAGATTCCATAGTTGGTTCTATTGTGGCAGAGATGTACATATTTGTGCGGTTGCTAGGTGGACATAGAGTTGATTGGCAATTTTATCAAGAGGTGAACGGATCAGATCTCGGACTATGAATGGAAGTAGGACTTTATTTATCTAATTTATTAAATTTAGCCTTTCTTTCTAGATTTTTAGCAGTATCTAACGATTTGACAGCAGTTTTACAAGTAGTTCAGTAGAAAAATATAATTGATTCATCATTTTGATGTGGATGGGGTACTTAAACCCCATAGCCCCTCAATTCAATTCAATGTTTTCGGTGCCAATGAAAAATCTTATTTCTTCTTCGACCATACTAAGTGGTATGAAATCCCATGGGTTTTTTTGGAAACAAATTTTTGAGAAACAGACGCAAAACCACTTGGGTTTGGCCGTCAACATCTTCTTCCTGAAGAGCAATTCTCGTGTTGATAGCACGGATCCTATATCGCGTGAAATGATTTTTCATTTAGACTTAGTCTACATATGTATAAGGGTTCTGCGACTTGACTGACAATTCAAAAGATATATACACGCAATAATATGCAGAATTTGTCTTAAACTATCGTTATTTGAGCTAATGAGTTCGATGAAGTTCATATTATTTGCGGTCATAGACGAGGAAGGCGATGCCATCAAATTTTGTGTCCTTGTCTGAGATACTTTCTCCAAATTGGTTTTGTCAAAATCAAAAGATTTAAAGAAAACATTTTCAATTAAAACGTACATATAAGTTAAGTCAAGAAAAAAAACGATTATCTTTACGATAGTGTTAAACGTGAAATAAGCGCTAGGGACTCAAGGAGTTTAAATGGCATTTTCCAAGGTGTCGTTACAGGACACTGCTTTATCGCTTACGACTACTGCAGAATCTGCATTGGCGAAGGAGAGGAAAAGAGCAGAGTACATCTTCTCTGTACTACATTTAGGAGTCTACTTCTTCAACAACCTCGGCGAACTGGCTAAAAAGTATTAGTAGCCTCAAGCGCTTCATCACTAGTTCCTCCTGGTTCAACAGTTAGCTCTTTGGAGATGCTGGTCCTCTGCTAACACAATGGATTTTACTGAGCCTGCCACGACAACCTAATCTAACCTATGACACGAGTATTTATCGTTTTAGTGAGGTAGGTACAGGAAAAAGTAATTTTGCAACTATGCCTTTAATAGGTGTTTTCTTTAAGAGTGTCCAACTTTCACGTTTATTGGTTTAGTGACGTTTTCCCCGAAATCCCCAAAACTGAAATCTCCAGCAGCAGAAACCCCAAAAAGAAACTTCCCAGGGCTAAAATCTCCTATCTAATATCTCCAAGAGAGCGATGCGCAAGTAGTGAATCACGCGATTAAATTGTGACGGTTCCAGGAAATAATAGCGCCGGATTTAATTTTTTGAAGATTTTTGTTCTGGGTATTTCGTACGACTCCCAAATTTTTTGCACATGAAGTAAGGACAATCGCGAAGCAATTCAGTAAATTGCAGTAAATTCAACGTATGGTACAGACTGCACACTGGGAGTATCATCGGGTCTTATATCTTTTGAAATGAAGCAGAACTAGAACGATCATCACTAACTATTTGTATCCAAATTTGAATAAAATAGATCTCGAAAACATATGGAGAAATGGATCTCGGAATGTGAGATGTGCGATATGTGTCATACAGCGACCAAAACAATCGTATTCTGTGACACGATTACTTCCAGAAATGATCGTGTGAATTGGCCTCCAAGATCGTGTGACTTAACGCCTTTGGATTATTTTTTTGGGGAACATGTTAAGTCACTGCTTTAACTGCTGTAACTAACTGCTCTAAGGAACAAGAGAGTTCCACAGTATTTAATAAACATATTATACTATTGTATAATACTGATTAAACGTATTAAGGAGTACACAGTCACGGGTGGGGTGCCACAGGGCTCGGTCTTAGGTCCGCTTTTGTGGAATATTATTGTGAACTAAAATCGTAGTATTTGCTGATGACATCCCCATTGCCGCAGTGGCCGAATTTTTGGAAACAAACACACAAAGCAGCAACGACACTATTGGGATAGTCCAAAAATGGCTTGCTTCAGTAGGATGAAAGCTTGCACAGCGCAGGACAGAAGCTGTTCTGATCAGCAGAAGGAAAAAGTGCAAACCAATTACCACACTATAGGTGGACACGAGATTAAAATTAAACAACATCTGGAGCCTGCCAATGAGAAAGCCTCACGAGTGAACAATGCGCTTATGCGGATAATGCCAAACGTAGAAGGACCAAGGTATGCCAGTGTAATCAAGTCAGTAATCCTATATGCTTCACCAATCTGGGCAGGAGCTATAAAGGCCAAGTCATATAAGAATAAGATCGAAACAACGTACACATTATGCGCCTTTAGGGTATGTAGTGCATATCGCGCAGCATGTGCCATTGCAGGAGCGGTCTCCGTTGACCGTTGATTAGATGAACTGCAGAGAATGAAAAGGACGTGGACGATGAAAATGGTGAAATGAACACCACTGAGGGCACAGATGGCTTAAGAGAAGCTAAACGAAAACGGAATGCATCAAATAAAGGTCGATGGACGTACCGACTTATCGCGACAACCAGAACTTGGTATTTACAAGAAAATTTCCAGTACATTTCAAGTTTTACGCCGCACAACCTTCCCAGTCCATGATTGGGTATTGAGTGTCGACATAGCGTAGTAGGATACCTACCTCAGTGGAAAAAAAAACAACTTTACAACCTAAAACTTAATTTACTAAGCCATGAGTAAATTGAGCTTGGAACTAAGAGAACTAGGGAAAGCCCTTAAGAAAGAGAGTCGAATACAAAATTCGCAATTGCTCTTAGCCACCGTTTTCGGTTGCAGTGTATGTCGGTTACATCCCTTCTTATTCAAAAAGTTTTGCTACTTACTTCGATTTCGATTCTATTTCTCTTGCAATTTATTAATCTTCATATCTTAGCAGAGCGAAAAACTCGTTTTCTTACATTTTGCCTCCATTCCGTCCGAAAACCCATCATCCAACTTGCTATGAGCAACATCGCCAGACTGAGATTATATTCCGCAGAGTTCTACTGGTACCAGCCAGTTGAATAAATAACTCCCTCGCGAGCGGTCTACGCCTAGTGAGTGTCACTAGTCGCCACTGAGAATGGCTAGTAACAAGTTTTTCGAGTTGCTAATGACATTAGCCGTCATAGTAGCACCAGTTGTCTGTTATGAGTAAGTTTAGATTTTCTACGAATGTCATCTATAAACTAATTTTCTATTTCACTGTTTTTAATTCACACAGCGTATTACCTGTCTGGGGCTATGAATGCCGCAACAACAAATGCATTAAGGCACCCTTTAACGGTGAGCATAAGGGCCAAAGCTTACCGATGTGCAAAATGCTTTGTGGCGACGAAATTGGAACGCTTTGGCCAAAGCCAACAGGGTCGGTGAAAATTGGCCGAGATGTTGTCCAAATTGATTGCACCAAGATTAAGTATCAGATTCCAACGAATCCAAAAACCGAAGGACTCTGGAAGCTGGTTAAGAATCGATTTCGATCACACATTGACTCAAAGATACCAGAAACAGATCTACTTCCCATTGGAGGCATACCACTAGTGATCAGGATAACCTTGGAGCAGAGTGCAGAGGCGGCGGCAGAATTACCTAGGCTTACCTACGACACAGATGAGAGTTATTCATTGCGCATTACTCAGGGTAAGAAACAAGTTTTTGCCGATGTTAAGGCAAATACGTTCTTTGGGGCAAGGCATGGGTTGGAGACTCTGTTGCAAGTGATTGTGTACGACGATATCCGAGGAAGTGTCCAGATAATGATTGATGCAGAGATTAATGATGCACCGGTCTACAAGCACCGTGGCGTGTTACTCGATACGGGACGAAACTATTTCAGTGTGAAGTCAATTAAGAGAACTATCGGTAGGTATGACGAAGATTATATTTCAGGAACTTCTAACCCGTTTGGAATTTCCTTGTAGATGGTATGGCAATGAGTAAAATGAACCAGTTTCACTGGCACATGATCGATACGAATAGTTTTCCATTTGTGGTGAAATCCCATCCCGATCTGCACAACCTCGGTGCGTATTCTCCTCGGAAAGTTTACACCCCACAGGATATCGCGGATATAGTTGAGTTCGCTCGAGCTAGAGGTGTACGTGTAATTCCTGAATTTGATGGCCCAGCTCATGCTGGTGAAGGATGGCAAAATACAAAGATGACTGTGTGCTTCAACGCTCAGCCATGGAAAAATTTCTGTGGCCAGCCACCGTGTGGTCAATTGGATCCGACAATTGATGCTATGTATGACGTTTTGGAGGACATCTATCGTGAAATGTTTGAAATATTTGATCCGGATATCTTTCACATGGGTGGAGATACAGTGTCTATGGAATGTTGGAATTCAAGTGCGACCATTCGGAGTTGGATGCGCTCCAAAGGTTGGGGTGTGGAGTATTCGGATTTCATGAAGTTGTGGGGGCATTTCCAAACGAATGCCCTGGCTAGAGTTGATAAAGTCTCGAAAGACAAAAAAGTTCCAATTATTTTGTGGGGAAGTCCTTTGACAGAGAATCCACACCTAGATGCTTATCTAGATAAATCGCGGTACATCATACAAACTTATCAGAGCGATGCCGATTGGAGAATCCAACAAATTCTGGAACGCGGGATAAGATTGATTGCATCCAACGGTGATCTCTTTGTGAATGGAGGGACTGCAAGTTGGAGTGGGGGTGCTGGCTTCGGTGGGTGGCAAAAGTTTTATGAAAATAGACCTGATCGTGTGTTTGGCGGACCAAATAAATTGATTTTGGGCTCCGAAGCGGCAGTTTGGGCAGAACAAGTTGATGAATTCTCATTGGATACGCTGCTATGGCCAAAAGCTAGTGCTCTTGGGGAACGTTTATGGTCGGATCCGGCGAGTGGCTGGGCGAAGGCAGAATCAAGGTTCTTGGTGCATCGGGATCTTTTGACAGAAAACAGAATAAGAGCGGAATCCCTTGAACCGGAATGGTGCGTGCAGAATCAAAATGAATGCCCGAGGGACGCTTATGATTAATAAGACGAATCAGTGGTAGTAGATTTACTAAGCTTAAGATTTTCATTTCTATAGGTGTATTTGACGTACATTTGCAATAAATATAAGCCAAGGAAAGGAGTTGATGCATTTTCATTGATATATGTAGGACTTAAGCGTAGTAAATATGTCTTAGAATCCTGAAAGAGATCCCCAATTTATACTTTCAATAGTGGCTTTCATCCACCTACTTTTGCCATATTTACAATAAATGTTGCGAGCTGCTCCGAATTGTTTAAGCTATGTTTTGAGCCAAACAGTTCTCAGTCTTCTATGCAAACAGAGCGTAGAGGCAAAAGACACTTCAAATTGTTGCAATCGCGACTATGAAGTTAGCTTTAGATTTATGAAGGTGAGCTACGCAGAGGGCTAGAGCAGGTAGGAAATTCATCAGCACAGAAGAAGGAAAATAATTTTCCCGCAAAGAGAATATGAAGGAACGATCAAGGGAATCGTATGTAGATGAATGGAACTTAAGCATCGTCTTTTAAACTGCACAATTTACAGAAGCATAAGTCTCCTCAACATCATTGAACCAGATTTTGGGAAAAAGGCAGAAGTCGGAGAAGTAATGGTCTATGATAAGTTGATACGCAATCAGTAGAATTCGTTAGCATTATTCTTGAAAAGATTGCCCCAACGTGACAGTTAAGCTCTTTTAAAAGTGCGTACAACCACTCCCATATGCCGGCGATATTGACAATATTGGAAGATCACTGCAGGCTTCAATAAGCCCTTTGACGGTCCTTTCAGTCTACTCCGGCAGAACAACGCAGCAGCCTTAGCCTAGGAACCCTAAGTTGAAAAGGACTAATCAATTTGATGTGCGAACCTGAAGACAACAAACTAACAAACCAGAGACTTTTTGGTTACGACCGTGATCCACCAAGAAAGTAAAGCAATGTAAAGTAAAATATCGTAAATAAAGTAAAGTAAAATAAAGTAAAGCAAAGTAAAGTAAGGTAAAGTAAAGTAAAGTAAAGTAAAGCAAAGTAAAGTAATGTAAAAGTGGGATTATTCTAAAATCTACCGAAATTTTTAAGATCATTAAATTCGATATTTTGTAGGGTTTTGTAGGAACACGACCCAAACGCATTTAAAGTTAGAAGATTTCGTAAAATTAAGTAGTGTATTTTCTAATTATGGTAACCTAAAATTCTCCTTCCGCCTCATAAGTTACTGTAGTTCCAGGCAGAGACCATGGCGATAAAGAAAGCTTTGTCGTGGATCAAGTACAATTTGATATCTAAGCGGCAGATCAACATTTTAGCCCAGTCGAGATCAAATCTGTAAAATCAGTTAGTTACCTTTACCCCACGAACTGCCCTAAATTGTCGCCTGTCTATTAATGAGATGGCTAAACAATTCAATATCCACTTCATTTAGGCGCTGGGCTACAGGGACACCCCAGGGAATTGCATGCCCGACGAGCTCGCCAAGGACGGTATTGATTTTGCTGGATAAGACGAATCTCCCTTTGCCTATCGCTACTGTCGCTGCTGAGATCTCCGCTTGGAAAGCACTGCTATGGTTCGGGAGGCGAATTGATTTGGATATATCTAGCGGTTCAGAAAAGATGCCTGAGCCTATGCCTGCATCCATCTTTGAACCATCTGTAAAGACAGAGATGGTACGTGTATTGATAAGCCGGCCCCTTTCTATTCTTCTCTGCTAGGAAACGAGCTAGTGAAAGGTCTCTTGAAATCTAGGTACGGTAATCCGTGGTGGGTATATTTCCCTGAAATTTCGTCTCCAACTGTCTGACTAAGTCAGTCATTCTTAGGGCACTGATAGCTGCCGAAGATATCCAGCGTAATCAAATTGATGATAGCAGAGGGTGTGGTTCTCATGGAACATACGGAGCCAATACAAGCCAACCTCTGTATCTTCGGGAGAGCTGTTAAGTTGGTGGTGTTGCTGGCGGACTGCCACCAAACAAAACAGTCAGAACAGGTCAAAATAGTATAATTTTGGGTTTGGTCCCCAGGTACGTCGCATATGTCTAGGTATGAGACTACTACTGGTGAATTGTTCTTTAAGTACCGGAATAATCGTGCTCACAGTTCTCTGTACCATGATCGGGGTGAGACCGCCTAGATTTGTAAGAGAAGAACGATCTAATTGCCCACTCAATTCTCTCCCCTAAGACCAAATCCGCTGGTAATTCACATTCCGTGTTTGTGCTAACTCTAGAGCTGTCGACAGATTGGGTTCCACTCATTGGGAAGTGGGTATATATGTATGTATCAGTAACATCAGTGATCTGAGCAAGATTCAGTCCGATCTCCGTCCGGATCTTTGAGTGATCTTATAGTCTTAGTTTGTCTGCAGAGGATCTTCGCAGATTCTGTTGTTCCACCAAACTGTGGTTAATGGTGTTTCTCTTGACACATTTATTGCAAGCTTTGGAATTCACAAGGTTTGCAGAAGCTTACAATTTCCAGCTATTCAAGAGCAGAATCAATAGATATCTACGCGCATTTCAGAGTACTGTCATAGCGTTATGCGATCTACTCTTTTAAGGGAATTTTTTTTTAAATCCATGCTAAGGCTCTCTAAAGTGAGAAAATCTAAGCAGCTGTGAATGGTAGCGACACCCGCTGGACAAGTTAACATGATTATTACCGACTATGGCTGAATAAACCAGGTGTGGCCGCACATCTACCAGATACACATCAGATGCATGTATCAACATAGGTATTACTACCTATCTGCGTCGGCCAATAACCAGGAAAATCCCTACAGTCTCTGATTAAGACGATTTGTGAAAGTGAGGTGAAAATGAACCCATTTCGGTGGACTGTTTGCTAATTTATTCGTACCTACGCGCGTGTAGGTACCCGTTGATATATGTCTCGACCAGTTGCCTGTACGTAACTCCAACAACGCTTTTATGATTAGTTATATTTCCCAGACAATCTGTTAATTGAATGTTTGGAAAATCCAACACGCAAAATGAGTCTGGCATCCCTGTTTATGTGCATAAATAGTCATCTATACGAGTAGAAGCAATCTCAAATCCAACTCATTCAACGTTCGTCTGCCGTGAGAGCCGGTTCTGTGTTCTTTTCAAGTTCTTCTGCGATTCCAAAAATTTTATTTTTATCACCGCAGAATAAGAAATTTATTGTTCGACAGTCAACACTCGGGTTTTGTTTTGATACCAAGAATTCGCGACCGGGAAAACCCGATGATAAGCTGCTTGGGTACAATAAATTGGAATATTTTACGTTAGAGTGAGCATCGGACGCATCTGATCGAGTATAATGGTCAGAAACAAGTTTTTCAAGTTAATTTTGACTATAGCAGCGGTAACGGCATCAGCTGGATGCGATGAGTAAGTGTTGATTAGTTATCCTTGTTATGAAGCCACTGAGACGTAGCTTTAATTCACAGGGTCTCGACACCAGCTTGGGGCTACGATTGCCATGAGGGGAAATGTCTAAAGGTTCCCTTTAACAATGAGTACAGCACCCAAAGCTTAGCTGTGTGCAGGATGATTTGTGGAGATGATATCGGAACTGTGTGGCCTAAGCCAACGGGTACTGTTGAACGTGGCGAATACGTCATTCAGATCGATCACAGCAAGATCAAATTCCAAATTACGTCAAAGTCGATAAGTGATACACTTTGGGGAAAGGTCAAGACTCGGTTTCGGGAGCAAATCAATGCGAAAATTCCCGAATTGGATTTGGTTAGGAAAAATGGAAAATCGCTGGTGATAAGAATTCACTTGGATGGATTGACCTACGAAATACCTAAGCTTACGTATGAAACAGATGAGAGTTACTCGCTGAAGATTACCCATGAAAAGAAGCAGGTCTTTGTTGATATTGTGGGTCGTACATTTTTTGGCGCGAGACATGGCTTGGAAACGCTGTCGCAGTTGATTGTGTACGATGATGTTGGAGAAGGTGTTCAGATCCTAGCTGACACAGAGATTACTGATGCTCCGGTTTACAAACATCGTGGAGTCTTACTGGACACTGCGCGGCACTATTTCAGTTTGAATTCAATAAAAAGGACACTCGGTAAGCTCAAGCGAGGTAAGGATAAATTTCATTCTAATTGAGTCCGATTTGCTTTCAGATGGCATGGCTATGAGTAAGCTGAACACTTTCCATTGGCACATGGTGGACTCGAATAGTTTCCCTCTTGTGGTACAGTCGCATCCTGATTTGCACAGATTGGGGGCATATTCACCGCGAAAAATCTATACACGCGAGGACATTCGCGAAGTGGTGGCGTATGCTCTTGTCAGAGGTATTAGGGTCATTCCCGAATTTGACGGGCCAGCACACGCCGGCGAAGGTTGGCAGAAGGAGAATGTGACCGTTTGCTTCAACGCCCAGCCATGGAAGAGGTTTTGCAATCAACCACCATGTGGTCAACTCGATCCAACAATCGAAACAGTCTACAATATTTTAGAGGACATCTATCGTGAATTATTTGAGTCCTTCGATCCCAACATTTTCCACATGGGAGGCGATACAGTGTCTGCATCGTGCTGGAATTCCAGTGAATCAATTCAACAATGGATGAGCAACAATGGCTGGGGCCTGAAGAGCTCAGACTTTGTGAGGTTGTGGGGACATTTTCAAACCAATGCCCTAGCTAGAGTCGACAAGGTTTCCAAAGATAAGAGCATTCCCATAATTTTATGGGCAAGTGACTTGACGAAAACACCTTTTATGGAAGAATATCTCGACAAATCTCGGTACATCATACAGACTGTGTGGCATGAGTCTGAGTCGAATACTCGCCAGATTTTAGATCGTGGCTTTAAAGTGATCTCATCAGGATTTGAAGTGTTTATCAATGGTGACAGTGCAAATTGGAAAGAAAGCGACTATATTGCCGGTTGGGAGAAGTACTATGAAAATAGGCTTGATCGCAGATTTGGCAATCGTAATGGGCAAATTTTGGGCTCTGAAGCAGCAGTTTGGTCAGAGCAAATTGATGAATTCACGTTGGACGGGCTACTCTGGCCAAAGGCTAGTGCGCTTGCCGAGAGGTTATGGTCGAATCCGCTGGAAGATTGGCGAAAAGCCGAGTCTCGGCTATTGGTGCATCGGGAGCTACTTACTGAGAGTGGTATAACACCTGAGGCTGTGCAACCCGAATGGTGTGTACAGAATCCAAATCAATGCCCGAGAGATGCATATGATTAGAAGGGTTGGCGACCTGTTGCCGTCAAAGGACTTGAATATGTAGTACGTGAATCCATTTTTATACAATAAACAATAAATAAAATAGACATGTGTGTTCTTATTACAATTTACAGAGGAATATTTGACTTTAATGCTATCATTATCCAAATATGACCTTGGAGTTTTCCCAGCACTATAAATGGAATAAGTCAGATCCATATTTAGCCAATTGGTTCCAGTTTTGAAGGCAAAGGGCATTAACATCCCTTTCCAACTTGACACCAGCTTGTTCTACTAAATAGAGAATTATACTCTTAAAGAAAAATTTAGGAGAATGAAGAGGGAAAACGGAGGGTTTGATGTAGGCTAGGAAAAGTCTTAGGGAATCACCACCAGAAAAGATTCAAAGCATCTATCAGCTTAAATAAAAATAACTTACGCTACAAGGTTCATGATCACTGCAAAATTAGGTTAGATTAGAAAGGCACCAAAATGGGCGCATCGCGGTCCCTGGGGAACTTCCATAAAAGCAAATGGAAACCTAAACACTTTCCATGAAACACTTAATTTCCCTACAGAATCTAAGTAACCTGTTTTGGTTGATTAGACCTACATCTTCTAGGATACTGAAAAAATAGTTACCTAGATACATCCTACGATTTGGAGCTATTCCCTGGCTATCTGCATACATCAGTGCCTGCAATGCCAAGTCTCTTGGCGTGCTTTCCCAGAAGGCAGTGCTCGGACAAGATTCCTACTGCTGTGATGGTAGTTTAATATCCACGGCTTTGTCTATTGGCAACTCTCCCCTATTCCTTGCCAATTCATCAGCAAGTTCATTACCTTCTGTAGTGTCCTGGCACCAAGCATAGTTTTACACGATTCTGTGTGCATAATACCTCCAGCTTAATGCGACAGTTCCTGGTTATCTCAGACTTTATTATATCTATCTCAGAGCCTTATTGGATATCGATTTCATCTCTAGTAGCTCCACAGTCCTAAGTGCACCTAGAACTTCTGATTGGAAGACACTGCATGTAGTTGGCAGTCTCAGTGACACTTTCAGGTCCGTGTCTGCAGAGTATGTCCCAGAACCCGTTCCACGGGAGTAATGTCGACTTAAGAAGCACCTAAAAGAACTGAGTACATCGAAGAAAGACTCTTATAAATTCTGCAATGAGTCCGGCGTGACTTCGGAACACATTCTGACATCTTTTGAGACATCGACCCACAAGATAAAAAATTGGGAAAATTTAAAATGCCAGATAAGAAAACGCCGACCATAGACTCACTTCTTCGTCTCAAGTTCCTCAGAAAAACTGGACTGGTGATCTGGGATCTCTGGATAGCCGCCCAGAGAAGAAGAAATGCTCAGGAGATTCGTTCGCCGAAGTTCATTGACAATGCCCAAGGCCAACTGCTTGTGGACGACGAAAGGTTCTAAAGAGGTGGTTATAGTATTGTGAGGAACTTTTAAACGAACAGTTTCCCCGGCTATACTTTCCAAAGAGCCGTTCCTAACTATGGAGAAGTACGTGGATGCAGTTGGGAAAACGTTTAAATCCTCCAAAAAGCGAAAAGCACTGATGACCAGTGCGGGTTTGTCGTGGGTAAATCAACCACAGATGCAATCCAAAGTAAATGGATCATAATGGAAAAACATCGTGATGCCTGGCTGGTTTTGAAAATGCATTTGATAGACAACCAAGAGATGTGATATGGATGGCGCTAAGACATCGGAGAGCTCCAGAACTATACGTAGAGATGATCATGGACATATATGACGGAGCAAAGACAAGAGTAAGATTCCCCGAAGAGGTCACAGAAGAGTTTCCAATCAAAGTCGGTGTGCACCAGGGCGGCGTCTTAAGTCCTTTGCTATTTATTACAGTGCTAGATAATCTGCTTGAAGGAAAAGTGACGGACCCCAAAGAACACCAGTTATTCTTTGCTGACATTGGAGCCATCATAAGTGAGGATCAAAAGCCCCTGCAACGAGCACTTGATGTATGGATGGATGTTTTGGAGGGAAATGGGTATCGAATTAGTCCAAAAATGACAGAGTACTTGTACTGATTATTCTCTGATCCACTCCGACCTAGTCCAGGCATTAATTTAAATGGAAAAATGATTCCCAAGTGCGAAAAGTTCTGGGATCTATGATCAATAGCGAAGCAACTATTGATGATGACATCAATTATCGCGTAAGTGTAGGGTGGATGATACACATACGGTTCGCAATGCTGGACAATGTACAAAAAGTATGAGAGCAAATTAACGGCAGCTGTGATGAAGATTAAGCATTAAGCATAACAGCAGGAGTAGCAAAGCTTGATCGAATTAGAAGTTCGAAGATCGGTTAAACAACCTATCTCGAAAAAATTGGAACACGACCGGCTCAGTTGGTACTGCCATGTTCAAAGCAGGGGTCCTACGAAAACTGTCAAAGAGGCAATGTCAACGTTCCAATAAAAAAAAAAAAATACAAATACTTCGCGCAAGGGACCGTATGTGGTCCAGGGCCTAGCTTCTCGCGACCATTCGTGTTGTACGTGTTATAATTTTCACACAAATGGAAGGGACCTACAGTTTAGAGCCATATCCAAAAGGCAAATTGAGAAGCTTTCTCTTGACAGTTATTACTCTCGGACGTTTGTCAGACATTCGCGGGAGGTGGGACCGTGAAAAACTTTTGGTGTTCTCTGGTATTCGAACCTCGAACCTCACCCTCAGCGATCCAACGCACTAACCACCTATAAAAGCACGGCCAAAAAACTTCTGAATCACACAAAGGCATAAACACCAGCATTTGATTGGCCTCAGTGACGAAGTGATCCGAAACCGGGAGGCCTGCAGATACTTTTTAGGTCAAATTGGTGATCCCCAAAGGCGGACCAGTAGGGACATAACACAGAGGGAGGGTTATGATCCCTATAATCCTGATCATAACCTCGTCGAACAAAAGGAAACAAGAAGTCTTCGTGGGGGCCTTTCTGAAAATCCCTTTTTTTGTGCGTACGAGTGTTTTACACATGAATCTAATGTGAGTACATGTACATATCATGACTTAAGTAGTCGGACATCTATCCCGTCAATATGACCTGGAGGCCAAAGGTTACGTCTTTAGTATTATTTTACTACGGTATAGAACTGCTCCAAAAAAAGAGCAATCTCCCTGTCTTTCCGAGGACAATACAGAAACAAAAGCATGTATTTCTCTAGCTGAACAACATCTATCACTTACCTGACAGACTCCAACGTTATAAGCGCTTATTTTAGAAGAATGCCAATGCAAATGGCTGACAACCTGTAAATTACTCTGAGTCCATCTCTTGAAATTGTACGAAATGCTATAAAAACGTTCATATTAACCCAAAAAGAAACTTAAGACATCGACTGATGGACAGTTTTAAAATTTTTGTATTTTTCATTACTCGATGTAACTTTTACAATTTAGGGCACTCATTTTGATTCTGTAAACACCATTCGGGTTGAATAGCCTCCGCTGCTATTCCATTCTCGACCAAACGTTCCCGATGCACCAGCATTCGTGCCTCAGCTTCTCGCCAATTATCTACCGGATCTGACCACATTCGCTCTGCCAGAGCGCTCGCCCTTGGCCAGAATCTCGCATCCACAGTGTGTTCGTCCAATTGTTCACCCCAATTAGTTGCTTCTGCGCCCAAAATTAAATGCGTGAAAGCACCCGCAATTTCCTTCGGTCGATTCTCATAAATTTTCTGCCAACCAATGTATGGTGAGCACCAGTTATTACCAGCATCAACAGTATTGCCAAATCCGCAGTCCAAAAACAGTGCATCATAATTCGATAAGATTACCCTGTAGCCATTTTGTAGAACATCCCTTATCTCACCGGATCCCTTAATTGTCGTCGCCTGTATAATATACCGAGAGTTATCGATGAATTCGTTAATATACGGTGCCTGTGACAACTCATTTGACCATAGAACTATTGGGAGCATTTTTTTATGCGACACCTTATCAACTTTACTAAGAGCCTTGGCTTGGAAATAACCCCACAACTTGATGAAGTCTTTCTTCTCAAGGCCCCAACCTTTTTCCAGCATCCAATTGCGAATTTTTTCGCTCTCCTGCCAACATTTTAGTATCACTTGTGATCCGCCCATGTGGAAAACGTCAAGATCGAATATCTCAAAGATTTCCCTGTAGATGTCCTCCAAGACAGAGTATACATCGTCATTTGTGGGATCAAGTTCACCACATGGCGGCAGCGGGCAGTAGTACTTCCATGGTTGGATATTGAAGCAAACTGTCATGTTCTTAATCTGCCATCCTTCACCAGCGTGACCAGGTGAATCGAAATCAGGATAAACGCGAACCCCTCGAGCGCGTGCATACTCAACCAGATCGGCGATGTCCTCATGAGTGTAGATCTTTCGCGGAGAGTATGCTCCAATCATGTGAAGGTCAGGTTGAGACTTGATTACCAATGGAAAGCTGGTCGAATCGACTATATGCCAGTGGAATGTGTTCAATTTGGACATAGCCATGGCGTCTGTAAGAAAATAAACAAATGTGAGTGTTCTACCCCAGGAAACCCTAGAAACTGATCTCACCAATAGTTCTCTTAATGGACTTTATACTGAAGTAGTTCCTGCCAGTGTCCAGCAAAACTCCACGATGTTTGTAAGCCGGCGCATCAGTTATCTCAGCCTTGCCGAGTATTAAGATTTCCTGTCGAATCTCATTATAAACGATCAACTGCGATAGTGTTTCCAAGCCGTGTCTGGCTCCAAAGAAGCTGTTCGCTTTAATTTCAGCCACGATGTCCTTGTCAAGGTTGCCAATACCCAGGAAATAGCTCTCATCTGTATCATACCGCAGCGACGGAATCTTTGCTGCCTCATTGGCAGTCTGATTCACTGTAATCTTGATTGTAAGCGTTCGACCCTCATTACGTAGCAATGTTGGATCAGCTATTTTTGAATCAATTTGGGCCTTGAATCGTCTTTTATTCTCCCGCCAAAGTGGTTCGACCTTCGAGTGAGATGGTATATTATATTTGATTTTGGATCGAATTGGTACAACGTATTGGTCAATTTTGACAGTGCCAGATGGTTTTGGCCACACGGTTCCCAGCGTACCACCACAGTATAATCTGCAAGCTGGTAAGCTGATTGCACTGAACAGATTCTCCGCGTCGAGCTTCACCTTTATGCATTTGTTTTCACGGCATTCATAGCTCCAAAACAGGAGAGCTCTGTAAAGAAGAGAAAAAAAAAGATCAGTTACTGTATGACAGTTATCTTATGTCATAAGTCAAGTGCAGTCCTTTGCCCCAACTTACACAGATTAAGTCGTCTACAAAACACTTTCCTTTTATAGGCAAATGTATTTCTCCGAAAAGGTGAAAGTGGCACAGTGCCAAATCAGGCGAATGCGAGGAGTGGTTGACAGTTGAAATGCGATTTTTAGCCAAAAAATCGGTCGCAAGTGTCGATCGATAAGATGGCGCATTATAGTGCAACAAACGTCAACTTCATTCATTTTTGTACCGATGACACAAACATACTGTCACTTCAGACGCAATAACTTTGCTTTTCTTCATCATGTCATGAAATTTTGACAGTACATCAGTGAAGGATCTACCGACGCATTTCATTGCCAATAGATGGCCTCACTAGAAATACGTATTTTTCAAAAGTCCTCTTTACTTTGGAACGCATCTTGTATACACGTATGAGGACTATCCACCTCTTTCCTAAGCTTCTGGAGGGACAGACATTCAAGAAATGAACTCGCAAAATGAACAAAAACTGCGCTCTGTGCTATCACGATGAATGTCAAAAATGCCCTTAGTACTGCGAATTGGAAAGTTATTTCCACTATCAAAATGGTGCCAGAGTATGCTCAAAAACACTGCTTGGCAGAAGATGGAACAAAGCAGTACAATGTTGCAGATGGAATCCCTCAAGGTAACGTGTTAGGTCGAAACATATATTCAGTCGCACTTGGCTTGGCGAACAGAACAATTTCATGGATAAGGGGGAGCAGCGAATCCTAGAATGATGTATGAAAGACCGACCGATAGCCACAGTTTGGTGCATCTTAGTAGAGAAATCTTTGGATCCAAACCAAAACTATCCAAACTATCCTACAATAACTGCTCTGACGATACCACACCATACCATCCCAAATTAAAGGATAATCGATTAAGTCAGCCCTGCATGAGTTGTTGTATTTGCATTATGAGTAATTTACTGCCTTTGCGTATCCTAGGTAAAGAGGCTTGTAATGGTGGCTGGAAAGCAAAGCCACAAATATGTATACGCGGATGAGTAGCACCAGTGACAGCAATTCATGGTCAGATTGTTGCACTTAGTCACAGGTAGTCACTTTGCCACACATAGTCATATGGGCACTAGGCTGTAAGCAAAAGGACAGGAAAAAGATCTGTCACCTATGAAAGGACTGTTGTCCTTATGATTCTATGATCAGCAAAATCCTGCAATGTGCGCTAAATGAATATATAATTTAAAAGCGAACTAGTTCTCCTCATTAACAAAAGATCCACCTCTTGCGATACCGACAGTCCTTTCATTATCAGAAGAGTGCAAAATACCATTTTGAAGCTGATGCCGCTGCAACTGCTGCTAAGACAGTTGTTTGCTCAGAGAAATCAGGCATCTCGCCATGCAATGTCTTCTAAAAGGAAATTTTAGGTATAAAAAGGCATGACAGTATTGCCCGTCTTTTGCGAGGATATCTCCATTAACATAAACAAACAAGCAGCCACGGGATGAAGCTGATGAGCTTACGCGTCTGGGATCTGCAATGGATCGTAACCAAGCCCTCCAATGGATCAAATGCCCGCTCTGTGATGTTAGGAAAAGAGTAGAATGTAAGATTCTACTTCAGAGGATGTGGCGATGCAGAAAGCTGCGACCCACTTTTTGTGCCACTAGCCTAGCCTTAGTCAGTTGAGGAGCAGAACTTTAGGAAGCTACTTCTTCCAAGAAATTACTGAAATATCCACAATACCACTACTGAATCTTTTTAGGTTTGCCAGATCATCGAAATGGCTGGACAGCGTTGTGTAACGAGAAGGAAGGAAATGGATCAGTTCAGCAACAACAAGAACGTACCCCTAAACTGGGCATCAGAAGGGGTCTACATAGACCTAAGGAACGGAACAATCCTGACCTAACTTAAACTCTGTCGCAGAAGACTTAGGGCGTTTCAATTGAATGCCAGACTATAGGGACTTTATCGGACACGAGAAAACAGATAAATTGTTCAGGATGGAGTGCGTAAGAAGTGTATCACTAGCAGATACAAAAGTCCAAAAAAAAATTACTAATCCTAAACCGATTCTCAGTGTGGATGGAAGTCATACACACATATGTATTCTAAGGTAGATGAAGACACCTCTTTTCAAGAGTTATTCTACTTTTGATTTCCTTGCTGATTGTAGAAAGACCTCTTGCAAAGCACTGCCTGATCTACCACACACATAAAAAGTTGATGTTCTGTATCAAGGGTGGAAAATGTTTCAAGCCAAACTTAGACAAAACGGACACAACTCAAGTTCATCACGCAGTTTCTGCTCGAAAGTCACAAGATTCTGATGAGGTATCATACCTTTCTGAGCAACTTTTCAAAAAATTCTACGAGTATTTCAATTCAGCGTTTCGGTAGCTAATACACAAATCATTCAAGAACAACAACACACTTACTCATCACATGCTGCCGGGACTACAATAGCAATTGTAAGGATTATCAATCTGAAGATAAACATCTTTCAGGATATTTGCGCACTACTGGCACTGGCACTGGCACTTTAAGACGAAATAATTAATTTAACGCCCGTGAAAAATCTAAAACCAACCCGTTTCAGTATTTTATCTGTGAGGGCTTTGAATAATTTTTAATTTTAATTTTAATGACACACCGATTGAAGGCTTTTTGTATTTCCAAGAGCAGAATAAATAAAGGCTTCTGCCGACACTGGCGAGAGATGTTAGACACTCTGCTCGCCAAAATAGACTAATCTAAGACGTATGGATGCAAAATAAAAGTATCTACAGATGTTCTGTTCCGCGAAAAGACTAGTTTCTGTTTTTATTGTTTTCTTCGGCTTTTAATCTGAACTCTGTTTCTATTGAATCTCTTTCCAGTTTTACAATCTTGCCGGGTAGCAAGACGTAGATTTATCATTTTTGGTGCTCATTAGCCGTGTTTCTTGGAAATCTTATATTTTTTTTGTATTTGAAGTTCAAAAAAGAGCCACAAAATAATTATTTCTTGTTTATTTTTAAATTCTGGTAGACTGATTGGAATTAAAGTCAAATTAATGTTTTTTCCGCCGTTTCTCTTGGCCTAAAATGCATCATGAATTGCATTGATTGCATTGAAAAAAACTAAAAACTGGTATCTGCTGGTCCACCATTTATTATTATTATCCAACGGACTGTGTGGATGTCTCAAACCTTTCTGGAACACACAAATCGGCACGTACCAGTGTGGCTTCCAGCACGGCAGGTCGACAATAGACCAAATCCTGGAAATGACCAATGAATTTCAAGTCGACGAAACTCACCACCTATTCATCGACTTTAAGGCTGCTTATTACAGCATTCTCGACTCCTACCAGGCGATGGATCAGTTTGGGATACCGTCAAAATTTATCCAGATGTGTCGGACAACGCTAGAAAACACGCGATTCTCTGTGCAACTTGGAAACACCCCTTCTGAGCTCTTCCAAACGTGCACCGAATTTCGGCAAGGAGATGCGCTGTCATGTGAATTTTTCAATATCGTGTTGGAACAGATAGTGCGCAGGGCAGGTGTAGAAACGGAAGGCACTATCCAACTACTGGGATACGCAGACGATACTGACATCATTGGAAGATCCCGGTAAGTCGTCGCAGAGGCGTTTACGGCAATTGAAGAGCAGGCGAAACGAATTGGTCTTGAAGTGAATGAGGACAAGACGAAGTAGGTATATGTTATCAGCAAACAAAAAATTATCTGTCCAAAACTTTGGACAGAACGTCACTATTGATAACTACAACTACGAGGAAGTTAAGGAGTTCAGCTGTCTCGGAACAAATATGACACCTTTCTGAAGATTCGGCGAAGAATAACACTAGCAAATCCTTGCTACTTTGGTTTGGCAAAACTACTGGTTCCTAACTCGACGGCCCAAATTAATGCTCTATAGAACGCTCATCTTACCAGTCCTGATATATGGTGCCGAGTCATGGACGGTTTGTTCCCTAAATTAGAGCCCCCCATACAGTATGATTCCTTCGGAATTGTATTTGAGGGTTAAGAACTCCTACTTTGTCTTGGCGATAACAGTTCACACTCGAACACCCCCTCTAATCCGATTTTTCTGAGGAATCTGAGAAGGAGAAGTGAGTCTAAGGTATTTTAATCTTTTGTGGGTTAGTGGATTATCAAGACTCTGAACGGAAACGTACTACATCGTCCCACTAACAAACTGCAATCGGAGATTCAGATCTCATGAAACTTAGTCGCAGAGATGTTCGAATGGCTGTCGGCGTCGTGACAGGACACTTGCGGGATAGGCAATCATGCAGCAAGGCTAGGACTACCATTTATTGGGCTCCAGGGCATGAGGGAATAGCCAGACTAGGATCGCAATCTTCACTCATTGGCCCATCTCACTGTTGCGGCTTATCCACCAACCACATAAAGATGGAGCTTAAATCATGGGATCACCAAGAGAGAAACCCAAAATGAAACTCAACAATTGGACTACGTAAGATCAAGAAATTCATCAATGCTTCCAATAGCAAGAGAAGTCAGGAAATTCTCGCACTGAATAAGCGTGATGCTAAGCTCCTCAAGGCCTTCCTCAACGGACACTGATCACTTAACTATCATCACGGACATGTGCCGATTTTATCTGGAAGATCACGTTGGAAGGGAGCTCACTTCCCCTAACATAGTCAACCAGTCATCCACAAAAACGATCGTAAGGTTCCTCCACGACCTTGATCTTTGCTCGGGATAACTACTCTCTCCATTACTAGGAGAACTTAGAGATAGCACAAAGATCTCTCTAGGTCGCAGTGCTTGTCTGGCCTTCCTATGGATAGGCAAAAGGTTATGGTTATCCAGGGTAGGTGCCTAGGAAAGCAGTCCTATCTATCTATATGTGTATAGTTTGTACGCATCTAAAAGGATAATTATTTTTAGATTTCGATTTGTGTAGAAATGATGCCTTGAGCACTTGTCCGAATTAAGTAAAGTAGTAGCCAATTACTATGTTCCACCGACAGATGCCATGGAACTACGCTTTGTGAATTGGTTAAAGGATGAAGGATATACTTACTTACTTAGGTGGCGCTACAATGCGGTGAACCCGGGCCTCAACCAACAAGCCTCTCCTTAGCTAACTGCCTCCAGTTGCGCACTGCAAGTTGGTAGAAGTATTTCTCTACTGCGGTTTAGATTTGAAAGCTCTGCGGGCAGGAGCATTGACGTCCATTCGCTCTACAAGCGACTGAGGCGCTGTACAGCTCGTTATGGATATAACAACAGTAAAAAAAAATACGATTTTTTGCAATATTACGCTTTATGCCTCATGCCATTTCTACCTCTTAATCCTTAAATACTCTCTGACCAATTCGGCCAACTCTTTATTATTTCATACAGTGCACTCGGTTTACTACTCGATCTAACAAATTGATTGGCACCATAAAGTCGATAATCGGACACCAGTTTATTCAGTCTAATTCCTTCTTCTATAATTAATTTGGCAGCATTTAGTTGCTTCTCAGGGGGAGTTGTCGTTATAAACGTTCCTATGAATGCAATCCCAATGCTGTCCACATTGTATCCCCTTGTATGGGCCCCTTGCATATCCCATCCACGGCCTTCGTACACACTACCATCTCCACCCACCAGAAAGTTATAGGCTATGTCACTAAAACCTCTAGAATTTATGTGAAAACTTTGAATGACTCGTGTGCGGAATGTGCATGCGGCCTAATATAAGGAAAATACTTACATATGTCAGATAGACTTTACGAAATTTGCGTTACGTAATTTTTGACACTTATACGAGTACGTACCTGAGATGCGCAATTTTCCGTTGCAGTATGAGCAATTATCACCCGATGAACTGGGAGAATGAGTTTATCCATCGGTGCATTTACGGGCTCTGCCAACCACTCATCTCTACGGACCAGTCTTAGATTCCCTTCAACGTTAATATCTGATCCTAGATTTGAGTAAAAAATACAAAAAATTGTGAATTAATTGTTGGATTCAAAAAAACCTGCCCCCCATAGTACCGTCCCAGGCTAAGCCCGTTAGACTGGAGATTGTGTTTGTAGAAATTTCTCAAATCTTATTTCCAACTTTTCAATAAGTACCCACCAATAGTTGTATCCTCTGGAATAGTCGTTGTTGAATTTACGTCATCGAAATGTCGTTTACCTTCGCATTCGTGTATGATACTTGTGGTCATGAAAATACCTACAAGAATTATAGTGAGGATAATGGCGACAGCTGTCATCAATTTATATTGCTGAAGCGGAACAAATTTTTCATTAGAAATATCTGAAAAGAGAATCGAAAATAGTTTGCATTAAGATTCAATATTATCAAATTATTGCACAAAATCAAGGAAATTCTTATTGAAACTTCTTCAATAAATTGTGTCGTGTAAGGGAATTACTAAGAAAGAAACAAAGATGTCAGTGCAAAAAAGGATCCAACAACATTCGGAGTTTCACATTTTTTCCTAAGAAGAAGACCAATTTAAGACGAATAACTTATTGACAGAAGGACTGTTTACAGTATCCAAACAACACCCAGTGAAGAGTCTAGACGGTAAACTTCTGATTTCGGATGAGGATCAGCTCACTAGATGGAGAGAACATTTTGCAACAGTGCTAAACCACTTAAACGATGGCGGTATGATCTCGAATTCGAATGAGCCGTTCGAAGCAACAAATTCCCGAATTCGCACCGCACCTCCCAGTAAAACTGAAATAATAACAGCAATCAAGTCCCTCAAGCCGAACCAGGCGGTGGGTATTGATGGCATCCCTACCGAGCTATTTCAAGCGGCGCCAAATACATCGGCAGATTTGCTGCATCTGAATTTTGTATAATCTTTCAAATGCTAGCCTTGTCGCCTTGTTGAGACCAACGAGCATTTTCAATCGTCTTGTTTTAATTTGTTGCAGAATATTTACACATTTTTTGTGAAAAGTCATTTTGTTATATGGAAGTCATAGGGTAAATTCAGAAACGCATCACTGCGTCGATGATGCTCAGCCCTGTCAAAATAATTGGCATCACTTCTTTCGTAAAGTGTTCATTTTTGCAAAGTAGGATAAACTGATACGCAACGAAAAAAGCATCAGCAGAATTCGTGATTTGGACAATCGAGGCTTATAAAATGGCGGAGAAAAAGGAAAACTAAATAAAAACAATTATTCATTATTCACAATAGTTATTTTATCACTTCTATGACCATTGTTGTCAGTTAAAGTTTCAGTATGAGAACGTCCATGGTTTCGTAAAACAATTGTAAATTGCGTTTTGAAACGTCAACAAAAAACTCTTATCAGCATGGCAACAGCATCGCAACTAAGCAGTGATGCAGCTTCGATGTTTTTTTTTTGACGTTTCTGAATTTACCCATATATTCCTTTTTTCAATATTATCAAATTTATAAAAATCAGATTCAAATAAATAAGTGAAAACTTCGATAAATGATGTGGTGATGTACAAAAAGGGCAATCAATTATAAATAAATAAATTAAACATGCTCGTACCTTTCATCTTTGTAAACACACAAAATCCCCTTGATGTTAGCCAAAATGTGGAAAGTTTTGAAACTGATTATACACTTCGGACGATGTTGGGTTTTTATTATTTTTTTTAAAGCCAAATGAATGAGAAACTGAACTGAACTCAAGGAAGGTTATTCTGATACTACTTTATTATGAATTTATATTTGGATTGATACATCAACAATTTGTTTATTTTAATTTTTTTTTTTTATAAAACAAAAGTTGGGGAAGTCCACGGCAGAGTGATTATTTTTTTCGAGCGTTTAGGTCCACTCGCTGATATGGTAGAGGTTAATAAATGCCGATGAGGTCGGCATATTGTAGAGCACTCGAAGTGACGCTGATCTAAATTTTTATAGTCATCCAGATGGAGAGTCGAGAGAGTGAACTTGTAGGGTTGCCGCATAGGAAAATGTTATTTTTTATAAGATATTGGTCGGAGTGGGTGTTATTGACTTGACTTTGACTGACTTTTTGACTTTTGACTTTTATCTAAATTTACTAGAAAACTTACTTAACTTATAGACGACTTCATAATTTTTATGGGACATAAAATCGTCTATCTGACCCAGCCATTCATCGATCTATGGAACTGTAAAGAACTGTGCAAAACGATCTAAATTTAACTATTCGTCGCAGGTCGCAGCAATTGGCTCTCTGTTCATCCATTATTTGGAAAATTTTGCTCGGAAATCTTAGAATGTACTCCTTAATCCGCGACCATCATTTGGCTGGCTTTTTTTTTACTGATTGGGTTTTAGAGCAGTTGCATGCTGAGCCGTTGTTTTGTAGTAAAATTGTGTTCAAAGATGAAGCACATTTTTGGCATAACGGTCTGTTACAAAACAAAGCAAAATTATCGCATATGGAGTGAGACTAATCCAAAAGAGGCAATAGCATTCCTATTAAGTTCAGAAAAAGTGTATCTTTTGGTGCGATTTTGACGGTGTTGGCATCATTAGACCTAATTTCTATGAAAATAAGGCCAGAGCTTGCATCACCAACAATAAAACTCGTTACAGAGCGACATTCATTTCGCACAAAGAGAAAGGAGCAACAGTTTAGAGCCATATCCGAAAGGCAAATTGAGAAGCTTTCTCATGACAGTTATTATTGGCGGACGTTTGTCAGACATTCGCGAGAGATGGGACCGTGGAAAAACTTTTTGGTGTTTTCTGGGACACGAACCGCCAGCTCAGTAATCCAATACACTAATCACCTAGTCACGGTGCCTGTGCGCCTGTGGGCGCTCCGGGCATAACAATATAAAGCGCAGCTTCTCGTTTACACATTAGATGTACATGCATACATATGTGGTCTGTAAAATACCGATCTACGGCTGCTATCACTTATACTTTGACTCAGAACGTTCTCTACCCACAAGAGAACAACTAATAGGCGGAAGTGTTTTCTCACGAAATTTTCTATCTATGTATGTGGTTCACACGATTTACGAAGTATTCGCCAGTTATTGTTGTACTCTTTTGAAGATAATCAATAAAAAGTACCCTTTTCCAACCCTGTAAACATTGTTCATGACCTTTTCGAAATTAATTTCATCTTTTTCGTCGTCGGCTTCCATTATTTGTTTTCCATTTTTGGTTGCAGTTTTATGTCATCCTTCATATGAATCACATTTCCTGCCGCCCATATCTACACTGTTGAAAATTGAAGGAGCAAATTCCTTATGAATCTCTACCAATTTTAAATGAATTGTAGTTGGCGAATTTTATGAAAGAAATTAGAATTCATGAATTCAAACAACCATCGTCTACTTTAAGCTAATTAAAGAAAACTACTTGACAGATCGAGTAAAAACTTGACGTTCGATATTTTGATAGCAACATCACAGCAGTGCCATCTCTGTGCTACATATTTTCGGGACTGCTGTTTTCATCAAGAAATGGAGCTCCTCTATCTTCAGTATTACTCTCATATATGGAGCTGGGTACCAAAATATATTTTAAGTTTACTTGTTGTTAAGTTGTTCGATTAATAGGAGGTTCAAGGACATTTGGAGGTTCAACTAGACAAACTGCAAGGGTGCACGACCTTCACGTTCACCTGGCAACCAAGTGAATATCTCTGTTCTAAAATTTATTTTACTTCGAATTTCCTTCCCAGAACACACATATCCAGCAATTCATTGAGCAGAATCAACAAGCACTGTCCTTGAACTACAGGCTTTATATTTTAAAAGAGATTGTAAATATTTTTTAAAAAAAAGTATAAACCTACTCGTATGTACAACAAGTTTCGCTCTTTGGGGTTGGCTTTTGCTGCAGACATTAGAGTTTGGAGACTTCGCCTGATACGGGTAGATCTGCGAACCGCCTTTTGTGAATATCGCGAGAATTCTTAAACTTCTCGTCCTCGCCAAATATGTTAAGGTGAGTCGATTGCAACGTTTTCTTTTTGAGGAATTTCAACATTCAACATAAAATGGAACCTAATTATCTATGCATGCCTTAGTGCTAAGTGTAATGTCTTTAAGCCATAGATTTTAACGGTCCATACCGTCAATGTTTCTGAAGTGCCTATAAGATCCACAGCTTCAAGCTTCCATCTAACTCGTACCTAACTCATTCAAACTCAAACAATTTGTACTTCAACGAACAATTTCATAAGACAAGGCACCATTTATTGGACCTTGGTTAAAAGAGCAAGTAATGTACAAAAAAAAAAACCTATACAAAGTTCCCTAAAAATTCCACTTTTTTCTAAATTAAATACTTTCTGACCAATTTGGCCATTTCTTGATTATCTCATACAATGCCCTGCCCGGGCTCTCCGATCCAACCAATTGTCTAGTACCAAAAAGCCGATAATCCTTTACAAGCTTATTCAGTCTTATACCATCTTCTATAATTAATTTGGCCGCATTTAGTTGTTTCTCAGGCGGCGTTACTGTCGTAAACGTTCCTATGAAAGCTATTCCAATGCTGTCCACATTGTATCCTTTGGTATGGACACCTTGCAGATCCCATCCGCGACCTTCATATACATTACCATCGCCACCAACCAAAAAGTTATAGGCTATGTCTTGGAAGCCCAGTGACTTCATGTGAAAGTTTTGCATAAATCGAGTGCGGTATGTGCATGTAGCCTAAAATATAGAAATGGAAGTTAGACGGACCTTTCGAAATGCAACCTTTGAGGCATATACATACGTACCTGGCTTGTGCAGTTTTCTGTTGCTGTATGAGCAATAATCACACGATGAGATGGTAGCACAAGTTGGTCCAACGGAATACTTGCGGATTCTGCCAACCATTCATCTCTGTGTACTAGTCGTAGTGTGCTTTTGCTGGACATTTCTGGTTCTGAAATGGAAAACAACAAGGCTGAGACTACACTATCTGTTTTTGCGGGATGAACACATTGCATTTAAATGTGACCTACACATCAAGTGCAAATATTTTGTCGAAACTGTAAATTAGTACCCACCTGTGATTGAATTAGTTTCATAATTGAAGCCTCTGTTATTTTGGCATCTATACATGAAAATTGTGGTCATGAAAATGCCTACAAGAACTATGGTAAGGATAATGATGGCAGTTGCCATCCAATTTTTTTTAAAAATATCTGAAAATAGAGATTGAAAATAATTTGCATTAGAGTTTGCTTGCGAATGGTTTTGTCCTGAAGATGAAAAGCCTGGCCTAAAGGGATCTCAACCAACTGCGCAACTAGTGCCAATCAGCTAAGGACCAGACCCTAAATAAGTAATGAGTGAGCGGTATGTGACCATTCGTGTTCTGTGTGTTATATTTTTCAGCACAAATGGAAGGGAGTGACAGCTTAGAACCATATCCGAAAAGTTTTTATTAAAACGAAGAAGCTTTGCCGTAACAGGTGGCACCGTTAAAAATCTTTTTAATGTTTTCTAGGACTCGAACCTCAAACCTCCCTCTCAGTATAACGACGCACTAACCACTGAGTCACGGTATATAGCATATGGGGTTTCCACCTTAATATTCATTCAGATAGATGACGGTCTTGTGATCAACAAACCTTCAATTAAATCGACCAAATTGCTTCTAGTATTCTGGAACCTTCCAAGCGATTAACATAAACTCGGACCACTAGCATGTCCTAGACAAGGTACGAATGTTGATATCCACCGCGTAGAGCAACGAAAAGCTGCAATCGATCAAGTAATCCTTAACTTCTCGAGAAGTCCATGAAGGAAGTCACAACTGATGTGCTGGGTTTCACTAGACCTAAACTTCTGGTTTTGGCAAAGAATGTCGGCAGGTATACACAGCAAAGCAAAGCGAAGACAATCCATGGTCAAGACTTCTGTCGACCTATACCAAAAGTCCAACAAGGTTGGAGCAACCGATTCCCAGCAACTCAATAGTTGGAAAACCTCAGATTTTATTCACAAGGTCACAAGCAAACACATTACCCTCTACTCCTACCAGTGGTGACTGATAAAGAGCATACACTAACTCTTTTAAATAATTTGCTGAAATGAGTGTGTGCCTGATGGATTACAAAATGGAAGACCCACTCACTTGAGTCATCAGCCTGCCATATTGTGTGAACGTCTGAAACCTTTCGTCAACAACTTGATCGGTTTCTCTTAATTCGATATGAGGACAGAAACGCTCCCATACTTTCTATCTTTTCATCGATTTGAAAGTCGTCTATCACAGCATTTGTGTCGACGAATTATACCATGTGCCATGTCTAGTTTTGACAACCGTCTATGCTGAATGATGGTAGAGAACGCCTGCTGCTCCATCAAGGTCGGTAATGGCCGCTCTGAGACTTTTGATGTAAAAAAGGATTCAGATCAGGTGACACTCTTGACATCGTAAGCTACAACCAGAGGCACTATCTGTTAAAAGTCTGTGCAAATTCTTGCATACGCTGACAATTTTGACAGAACTTAGCGAGCTGTAGCGGCGAAAATACATCTAAAGGTTTAGACAAAGTACATACGGCCAGCAAGGACACGACATTGACGGACCGGGTAGAACGTCACAGTGGACAGCTATAATTGCAGCACGAAGAATGACTCTTTTTTCCAATTCAAGACAAATTCTTAGAAACACACTCGTCGATTACTGATTAAATTGGGAAAACGTATGAGATAATCAAAGAGAAGTTCCATGCGACTTATAAGGAGCAGTCGCCCATTATGGTTGTCATCAGATATTGCTTCAATGAGTTTAAGTATGACCCAGTATCCGATTATGCTCAACAGAATTATGCTCGACAGATCAACAGAAATTATGACAACGTATTAGCAGATCACTGGATGAAGACATTTTTTTACACTACAACTTTTCAGTCACGTAGTCCACAGATACAAATTAAAAAAAAGTAACTTCGAAAAATTAATAAATTATAAGAAAACGTAAATTAAACAAACCTTTCATCTCTATAGAGCACAAAAAAACCCCGATATCAGCAAAACTCTAGGATGCTCTTTGAAACTGATTACTCCCTTGGCGCGATTTTTGTAAATAATTTCAATTATAATAAAAAAAAATCGGTTGACTTAGAAATTGCATTGACTGCACACCTTGAACGTTGCTTAGATACTACTCTGCGATGACTTCCAATTTATAAGGTCACATATACGATTCCTAAGTTTTGAACTTATCACAAAAAAAACTGGGAAAATCCATCGACGAAATAGTGATAATTGTGGTCAGATGTTGCGCTGTGAATGCTTCTCCAGCAGAAATAAATAAACGCCGACGAGTTTTACATGTTGTGCCGGACGTGATCCGACGTTTGCCTGAATTACCACAGTCGTCTCATGTAGAGAGTCGTGAATGGGTTCCGGCAAAGTTGCCGTATCACAGAATATTGCTTGTTATTATGTGATGGCTAGAAAAGTTGGTATTTATTTTGTAAAAAAAAGCTTACGAGCTGGCTCCCGATCCGTGACAAACGTAAACGTTTCGTAAAGTTCGTACTGCGTTTGATCATCATCAAGTGCATTCTCGCACAGCTGTATTAAATTTAATCGATAAATTTGAACATCTCGGACAGGTTAGTGATGTGAAAACTCCAACACGTTTTCGTCCGACAATATTAGCTGAAAATATCGGCACCGTAGCTGAGAGCGTGACTGAAAACCCAGGTGTGTCCATTTCGAACGATCACAGGAATTGGGCCCATACGCAACCACTTTGCAACGCATTTTAGTCCAGTTGACACAATAATTAAATGAATGAAAAGGATCATGATTTTTTACACAAAATTATTCTGAGTGATGAGGCTCATTCGCATTGATCTGGGTACGTAAACAAAGAGAACTGTTGCATCTGGTGCTCCGAAAACCCAAGAGAAAGAGTCGAACAACCTCTCCATCCACAACGAGTGACAGTTTGGTGCGGTTTTAGACCTGGCGCGGTGGTGGCATTGATTCATGCACTAAAAAAAAAAAAAATTTCAGAGCTGTTATTCGCGAACTACAGCCGCAGTTATGCGAAAATGTGATGAAAAATTTCACCAAAAGAATGACTATTTGTATGGAGAGCCCAGAGGGACATTTGGCCTAACTTTATTACTAACTTTCCATAGAGATATTGCGTTTTTATATTGATTTAAAATGACACCTCCTGTTCGATGACCCTATCAAATGTCAATCTGCACATGCAGATGAGTCATCAACTCTAAATTTGAAGCAGCCAGAAGCTGTATAATTTGAAATGAAGTATGTAATGGTGCATTTTCGTGATGGAGAAGACTTCGCTCTTCTGGTCGATTTTCATGAACTTTAACAAACATCCGGCAGGAAATAGTTGCTCTATCATTCAGAATTGTCCATACGACAATCCTTTAATGCAACAGTGATAACATGATCCGTATGTCCGAAGAATGTTACACTTTGGTTGACTTATTGTCGACTGAAAACATCCATTTCCATGACTGTCGCTTATTTTCTGGCTGATAACGATAAATCCAAGTTAAGTAAAGCCACCAGTAAAAGTGTTGAGCACATAATGTGGCGCTCGCGCAGTTGCGCGTTTGACAGGCATTGTACCTACCGACTTACGATAATATTTGTCCAAAAAACCTAAAAATGTTTCTGCTGAAGTAGGATTGCAAGCTGTTGTAGATATATAAGAGTAAAGAGCATTAACAAAGCACAAAACGAGCTATCTGAACATTTAACATCATTAGATTCAAATGTGACGAATAATTTATTTTCTGTGACTTTCGTCCAACTTTGTTTAGTTGACGATATTTCTCGAAGAGTCTTATGGCAAAACCTAGGCCCGAATTCAGGTACTGCAGGCTTGTGAGATTTATTTTTAAAAGAGAAAACAAGGAACTCATCAACAACATGTAAAGCAAGATCAAATAAATAGACCAATGCCAAAAAACTTAGTTTTAAATGACACCCAAATGTAGTGCAAGCACTAACTTCTTTTTACTATGGTAGACGAAAAGATGTGCAGTGCCTTGTCACAATATGATTCCTCCCAAAAATGCTACATATATTGGTGACGAAACTCCCAAGGACATGAACACGGAGAGAAGTGTCACAAAGAAACCAGATGAAAAAATGTTCAACTTTGGTATTCTGGATATGCCTGCAAGCATACAGGATCGCATACAATAAGTTTGCTTATTGCCACTGCGACAGTTGTCTGAAGACGCTAAAGAAGCCAGCACTTCAGTCGAAATCTTCAAGAATAAGTTCTAACAGTGCTGCTTCAGTAACAAATAATCTCTTCAGTTTTTTTTTGAGCACTATTGCTGAGTCAATTCATATTTAAATCGAAAAAATTTCATAGTCCGAAAATGTTCATGAGTCAAACCCATCCCATAACCTCGGCAAAGCTACTAGGTACACATACATATGTATTGCATATGGTCAAAGGCTACATCACCGCATCCACCAATATTTGAAGCAATAATAATTATTATCTGCATATAGCAGTGACTTTAGCTTCAGTATTTTCCCAGAAGAAACCCCAAGGGCAATAGCATTTCATTTTTGTGATAACAGAAATAAGTTTCTTTTGCAAGTACTTATACGTCCTGAATTATTCTCTTTGCGACTGGAGTGCTGAACACATCTTGTGAGTGGTGATGGGAAATTTATTTACCTTCGTGGCATCGTACAATTCGTAAATGAAATAAAATAACTTCAACCAGAATTATACTATAACGAGCTTGCATCGTGAATTTAAAATATCCACGGACATAAAACTACGAGTATTACAAAAATGTTTACGTTTAAATTGATAATCCTTACAATGGCGATCGTAGCCCCAGCTGCATGTGAGAGGTAAGTGTGCCTTGTATTTATTTAGTGAATATTTCCGTCTGTAGATAACGGTGTTTCAGGGTGATTTTTGCCAAGTTCTAATGCATTTTTGTTCTTTTTTTGTGATTTTCCAGACCATTACCCTTTTGGAGCTATGAGTGTCGAGACCGCAAATGCGCGAAGATTAAGCTAAGTGCAGATAAATTGCATAGTGCCTTCAGCCTACCAGCTTGCAGATTATTTTGTGGTGGTACCCTAACAACAGTGTGGCCAAAACCTACTGGCACTGTCCGAGTTGAACAAACCATTATACCGATCCGAAATGATATTAAATTTAATATACAATCGCACCCGAACGTCCAACCGCTTTGGAAGGCAAACGTAAAACGCTTTAAATCACAAATTCAATCGAAAATTCCAGACACAACAGTCCTATCCGATGGGGGCGTAAAACTGACGGTTACGATAACGGTAAATCAAGCTGTGGCTGAGGCACAAATGCTTCCGTCGCTTCGATATGAAACGGACGAGAGCTATTCACTGAATATAATGAACTCTAACAACGATCGCGACGTCCTGGCGGAAATCAGCGCGCAAAGCTTCTTTGGAGCCAGACATGGTTTGGAGACACTGTCGCAGTTGATCGTTTACGATGAGATTCGTCAGCAACTCCTAATACTCGGTCGGGTGGAAATTACTGATGCACCAGTTTACAAACATCGTGGAGTTTTGCTGGATACAGCAAGGAACTACTTTAGTGTGAAATCAATTAAGAGAACTATTGGTGAGAAAAGTTTCAAGGGTTTACTTGCGTCAAAAAGTCGGATCAATTTTATTTTTTTTTTTTACAGACGCTATGGCAATGTCGAAATTGAACACATTCCATTGGCATATAGTCGATTCGACCAGCTTTCCATTGGTAATTAAGTCTCAACCGGACCTGCATATGGCTGGAGCATATTCTTCCAAGAAAATCTACACTCATGAAGACATTGTCGACCTGGTTGAGTATGCACGCGCCAGAGGTGTTCGCATTTATCCTGGTCTCGATTTACCCGGTCACGTTGGCAGAGAATGGCAAATGAAAAATATGACAGTTTGCGTCAAAGGACGACCATGGCCACATGGTCAACTTGATCCCACAAATGACGATTTATACTCTGTCTTAGAGGACATTTATCGTGAAATTTTCGAATTATTCGACGTCGATGTATTCCATATGGGTGGATCTAACGTGGATTTAAGCAATTGGCAGAAGAGCGAAAAAGTTCGCAATTGGATGCGGGATATGAATTGGGGCCTTGATGAGATGGATTTCATAAGGCTATGGCGTTACTTCCAAGACAAGGCACTAACAAAAGTCGATAAAGTCTCCAATAATAAAAAAGTTCCCATAATTTTATGGTCAAATGAGTTGTCACAAGGAGTTGACAAGTCTAGATATATTATACAAGTGCAAGGATCTAAGGCATCTAATGAGTTAAAAGAAGCTCTTCAAAATGGCTACAAGGTAATTTTATCGAACTATGATGCGCTCTACCTAGACTGTGGATTTGGTAACTTATATGGCACTGGTAATAACTGGTGCTCACCATATAAAGGATGGAAGGAGATCTATGAAAATCGGCCGAAGGAGATAGCGGGCTCTTATGCTCATTTGATTTTGGGTGCGGAAGCAGCTAATTGGTCAGAAGAATTGGATGACCATACGCTGGATGCGAGATTCTGGCCCAGAGCGAGTGCACTGGCAGAGCGAATGTGGTCGGATCCGGAAGAAGACTGGAGTTCAGCTGAAGCTCGAATATTGGTGCATCGGGAACTTTTGGTACAAAATGGCATAGCGGCGGAGGCTATTCGACCTGAATGGTGTTTGCAGAATCAAGATGTGTGTCCTTAACTGTAGCGTGAAGATACCAATTTCCTTGATATGAATTATCCGTCTTAAGGAGCATTAAATACAGTTTATAAAAATGTCTATTAAAGTTTTATTTTACTATTTGCATTGAAGAGAATTCCTTATATGACCATTGGTTTTTTCGTTGATCTAGAGCGCTTTTGGATTATGTACACTTTGGTCAATGGTATGTTCATTATCTTACCACTAAAGTAGGGACGGTAGGACCACACTGCTTGCTTGCTTTTCTAAGGTCACTGAGATCATTCACCTACCGCTGCCTTCCTTATACATATTACCGAGTGCCTGGGGTATGAAGAATCAAATCTTCGCTTCCTAATCTTTGCAGTTTCTGCGGATGTTGTTGGTGTAGCTTTTAGGCTTATTTGCCTAAAGTACAGAACTCGTTGTTTATTCATAAGATCTTCTCTTATTTAGCACTGGCTAAATGGCATTCGCCGAGATGATTCCATTTATGGTTGGCTCTCTCAACCACTTCGGCGTGGATAAGCGAACCACATGAAAACACGATGAAGGATAAACTTACACTGTTTATACCAGAAGAGCCTTGCCCTGACACTTCGTTGTATAGACAATTCCCGGTATGTCACAGTGACCCAACACTAAGCAAGTGGTAAGGTTTTACTATTCAGCTATCTCGTTAGAGCCCATTGGTGCAACTCAACCTGCTCCAACTTGATTCTACTATTCGCCACCATCAAGGAGGTTTAATGTGGTAGCCAGTTGCAAAATTAGTGGGATATGAGTAGACCTCACGCCACCTGGTAAATCCAATAATTTTATGACGTTTTTGGCGCTACATGAGCTAAATAATTTTAACGATGTAAACACTTTTTTGTACTAAATTCACTTAACTTTGTGGTAAAAACCTATAAATAGCAAATGAAATACAAATGGCATGTGTATATATAATTTAGTAGTTTAATATAAAATTGGATAATATTATCGATTACCTTCTTTTTGACAGCATATACGTGGTTTTAACTAATTTACAGCTAAACCCATTTTGGCAGGTTCTATTCCGATACTGTAAGCTAGTAGTTGCACAGACTTTTGATAGATTGTGCCTCCGCTATTCACCTCTGCTATTCACCTTGTCTAAATCTGTTTTTGACATAAAGGGTTTCAGAGAGGTCGGTGAGGACCTGTATGGAGTAGCTAGCATTCTCTATCGTCATTTTCTACTGACGGACGAGTTTGTTTTGTTTGTCTTCGTCTCTATAAATCCAGTCATATGCGGTCTTAAAATCAATAAAAAGATGGTAGCTATCGATTGGGACGTCTCTGCGTTGAACAGCTCTGCTGGTAGGTCGCCAGGTGCACCAGCCTTGTTGGATATAAGCTTGGATATTTCCCATCCTCACTTCGTTTTAGTCAGATTGGCGGAAGTTTTGTCTATCATCGTCTATGTTGAATGATACATTCTGCCTGACAGTGGTATGTTGGTGTTCTCCGCCATTCGAGGAAGGTTGGAAGAAAAGATGTAATTTTGAGAAACTTGCAGATAGTTAAAGATGCCTGCAGTCTCCTACCCCAAGACTTGATGTACCATGATTTGAAAAATTTGTTCTGTTTATTCCTATTCAACATTTATTTACAATTTTTCTATGGCTAATGACTTATTTACATAATGTATCACAAGGAAATTTACGTTAAGTTATTATCTTATCTTATTGTTACATCTCTTCACACTATCTAGTTACTAAATGTTTAATAATAATTAACGTTACAATATACCTACATATAAATACAATTGGATCTGTTTTTTTTTCAATCAATCAATCAGCAGAGGTAAGCCTCTAGCTGTCAGCTCTTCTTAAATTAAGGAGTCGTTGACCAATTTGGCCATTTCTTGATTATCTCATACAGTGCACTGCCCGGACTCTCCGATCCAACCAATTGTCTAGCACCAAAAAGCCGATAATCCTTTACAAGCTTATTCAGTCTAATACCTTCTTCTATAATTAATTTGGCCGCATTTAGTTGTTTCTCAGGCGGCGTTACTGTCGTAAATGTTCCTATGAATGCTATTCCAATACTGTCCACATTGTATCCTTTTGTATGGGCACCTTGCAGATCCCATCCGCGACCTTCATATACACAACCATCGCCACCAACTAGAAAGTTATATGCTATGTCACTAAAGCCCCGTGACTTCATGTGAAAGTCTTGAATGACTCGAGTGCGGTATGTGCATGTAGCCTAAAATATAGAAATGGAAGTTAGAGGGACCTTTCGAAATGTGATCTATAAGGCAGTTATGTACCTGGCTTGTGCAATTTTCCGTTGCAGTATGGGCAATTACTACCCGGTGAACTGGCAGCACAAGATTATCCAACCCTGCATTTGCAGGTTCTGCTAGCCATTCATCTCTGGGCACTAGCCTTAGGATTTTTCCACCACCAATGTTGTCGAAACCTAGAAAAAAAAAAAACAAAAAAAACTGTAAAGCAACTCTTTTTTTAAAAAGAACCAGGTAAATGAGAAATGGTGTCATTTTGGACTCTAAATGCATTGTTAGTTCATAATGATACCCTTGTTTGAAGTAAAATTTTGAAGTAAACCCAGTTAAACGGAAGGAAGGACTTTTAGAAGATTCAGGATGTTTGGAAGGATTGTTTTTCGAAATACCTATCGTTGTATTAGCTGGAATATTCTTTCTTGAATCTTCTCCATCCCAATTTAGCTTACTTTTGCGTTTAAGGACGGAACTTGTCGTCACAAAAACTACTCCAAGAACTATGGTAAGAATGATGATGACAGCTGTGATGATTGCGGCTTTTCGATTAAAAATAAATTTGTATGACAGCGAAGGTGCATCAGTTTCTTTGGAATTTTCTGAAAAGAGAAATACAAAAAAAAAAATGTTATTAAAGTTAGCAGAGCAAAGGGTCATAAAAAAGTTCAGCAAAAGTGGTCAAATAAACAAAAGAGGTTTCGAACTAAACTTTCGAAGGCCTGCGAAATTTGACGTTAAATGTCACATTCTATTCGAATAGTCTTTAATAACAAAAATATGCGAATGCTGTAGACAACTTTTAAGGTAAGTGTTAGGAAAAATAAAACCTTGTGGTCTCTAGGTGAAGCCCCACTTCAAGCAACGATGTAGAACTTTCTTTTTTTGTCTGATACTTTTATTAATTTATGGTGGATCACCTCTTTCTGAATTTCTTATACTGTATCAAATCTTGTTTACTTTTAGAAGTAAATTAATTTACAGTTTTGCGGTTATTTAAAACCCATATTATCTTAGATAAATAACTATCCCGACGTATACGTTTCGAACAATACACTTGGGGGAAGCACGAATACTGTGAACACTTGCGTGAATGGTAATTAAATTATCATAAAATTTAACAAATATGAATACATACGTATCAATTGTGTCCTTGAAAAACTGTATATTTACCAGTTATTCATGCCCACCATAAAAGGTTGGAGATTCTGTATCATTTTAATTAAAATGAGGAAAATACTTCTATTTCACGTTTTCTATTTTTACTGGTGTACTGCTGCCCCGCTTACTCTATAGTCTACTCGTCGTAGACTAGTAGATAGATACTTGTAGCTTGAAGCTTATGATGTTTGAAATGATTTTTCGAAAAAAATTACGAGTACTTAACCAATAGAAGTTGTTTTATATGTATGTGCATTCAAGCAATACTGAGTCCTAGTCCATCTGAGGTTTGCTTTGGCAAGGAATTTTGAGGATATTTCTACTTTGACTGCTCCAAGCGGGATCTGAACTGATTGCGCAAAAGAGCTGTGGAGGGCTGAGCATAGTAACGTTTCCATAAACGTAACTATGCCCTGGAACTCAAATCAGAATTACCTGGAATTGGCTATATAGCGAGGCTTCTTCATTTTGGCATTCAAGCACCTGCTTTGAGGTTGTAGTAACTGAGGCAATGGCTTTGATGGCTGCTTGGGTATCGATAAAAATAGCGATCTTTTGCCTTGGCGATAAATTGGAATGTGGCAAAATCCGGAAGCCTATAAGATTTAAATATGTTTAAGGATAAGAAACAAAGACAGTCCACTCTTTTTGGCCCAAGTGCTTACTTTATTCTAAGCGGTTTCCTGGATTTCGCTTAGAAAAAAGTGCGATTGACTTCGTTTACTTCTCAACACTGTGTTTCCATGAGTCTCAAAATGGCGGACTTTTCAGTCAGACTTTTTTCTTGTCCGCCATATTTTCCTCTACAACATGTCAACAAGCAAATACGATTCTCGCTTGAAGGGAGTCGGAAAATTTACGCAGATTATGGGTGAAACCATTTTTACAGAAGTGGGAGCTATACGATTTGGAAGCTCATGTACTTCAAGACGTTTTATGGGATAATGCATCGGACCGTACAAATTTTCGCCGAATTTTCATCGATAAGTTTGAAACTGTACTTGTATTTCCACTTTGCATATCCGTATTCACCAAATCAATCACAGTAAATGAATTTTCTTGGCAAAAGCTGCTGTCAAATCGTGAAAACGTCAAATTCCAATCAGAGTTGACGTCTACAGAGAAGGCAAGATATAAAGTCAGACTGAGATGTCCAGATTTAAGTCAAATCCACAAAAGTGCGGCCTACACTAGACATATTAATGTCATGACTTGAGTCTTGATTGAGCTGAGTGTAATGAACTTATGAGAAGATATTCCAATCACCAAGAGAGGTAGAGAATGTCAATCGAATGCAAATCTGACATTCAAGGAGTTGTCAATTGCGCTGCGAAAACCCGATTTTAGTTTAATGCGTCAAATATGAATGAAGTTGATGATCAGGACTCTTATGGACTGTCATTGCTGGATCAGAGATGCTACCAACAGCGTTGCTTAGAATTTCTAAAAAGATGTGAACAATTTTTTTTTCTCCTACGGACTTGGCTAAAGTTTCTAGTCATCTAAGACATAAATATATGTACATACATAACCCGTCTGATTAAACAGGTATTCATGCATGCCACAGGCTTGAACATCGCCGGAATGTTAAATGCTTAAAGTTCCTATACCGGTATTACTCAAATGGAATCTATATTGTTGCAAGGTCTATTCATCTGTTTCAACGCAAGCGGTATATTGGGCACATCTTTCCACTTTAGAGCTTGTTTTTGGTCTCGTTTTTTAACCACCCTTCACAAACATTAAATAGCTTGGGTTCTTAATATATTCAGAAACTTACAATTTGCCAAGATTCGATATCAACACTCCATCACTGGGCTTATAGCATTACCGGATTATGTCTTAAGTGATGTTGAGTATATTTTGCAGGTCTAACTGTGTCGAAGGACTGTCAAGCTAATGGCTCGGTTAAACGTTTTGGTGCAGGACTAAAAACATTTTGTAGATTAACCCCGAATCTGCTTGCGATAACTGAATCCGCAGATTATATCGAGATTATGTTTGCTACCTTAATATGATCTCTCAAGTGGAACTGGAAAACCACGTTAAAGAGAAAAGCGCTAAGAACGCTACCTTGATGCATGCCAACATTGACAAGACACTCCCTTGACTTTTCAAACCGTGTACCTCACTGCTGTTCACGCCTCCCTACAGCTACAGGTGGCCTTTGAAACATAAAACGGAGGTGCGAGGTGAAGGTGGCTAGTTATCACAACCAATGTCATTCTTCAGAGGCCAACGTATTAGGGGTGATACACAGATAGACCGATATATTTCTGTTTTGCACCTGGGGAGAGATTTTTGATGTGATTACCGGCGACTCGCTGTCCTCTGGGGAATGACTTTTCTTGTAATCATCAGTTATCCACTGACAGCCAACGTGTTAAATTTTTTTGTTAAAAAAAGGACCCCTGAATAGGGAGAATATCAGACAGGACTGTACCCAACGCAGATGACGTCGTTATTTTAGTACTAACCAACTTCCGCCTTCACTCTTTGATGTTATTCGATGTGCTCTCAAGAAACTAGTCACGTGGACCAATATCTGTGGTCTCAGCATTAACCCGACCAAGAGTAAGTTAATCCATTTTACCAGGAAAAATAAAACCTCCTGAAGTCATCACTGTTTGTTAATCAGCTGCCGGGTTGGGGAATAATACGAGTACTTTATCGTATTGACAGTCAGACAGCCATCAAATCTCTCACATGCAGAACCATAAAACCTAAGGCAGTGACAAATTTCTGCGTATCTCTTAACTGAGAATCACCTCAGCATCAGAATCACGTTAAAATTCCCGAGAAATGTATATATCTGACAAATTTATAAAGCAAGGCTCTTCTAGTACTACCAGGCGACAGTGTGCTATCCACGTTGGTTGCTAAGCTTAAATAGAAACATCTTCACCAAAGCATTACTACTAGAAAAGATCTATCGGACTTCTGTTAGGAAGACCAGTCTCAGGACCAATCTCATACCTAAACAAAGTTTTAACAAGGCGTTCCCCATAATAATTCTGAATTCCACAGAATTTGACAGTAGAAAGGCGCCTTTAGGTGAATACCTGTGCAGTGATCTCAGCAACGCCTACACGGCTTATGCTATAAAATTTATGCAACAAAACAAATGATCCCATGAGTAGGCGTGGACACACCCTACCCTACAGAATGAAATCACTTTTGTTCTGAATGTACCTCATCCCATTCAAGCAACTGAGGACCAGATAAAGAGCTTCTTGACAAGATTACTATCTTTATTTCTTATATTGACTCGACACTGGTTTTTAATGTTTAATGTTTTTGTGCACGAGTTAATTTTTAATGTCTTTCAACTAACACCTGCACGAATTAATGCGCCAATTTGGTTGCCATTAAATTACAAAGGCAGACTCTGGGCACCTTGGTTAAGTGCATTGGTCTACTAAGAAGGAGGTTCGAAGTTCGAATTCGCAGACAACAAAATAATTTTTTATGTTCCCACCTCTTGCGAATGTTTGACAAACGTCAGAAAGTTATAACTGTCATTAGCAAGCTTCTTAAATCGTCCTTTGGATTCTATTTAAACACGAATGCTCGCGAGAAGCTAGGTCCTATAAAACTATTGTGGATCCTGATAGTGATAAAAAAAAAGTTAGTGATCATGAATTTCTTATAATATTTCAGTGACATTTAAGACTAGAGAAAAACCTCATTCTCTTGTCCATAAAAATGCGGGATTTACCATTGCAAATGCAAAAAAAAAAAATTCTTTAATCGTAAATCATCTTCAATCTGCCAAATAAAATACAGTTGCTGTCAGAATTACATAATCAGCTAAAGAATGTTCGACGTTAATAAATCTAATCAAAGTGCTTGTTGCTAGAGGAATTAGACTTAACCTAGCACATCATTAAGATGAACTTACGTAGGTATGGCGTTTAAGTACGGTTTCGCGCCATTAACTTAAATCATTCCGAGTCCACGTGAGAGCATTTCATTAAATAAAAAATTAAAAATATTTACATATATATGTATGTACATGTACAATTGTATATATAAACTTAAATAAAATCCATCACTTATTTTGAACATAAAAACTTAACAAAACCGGATTACAAGCAGTCGTTGTTTACAATTTCTACAACTTCACGTTCAAAAGCTTTTCGGTGTTCATATCCAATATTTCCAGCAACCTACACAATTTTATCTTTTAATATATATACATATGTATGCGTTTGTATAAACAGTTTTTTTTTTTAATTTTTTCTTTTAATTTTTTTGTATTTGCCTGTACACACATTGTTATGACCTCAGTGTTGATTGTTTACTGATGGTTTTATTGTTGCCATTTTTTTTTTTACCTTCGACATAACAAATTACACGTTCAATTAAGTAAATTATGCTTTGCGGTAACCCTCATATTAGCGGTCGTATCAGGTGGCTTCATTTAATTTTAATTTAGTAGTTGGCTCACGTTGCCGCCCCATAATTGTCGAGGAAACATAGATTTGGAGACTTTTATTGGCGATATCACTGGATGATGCACATTTTTTTTTTCTGGTGAAAGAATTCTGGAAAAGCTTTGTTCAAATATGTTTTCCAGCGGAAATAAAGTTTAGAATACACGTGTAAACATATGTAGTTCTAGAGCTTCAGATCGCTAGAGGGGTGATATATTCTAGGAATTCGTGCAGAGCAAGGCGCCCCCGGCTGAAGAGGGAAAGAGAGTGATTCATTGGAACTTATTTTTAGGTACATTAGCATGACTTCATTATTAGAATTTGAAGAATTCGCAGATAAGTGAAGTAGAAAGACCTGAATGACTTTTAAGAAATTGGGTTTAAGTGCAGAGTGTTTATCGTGGCTTCCAGTCACAGAATGCGGTTTTTGTTTTCCTTTGAGAGTACGTAAGTATTAACTTCAAATGAAGATATTTGAATGACGTTGGTGGAAATGAAAAGTTGTTATCGACACCGGATATACTTTAGTCAAATTTTTGGACTCATTTTCAGAACTTTGCCATTTTAGCTAGGTGCAACGGGTTCATGCCTTCTCCACAAGTGTCACAGACAGTGGTGTTGTGGCACGCTAAAATTGACAAGAGCGCCTCCAGTAGTCAGCACTTCACACAACAGTCAGGACTCTCTCCCCTTTTTTAGAACTTAAATACAAAACACACGTTTATATCTTTTAAATATATTAAAATATAATCTTTTATTTAAGAAGCACAGCGTAATTCTTTCAATTATATTCATTGTGGTAAACGACATCCCACACTGTCTCTTAGGCCTAGCACATTAAGATGCTTAGCAAAAGAAAAATGCCCCATCAGCTGGGGTGCAGTCTCACTCGGATCTCAAGGAATCCATTGTGTTCCCCGGTGTGTGATACCTGAAACAAAAAGAACACGGCAGTGGATTTACTGATACTTTAGTAGCGGAGGTGGCCCTCCTGACCAAGCTCGATTTCATGATGAATTTTAGGGTAGTTTTAGGTGGCGTGTTTGCTAATTCGCTTAGGTCATTGAAAGATGATTTCCCGTGGGTTGAGTGTCTGGTTCTGTTGAGGCTTGGGCATTCGCAGAGGAAGTTTGTTGAATTTTCCTCCACCTCTGTGCCGCCGTAGCCTCTACATAGGTCGGTAGTGCTGATTCTCATTTACCTGAGATGGGCCGCCATTGAATTGTGGCCAGTAAGGACTCCTATGACAAGTGACAGCTGTGGTCTGTTTAATGGTAGAAGTTCTTTGATCGTCTTTTTGTCGTATTGGGTCCAAAGCTTTCTAGAGACTCGGCATGAGGTGAGATTGTGTTCCACCTCGCGTTGGCTGAAGAGATTTTTGACATAAGGAGACTGATGGGCACTAACACAGAGTTGTTCACATGTAGGTCACTTGATTCTGAGCCTTTTCTGGTTAGTTCACCGTCCATTTCATTCCCGTGGATACCCATGTGTCCCGGAATCCAGCAGAGTGTAATTTTATGCTTTGTGCTGAGGGGCTTGAGTTCCTCTTTGCATCTTTTGGCGAATCTAGAATTGGTTGTGATGGCTTTGATGGCCGCTTGGCTAGATATCTACCTGTCTATTATTGCTCAGGGTGGAAAGGTGTCGGCAGGCCTCAGTGATGCCGTAAATTTCCGCTTGGAACACACTTGCGTGGTTGAGGTTTCCTCTGAGAATATACCGGAGCCCGTGCCTTCGACCATTTTTGATCCATCTGTGAAGATAGATGTGGAGGCGGGGTTAATGATTTCACCATTTCTCCAGCTTTCACTGGAGCGAAATTTCGAATCAATGTTGAGGCTGAAGTCCAAGTGGGTGACCATGTAGTCCGAAGGCGCATTGACGTTTGACCACTTGGTAATGGTGCTGTGTCCGATTTGGCTGTTTTTCCAAGCACAGGTTTGTCGAAGTCGTATAGCACTTTTTGCCGCAACTTTTTTAGTGAGGAGGTCAAGAGGTCTTAGCCCGAGCATGATCTCGAGGGCGGCGGTAGGTGTTGTCCTAATAGCGCTTGTCGTGCCTATGCATGTTAGACGTTGTATCTTTGTGAGGCTGTTGAGGTTTGTGGCTTTTGCGGCTGCCGGCCACCAGACCAGACAGCCGTACGTCAGAGTCTTGCGACAAATCTCAAAGAGTTTCGCGTTCTTCTTCACCCTACTTGATTGATGAATAGGGTGCGTGCACCCTACCAAAGCATAACCTCAGCATTTGAATAGCTCCGCTCTTTGAATTAATACCCGAATGAAAATATAACAGGCAAGTGGGTTCAATAACCTCAGGCAAATAAGACCTTGACATCATTGCGAGTACTCAATACGTTTTTTAATAGTAACGACTAATTAAAGCCATTAAGATAATGTCAAGCTTTCACCGTCTTGAATCTAGCTTTAACTGGTTTCTCGTACAGGCACGAGTATTTTACATTAATTGCGCTACCATGAGCCCTTAAATATTTTGCTTTTTTTTTCCTAATTAATCAAAACAAAAATATAAATTTAAAGGTGTCCATGAAAAGATTAAGGCAAAAATAAAACGCGAAAAGCTTTCAGAATCTTGTTTAACACTTCAGCTGAACTCGGTGAGATTTTAATGTTTCCACGTTAGGCGTTCGTCATGATATTTGAATTTGGCTCGTATGTATGTGTTACAAAATCGTTATCTCTAAATGCATTCTATTTTACGATTACGATTTCCAGGAAAATAACTTTTTTAAGGCAAACACTTTTAATAGATTATTAAGTTGAACCCAAGTCACGGTTGCAAGTAGGTGTACATATGTTTGTACATAAAAATTAGTTTAATGCTGCCCCCGGGGGTTATGTAATGCGTTGCTAATTGTTAACATGTCCTAGGATAGATAAAGATTTGTATCTGTAGAAAAAAGAATCAGAATTGCGATAGTATTTGAACTTCTACTGACTTTAATTCGATGTCAGTTAAATTTTTTACGCTCGTTTGCATGTTTGAAGCAATTAGTGAAACGTTTCTTTTTTTTAATATTTTTCGTTAATGAATTCCTATAAAAACACACTAATTAATTTCGCAGAAAGACTGCTATAAATACTTACATAATTAAATGCAGAGGAATATGTGAATTAGAGTTAGTACCAAGAATTGGATGAATACACGACATTTCTAAGTAAGGCAGGCCTTAAACTCGTCTTATTGTCAAAAGCGTCTGTACTAATAAGTTTTACATTTAATAATGAGTTACGAAATGATTTTACGAGCTAAAAGCGATTAGGTTCCCATTAAGTGATCATATTCGGCAATTTTACCTTGATTCTACAGACAAGTTTAAGAAGTAAAGAGCCATCCAACAAGAGGTGGCATTCTAAATTTCGCGGCATTATTGAACTGTCAACAATCAACTGTCAACTGATTTGTAACAACTTGGAGGTTATTAAATATGGATCGATACACACTCGCACAACGTGTTGATATAGTGAAAATTCACCACAACAATGGTGAAAATATCGCGGAAACGTTTCGTAAAGTTCATACTGCTTTTGGTCATAATCATTCGCCTTCTCGCACAGCTGTACCTAATTTAAGCGATAAATTTGAACTTTTCAGACAGTTTAGTGATTTGAAGACTCCAACTTGTGTTCGTCCGCAAGGTCAGCTGAAAATATAGCCACCGTAGCTGAGAGTGTGACTGAAAAACCAGGTGTGTCCATTCGCAACCACTTTGCACCGCCTTTTTTGTATAAAGATCTTGGCCTGCATGCTTATATGTAAGGTCCAGTTAATACAAAAATTAAAGCCGCAAGACCACGCACAACGCCGATCTTTCGTTGAGTGGGTGCTGGAAATGAATAAACAAGATCATGACCTTTTAAACAAAATTATTCTGAGTGATGAGGCCCATTTCCACTTGCTGGGTACGTAAAAAAACCAAACTGTCTCGTCTGGCGCTCCGAAAATCCAAGAGAAATAGTGGAACAATCTCTCCACCTACAACGACCAACATTTTGGTGCGGTTTTTGAGCTGGCGCGGCATTGCGCCATACTTTTTCGAAAATGATACTGGGGCGACCTTTCCAGTGAATGGATTGCGTTGCCGAACGGTGTTGACTGACTTCTTTTTGCCTGAAATTTATGCTATGGGCGTGGAAGATTATAATTTTCTGCAGGACGGCACTGCCACACAGTTGGTAAAACAATGGCTCTATTGCGTGATAAATTTCCTGGACGTGTGACTTCTCGAAATATGGACTTCAATTAGCCGCCGAGATCGTGCGATTTAACACCATTAGACTTTTTCCTTTGGAGCTATGTTAAAAGAATGACGACATATTTGTAGGCAGAGCCGAGGCGGAAATTTTCTCAGGCATTGTATTCCTTTACTAACCTCAGAGTTTGTACTTTAGATTAAAATAGACATATCACCACTTTTCATACAAAAGTGCGCGTTTTTCTATTGATTTTGAAATGACACCTCTTGTTTAATGGTCCTATATTTGGTGACCACAACGTATGTCCAGCGAAGAGATCTGGAGCTGTGCAGTTTTGAAAATTAAAAAGAATTAAAGTGGAGGTTTACTGATCGTTCATTTCTTTGAGTACGTCGGAAACCGTTCGCTTCTGCCAAAATTTGGGTCAGAACTTAAAACGACGAACTACGAAGTTCCGTCAGTTCCTTCTTGTTGATTCTCACACTTTTGTATGTGCAACGGAGCACTCCTTTTTAGTTCCTAATTAATACACGCGTTTGATTAATAGTTGAAAGAAGTCAGTCCTAATTTAATCATTATTTTTCAAAATTTTGCGTTGCAACATGGTAGCAAAAACTTGCAATAAGCTGCAAATCTGGCTTTGAGTCCCATTAAAAACGACTACAACTCTTCAGATGTCTGTAATCAGATATCCAAATGCACGTTCTATCTTCCTTATCTAATCGCTGGAAATACTTAAACTCTCCATTAAATGATTTTTTATTCAATTTTGTAGTAATTGACCCAATTGTAGGAGTACCGCAACCACCAAAACCAAAACAAATAATTTCGTCTGATTTATATGATGAGTTCTGAAATGCTCTGTGCACAGAACGGAAACTGATAAAATCCCTCAAACAAAGTATTTTGCTATTTTTTTTTTGCTATCTTTTTTTTTTTTAGATAGATAATGAATAATAAAATAATGAAACTGAATTTCTACTTCCTGATTGCTGGTAAGATATGGGTCATTTGCAGCTCTGGTTTATTGCAATTAAAAAGGACTAAATTTTTTTCGAACTCACTGTACCTGTATTATCTAGATGATTGAATGATTTTAGAAGGATTGTAAGCTATAGAAAATACCATCGAATGTAATACATGGCAGGATGAGACCAAGACCAATCGCAGAAGAAAATGTGGGAGAATACCAGTGTGGCTTTCAAGATAGGATGGAAAGTTCCCTGTTGATCAGATTTTTACATTTATATTTATGAGCAGTATGCCTTGTCTTTTAAGAGCTGATTTTGTTCCCAATCATAGCCTTTATCAAGCCCAAAAATCCGATCTATAAGGAGTCTAGGGCTTGCTTAGTAGCTCTGAAACCTTCATTGCCAAAAGTCCTTAAATATATGTATGTACGTATATCGTTTTCGCATAATTGAAGCCGTATTTCGCGAATGGCAGCTCTGATATTTTTTTTAGTGCATGGATCGTTTGTGGAGCTTCGGCGTGAACTTTATCTTTAGCGTAGCTCCAAAGGAAAAAGTGTAATGGTGTTAAATAGCAGGATCTCGACGGCCAATTGAAGTCTCCATTTCAAGAAATCACACCAGCTGTGTGGCATGTGGCGCCTTCCTGCTGAAAATAAACGTTGTCCGCAAGCCCAAACACTGCATCAGACTGTCACTCGTTGTGGATGGTGAGGTTGTTTCACCATTTTCCTTGGATTTTTGGGGACCCAGATGCGACAGTTTTATTTGTTTACGTACCCAGACAAATGGAAATGAGCTTCATCACTCAGCACAGTTTTGTGTAAGAAATTAGGATCTTGTTCGTTCATATCCTACACCCAATCAGCGAAAGTACTGCATTGTGTGTGGTCTGCTGACTTCAATTCTTGTGTGAAGTGGACCTTATGTCGGACGAGCACGAGTTGGAGTCTTCATATCCAGAACCTGTCCGAGACGTTCAAATTTGTTGATTAAATTTAGTATAGCTGTGGGAGAAGGCGCTTGATGATGACCAAAACCAGCACAAACTTTACGAAACTTTTCCGCTATATTTTCACCGTGTCGTGAATTTCACTATTATGTCATCTCAATGACAATTGAATGTTGACAGTTCAACAATGGCGCGAAATTTAAAATGACACCTCTTACAGGATGACCCTTTACTTATTTCCATTTATTGGACTTGTGAATGTTCCCCATAGCCTTGGAAAATATAAAATGAAGTAACTAGATCGTTCGTAGCTATTTACCATGCATCAAAGTGCAAGAGATCTTGGAGTGACTACATACATATCTCCTTCATATCGCGAGCATCCGAAAATAAACAATCTGCTTGTAGAGCGTATTCTCGAGTACGAGTATAGATCCATTTCACACTAGCGACACATTTCGAATTAATATCTGATGAAACCACATATGTATGTGTACAGAAAAGGTAAAGGGATCGGTTTAAGTGAATTATAGATGAATAAGTTGAACATTAAACGCACATGCTTGTGACAATTAAGGGGTGGCAACGTTTTCTCACACTCTCTTGAAATAAGTAAGTAGATACCGCCCCTTACTACTACCTCACAAATTTATCATGAAACGGCTCTTTAGACGTACAGTGAAGTGTGGAGATTTCCCCTTTTTCGAATGCGGAGTGATACTTGCTTCCTAAAGTTCCCCAATTGACTAAAGGCACACCTATGCGTAACCTGTATGTCTAATTGAACGTACTCTAAAGCACACCAACTTCAAAGCAAACCAAGCTTTGCGTAAGCATTGACAATCGAAGTCACAATTCCCTGCGCACGCACGTATTTCAAACGAAACTCGTATCTCACTTGCAAGAAAGTCCATCAATATCCAATGACTTAACCGATTTTTCTTCCATAAATAAAAATTCTAAAAATAACCTCGAATATTAATGTCATCTGCTCACCATGATCGCCTGGTTTTCTCCTTGCTCCCGCTGGACTGCCATTCTCAAAGGCATGATTATCAGCCCCAGTTACTCCTTCCCTTTTCCGGCTCTCGATAAGAAACTGTTGTATCGTAACCGGTCCCTGGTAATAATTCTTCTGGCCAATTGTAATATCTGTAGAATTTGTGAACGCCATACTGGCAACTTGTGGTCCACCCGTTCCCATGGATGTGGACGCTGTTGCCACCGCACCCATATGCTCCCCATCGACCCGCTGCTGAAGTAAAACCACTCCATCACTGCCACCTATTGTCGGGATATCTACACCGCCAGACTGGCAGGAGGTTTGCTGGCCTAGCTTTTTGATGGTGTATTTACCATTTGATTCCTCGAATTCATCACTATCCGAATCGATAACACTAGACAATGCATCCGATTGTAGTGACGTTATCGATATGTTTGTGCTGCGGATGGAAAATGTTGGTGACGACTTTTGTGTGGTCGTCGTTGTTGTCTTTCTCGTTGGGCTGACATTTTTTGCAAGGTTTATGATGTTATCTATATTAATAGACGTATCCGTTACTGCAGAATTATCACAATCTAAAGTCGTAGTTATATCAATTGTAGAATGATTTTTATCTGTCATGAATTTCTCATCTATAATCACTCCCGAATCTGATGAAGCCGCACTGTCATTCGATTGATTATCAATTTTATCATCTGTATGCATTTTCACCGACGCGAATTTCCATACAAGCACATAGCGCTATTGCAGATACACAGATACACAGATACTATGGCATACTACAAGTAGATAACATTTCTAAGGTAGTTTAAGTGCTAGTCAAGGTTCAGTTCCATTAGTAAACCGGAAAGACTTGCATTCGTTTGTACGAGCGATGAGTACAATTGGCGCGAACTATTCTACGAACTGATAAGGCCACGAATGCAGCTACACACACACAGATACAATACACTTACACACAGATACAATGTAAACAAATTGGCTCAGGTAATAAACTTGATTTCTAAAATTTGTTTTGGAAGGGAGAATCTATTTTTTTTTTCCAAAATTTTTTTCAAAATATTCACTGCGCAATTCTTACCCCCGCAGAGGTGTGGAGAATTTAACCAAAAACCGAAAATATGTAAGGAAAACACTTCTCTCTCTTCGACAGGTAATTAATTACTTGACACTCATTGCGCACTTCAAGTTGAATTCCAGTAGCAAAAGCTTTTACCACCTATAAAACCCGCGCGGCAAGCTTTTCCAACCGATATTTGTTTACTTTTGCTTCTCTTGTGTTGTTTTTTTTTTATGGAAAAAAACTACAACAACAAAGCTATTTAGCAAATTAGCATACAATTTCGAACTCTAGTTTCGCAAAATTTTAGTACAAAACTCTAGCCGTGAACAGATTTAACAGAACCTACCGAATGGTCACGATCAACTGACTTGAGTTTGGTTGTTATTCGTTGATTGTGGTGGAGCTGATGGATACTTTGTTTTTGTTACAAACCAATACATGTTTGGTTAAACTACCACTTGGGTAAATAAACATGCGAACTTGTGAATACGTACACTTTTCGATTTTATTCAGATGAACCTGTTTGGATGCAGATATATTTTGAAAATGAATATTTTCTAATGAATAACTTCATTAAGAAACAATTAAATCGTTCTGAGTGGGCTAAGAGCGTCATAATTTCTTCTTTTTTTTTTTTTTATAAAACAACATTAACGGGTTGAGCACCTGACATTTTTCATGTTTTTCAACTTTTTGATGCATTTATGTTAATTTGAAAATATGATTAATTTGTACGGGTTATTAGCATAAACAAACGATTTGTGTGGTGCAAGTGATTTAACATGAACTTATTGCGAATTATTTGAGTCGTATAGAAAGTTGCAACGGTCTTGAGGTGCCATTTTTGAATTATTCACGGATTGTCGCCGTCGTAGATATGTTTTTTCTATTGGCATGCAGTAGCAGATAATCAGCATACTTGTAGCACGTTTCATTGCTGAATAATGAACTCAAATGCACTTTTCTGCAACGATGTTTACCTGACTTGACTTACGTGGAGACTCAGTTAAGGTGTATGTCTTTGGTTGTCTACACAGGTCAACTGTTTGCGACGCCAAATTGGGGAAGGTATCCCTTGTTCGCAATCCTGCTTTGAAAGTACTTCGGTAAAGTACTCTTTGACTCAACCTAATATCCTAGAAAAAAATTCTCATAGGGATTTTTAAAGATTTTATATTTTAAGTGGTAGAGGTCTGGGCGGGGCAAAGGAAGTAGGTTCCTCATCAACGCAATGGCTACAAACGGCGATCTTCACTCAATATTAGCTTTTTTATGTTATACTACATAGCGTTATGCCTTGTAATCACTCCCACGAAGACAAATAGGAATTTTCTGTTTTCGACCTTCTGTCGATTCCTTATCACCGCAATCCCTACAGAGATAATCTTCACTGGGTCATAATCTTTTCATGTGTAACTCCAAAGCGTTACTCACTGCTATGAACCGTTACCGTTTAAATGACGTTTAAATGATAGACATGAGCAGTGTCAGTGACAGGTAATTAGCAAAAAACCAACCATCCTCGTATTGAATGCACCCATTTTAAGCCATTATGATTGAACGCAACCAGAAGAACTGAATCCAGGGATATGGGGTGGACCTTGACCCAAGCTGATTGTCAATATTTAAGAGGATGTTTTTAAGAGAATAAAGCTGAAGTAAACCTACGGGATTCACAACTCGTTTTTGGTCTAATTTTTAGTAAGAGTTATATAGGGATACAATTATCGACACATTATCCACGGTGTTTAAAACCCCTACTCTCACCCCTACGCGGTGCATGCCAAGTCAATTGGGGCCAAGGCTGAAGGCTGTAGGGTGGGTGGGTGTCTTTTAGGGTCTGTCTCGAAATCCTCGCCGTGTGAACAAGCGCCTTAAATTGACCACTCATCGTAGTTCTTTTTGGCGGGTAATCAATCAGTTAAATACGTTCGCTGTCCCAAAAAACAGTCGCCATACTCCTCGAATTTTTTCGACAGCCTCTACCCTTTTTTAATCCACTGTATTGACTCTTTTTTCGACTCCAAATCGTATTGGCGAAGCCAGGTCTCATCTACAGTAAGAAATCTTTGCAGCACCTGAGTCGTCGTTGCTCGTCGAACAGCATGAGCATTTCGGTACCCACCGTGCACAATTTTTTTCATGTTTAAATGCTTGTGCTTAATTTTTCCAATCCGCTCTTTGCTGATGTGCAACTCATCCGGTTCGGTCGACCATAATTATTTTTTTTTTTTCGACGTTTGCTTTAGTGATCACAACTCTCTCGCTCTTGTTGAAATAAGCGAGCCCATCTTTTAGACCCAGAATACTGAAGTTGGAATCTCTGAGGGCGATTCTGAGGTCATACTTCGGGGTTGAGGATCTCGTAGAAACAGTCCTTCTCAGTTCGATACACATATGCCGTTGAGAGCAAAATGAACGACTTTTAACGCGTTATGCCGCAAGGGCCAGAAATATTGTTTCTTCGTGGCGTAAATGGATTTATTTATTCTACGTTTATAAGGTGAAAGCTTATGCCTTTGTCTTGGTGTACTATCCATTAGTCCATCGTCTTTTCTGTTGAAGACTCACAGACTTTTTATAGACATATTTGTCGTTGATGTTAACACAAAGGAAATGACTTATTTTGTATATTCACGGGGCTTTCGGTAAAATTAGAGTTTTAAAAAATACCATCAAATGACAACAGAGAAACCCATGGCTTGACGATGTAACCTTTCATCCTGAGTCAACTTTTCGGTGATATATCCCCAATTCAAATTGAAGTTATGCAAATATTTTGCAAATGCGTCAAAACAAAGTCACTTTTAGCGTCGAATACAATCAAATTCAAACAAGAAATGCCAGGGGACTCGGAATATTATCGACTTCTAAGCTACAGATGCCTTAAACAAATTCATTTGAATAAATTATACTAATACCTCATCACTGTTCTATTTCTGTTCTACGTCCCATATTTAATTGAAAAACCGGTTTCGTCAAAAAACTGAAAAAAATTTAGCGTTCATTCCAAAGTCTGGCCTACAAGTATAAATCAGAAAAACAAAGACAATCGCTCCCATCCGCTATTGCATTTAATTATTTTCAAAACCATCCACATTGATAAGAAATAATATTTCAGTATTTCTCATCACAAAAAACGCAAAAAATAAAAAAATAAAAAAATAGTAAACAGTGAATCGCTATCTATCAAAGCCGACTGAATACAAATCCCAACAGGGTTAAGCAACTTTTACATAAATCGTGACCATTGTAGCGCTTCCCATACACCTCCGCTTGAATTTAACGATGTTTTGGTTTTGTGAATTAAAGGGGCGTAATGCGAAAGGTTTTTGTGCACCACCATCAGGTGGAATTTTTCATTTTTCTCCCGAAACACGGACAACACGGAAATTTTATTAACTTCACCTTTACTCGCATTATAAACTTCCCCCAAAACAGATAATTCAAATAATCACTTGAGAGAAATCCCAAGTCCCCTTTTCGCAGATACTAGAGCTCTCATTGAATCAATCATTGATTATAATTATAATATTCGCGTCGCTACTTTACTTGTTTTTTTCGATTTGTTTCCATTTTGCTTTTATGGGAGATAATTATGCAGGATAAGCTTTTGTTGCAAACGAAATGTAAATTCCGAACTTTGGAAAAAAAAAAAAACTGTTCAACAGATAACAACATGCAAAGGCTTATAAGTTCGTCACTACTACAGAACCGAATAGGAAATCAAGCACAGCTTGTGACAGAAAACATACTGGGAATATCTATTGCATAATACTTGTATCTGTCGGTTCTAGGAATTATTTTTAGAACGCTGAGGAGATGGGTGTGGTTATGTTTACACTTCTTGGATGGGGATTTGTAGAAAGAACTTCTTAAGACACTCTTGGCACTTAAGGGCTCAGGCTGTCTTGAATATCAGTACATAGAGTAGGCCAGAGCCTTAGCATAGTAGCTTTTGTGAGTAAAAAACAATTTTTTTTGAACTGAAGAGCGTGATATTGATCTCATCAGCTGACTCAATTAATTAGCAACAAAAGCACATAATACTACTACTACTACTTTAAGACGTGCCTATCTGTACGTATTTTTGCGACAACAAACCACACATTCGTCTTTCTACCGTGGGTCAGGCAAGTATACTCTCTAAGACAACTTTCTCCTCGGCTCCTTCTCGGCTTCAGCTCTGTCACACATCATAAATACATCCGTAAGGAGAGTCTGTTATCTCCATCATTAATTAGAGGCCTATCGTACCTTTCCTTAACACTTGACTCCCTATACCCTGCTTAAAGGCGTGTTTAGATCCTTAGGTAATCTTATTTCTTAAGTCCAGAATTTTCTTATGTCCGTAGATAGTACCGCACTGGTGCTAATTACCCTTACACTACAGCCGAAGTGTTATAAACTCTTCCTTAGTGAATATTTTAGAAACTTTTCTATCTGTCAGAAATTTGTTTGACAGATGAGGACTACAGTAGTTAATCATTGGGTCGATACACATTCAAAGTACGTGTGGCTATTGTGCAAATTAATACCCAAAAGTATTTATCTATTGCGTTTGATTGGTTTGGAATAAATAAGTAGAAATAAGTAGAAAGGGTAGCTTACACTGCCTACACCTGTAACCATAATTTAGATTTTAAATTACGCGGTATTGACCTAGTGCTTCTTTATCTTTGTAGAACAGTGCAGCTTATGACGTTATGACGTTTTAGCGTCCCAGTTCGACAACTGCGCAATTCCTCGAAATGTCACAGTGACATTGACTAGCAAAAGGTGAAGTTGTAATGCCTGGCTCTCTCAATGGTCGATACACATATATAGCGACATATAGCGATATCGGTTCGAAATACAATATTGATAACCAAAGAGGTGATTTCACCAACCTTGGCGAATATTTTTATCTAGAAAAGGCTGACATAAATCGGAAGGACAAAGGAGACGTGAATATACAAGTCTTCCATCTTTGAATTCAATCCTTTTGTAAATATATACTGACAAGTCTTCATTATAAAGGACGAATTCAGCTGAAGATACTGTCGCTGAAGGTCTAGATGTAAACGATATATTCGAAGAACAAGAAATGCTAATATCATAGCAAACTACAAAAACGGTTTGACGGAGACCGTGAATGTTGTCTGTAAAAGTGCACCACAATCAGAAATTTCAAAAAGACCACACGCCATGCAAATTGGCACTTAGACCTGTACATGTTTCCCTATAAATAATAGATAACTGACCAACTTCTGCCCAGAGACTATTTATTTAGTATATTTAGGTCATCCTCAGCCAAGGGACTGAACGGAGAAGTTGCCATGTGGGCGTCTTTATTAATGGATTTAGGTCTCGACCACACTCATTAGAACGACGAATCCCAGTTTGACCTGAGTAAGCAGAATATTCACTTTTGGGGAACTGGGAGCTCACACAGTATGCATACATGAGCGACTGGTGCGGGTTTCGCAAAGAAGGATATTTAGAGTGTACTTTTTCAAAGACACCACAGGTAACGTAATAACTGTCGCTGACCACCACTTTGGAGAGGAGGACTGCTAAAGATTTTCTTGGAGACCAAGAAGAGCAGGGCCTGCTATAATTGAGATTTCGAAACACGTTCTCGCGAGTCGTTTGGTTTTGATTGTGGATAGCTTGCGAGAAGGCCCGATGTGACATTAAGGCTTATGCCAAAAATACCTAAGGTTCGGAGTAGCTAAAGGAGACTATTCCTTAAGTAATTGCCAGCACTTTTTCCGTTGCACATAATTATGCAAATTACCATAAAAAGGCAAGTAAGCAACTAATGGCCGCCATTTGCCAGACATACGAGTAACTTACTGTAACTTGAAGCCTTATTATTTGCGACTATCGAGAAACTCGCATTCTAAAATGATGTGGGTGCTAGCTGTGGCAAGGAAGTATTACATAAATTTCTTCTACGTTTGTTGTGATATATGTATGTAGGTAAGTCTATGAAAAACTCCAGGCTTAAATAGAGAAAATCCGAAACTAATCAGTATGTAGACCCTTGAAGGTATGATAGGCGTTCCCAGTTTTAAGCGAAACTACTGCAAATCTTTAGAATAAATCCCAACCAACTTTTGGAAATTTCCTTAAAACACGTAACAAGAATTTCGTGAAACCAGTTGCATTACACTAATCTTATGTGGGAGACAGACTGCTGGTATTGATACCATGGTATAGCAATACTACGTTCTATACCACATGTCTGTCACTGCAACACCACGTTAAAACCTTGTATACCATGAATAGAACCTAGTATTGAGATTCGCAAATTTTTGATGGTATATCACCATCTTATTGCTTGCAGCGCCACTTTCTTTCTGTTGGTGGTTCTTCATAGCTTCTTTGACAATTCAAAAGCAAGCAATCACAGCGAAAAATGTTTTGAAAATGGATTAAGGAGGACAATTTTATCTGCATTGGAAACAATGAAGTAAGAGAAGTTTACAGGAATTATATCGGCGAGCTACGAGGAGCATGACGCAATATTGGAGTGTTGCAAAAAATGTGTAAGGAGCTGGAGGAGGCGCTACACAAATGTCAAAGTATACCACGTAACGCAAAAGTCAACGTATACTACGAAGTGCAGTCTGTCAGGGGTTATTGCCCAAAACACAATACCGCTTTAGTGCTAGCGTTCGTCTCGTTACGTCGAATCAGCTTTGAGAAGGCTTTGAATGACATATTCAATCAGCTGTTTGCAAACGTCATTTTCAAGATGTTATATTAGCCAAAGTTTGCAATTTGTGTTTTATGTAGAAAAATTAAATAAAAGTATGCATAAAAAAATTATCCAACGTTGCTTTCGTTGCAAAAGTAGTATATGCTGCTTATTGTGGATATGTAGAATGGCTGGACCAAGAGGGAAAGGCGTTGGTGGGTGCCTGAGCTCAATCTACGACGGGATGAAGAAGGTTTCTTCGCAATGAATTTTGAGCGAATGAAGGAGAGAGATGCAGAACATTTTTATAAAATAACTCGAATGTCACCACAACCAAACTAAAACTAAACAAAACAAACAATTCAAATTCAAATTCAAACAAACAAATTTGTAATTTCAATGCAATTTTTTCATCAAAAACAAAAACAGCTGTGACAACTGTCAAAAAGCAACTAGTCAGATAAGACTAGCTTAGACGAGCTTAGCCTATTGCTCTGGGGCTTAAAGGTGTCACCAAATTTTGTTGTGGCCAATTCCATTTCTCCATGACATGACTCACACTTGCCCTAATGATTGCCAAATCGTTGTTGACTCTATCTATTCTCTTGGTTTGAAATCACAATTTAAAGCCAATGCACCCTATAAAATGGGTTTTTTAAAAGTAAATAATTACATATGAAAGCTCGGTTGCTATATTATTACCGGCACATGATGTTTAACCTGTCGAACATAGCTGTTATGATGAAACTTTGTTCTGCGCCTGTATTTAGTGGCTCACTGTGTGGGACCGGCTTGCTTGTATTGATTTGCATTTTTCCAGACAAAGTACGAGTATTTAACTCGATACACAATAGCAGCTTTGTCAAACGCATAAAAAGTAGAGCCACGTACATTTTTATAAAGTATTTTATCACTAGACTGAGTGATCGTAGTGCGACTGTCGCCTATCTACGCAGATGGTGGGATGACTCAGTCTGAACGGGCTTAGGTTGACAAGAAAAGAAAAATTCCATTGTTGATGGGATTCTTTTTTTCTCATAATTGAGGAAGTTGAACTTGTAGTGAAACGCTAAACAGGCTTTGCTCAAAGGTACACATAAGTATAAGGGACACGAGAGGGTCGCACGTACTTGCTGTTCACTGTTTAAACTCCAAAGTTAGGCGAAAAATTAGAGATACATTTGCGTGTGTAGCTATTAGTTTAATTTTATTTCAGTAATTGCAAACAAGAATTCTAATCGATGCTCATTAAAATTTGAACTAAAATTGACTCTTATTGCGCAAAATTGATTGAGGTTATGGTCACTCACTGATTTCTTTTGCAATTGACTACAAAGATTGCCATTTGCTGGGACATTGAAGAAGATTGTTGGTGACTATCACAGTGTGCTCTTCTTCAAGATTTCAATAGTGAGGTAACCTCATCAAGACTACCTACTAACTAGGGTCATAAGCTTAGTCCTGCTGCACTCTGCAGAAACGTGAACACCAAGCAGTCTTGGTGAAATTAGCGTTGGTTGCAGCAATGATTGCCAAAGCACTTATCGCTTCAGCTTCACTGAGGGTCACAGTTTGAATCGTCATAATACTCAGATAAGTTGCGTCAGCCAGTGGAATAAAACGGCATGACTTGGATATCCTAAGCTAAAGTAGAAGAGTTGCATACATCTGTTAAATAAAAGCCAGAATATGATGTTGGGATTCAGCTTCCACACATTGTCCGGAAAGGAAAATCCATCCCATATGAAAAGCGAGAGGTAGGCACGGTTTAGTGCTAAGTCCTTAGCTTGTGAAGCAGCCGCTGCAGGTTCGAGACCCACTATGTAAAAATTAATAGCAATTAAGACTCTAACAGGAATGATAGAACGCTTGTGGCTTTCGTATTTTTGGGGATTTGAACGTTTTTGTAGGTCAAACCACCTTAGTTTCCAGTTGCTGTCCAAGATGTGGGTTCCCTTTAGAATCGGCAAAGAATCTTGGCTGGATTGCGTTCACATTCAGGGGCGCAAGGTTTATTGAAAAATGCCTTTCAAAGTTTCATTATCGGCCTCATTAACGACTTCAACAGCTCTAAATCGCGAAAACGGAATTTCGGTCTGAATGCAGATTTAAGTTCTAAGCCAGAATTGCGTTTTAGTCGACTTTCGACTTTTCACTGATGGCTCTAAATCCAGTCAAGAGTCTGGTACTGGTGTTTTCGTGGAGGACGACAATATGAAACTTTATTGCTCGTTAGGCAGGTATGCATCTTTTTTCCAAGCGGAGACGTAAGCTATCCTTATGACCGTAGAATAGGTGGAGAGTTCAAAATATCTGTGCTTATGACCTTGCTCAACCCTTGAAAAAGTTCCAAAATAGTTCGAGAATGCAAACATTCCTTGAATTCTGTCGCACAACTGAAGTTTTAACTCTTGTTTGGGTCCTAAGTCACACTGTGAGCATTGAGTAAGGCTCAATCAGCGGGATTCTTGCTGATTTTAAACGGAATAGAATGCAGATAACTTACTTGCTAGGAATCTTTATGTGTGCTAGGCCTAAGTGCTAACTACAGTCTGCGATGTTTGTGGAGAGTTCGTCTGTGCCTCGGTAGATTTCCTCTGCGATTGTCTGCCTTCGCTCACATCAGAGGGCAGATCCCTGGAGCTGATGTTATGAGTGCTGATGCCTTAAAATCGTGATCACTAAAATCCGTACTCGGATTTCTACGAAGCACATTTCAGTAAAATGCGTGAAACAATGTTTTGCTTCCTACAGTAGACCGGGTACGTCAGAGTGCTTCAGGAGTGCGTTTTCTATCCCGACCTTGATGGTAATCGTCTTCGATGAGCTTGTGAGACAATATTTGATGGGGAAGGTAGAAACCTCGATAAGACTGCAGTCAGATGGTGATTTTTTTTTAAATAGAAAGCAGATAGGCAAGCATATTCTCCTGAGCAGATTCCTTGGCTAACAGCAGTCACTCTCCATCCTTACTTTCATCAATTGAGAATCACCAGGCCCGTCGGATAAATTCTACAAATTTTATTTACATACCGGTTCCTGTAGTTAAATTAATTTCATCTCCACTATAATTCGCTTAAATGAAAAGTTCAAATATCACCGCAAAGATAAAATTCAAACAGCTCACCAATCTGCTTTATCCGGTTCCATATTCCTTTTGCTAGCCACTTAAGATCCTGAATTCACAAAATAAATGTAGCAACACTTAAAAATGCATATTTTTTTAATATTTAACACATATTTCTATTTATCATTAGCATTAATTGAATTTAGTTTTTAAGGATGAATTTAAAATAACTTATTTACATACGTATCACAAATAAATAGTTTCCAATGTCTGCACACTACCTAAGCTGTTGTTCGCATTATCTGAAGCTTAACCTATTTACATAGTAAATCTCGCTTAAATGTTAATTTTCAAAAAAATACTTGGACAGCATTCTACTGTTGATCCGACCAATTTGGCCATTTTTTTATTATTTCATAAAGCACATCGCCAGGTCCATCGGATAAATCCAATTGCCTGCTGCCGTAGAGTTTGAAGTCTGGAACTAGCTTATTCAGTCTGACACCCTCACTAAGTAGCCACTTGGTGGCATTCAGCTGTTGCTCTGGAGGTGTCCACTTATTGAAGGTTCCAATAAATGCTATGCCCACACTGTTAACGTTGTAGCCTTTGGTATGGGCACCAACTTTATCCCAACCACGTCCTATATACACATTACCATCGCCACCCACAAGGAAGTTATATCGAATGTCATCATAAGATCTCGACTCCACGTCGAAAGTTTGGATGAATCTTGTTCGAAAGATGCACATGGGCTGTAAGATGGAAAAAATTAGAAAGAAAACCGACTCCTTGAAAGGACGTACCTTTGTTGTGCAATTTTGGGTGGTTGTGTGGGTGATTATGACTCGTGACACTGGTGTATCTAGATTATCTAATGGCACATTGGGTGGCTGTGCCACCCATTCATCTCTTGTGATCAACAGGAGAGATTCCTCGTCATCAATCCCGCCAACACCTATAGAGAAGGTCTGTTGTAAAACGAAAAGGATATGAAAAATCTGCTGAACTTACTCTTCAGCACACCATCCTGAAGGAAGTGTAAGCTTGTGATGACAACGATTCCTATAAAAAGAGTTGAAATAACGATAACTGAAGTTATAATGGCGGCCTTGTGATTTAGAAGATTCTTGTAGGTCTGCCATGGAGGCGGGTTATCGCTGTGGATATCTGTAATGATAAAAAAATAAATTTTATTCGTGAGATTCTTTTTGTTATTAATGATCACTTGACAACGGTAATGGATTAGTAATGAAAAGAAAATGCTTTCAAAGAAATTCTCTTTAAAATGAGAAGGAAATTATTAATTTTTTCTTGGAACATATACACAGATACACGTATTTATTCATAATTTATAATGAAGACACTTCTGGTTATGCAATTAGGTTTGAATTGAAATTTGCATACCTACGAGTATAACGACGGAGAAAGATTCTGGTTAATCATTTCAATGTGAAGCGCAAAATCAGTTTAAAATGCTAAAGAATGAGTAGATTGTATAGATTGTACTGGATGTCATTTCCGGAATGATTGGATCTAGGGTGTGACACAGTCGGTGTACATTTTAATGACTTTCGGAACCGAGCTGACAGACTGTCACATAACTCAGTGCGCACGCTGTGATGTTGGATAAGTCCTTGCATTAAGTCTGGGAATCTTAATAAAAGTTCAGAGCTCGGAGTGGAGCAATGCGAAAGTGAGTAAAACAAATGTGCGAAGAAAAGATTCCTAAACTGTAAGCTGACGCAAAATCTACAGATTGGAATAGCCATGTGTCAGGGCCTTGTATTCTACTGGGCAGAAAACAACAAAGTCACTGCAGGCAGTCCTCTAATGAGGCCATTGCATGACCTGAAAACGTCATGCTCTTAGCACTTAAATAGAAGCGTGATTCATCTTTTCTATACTTCCGGCCCCTACACAATCAAAAAGTGCGCAAACGAATTTAAATCATCAACAGGAATTTCTTATTAACTTTTTTTAGGATTTTAACGTTTTTCCAAGTCAAACTATATAAGTTGCAATTCAGGATCAGGATGATGGATTACCATCAGCATACAGAAAATGTCTGCCGACAGCAAACGTGGTCAAGTTTTCCGCACTATGTGTTTGAGGAGGTTTCAAAGCACTCTTTCCGAGTATCATGGAGTAAGATTTCTTTCCCAAAGCAGATCACTAAGTTACTTAGCACTCGTATGCCATGGTGTGGACCAGTTTTTTGGTTGCATACTTGATCTCGGACGTGCAACGTTTCCGCTTCATATGAGTTTCTTTTAAAGTTCAAGAGACAGAAAATTATATCTAACAAGTCTTTCTTTAGAATGAAAAGAAAATCTCATCCCTTTGCGTCTCCATTGGTCAAAATGGTCAAAATTTTACTTGGATATAGGTAAATAAAACTGTGATCTAAAGCACCCATTATATACCCAAAGGGTGTGCTCTGTTGTGTTATGAAAAATTCACTCTTGTCGATTTACATACTTCAGCAACAGTCTTTGGCATGAGGCTTAACAGAAATTGAATTTCTGACAGAGAGGTTGTATGAGGGCTGGCAAAAAACATGACAGAGGGGCAAGTATGTGCAGGCCACATAGTCGAGCATTGTATTTTAATTGCGACATCTTTCAAGATAATTTCTCTTATAGCCAGCAATATATTCTGCTAGTCTTACACTTACTAAAATTTAGCTCCCAAAAAAAAATATAAATACTTGACCGAGCAGACCGTATAGGTCCAGGGCCTACCTTCTCAAGACCATTCATATCCTTCGAGTTATGTTTTTTGACACAAATGGAGGGGACCTACGGTTTACAGTCATATCCGAAAAGCTTTCTCATGACAGTTACTTTCTGGTGTTAATGGCTTTTGCAGCAATTGCAGATATGAGGAGGAAAAAGAAAGGGTCCTTCACTTCCTGTAAACGTGTCCTGCACTTGCCAAGATAAGGAAGGTGTTGTCTAGGTTATTACCATTTCGATGATCTCAGTAACCATTGACTGCGGGTAAAATAAACATGATAAGAAAAGTAATTGTTTCCAGGAGCGGACCGTGTGACCCACCTTCCACTACCTAGCAGCACAATGGACCTACTTTGGGGTAAGTGTACCTTATCGAGGGCACATCAACCAACCAATCATTGAGCCACGGCCCTCACGTATATGTATATGCAACGCGAATGGCTACCAAGCCTTCTATTTCAAATGTTTGGTCCTAAAATTTCAAGGCTCTCTGTGAAAGTAAGTATTCGAGTGAACGAGATGCAGAGTTCTACTGTCGTGTTTGTCGTCATACAAAACAATACAGTCACTAGTTCACAGCCTTGACGAATCTCAAATTTCGCCGACTGCCTAATGAACGGGCGCCGTGGCTCAAGTGGTTAGTGCGTTGGATCGCTGAGCGTGAGGTTCGAGGTTCGAATCCCAGAGAACACCAAAAAGTTTTTCACGGTCCCACCTCTCGCGAATGTCTGACAAACGTCCGAGAGTAATAACTGTCAAGAGAAAGCTTCTCAATTTGCCTTTCGGATATGGCTCTAAACTGTAGGTCCCTTCCATTTGTGTGAAAAATATAACACGCACAACACGAATGGTCGCGAGAAGCTAGGCCCTGGACCACATTCGGTCCGTTGCGCCAAGAATTTGCATTTTTTTTTTTTTTTTGCCTAATGAATTTTAATTGAAGTCATTACCAAGGTTAGTGAATCTATTGAACCCAAAATAACATAATGCGATTCGCCTGTCTACTAAGAGCTTCAGCAGCATTAGGTCGAAACACTTTTACCACACTACGCCTGCTTCTACTCATGACCCACATTTGTTTATTTTTCTCTGTTTATTTAAACAAAAAGCTTCATTTTGTTTTAAGTCCACACACTCAATCTCTCAAAATAGAAAACTCGTTAAAGAGGCAAATAAAAAAAATCAATCTGCTTTAAATGGTACCTGAAGCTTCCCAATGTTGTCTCATAATAATTGTAAAAAAAACATGTTAATTGACGCCGAATCAGTGGTGCGTTGAGCAAAATACCTGTTTTACAAGTTTTTTTTTTACTTTTCATTACAGACTACTCTACTGGAATATCCGTGGATAAGTTTAATGGCGAGATATAAAATTCGGACTTTGATTCAAAATGGAATCCAAAGATGGTGGACATTTGACGTCTTCCGTTGCACACGAAAATGAAGCGATTTGTTGTTCAGTATTTCAGTATCACATTCCTGGCTCGTGACATCTTGTGGAAATTACCATATATTCATCGATAGAGGTCTCTAAAAATCGGCACGTCTTTAAACACATCATCGGCCATCGTCAACGCTGAATAAACTTAGGGAATCAGCAAGTCATCCGCATGGTGAGATGAATCGAGAAAAATTTCATAGTTATTCTTGTATCTGAAATGGAAGCCATGTGTATCTGTGGATATTTGTGTAAATATGTTTTTTTTTTTGTTTAACCAAAAGGCAGGTAAACCAATTTATCAAGTGGAAAGTTTTGTCGCGCAAACTATTGATTTATTAATTAGAGTCGATAACTGATGCGATAAGAGTTATCTGATATATTGTTTACAAATACCCGGGGATTATATGGTATTTATCCTTGAATGGCTTTTAATTCTATTAGAATTGCGGTCATGACCTGCCTTGTTGTAATGGTGTAATGAATTGGTTTTGCTATCTCGTTGGTCTGTCTATCTATCTGATGAGTCTCATACCCTCTCTTCTATCACCGAGCGGATTTCGATGAAATTCGATGTCTATATTCGGAAAAGGATGTGTAGGTGAAGAGCATTGCAATTGAATAGATTATGGGTTTGCTTTGGGGGCTAGAGTGAGTTGCTAGGATGGTGATGTACGAGGGTAGGTCAATAAGTCCCTGAAAATTAAAACAGATGGCGTTGCCACTTCAAATCCAACATTTTGCTTGCCAATTTTCTGACGGCCATTTGAAACAGACGCTTGCAAGAATTTTCGTGAAAGTTCTCTTCTAGCAGGACAACGCACCGGCGCGGCGCACAAGCCCGCAGTCGCAATGGCAAAATTACTAACCTAACCTAATTCATGGTTACGAATTGCTCTCTCATTCAGCATATTCTCCAGATTTAGCCCCTTTCGACTATTTCTAGTTTCCAAAGATGAAAAAATGGCTTGGCGGTAAGAGATTTGAGTCGAATGAAGGAGTCATCGACTCTTTACAACGCCTATTTTCGAGGAATCGTATTATTTGGAGGGCATCAACAAATCGGAGAAACGTTGGACGTAGTGTATGTAGTCCGTTTTTTTGCCGAAGAGGGTGTTCCTTATTTCAAATTTTCAGGGACTTATTGACCCACCCTCGTATGTAGCTTTCGTGTTGCATATCCGAAAGGCGGATTGAGGAGCTTTCTCATGAAAATTATTATTTTCTGACGTTTGTCAGACTTTAGAAAGAAGTTTGCCCGTGAGGTTGGTGTTTTCTGGGATTGAAACTTCCACTTAGTAGTGCAACTCGCGAACTACTCAGCCACGGCCCCACAATATTGTACCAATTAAATCTGATTATCACTAACAGTCAAGCGCCTAGTCCTTAGAATCGAAGTCTTTTACACCAAAGTTTGTTCTAGACAGCGTATCGTCTCTCATGTGGATCGCAGAGTTTTCATAATTAACCTGTGCTGGCCACAGAGTTATCCCAAGCAACTGCAAGGCTAATGAGCTCACTAGATATGACAGCACGTTCAGAATTCTATCGGGTCTTGTTCTATCGTAAGGGCGCCGTGGATCTGGGATTAAACCGTTGATATATGTACGAAGCGGAAGCTTTGAGTCATAAAATCACAAAAAAGCCGTTCGAACCCCTCGCAAATATTTGAAAACATGGGGCAATAACTGTCATAAAAAAGACTCTAACTTCAGTCCTTCGGATATGTCTTTAAAACTAAGGTCGTGAATAGTTATGAGACGCTTAATTGTGGGGCAACCGGGGAAATAGCTGGATATATCTAGGCTCAACCGTCGAAAGCAAATACTTACTGCCTTACATACTTGTATCGATCTTTTCAATTAGAGACGAATAGGAAATTAAATCACAGGCAATATACGTAGAGTGAGGAAAATTAATCTTTATCAGCCTACATTCCCCACTTAGGTTTGGTTAGGTAAGATGGCTATCATACATTGTCAACAACAACCGAGCCGGTTATTTCACCTACTCTTGGAACCGTTTTGATTTTGCTGCGTCAGAAGTCATTGGCCGGAATTCCAAGCCTAAGTAAGTGAAACTAAGTAAAACTCCCCTTTGAGAGCTCCTGCTTTCTATAATTTTAAGTTAATTTCTTTGCTTCGCAGTTATCTAAAATGTGAAAATGCCTAGGAACACAGCACATAGTGAGATTGCAATTGATTCATATTTGGGATACGCGACATGGCTTTTGATCTTATTATTGCTGATCTAGTGCTCTTATAGGTAGTTGGCTGTCGGTGTAGATTGCGATATACGCACTCGATACCGATCACATCGACAATCAATCAGCTGTTCCACCCATAGCTTCAGCTTAGAATACACCACAATAGTCCGGTACTCTTTAAAACTGGCTTGTGCCAAAGGATACTGAAAACATACCGCCCCCTATATCATCATCTGTCTTAGACCGGTCGATTTCCAATGCTCACAGCAAGCCTAACCTATTTAAGTCTCGGTGAAACGGAACAAGGCATTCATCATCATACTTAAATGTACGTCAAATTATGACAATCTTATGAAACATCCACAATGACGCTATGAACTGGTTGATTTTCTTTTAGGAAAAAAACTTGTTGTTTAGTCTGCCGTAAAAGAAATAATACGTCCGTGAATCGCACAGTACTAACCTTTTCAGACGTCATCGGATTTTACACATTAAACTCACACCTACTGTCAACACCAACTATGACACCTACGGGTATTTCGAAGGAATTCGATTTTGAAAAGCAATAAAACTCGATATTTAATGTGACAGTTCAATTCAGTTGAACAAATATGCAAATAATAAATTAAATTCGAATGAACTGCCGTTATTGCTATGACGTTTATTTCGAAATAACTCATTTCCGAAAAACAATAAAATTTGATTCTGGCACACGTTACACGACTAAATACAATTTCTCATTAGCATTGGCGCGCTAATTTTCAATGGAATTTTGTTTTTTTTCCATCCGAATTAATTATTAATATTTATCTTGACTTTCTTTCACTTATTTATGGATGGTATTAGTGTATGCAGATGCGAAAGGTGTCCAAAAAAAACTGGTTTCTTTTAAGAGACACCCATAAGGACGTAAGGCGAGTTGAATATAACTTAACGACGAACATAAAACAATTTTGGTTCATTAACACACACTGACAGTACCATGAAAATAATGAAAAATGGCGTCACGTGCAATGAAACATACTCGTATTTGCAATCTTAAAGTATTTATAATTGGCAAACACTTGAAAGAGACTATCGATATCATGACCTACCGTATGACACTTGAAACGAAATAAATTTTTCAGAAGTCCAATTGCAATGCATTTACATCATATTATTGTACGTCAAGGCGATCGAACCCTCTGTGTGTCAGACCACTTCAGCGATAAGACCTCACTTACTCAACTTAAATTCTAAATTTAGCTCACGCTACTCACCATGTTCGGGCTCCTTTGTTCGTGCAGCAGTACTTGAACAACCATTGGAATTCTCAAAACCTGAATTAGTATGCCCCTGATGCGTTGGTTTTTCAATGAGTATCTGTTGTATGGTGACAGGTCCTCGATGGTATTTCTTATGCCCAAACGTCACATCAGTAGAGTTTGTCAATGACAAACTAGCAATTTGTGGTCCATTCGATGAGGAGACATCTCTTTCAATTTGTTGACCTAACAGTACACCAATTTCTGGACTTATATTCAAAATTGGATTATTTTCAGTTGGATTAGCGGTTTGTTGGCCGAGTTTTTTCACCATGCACCCGGTGGTAGTGTCTTCGAATTCATCGATATCTGATTCGATGACACTTGATGCTGCATCTGACTCGATCGATGCTATCGAAATACTTTCACTACGAGCAGAGAGTGTTGGTGACTTAGGTGGAGATGTTTGCCCGGCATTCTTTGCTGTTCCCGACGTTGAAGATCCATCACGAGTGATGTTAATCACATTTTCTATGTTAATTGTTCTCGGACTGTCAGATTTTGAAATTTGTTCAGGCGATGCACTATCAGTTACCAAGTGGGGTTGTATTGTCACTTCGTTTAGATACATTTTACGGGCAAGTTCTTGGGCACTATTTGTATGTATCTGTTGTTTTTTTTTTCTAGGAAATCTTACACACCCACGAATGAAACTGACATGTTGAAGCAAATAAAAAGCTATGCACCAGGACACAGTCTTTGGCAAACTGATAAGGTTGGCCAAATAAAATTCGGAGACCTTCTCAACGATCTGCACGCGAAAAGCTAAATCTAATTCGCACTACACCAAGGCTTTAATAAATAAACAAAGTTGCGTGCGAGTTCACTTGTTTGCTCAGCTTTTTAGCACTTCTTTGCAAATTTTCCTCTTTTTTGCTTCCTCGTGGTGAAATGAGTTTTCCCAGACTTTCTACTTTTTCCACTCTGGAAAATCCCGACTATGCTTTTTTTTATTGAGTATTGAAAAAAAGAAACCGTTTACCCGCGCTGTCAGTGAATAACCAATTAGCCTGTCACAAACTAGTCACAACGTCTATAGGCTGAAAAGCTTTAACTTTACTCGTATCTCGAACGAGAGAGCTTTCGGTTTGACTCTGCTTTATACCTGTGAAGGAAAAGATACACCGCTTGCGTTATTCAACGGATTCTCGCGATCAACTAATTCAAGTGACGGAATGATAACATTCTGCAGCCGGTCAGTGTAAACAAAACAAGGAAACAAACTCGCAAGCTTACTGGAATCGAAGAAAAACACGTTTTTTTTTTTTTCCTCTTCTCTGAGCTTTCACTTCGCAATAACACTGTCATATACAAAAAAAAAAAAGTTTGCAGAATGACATGAAACAGGCTAACAGCTAACAGGTATCTAAAGAGAGAAAAAGATTGTATCTGATGGTTGAGACTGTGTTGACGACAGGTGAGAATTGTTTCGCAGCAGAGCAGAGTCTTCTTCGGTAGAAAATAATTAAAATTCAAATTCAGATTAATAAACGTTTATGGATTCTAATTCAAAATACAGTTCCTCCCATAAGATGCACAGTATTTTTTTTCTTTTTATTTTGCTAACAAAATAAGTTGTTTGAGTATTGTAATTACGATTGATGTGAGGTGAATAATTGATTTTTTTGATTTTTTTTATGAATTTTGTTAAATGAATATTTATCTACGTATGTAGCTATAAACTTATCAGGTCAATCGAATATATTTATTTATTTTGTGCGAAGATAACGTTGTTGCTTTGGTTTTTTTAACATATGTATTCGAGGTCAGATGACGTTGTTAAAATCATTGAAAATTGATTGTAGGTTGAAGAGTCACTATTTGGAATTTAATCATCATTGTTTCCAATAAAATCATGACATTAGTGGTCAACACAATTTGTACATAAATATAGATAGTCTAGTCGTAAATACTGATTCACACCTAAACCGCATTCAGTGAAGCAGCTCGGAATGTTGTTGTACTCTGATCTGAATCTTTTGCATACATATGTACATACTGCGCTGTTTAATGTTAATTTAATCGCATCTACTTACATACATATGTACGTACGCATTCTTAGTGTTCTCATATTTATGTCATTAGTAATATGGCGAAGCCCGAATAACCGCAATGTATTACTTCGTAGAAAACCGTTTGTCAAAAGTCTCAAGCTGCGACACATGGCGTTAATGTGATCACCTTATCTACATATATTTTGAAAAGGTATATCGAATCAGAAAGTATTGTTGATTTTAGGTTTTTCACTTCCGTGTGTCGTTTCATCCCGCATTCCTCCACAGTTCCACCCCAACCTCAGTTTCCCTCTCTAATTTTAGCATCAGGGGCAGTCTAACGACTTATTTTCTGAAGGATATACATGAAGCTCCTATGTTTTGGAAGCATCGGAACTTAAGTGTTTTCTGTTCCGCACTTAGAAATTGTTCCATGATGGCTGGTCTTCACTTGATCACAGTTGATCAAATCTCATTGCTTAATGTAGTAAAGGATTTGGATTTGAGAACAAGACATTTTGTGGCTAATCCCTGCGGCTAGTGCCTTCACCTAAGCCAATATCATGTCGCTACGAGTTGCACATTCACTGGGTTTCTGCACACACTTCAAAGGCAGTACTACATACATATGTTGATGGCAGTCTGCTCCATGCCTCTGATCACTGCTGGATTGTTCTAGCGTTCGCTAGCAGTTGCACATACTTTTGAAAGATTGTGCCTCCACTTTGGCTCATGAGTTGGTATTAAAGGAGTCACATGACAGCGCATCACCTTGTCTAAATCCGTTTTTGACATCGAAGGTCTCGGTGAGGTCATTACCGGACTTGATGGAGCAGCGAGCGTTCTCCATCGTCATGCTGCATAGAAGGACGAGTGCGGCAGAGATACCAAAACTAGACATGGTTTCAGGCGTTCACACAATATGCCAGACAAGATCTTGTATGCATTGTTGAGGAGACTTATACCTCTCTTATTGGCGCAGTTGAGGGGGGCTTCTTTCTTGTGGATCGAGCAAACGATGCTGAAATTTCATTCATCAGGCAAACACTCATCTGACCAAATCTTGGAAATGAGTCGTGTTTAAGGATCATGTCCTCTTGCTCGGCCTTGGTGGGAATAGTTCACCTTAGAGCTCTCAGTTTCTTTTAAGAATCTAAGAATACTTTCCCAGGTATTTCAGTCTTTTGTTGGTCAGTGCATCTCAAGATTCTTCGGAGTCTCGCTTGACTAATTGTAGAATCTGCAAAGGTATTCATTTGTTATACCTAGTTTCCTCAAATGCTCCATGAGTTTGCAATGCCTTCTTAGGAAGCCTGTTAGGATTCGTAGGATATTCCTCTTAAGGCATATACAGGCTTCGAATCTTGTCCGGTTATAGCGTTACAGTAGTTTCTTAGCTTGTCTTAGACCTCTAGTGTTGTTCCAGGTTCTTGCCCTGTCTTCTCTCTCCATTTTCCTGAATTCCTCGCGGATGGTGTGTTCCTCTACTGCGCTTAATGGTTCAGGGCCAAGCTCCTGTCTTGCCAGGGAGTCTGCTTCTTCATTATCTTTTATCCCGACGTTTAGGATATTGCTCATATGTCTTTTGTAGAAACGTTTTTTCTGTGGTAGCTTGTAGAATTATTCTATGGTAGTGTCGTCCTTGTTTTCCACGGCGCATGAAGGCATATTAAGCTAACCATCGACGATAATGCTCTGAGGTGCCAGTCTTGTAAAAAAAAGTTTAATTCTCTTTTACGGAAACGGTTTCATTGATCTTTTCAAAAACTGCGACCTTTTTTTATATCGTAAACATTTTTGTACTGCTCAAAAACCTCTCAATAAGTCGGTGATAGCCGCTTGTTTCTACAGCTTGCAATTTCTCATTATTTCACCATCCTTTCGCTGCACCTGAGCAGCCTTATCCGGCCGACCTTAGTTTATTCTCTGATGCCTTTCCGCTTTTTAATTTCTACAGACGTAAATACCTTGTAATCAATTCTTAGCAACGTTAATTAATTGTATTGTTGTAATAATGAAAATTATAGATGCGGTCAAACAATAAACGTATTTATCAAAAAACTTGTTCTGGAAAAAAAATAAAATTGAGGCGTATTGTGCTTGCATTGTGTTGGTGCAAATCATTTATGTACAAAAATGTGTGAGTTTCACGACGAGGTTAGGAACGTACCTGATATTTGTGTTGACTCTATTTTTACAATGACCGCGCAAAAAGTCACGTTTCGCATCGCAAAGCCGCAGAATAAATAAATTGTAAGTGTTTTCATCTTTTTTTTTTGTTTCTAACCAAATAATATGTACAATGCAGTACAGCAAGTATGGTTGTATGCAAAGGAATGATTTGAATACGAAAAAATCGTAAAGCGAACTTCATTTTATATTCATGTGCTAAAAAGGCTGCGGTTAGGCTGACTATTTTCGCAAAATTTGGCAGTAATTTATGGAAGTATCGTGGTAAATTCTAATACTACGAGTTTTTAGATATCTCTTTGGTTAAGAGACTTATTGCCTGAACTAAAAGCAAAAAATAAATCTTAAGTGTGCCAAGTGTATTTCTTGAAATATGGATTCAATTGAAACCCTTTATGTAAACCTCGAAACCATTATTCTCGTAAGAAGATTTTGAAACTAGTATGCACCTTTTATCGACCCCATATTGGTCCTTTTTTCTCATAAGTAGATGAAGATCTTCAAAGATAATAGGGATCGACGTACTTATAGTAGCGTAAGATTGTTCCTCACTTAAGTCACTTAAGCAGTCTCCCAGCTCAAAGATATCGAAGAGTGCCGCGATAGAAACAACACCCGGGTGTTCTATTCAAGCCCGGAATGCAAGCTCTTCGAAAAAGTGAAGGAAACCTAGTCAGCGAAGAAGCACAGGGAATAGTAGATATCTTTAAGCAGTACTTCCAGTAACTGCTAAATGGGAAGAGAGCGTCAGGATGAAGAAGAACAACCACATCCAGTCAACGAAGAAATAGTTCCCCCTATAAGTATAGAAGAGGTTGGTACAGCCAACAAAGGGGTCTTCAAATACGGTGGTGGTATTTTGGTAAGGTGCATGCACGAAAGTATGGAAGGATGAAAGTATGCCCGATGACCGGGCAACAGTTTCATATGCCCCATCTACAAAAAGAGCCAACTCTACGTCCTCCAAGAACTACAGAGGCATATCCCTCTTAAATATCGGATGCAAGATCCTATCCAACGTAATATATGGAGCTCTCAGGTCGGAGTAAATATAAACTCTACGAACCACACCTAATTGGAGATTCGAGGAAGGCTAACCCAAGGAAACCGCTGCTACTTGGTTTGGCGAAACAACTGGGTTCAGAACTTCTAACTTGGGACACGAAATGCATGCTCTACAAAACATTGATCCTACCAGTTCTGCTCTACTGGAAGATAAGCAGGAAACTAGAGCGAATGGAGAAGAAGATACAACCAAGAAGATACAAGAACAAGATAGAACAAGAGCTAAGAGGATCTTCGAATCCCGGTACCCAGGTTCGAGATGGCAAGGAAGGCCGAACCTCTGTTTTAAAGAAAAACTAGAAGCATCATACCCTGAGTTGAAGAGTGACTCTCCACGGGTTGGAAGCCCGTTAAGTACGTAAGTAAAAACAATGCGCCAAATCGTTGCAGCTCGTTGCAGCTTTTCAGTTGCTGGCTCTACTGCATTATACATTGTCAGCCAATCCGCATACGTGCGCTACAGTAATGGTGTTCTCTTGTATATTTGAGGTAAGTCTCGAGTGTATAGTAGAAATAAGACCGGACCAAGAATACTTTCTTGTGGGACTTCTGGAGTGATTTCCTTGCACTCTAAGAATTTTATTCTATGTTAGACATGGAATAGTCTGTCTTTAAGGTTGGAATTCTATATATTTGCAACTGTTACGAAAGAATCCTCCTTAACTCATACTTAAAGCCTTCATGACAAACCTTATCAAAGGCTTGATAGACTTCAAAATCATATCGTTTTTCCTTCTAGGGTTTTCTCAATTTAATGTGCTACTATATAAACTTAGTCAGCTGTAAAATGATTGCTTCTTAAGCCGAATTGATTAACAGGAGTTAAAGACCTTTCCTGTGCATGATAAGCACAGTATGCTTCATTAAATTTCTTTCCTTTTCATGTAAAGTACTTCTAGTTCGTCGATTTTTTTTGCATCAAAATTATTCTGCATTCTTAAAAGCGCAGTTTTTGAGATGGTTAAGTAACCGACCACGTGCTGAATACTTATAAGCAAATAAATCTTTCCAATCCACCCTAACAGTTGCCATTTTATTGCGGGTAATCAAAGTGTAGACTAGATTCAGCTAATTCAGCTGGCATGCCTTTAATGCCCAGCACTTTAAGTTGCATTATAATGGGAAAAGTGTTGTTAGTCTTTTGATAGTTTACGACTTAATTTTTGACGTATTGAATACTAAGATCTTCGTAAGTTCTCGAACAAGTTTAGCATTAAATCAACAGCAGTTGCACTGCACGTACTCTGGGATCTAAGATATAAAATTTAATAGAGCTTCAAAATGATCTTTGGGGAAAGCTCGTCGGAAACAATAATGGCAGCCATTTTATGAAGCGATGCCATGAATACTCGATTTTGTGTGTTGTTCAAATGGATTAACCTGATGCGGAATAGCTTTGTCCTCTGCCCTGATTTGTCTATACCTTCTGGATCATAAGACAACTGCGGATATTATTTCGCACTTTGACCGTCAATTTTGACTTTCGGAACTTTAACTGCCAACACTGGTTTAAGATAAACTTTAAAGAAAAACTATCGTCCTTTTGGTATTTAATTTTCTTGATAGCTTTTATAAATTCTGAATTTCTGACCATCAATCGGTTGTATACACAGTTCTTAGTGTCCTCTAAGATACCCTTACAAGGCAAAACTAGGCAGCGGAGCAGGATGAGTTCAATGGTCTGAGCAGGAGCACAGTGTATACATGATGGGTCAATGGTTTGGCGTCATTGGACTAGGGCACCATTGCACCTCCAATAGAAGTTCGTAGATCGCCCCGAATGTGTCCCTCCATATTTTTGAATATCGGGCTTTGGATGACAAAAAATGCTCCACGATGATTACCATGACGAATTGTGGCAAGTTCTATCGGAGAGTGCCTTAAAGTCTTCAGGGGGCACTGTTTTGAATATCTGCAGTCTGCACACTTTAATTTTCTGGAATTCTCCTGTGACGGCCTGTTTTCTTCTAAGGTGGAGCTATCTTACGGAGTACATGCAGTTACTTATGATGGTGTACAATTGAAGGTACATTTTGTTGATTTGGTGACTATTAAGCTCCATACTCCGCTCTTGACAAGACCAGTGAAAGTGCGGAGGTGTACAGGCAGCTTGATAGTGTGCGTGGAAGTCTTTCGATCAGGTAATATTTTGTGTTTATATACATATGTAAGTACTTGGTGTAACAGCCTTGTTTACAGTCGCTTCCTCCGAATAGATGCCTGCTCCCGAGAGCCTATCAATCAGAGATCCGTCTGTATAGAAGGCGGTACTAGCTGGTTCGATACCAGCCCATCTGTCGTTTCTCCATTCCGAAAGGTCCAGAAAAGAGCATCGGATCTACGCTGAAAGATAAGTTCCGTTCGTATGATATCCAACGCCCCATCCAACGAAAGCGTCGCATAGGGCTGAGACCTACCCTGCACCCTTCGCCGAAGGTTACGGTCTGCTCCGTATTCCACTGCGGAATACTGCTTTCTTGGTCACGTACTCGATGAAGAGATGCAATGCAAGGCACGAAGGCTCAGAAGGGTATCCATTGAGGCAGTCGGAGATCCTCTCATCGTGCCAGTGATGCACACACAGACAAGGTGCTGCAGTTTATTGAGCTTGTGTTTGAGGAATTCCACCCTTTTTCACCTTAAACGGTTGCTAAGAGCCCCAGTTGTTATCTTCTATAGTTTTCAGCAATCGAAGGCATTTATCGGATGTCGGAGTGCAGTTCAGATGTGAAGTCATGCTTTTTTCTAAATCTCGGTCGAGGGATAGAGCTCACCACTCGGATTTTTATTCCAGCATCTAGGACCGCAATTGATCAATTTCAGCTGCAAGAAAAGTCACATAAAACTCATCTTATTATTGACGGTTAGCAAACCATAAATCGTGATTGAAACAAAGACATCACCTGCAGTGAAAAGTTCCTCTATCCTACGTGTCCTTAGGAAAAGTGTTATCAGACCGATTTGTTCTCTTCTAGTAGCATACTGTGTTTGCACATCAGTCTGCAGATGATTTTGATATTTAGTTGGCAGATACTGACAGATGGTCTTTAGTCAGATGACGCTAGTACATAAGTCTGGTCTGGTACGTATGCCAACTTTGGGAGTCGATTGCAAGTATTTTTAAATTTTTAATGAAAAATTGTGGATTGCCGGGAATTCAGATCTTGTTTTGAAGTTTGGCGCCCAAGCTTGTCTGTTCATCCGCCTAGCAATGTAGCGATGTGACCAATATTTCCACCAAAGAGTCATCGGACGTCATCAAACGTCATCGATAAAGTGGCAAATCTCATCCTTAAAGTCTTGCCTAAAGGGCTGAACAGAATGCGTAGCTGTGTCTGTGTCTGTGTCGCAAGCTGTCAAACTATTAAATGTATGGAAAGCCGTAAGCCGCAACACAATGTGTGTCTGCGTCTGTGTCGTGTATCGCGAAGTTGGATTTTGTTCAACTTCAAGCGGCGCTACAAGATTGACGTTTAAGAATTTGTACACTAAAGCTGTTGTTGATGTGGAAATGGAAGTCGAAAAATTTATTGAAGCTGTACGATTGAATGAAATTCTTTGGAATTTATCCAATCCTAATTACAAAAATTAAAAAAAAAAATGCAAAAATGGAAGGAGATATCCGACGAATTTGGGATAACAAGTAAAAAAAAAGTATTTGTATATTTTGTTTCCGTTTGTTTTGCTTTCATTGTTTACAGTTGATGAGTGCATTCTTGTTGCTTTAAAAAAAAGGTCCTCGTCGCGCTCTTTGAGGTGTTTGAAAGTGGTCTCAAAGAATCCTCTTTCTTTCCTTTGCTCATTAAGGGGGCGAACCCACCATCTGCGTTTCCTCATTTTCCTTAATTTAATTGCTAAATAACACATGTGCAGAACACACATAATGAAAGCTATTTCTTCCTGCTCGTCCATCTTCACAAATAAAAAACACTTTTGAGCACTAATAAAATATATTTCCAAGAAGTAAACACACAAGATACAAATGTGACAGTCGCTTTCATTGTGTTTGCTTTAACCGCAAGACGCGCGGCAGAGGTTTGACAGCGCTACAAGACACAGACACAGATACGCATTCTGTTCGGCTCTTAAGTTGTGCATAACTTCAATCAACTGGAGAGGGTATGCAATAGTGCTTTGTTTATCGTCAGATAAAGGGTCATCCACAAGAGGTGTCATTTTCATTTAACATCTATCGATACACACTCGCACAACGTGTTGAAATTGGATGACCCAGTATTTCACATACGTACCTAATTCTATGCTACGATTAAATTTCAAGGACATAGCTAACGGCATGATTTGAAACATAAAAAGAAGACAGTTGAGTTTCCAGAAAAAGCTGTATTTTGTATTTTTCAATATGAATTTTAAGAACCATTTTATTCTAAACATATAACTGTTATGCATGCGCATATATTATATTTCAGAATCAGTCGCTTTGGCCGTTAATATTTTTGCAAAATTTACATAAAATGTCAACTATTTCAACAGTTATTTGAGGCATTACATGTGTATGACTACAATAAGCAGAATATATTAACTTACAATCGCTTAATCTAATTATAAAAAAAATTAAAATTACTATATACAATCACGCATTATTCTTTTGTCGTAGGTCTTTTCATTCACATGTTACCATCCCATTCCTCTGGCATTCCCAGTTCACTGCCACATTTTGGATTATTGTCAATTCCACAGGGATACCAACGTGGCCATTTGATGATCTCTTTGTATACATTAGAACCCGGACTTTTTGACTTCTTTGTCTGAATAAATTAGCAAAAGTTCAATATTAACGTCAGCAATCAAATCAGTTTTCTATATTTCTTTACCTGATTCTGTGCTACCAATTTATAATCAATTGCCAGCTGCTTATTTGTTATTCCATACGAAAGTAGAAATTGAACGGCTTCGAGTTGTTTCTCATCTGGATTGTGACGTAAGTAATCGCCCATAAACGTTACTGCTAGAGAATTATTCGCATAGGTATTGGCATAGTTCCAACCTCTTCCCACATAAATGTTACCATCGTTACCAACCTGGATATAAGCCAATTAATGTTACGCTTATCAAATAAAAAAAAAAACTTTCTTAACTCACATAAAAGTTAGAATTAATATCGGGCAGTCCTTTTTCCGCAATTGCAGAATCCTGAAAAGTTCGCATTTTTATTGAACATTTATAAATGTTATAACATGGACTGGACTGCACACCAACGTGTGTTATCATCACATAGGGTATTGGATGATTTAAAGGAATTTTAAGATTTTTTTTAGCTTCCTCAGCTGCACCCCACTGAACTCGATCGACTATTAGATGACCATTTCCTAAATTCGGAACTGAGATACTTGAAATAATTTTTTTATTGGTAGACATTATTACAAAAGGAAAGCATTTAAAGGCGGACGAGAGGATTTAGTGGCAGCCTTGTGTTTGGTACTTACATGTTCCGGACTCGTAGTTATTGCCGAAAAGGATTTCACCTTTAGAATCTTCATTTTTATTATTTTGCCGCAGCTCCAGATAAACTATTAATCCGACAATAATTAGAATAACTAACATTAAGGCAATCGCAACCTTCGAAGATGATGTCAATCTTTGAAAGGTCGTCGCATTGGCAGTATGGCGATTTTGAGTGATGCCTGAAAGAAAAAAAAAAGGAATCAAGTCGGGGCTTAGATTGGTTTAAGGTGTGTACTTGTATTTTAATTTTAATGTAAGCTACTATTCGAGGATGGATTGAAAAATTCGGAACTTTGTGAAGAGTCTATTCGATTGTTTATTTATTTTTACACTTCATTCCGTCACGAAACAAAGTTCGATTGTCGTTTGGATTTTATGCAGCTTAAGGTGAGATATGTTTTCGAAAAATATTGAAATGGTCAAAACGAACACCGTGCGGTGATCAAGTATTTCTTTTAAGAAGGAGCTAAGACACGAAGAATATATCGGGAAAATGGACACATTGCTGGAGAGATCTATCCCGACTTCAGTAAAATAATGTGTTGCTTAAATTACGTGTTGTAGACAGAACATCGAAGCTAACCTTAAACGTCAACGACTATATCGACCTTACAAAGAAAGTTAGATTATGTTTTAAATGATCTTAGAGCAGAGAAATTGTGGGCATCTCATACAAATGTATGCACAACATAGTCGTGAACGAGAGCTTTCGAAAATGCGAGTGAGATGGCTTCCAGATTTGTTTGTAGCTGTTTAGGGTCGAGCGAAAATAGTTTCTGTTTAAATTTATGATCAAGAGAGAAACCTTATGCTTATCGCTTTACTCTGGAGACCAAATACCAGTGGATACAATTTAAAAAACGTGCTATCCAATTCCAAAATATTCGATGCGATTTTAGTGTCATTTTATCAGTTTTCTGAGGCATCATCATGGTGGATTCTCAGAAGAAGGGTCAAATTATAAACCCTGAATACTACTACAGCGTTTTAAGTCAATCAAGTGAAGATATCAGGTAAAAAAATCCAGAGGTTTGCTGTAAAAAAAAGTGTTGCTGTGCTGGAATAACACTTGACTTGAGTCGATGAAAAAAATTTAACAATTATGGATTCAAATTGCTACTCCACTAATCCTGATTTTGTGATTTGACTCTGACAAATCCGTATCTATCTCCTGTATCTGAAAAAAACATCCCCGGAGACAAACATTTTCACGAATGAAGCAGTTTAAGTGGTGGGAAATGAGATCCTTTAGCAACTACATTAGGCTACGATTCGACTGTATAATCCCAAGCAAATGACCGTTTTCCTTTGTAATTTGTTTCAAAAAGTGTAATCGCAAAAATTCCTGCATCATACATTTTTGCTGTATTACCATTTGAGACCATTTGACTTCGTTATACTAATCAACCGGGTCAAGGGTTTTGACAGCGTTTGAATATTAGTTGGAAGTATGGCAAGAAGTAGTGGCGAAATTGAAATGATCATGAAAACTGCTAGGCAAAATGGCTAAATTTACGGGTGCCACCTATATGCAATTTAGCCAATCTAGACAGCAAAGCCAAGTGTCGGCTGAGGTGCATTCAGACATTTAGTGACGAGGATTCGTGCTCATATGCCTTAAACACGAACTTACGATACAATCCCACCTATTCGGCGGACCATTTTCGAAGTTATTTTACACAAAATACGTTATTTACGACCTTCTCCAGTTGATTCTTCCGGCAGGTAGAAAGATAGGTAAAAGTTGCTGCTAGTGCACCCTGCACTGCAACCCAATCAGCACTCAACAACAAAGAAGTCTCCCCAGTTATCTGGACACCACCCCTGGAGTTAATGTGAAACCTAATAGACCTAAGTTCCGAACCACTACACCAATCTCTTTCACTGTCTCTATTCCCTATCCTTCCAACGCCTACACTGTGTGAAAACATGTAAAATGGTATTCATAACCCCTTGAGTGTTGGCAAATCATAAAAAAAAAATACTCAAGCGCCATTTTGAGTACCACAACTTAAGTGATCTTGTTTGTTAGATAGTGTTCATGGGTTGTGGCATATAAGCGACTGATCAGCTCTTTGATAACTTTCTGAAATTTCCTTAAGATTGTGGAAAAAGAGTTCGTTTACCTAGATGTCTAGCTGTACTTAAAGCCGGATACCCGTAAAGGAAGTGGGAGAGAGTTTTCTTCTTGTGCACATTTTTACAACTGCGATAATGTATATTGAACGGGATGACTAATCTAGATCGCTGCTATGCGTCCCTACTGGCCTGCGGCCTGGGCTTATCGCTATAATTCTTACAGCGTCTTTCCGAGTCCTTTTCTCAAGTTGTGTTCTGGCCCAGTTGTAGTTCATCCTGATCTGCCCTGACACAACTCTGCAAACTGTTACCTTTTGCTTGCCGCTGGTAGAAAATGTGAAAAAATGTCGCTGTTTTAAAATTCTTTATGCCTTCACCTCTTTCTCAGTCTACTTCGGATGGGACAACGACTATGAAGTTGTGATGTTTGGGTACGGTGTGGTCGGGTGAGTTTTTTTCAGTTTACCTCGTAACGACTCTAGGATCTTAGTGCGTCCTTAAGGTCTACCAGACCAGCCTTTTAGTTCTCTGAGTCTGATTACGCTACATGGTGAAATATGGAGGTCAAGTGGCAGAAAATGTAGAAGCAATTTCAGAGCTTCCATCGGGCATGCCCGCATGTCAGCGGTTCTATAATTAAATCAAATACTACAAGGCATTTGCGTCAATGCTTAAGGTATAATCCCTATGAGGTAATTCGCTTGAATGATAGAAAAGCACGGCGTAAAATTCAGGTATGAATGTATAATTAGCATGGCGTCGAAAGCCCTGATGAATCCAAAATTTATTATTCATAACATTTCTATATTGGAATATTTACAATCATCAACATCCGCTGACAATGTTGTAGGGACTCAGTCATAAAATGATGAATTTATACGAGCGTAGTATAGAAGTAGAAGAAGCTGGTGCGACGTGCTAGGTGAAAAGGATGCGAGGTCTATTAAATTGATTTTAAGGCATCCGAAGCTCAGGACATCAGAAGTACGGGTCTCGAGAAAGTGCATATGAAATAGATACACTTTATTTTGAGATGCATACAGCAATCCTTCGACACATATTCAAAACAATTTAATTTGTAAGGAGGATTAATTTTTTTCATAAAACCAAAGAATACAATAAAAATTCAAAATTAATAAAAGTCATTCAAAATAATGAGAATCAAAAAGTAGGCATTTCTCATGTGATATCTACATTCAATGGAAAATAAAACAGGTTTCACTTCAAGTTTATAACCTTGAAGGGTTCTGTAAATACATTCATGATTCATATTGTTATTCAGACGTACAAAAATTTGAATTGTAAATCAGAATTCTGTAGGCAATTAATGTAAAAAATTTGTTTTAATTATAAGAGACAGATAATTGCCTTAACTACAAGAGATAGATAGTCTACTTAATTAAACTTGCGAATATATGTATAAATATACAAATAATTTGAAATGGAGCGGAGTGGAAAAAGCTACGGGTTTGTTTAATATATGCTTCTTTAAAGAGAAAGGTTGATATGGCTCTGTGGTTAGATACTGCGGTTGATGATCTCAGGGAACATACTACATACATATGTATGAGTAAATAGTTATCAACGTGTATGCGGTTTATTTGAAACATTTACAACTCAGCATTCTTCAAAATCAGAAGTGCTTCAAATGGTTGTCCAGCAGCATGTTCATATTGTTAGAAGACTAAGATATTTCCGGAAGGTTTTTATTCGGCTCATCGTAAATTTCATGATTTGATCATATTCGTACAAAATAAAATTAGTCTCCTTGAATTCATTGTTATTACACCGGTTACCTGCTTGCTGCTCTGACATTGTCATCTGCGGAGAGAAAAGCTTTCCTTCTTCATTTGCTTCAATAATTAGTGCATTACCTTACTTCTTTATATGCTACAGATGCACACAGCAGCACACGATAAAGCAGAGCTTTTGAAGAAGTACCTTTCATCTGCGGCATATAATAAGCTCTCTTCAATATCACATGGCCATTGTTTTAAGGTAAGTTGATCAAAAAAAACCTTCGACACGCCCATGTAGATGAAATGCTGTATCAATAAAAGAACGAAGTATTTGAACAAGAAACACGCCTTACATACTTTAAAAACTCACTTATTTTGCAATGTTAGGCATACAATGTCAGCAGCAGTTATATCTCATCTGCTGACATCATGGGAAAACCATAACAGATCATTAGTGTAAACCACAATGAATAACAACAGCGTACTCAGCCAACTAATGTTCCAAAGTGTGCCTGCTGATACAACAGATGATATTTTAAGACGGCTATGTAAAACCATTAATGTATCAGTTAAAACATTGCCTTTCAAAAGTTCAACTTGGAGAACACCTTGTTGATCTATAAATCAATGACAACAGACATTTCGTCCTACATTGCATCCTGTGTTCGAAGGAGAAAAAAATGTCAAGAACCGTTTTGGCTCACACATTATATTAAACGGTGTAGTCGCCAGGTCAAGCGCTTGCTATTTGGTTATTTGACACCGCTTGATCCAAATTGACTTGTAAAAGAACTCAGAATTTATTTGACAGCATCAAATCAAAGTCACACGATGGTTCATGGGAAAGGAAGACGTAAAACAATTGAAAAAATATTGTGTGGATCGCGTTTAATATTGACTCTCTCCATATTGACTCTCTTTGTTGAGCAATTTTATGAATAATTCTTTGCGCAATCCTCCACCCAGGTGTTCAAGGCTTTCATAGCAGTTTTTTAACAACAAAGGTATGTCGGCGGACTACCAGAATTGGACCAGAAATCCCAGAAAACACAAACAAAGCAGTCGATTTTTCAGGATCCAATCTGTCATGAATGTATTACAAACGTCATTTAAACGAGATACGTCAAATGGCGATTTGACATTATTATGTGTCATATTGTTCATGTAAGACATTTGAAACTGTGTCAGACAGTGTACATGTAACTTAAGTTTCGTTAAAGTCAGCATTTTAAAATACTGTACAAATCAAACGTCACTGATATATCAAAAATTTCTTTGACATCTTTGCAATTTACGTTGCATCTGTCTTCTCCTTGGAAGGCAGTCTATATTTAAGAAAAAATGCAGTCCTTAACTGCAAATATGATAACAGGCAAATGATCTGTCAAATGGTAGTCTTCTGAATTTGATAGTGTTTACTCTGCAAATAGTTCATAGGTTTGTCGCCTTTAAATTTATTTTGAACAACAGCTGGAGTCAGTATTTGTCCAGCATTATATTGTCGAAAAAATCAAAGTAGCCGACGATAGAATTTCAGTCTGCTATTGGCTAGTCGCTGACATTGATTTTTCATTTGTGCAATATCATGAGTTTGTTTTAACCCCTTTATGCAAACTATATGTTTCAGCGACTAGCGTTATTGCGAACCTTAGCTCTTTGAAAACGCCCTGTAATGTCTATCTATAAAAAAATGTATCCAAAGCAATTATTAAATAATTTCCCATCTAATTTGAGATATTACGACTGTTTACAGTAGCAAAGCACACATTTTTGATATCAACAACAAACAGAGCCCTGCATTCGAGATACAACTTCACATAATCACAAAGGCTTGTCGAGTCATGCGTCCCCGCCCCTTTATACATATGTCCATGGATCGTACAGGGGGAGCGTATGATTCAAATAAATAAATAATCTACTTGACCGCTTTATCATTGTGGGGCAGCTTCTGCACCCTTTTGAGACTACGAGTACGAGTATGTCTGCAATTCTACAAGTTGCTCAGTTCGTTTCGTCGCAAACTTTTCCATTAGCAAATGGAATGCAATTAAAAATTGCTTATAATAAGAAAATGCTTGTAAATTGTTTTTTTTCTAGATAAATAAATTATCAAAGACCTCAGCGAGTAAATGTGGTTTTAGCTGTTATCTTTGTGGAACTCATGATATTTAACGATGGCTTTGTCACGCTTTTCTTTGCACTAAACACAGTCCTACAAGATACCCGCCCCAAATCGGATGTCAAGGGCAATCTTGCAGAAAAAAAAAGTCTTTTCTTTCCAATCATTCGCTCATCAACTAATTAAGATATTTTTAGCTGTCAAGTTAAATATTTAAATACACACGTTCTGTCGGCTGTAGACTCCAGTTGCGATGACGTTTTCTTGTTTTCTCCGAATTTACTTTGAGTAAAAGTTTCATCTTAGAACACAGATAATCACAATTTGTTATTAAAATCGTTTTAACACATGCAACTCTGTTTATTTGTTTAGCTCGCTTAGAATATAATACACATCCGCGCTACGATTAGAAAAAAAACGTTCTAGCGCGTGGCGTTCAAACAGAAACACTTTTTCCCGTCCACATTCCGTCGGTCATTCTTTCGGTTTTTATATCGATTTGATTGCACAGTAAGAACATGAAACCGGACGAGGCGGCTAACAAACTAACTTAGCGTGAAATACCCTCGCAAAAGATACAAGTACACATGCACAATCGAGTCGTCGCGTCGTCGTTTTGAACGACATTAGCGATACACTGCCACGGCGCAGATTATTCAAAAAGAAAGTATCTGACAGTTTGTATGCTTTATTTTTTACTTGTTTTCTGAGTCACTTCACAGTTGGTCGCACTTTGATGGATCCAGGTTGGACAATGTAAATGGAAGGAAGTCTTTCTCCAAAAATTTTGGACGTAAGTTTGCTGCGGATCTTGGACTATCTTGGGACATCTACGTAAGCTATTCAAGATGTGTGCTGCATATCAACACAATTCTAGGCTATGACGACGATACGATTGCTTTTAGGGAACACTGTTCGTAGTCGGTTAGTCATGTCAACGAGTGAAATGTCTACTAAACGTGGTATTCCCGATGATAAAAAAAAGATGTATGCGCACAGCGCAATGATGTGTGCCGTAAACCTGATTCGTAGTCGTACTGTGAAATCGCAAGTGAGGTGAATCGCAGCGGAGTACGATATACCCGTACTGGAGGAGGAGCAGTAAAACTCACCCGCACATAGTCCGTACGATCGTTTTGACGAGTTTGATGATCCACGGATCGTGACAGTGACGACATTTGTTACGTGACCTGACTGTCGAAATTTGTGTTGGAAGTTTATTGCAATATTTAGCCTTAATTTGTGCTGATTTGTTTTTAGAATACATGAGCGACGACTATGCATACGTGGGAGGGTAGATTTAAATAAAAAAAAAAAATAAAAAAATTACTTCAATGAAAATGGGCGGTTGCTGGAGATGTATGCTTTATTTTTTGAGGCTTTTATAAATTCTGTTTACTTTGCATTGTTAGGTTTTTTGTTATAAAGCCAAAAATGGCTGATTAACATCAAATAAGCGTTTTTGACTGGAAAAGTTGAAGGTAAAACAGAGAAATACAAGGCGTTCCAACTTGATAGCATTGGGTCGCCATTTTCACCAACAGACGTCGAGCAAGGTAAACCCAGGATTTTAAAGGTTTTGATGCAGACGATAGCTGTTATATCAACGAATCGAAAGGATTGGGGGTCGTAATGCAGTTGTATCTTCCGAGAACGTGGTATCCTTCAAAGCGAAGATTCATGCGGTCGGTACATTGCAAATAGGTTACGAATTTTGATCAAAATACGTCAGGCAGCTAAGCACTTATGTATATATATGTATAATCAGATGAAAAATATTTCTGAAGTGCTGGGTATCTTGGTCAAGATCAACAACTTTATCCAAAAATTGCTGCCAAGCTATGCAAAATAAACCGCACCCTCTATTGAAGGCTAAGTTCAACTTCGGAAAGCAGTTTCAAAACTGTAACAAGACAAGTTTTTTATCAAAAATTTTAGCTGGTAAGTTCTATGTTTCATGGACACTGCTATTCCGTTGTCTCACATCAGTTTGAATATATGTAAGTACTTGGGCGGGGCAACGCCTGAAAGTCTCCAAAATAACATATTTTTGGAAATTCACAACAATCATTACTTCACATAGTGAAAACCTCTCAATGCAAGGTACCCATGTACTTAGACGAGGACTCGCAGAAACCATTGTCCTGTAAAGAAGTCCAGTCCTGTTGAAAATAACATTCAAAAACGACTTCAGTGAACAAAGTCAATTGTAGTTGGTGCATCTTCCCAGATGAGTCTCCTTTCTGGTTCTTAAGTCTAATTGAACGTGTTTGGAAAGGGGTGTGAAATGTTGAAGGATCGACAAGTCCAACTGCGAAATTAGAATAACAAGGTCCAGATATGTTACCCTGAGCCAGATAGTCCTCATTAGAGAATCAGTAAGTAAATCCTTTACAAGCATTGTGGAAACAGTTGGATCCGTAATAATGGAATAAATGGAAACCATGAACTGAATAAGATGTTCGATTAGCATTTGATGTTAACAGCTTAGATAAATCACGTTGTATTTAAATATGAAGGTGTTTTTTGTTTTCTACAGAGCAATGAGTATTTGGCTTCAACAAGGAAGGACACACAACATCGGTTGAATTGCAACAAGTCTCAGTCCTTGTAGCAAAGGTTCACTCAAAAACACAGCCACAGTGAGGGAAAGATTTGCTGAAACTGCTGGGAAATTTCACGAGAATGAGATGCCTCAAGAGAAGTGCAGAAAGTCAGAGTTGACAGCAATAACTCCAACGTATTAAGGGACTTTTTCTAAGACCGTAAGCATCGCAGTCCTACTACACGGATTTATTTGCAAGCAGATGCGACCGAAAAGTTTTTCACAAGACCTTCAGTCCCACTTATGTTGACAGGCCTTGGAAGCGACATCAATCTATTCAAGAAGAGCTTTGAATGTCTAAGCCGGAGATATAACTCAGCTTTAGAAGGTAGAGAGGAACCTTAATCAACTTAGAGTGTACAAATTGGAGTTAAATTGAGCGGCATATTGGATGAGATTGAACCTGAGCTCTAGTGCCAGCCGCCGGTATTGACAACATTGGTCGCTCCCAACGTGCCGTACTAGAGGCATTGATGAAGAAGTGAATCAAGTTTGTCTTGAAGTACATAAACGAGGGCAAAGCAAAATACAAAGGACAAAGCGTCACGGTTGACAACTTTAGTTTCGATGCTCTATAGAACGGCAATCCTGCCATGGCTGCTATACGGCACCGAGTTCTGGTCGATAAGTAAAATAGCAGAGTGGATATTGGGCAAAAATTTCGTCGTATTTTTGATTCTATGTGCAAGGAGGACAAACGGAGGAGAAAATATAACCGCGAACTCTACCAGCTGTACCAAGACGTGGATGTAGTCCAAAAGGACAAGATATGAACGTCGAATACATTGGCTTAAGCACATCCAGCCAAGAGAAGCTTTCGAATCACGGCCCCAGGTTCGAGACAACCAGGAAGACTGAACCCTGTATTTAAAAATCAAGCTATCGCGGATATCGGAGCGCTTGGTCTTGACATCTAGAAGCAGTGTGCTCGAGCTCGAGGATGGAGAGATGCCCTGTCTCGGACAAAGACTCTTCACGCGTTGGAAAAAAAAGTCAACTTCCATCACCAAGCACTCTTATGAGACGAAAACAGGTGATCGATTTAATTAGGAAAAACTCTCCAACCTAAACTGCAACACCAATAGAATGTATCTACACTAATGCTCGCTGCTGACCTCAAGTACTCCAATCAAATTCAATAATTGTAATGCAATTTCAATTGAAATCAATACGCAAATTGCGCTTTTAATCGGTTTATTATCGTCTGTCACTACTTCGGTCAAATCGATCAGTAAATCTATCGAATTACTCAATTAAGCTCGTCATACTCGTACGCTCTATTAAATTTGGATTAACAGTACTTTTTACAGCCATACAACCAAAATAGTTACAAAATAGTTTGTGCATCATTCTATTCCTATAGAGTATCTACTGTGATAATTAGAATAGCAACGCCAATTGGAAATCGGAAACAACGCCCCCCCCTGGGGACAAGCAAACAATATTTTCCCGGACGTGTGCACTTAACTTTAATTTAAAAAGGAAAAAAAAAAAAACACGTTAACGAAAGAATACTCAACGAATGAGGGATGAGATACTCGTATCACAAAGAAAAATTACAGCACTGTAAGGTTGCTGAACTTCTGGTGATGGAAGTGCATGGGAGAGAGTTCTTTGTAAATAAAAAATAAAATAAAATTATTCACTTGATTACTTATTAAATGGAACTGTAATGTCGTTGAGCAATGATATTCTATGGATGTGGGGTGTTTCAGGAACATGATTGCAAAGTGAAACCACAGACAGTAGGTATGTGCATATATGTACATATGAGGTAATTTTAAGCAATAAAAACAATTAAGTACTTTTCCATATTTTTGAAAGCATTTCCTAATACATACGCACTTATAGCAGTGAGGTTGGCAATGGAATACAATGTATGCCAAATGTCCGCCTCAGCTCTGCCCGCACTCAGTCTACATAGTCATTCTTTTGATAAAATTTTTCGCATAATTGCGGCTGTGTTCTGCGAATGACAGCTCTGACATTCTTTTTAGTGCATGAATCGTTGGTGGAGCTTTGACATGGACCTTATCTTTAACAGAGCCCCAAAGGAAAAAGTTTATTGGTGTTAAATCGCACGATTTCGACGGCCAATTGAAGTCTCCATTTCGAGAAATCACACGTCCAGGAAACTTGTCACGCAATAGATCCATTGTTCCACTGCTCTGTGGCAGCGCCGTCCTGCTGAAAATAAATATTGTTCACGTCAATCAATTTCAGGCAAAAAAAGTCAGTCAACATTGTTCAGGAGCGCAACAGCATCATTTTCAAGGTCAAGTCCAAAATCCGCACCAAAATGTCACTCGTTGTAGATGGTTTGTTCCACTTGAGTTTTCGGAGCCCCACATGCGACAGTTTTGTTTGTTTACGTACCCAGTGAAATAGAAATGATCCTCATCAGTCAGAATAATCTTTTGTAAAAAATCGTGATCTTGTGTTCCTTAATTTTCACCATCCAATAGTTGTGTGTGGTCTGCTGGCTTCAATTCCTGTGTCAGCTGAACCTTATGCAAAATGCAAAATGCGGTGCAAAGTGGTTGGGGATAGGCAAGGCCGGATTTAGAGGTCTGGAGGCACTGGGGCAACAAATGAGTGGAGGCCCCTTGGCTTATTATTTTCCAAATAAAATGAACAATTTTTTTCAGTCAAGTGTTTCAATAATTTATTGCGAAACCAAGTAAATTATTTTAACAAACAAACATATATATATGGGACTGAGAATATTGAAGTTCAAGTTCGAAGATATTGAAGATGATGTTCATCGTCGTCGGTCCTGTGTTTGATGATTTGGTTTTTATTTGTTTTTTTTTTTTTTTTTCTGTGTGGTGTTTACTCGTCGGAATTTGAAATACTTTTTTTTTTTCGAAGTCTATTGTGGGGGCCCCTGTTTTGTGGTGGCCCGGGGCTATAGCCCCGGCTGCCCTCCCCTAAATCCGGCACTGCGGATAGGCTCAATTCCCGTGATCGTTTCGAAATGGACACACTTGGGTTTTCAATCACACTCTCGGCTATGGCGGCGATATTTTCAGCTGACCTTGCCGAACGAACACGAGTTGGAGTCTTCACATCACTATCCTGTCCAAGACGTTCAAATTTATCCATTAAATTTAGTATAGCTGTGCGAAAAAGCGCTTGATAGTGACCAAAAGCAGTACGAACTTTACGAAACGTTTTCGCGATATTTTCACCGTTTTAGTGGTGAATTTTTACTATTTTAACACGTAGTGCGTGTTTTTTGGGCTATTTCTCAGAAAAAAAAAAACTTTTCAATCGGATTGAAGCATTAACGCCGCGCAATCTGCAGGTCTAGACAGTATAATCCCTTCTGAAATCCAACTACTTAGTGGGAGACCTTATCCTACCCGGCTTATTGTCATTTTCAACAGTTCCCTAAATCTGGTCTACATCCCTAATCTTGACCCTAACTGAATGTGGTATTTGAACCGAAGGCTGGAAAAAGATCGCATGTAAACCCCAAGGACCTCAGACCTATCAGTTTATCGTCATTTCTTTTAAAAACTATGGAGAAACTAATAGACGCCCATATTCTGCAATGGAATACAGGGAATAGTCCTACATTTAATGGTACGCACTATTGAAGAATCTTTTGATTGCAAAGAAAACATTTTGGTAGCATTTCTCGACATGATGGGGGCATTTAACAACGTCGAACCTAGTGCCATTGTGGACTTACGAACCTTGTAATTACACCGCTGATCGGCGCCTTTATCAATCGGCTGTTGACCATCAGGGTGATAAACTCCAGGTTGGCGACGAAGTAGGCCGGAGGTCCGTAAGTAGGGGTACTCCGCAGGGTCGGGTGTTTTTAACCCTTCTTTGAAACCTAATGACGGTTTTAATCTTGGAAAGCGAAAGCTGTAAAGTAATTGGCTATGCAACTGGCGCCGTAATAGCTGTTTAGGGTAATCACCTCGATACAATAAGCTCTCTAATTGGATTAAAGGCTGTAGTTTAGCCGTTTATGCTCAAAAACAGAACTGGTCCTCTTCACAAGGAGAATTACGCATTTTGATCCCTCAAACCTTTGTCCTTGGAAAAGACCGTTCACCGCAACCATCTAAACCGAGTGCAAATGTCGGCTTGCATATCATATGTACATAAGCGGAGCTCTAAGAACTTCCTCAACAGCTGCTCCAGAAATACTGTTCCACCTGCCACCCTTAGATTTCTACAGTAAACTAGTGGCAGCGTAGGCAGCCACTCGCATGCAGGTCATACCTCAGTGGTCTAGTCTACGTACTGGACAGTCCTCTATTCTCAACTACCTTCATTTCCTTCCAGAAGACACCAACTACACTCTTCCACAAATTCTGTTTTACAAATCCCTTGCAAAGCGAATATTCTCCAGACTAGACTGGCAAGGGAACTTGGATTTAGAACAGCATCAGAAGTGGTTGGGGGCGTATACTTTAATGGTTACAACCTAAAAATCTTCCGCCTCCCAAAGCGTCTTCCAGGCGGAGCTCGATAGGAAGCCTTGTAGTGGATAAAATAAAATGTGACGTCTAAGCGGCATGTAATCATTTTACTGACAGCCAAACCGCAATCAAATTTCTAGAATCCGTCGCCTTTACCTCACGAATTGTCTTAAGGTCCGACAAGGCGAATCCCGCTAGGCCTACCGCCTACCTAGTAACCTAACCAATCGCATATGGGCAGATGGTACATGCCTGACTCATCACTGGACAGATCTGGCCTAAACTGAATCAGAAACACTTCAACTGTCTTATTAGACAGAAAAGGAAGCTCATTTCAAACATAGTAGGTGTCTAAACAAGGCACTGTATTATCGGTAGGCACGCCACCAGGTTGGGCAAAATACTTTTGCAGAAGCTGCATGGGTTAGGAAGAGGAAGAGGAAGAAACCATACTATCTTCTTTGCACATGCGAAGCTCTCTTCGCTCGAAGGAAACTGCATTTAGAAGCCTACTTTTTCAACAACCTTGGCGAACTGGCTATTGCAAGCATTAGTTGCCTCCTGCGCTTCATTACTAGGTCCTCCTTGTTTAGCCTCGATACTGATTAAGTAGCGCCACACATCTTCAATTCCCTCTGAATAAGTTCACTAATTTGTGAACCTTCCAGCTGTTTAAACAGATGCCAGTTGATTTGCTGTGGAACTGCCGGATGTTCTTTATCACGCAGGACTTTTTTCTCCTTGCTTAATACATTTGTTTAAAAAAAATCGAATGGATAAAGGGGAAACATGGTTACCTCCACTGTTATGGCCCTGTCCACTCCTACATTTGTATGATAGCTTTGATAGCTTGAATTCCATAGCGCGTACTTGTACATATATCTTATGCTACATAGTTCTTTCATTTATACTGCCTTACTGCTGCGCTGTTCATGGGGTTGGCTAAGTTTGTGGACCTAAGAATCCGTCTGCCGGATTCTCGGTCTTGGATTACTTCGTCGATCAGGCCGAGGAGTGGTAGCTCTTTCTATAGTTGACTAATCCAATTGTTTTCCTTCATAAGGAACATGAGCCGTCATAGTCATTTTTATTAGGTTGTCCGCAGATTTTCTATGCAATCACGTTACGATATATTACATTGTTTGTTACGAATGCCAAAAACGAGGTCACAAAGCAAAGCGACATTGTGATAACTCCCATTGGATTCCTGTGTTTTAACTTTAAACATTACTCAAGCACTAAAGCGGTATTGTGTTTTGGGCATTAAGCTTTAATGGCATTTTCGATCACAAAATATCGCCGAGTTCTCTTTCCATTTCATCCGCCCTACACTCACACGATTTGCAATGATATAGTCGTAGTTTCCTTGGTCGTTAACAATGGAGCCTAAATATTTTAATTTTTCTGCCGTCCAAAGTAATATCGGGAGCAGCTCCATACTGTTCAGAATTTTGTTTTTCATTGCCGTAAATACGATCCGCTATGAAAGCGACGAGGATCATGAGCAAAAGCTGAGATGCGATCGGTGAAACGATGAAAATCGTAAAGATCCAACACGACGAGCGACATAGAACAACACATCAGACTGCAAACGTATACTAGCCAGATAGGGCTAAAGGAGGACTGTGATGAGATTCTTAATGACAGTGCCAGCAGGAAACAGGGTCAAAAAGAGGGAGGAAGTTTTAGTCTGTAGAAATCGGGCGTTCCGTTTCGACCGTTCCTTCAAAACACCGAAAAAAAATGGCAGTGAACTGACCAACCTTTCTGCAACTCATTCGGAGAAGTTTTTAGCTTTTCTGACATCCTCTGGAATGAGTAAGTCTTAGTGATCCCGCAATGCCTGAATTCCCCACTATTAATAACAATATAATTTTTCCAATATTGCGTAATACCCTTATAAGGTTATTAGCTTCAATTTATCGAGAAAAAAAAATGTTTCAAATCTGGTATTTGAAACAACTTATGAAGCATCCAGATGCTGACCACGAATTTGCATATTCCACTTATAGGTAACTCAACCTTCTCGAATAAGCGCGAAATTTAAAGGAAAAGTAATTAAAATTCAAATTACAGTGCGAAAAAATAATGGAACAAAATACAGCCTAAACTGTATTTATCTATTCGATGCTAATTGTCTCTCAAGCCGATGGCAAGCGTAAAGCTCTTACGAATCTAGTATTAAAAGCTCTTTTCCGCTTGAAATGATCAGTCTCGTACAATTACCTTTTATAAGATAAAAGTTTCCAATAAAGCGGGAACGTTTTGCGTGTTAGTACACTCACGTAAATTCCCAGAAAACATTGAAGTGATAACTTATGAGGTGGGGCAATAAAACTGAATAAATACAAAAATTCTATAAACACCTCAGAGGATATTTCAAAAACATCAATCAGCACAGATCTACAGAACATCCAACAAATTACATCAAATAAATCATTATATTGTCAACATTACACTACAAAATTAAAAAAAAAATTCCCTCAAATTCAAGGTTAAGCAAGCCCCAACGTAATGATATTTAAGTGATGGACTTTTAAATTATCCAACGTGCGCAATTCATGATCATTCACTGATGTAGACAAGTAAATTTAATTTTTTTTTTTTAATTGTTACTCATATGACCGGCTTTCTATTTAGAAATTCACATCACATCAGCAATTAACACTAATATCTAATGTACCTACCACCGCCGTTAGCCTGCATTGATCTAGCCTCAACTGTTGCATCCATGTACTGGTAGATGGTAACAGGTCCTTGATATTGGGTCATGGGTCCAATGACAACATCACTAGAGTTGGATAAATTGATAACACTGGATGGCTGAACGGAGGGATTTGTGAAAATATTTTGTGGAATAGTTGCTGCTGCTGCTGCTGCTCCGGGTACACCTGCTGAATTTGTAGCGCTACGACCTTGCAGACTCATTAAGGCGTTACTGGCTGCCGATGACAGTGGATTTGTCGTATTTTGTTCGTACATTATTATTTTTTTTTTTTTTATTTAACACTTTATTCAAGTTTGTAATTTAATAATATCCGTCCTAACTATACAGAGGTTTAGAGATGACTACACCTCAGGAGGAGGTATCGTCCGACTCGCTATCGATTTAGATACAAACTGAGAAATTTTATAAGCAAGCAATACGATCAACTTTATCGGGATTTCCAAATCAACTGGAATTTGTTTTATTTTTTTTCTCGCGCTCGTTTTCTTGTTTGAATAAGAGCGATGAAGAGCTTTGCGAGTTGGTGTGGATTGAAGATATATTTGCCTCACTAGAATTTGCAAAGACAGAGCTAGGACAGCGTAGATACTCGTACAGAGAAATGGGAAATGATAGGGATTCCTTGGAATTTTACATTTATTTAAGGGCTTATCGGTTCTAGATACTTTTTTTTACACTATATGTACTACCCGCTGAGGGTGTATGTGTTTATTATGACATGTGATAATGATGAATAAATTAAAAATGGTTGAATGGACGGCCATACTTTAGAAAATAAATAAACATTTCAATATGTGATGTGGTCAGTTTTTGTTTTGTTAATGTTACAGGTGCGATATGCACAGTCAGGCGTTATAATCGTGAAAAAGCCACAGCACTTTATTATTAAAAAAGACTATTTTTGGATTTGTATTCATTCGGAATAATATATTAAAAAGTTAATTGATGTGGTAGATTCTAGTTCTTGATAGGGGGAATATAATAGATGTTGGAACGGTTTTTTTTTTAACTCTTAACCACTAATTAAGTACAATAGCGGAAATAATTTGTCGCCTGATTTCCAGTGGAGGTAGTTATGAATTTGCTGGCCGAAAGCAGGTAGTTAGCCGGATAACCCACAATCTTTATACAAACAAAGTTTCTGAAAGAAAGGTACATTAGCTGCAACTTGATAGTACAATAGTGAGCCAGTACGATAGTCAAAAAATCACTTCCTCAAATCGAATTAAACTTTAAATTTATATTGAAGTGAAAGAGCCATTTAACAACCATTTAACTGCATAAACATGGATCCGCCAATCTCAGATTGAATTGGATTGATTAGTAGGCTTCGGAATCATAGCTTCGACGCTGCAAAGCAAGGTTTTGGCCTTGAGATAGCTTTTCAAATATCATATAGTGGCATCATGTTGGAATTATTTATTCATTATAGTTCATAGTTTTATTAAGGACGTATTGAGGAGAAGATTTAACGACGAACTATGTATGCGAGGCTTAGAGCGACGACAATCTTCTTCTTCTTTCCTTTAGTTCGGTGAGGTTATGATCAGGACTATATGGATTATAACCCTCCCACTTTACTGCATCTCACAGGTCCGCCCGTGGGGTTCTTCGATTTGACTTCAAAAAGTATATGCAGGCTTCCCGGTTCCGGATCACTTTGATTAACAATGCCGTTTTGACAGGGTTCGTAGGATCCCTCTTTTCCTATAATGAGTAATAGCAATACCAATTGGCGCCATAAAACACATGCATGCTTCTGTTGTTTGTTTCGGTTTTTCCTTTTATGACACCGGTAAAGTGACGACGACCAAAGCATAAAATTACATTGTAAAAGTTTAAAACTAGCTTAATTATTTAACTCTAACTGTCCTGACTCCATACGAGTGCTCTAAGCTTTACCGAATACTTAAACTATGTCCGTCGACGTAACAATAGGCCAATGCACTACCATTGAACCAAAACGCCCAGTTATTAAATCATGTTTTTTAATTTCTCCAGCTAAAGTACAAGTATTCTCGAAGATAATATCGGTTATATCTTCTGCTATTCAATGCGAGTAAAACATCATCTCTACTGAGGCGAACGAAAACATATGTATGTACATATGTATGTATATTCGTCTAAGCGCAACGGTCTTGCAATGCCTCGTCATTATGTTGGTGTCGCTGATTGTACTGCCTCGATTGAGGTAAACCGATTCGCATCACCAGATACTCCAACTTTGACATCTGTGCAGTTGTTACGCACATTTCTGAGCAATTAAGGTGAGCAAACTCACCGCGAATAACTTGAATCAAACGTTGACTTTTCCATTTTGATTGACTCACTTATAAGTTTGCTTATCTTAAATAACTAAATAAGATTACATCTGTCTGTTTCGTAGAAAAATATTGCACTTATCGTGCATACTTTTTCACTTACATAGCATTGCCGAAAATAGTAAATCCAATTTTTGGTAACGTCTCTTCATGAAGCCCCTTTTTTTTAAGTTTGCCTAGGAGAAAATTCTCAGCGATATTCCACTGACGATGATGATCAAATGACGATGATGATCAGATCAGATGACAATTTATTAAGACGTGCCTGTTGATTTTCGACAGCGGATAAATAGGGTCATCCGTGGATGTAGGAAAATCGACACACACAGTGGCTGTGTATGGCCTACCTGCCAAATGATTCAAAATAATGTTGATACGGAGCATGCATCAATTCACCAATAAATATAAAAAAACAAAAATAGCCGGACGAGAAGAAGTCCACTGAATGAACGCTCAGTATTAATGGCCGATCTACAAAGAATTAAAACTCTGAACTGCACTATGTGCAGAGCCATCAGTGTCCTCAACATTACAAACGTACAAGATCATTTCTTCTGTGTTATATTATATGAATCCAGAAACATGATTTGAAATTTGAACCAACCAGAAAAATCAAGTTGAAACTCCCCAAATTTTTATCGACTCCAAAGTCGCCTAGCTTTATATCTTTGGTAGAAACGATTTGCTAGACTGTCTGTGCAGGATAACATACCATCGAACTCTTTATAGGGTTCCGTAAACAGTGACTTAGTCAAACGGTTGAAACTCATCGCTTGAAATGGGTACATGGGTACATGCGTAACAATTGGGCACCAACCGACGAGCCAACGAGTCTTTGATAATGAAAAGGGGGATAAAAGTAGCTAGCGCAGTTGCTAAGGTACTCCACAGTCTGCACAAAACTATGGAAATGGAGGCAACCTAATAAGAATCGAGCTGTCTAGAGAAAAACGTTGGTCGTTCTCAATGCTTTGCATGCAGACATTAATGAAAGGCACAAGCACAGTAAATAAGTGTACAAGAATTTTTTTTTTTCGGATATGTTCCCTAAACAATAAAAAGATATGGAAATACGATTTTGTTTTCTTTTAATAACGCATGTTTTTAATTACCCCGAGGAGCTCATGAACTTGAACTGAATAATTATCACTTCTAAAACAGTAATTTCCCAGTTGTTTCCGAAGTAAAAACATCTCTCGGAACATAATTGAAAATGTCTCCACTTTGATGAAAGAACAAAAACTGACCAGCTAAATACATTTTTCACGCTTAACTACATAGTACAGCTGCTCTTAATTTTTTTGAAATTGAGAAAATTACAATTTTCCTACAAGCTTACAATGGATACAGACAGCAACATCCTCAATGCAACGTTGCCCTAGGTGTTCTCCAGTGCACAATGCACTTCACACGTAGATGTCGCCCGTTACTACTTTTGACAGTCGCGCTGGATACATAAAAACTGGGACAACAAAAAACAAATTTCTTGCCGTGGTTTGTACAGGAAAACTTAATCAAACTCGTATCAACTGATATTCCATTTGTAAACTGCGAAAATGTCTCAAGAAGGTGGAAGCACCCAGAACCCTAAAGATGTCGCGAATACCGATGAATCAACCGAAGCGGCTGGTTCATCTAAGAAATCGAATCCCCCTCCAGTACACAAACTCAATCAGTACAACAGGATTAAGATTATGAACCATCTAAAGGAAGAAGGATGCGATGCTAAAAGTTGCGCCAGTGCAATAAACAGTTTTAAAGTTGATCCCGATGACGCCAAAAGTAAGTGTATTCACTGGCAGTCAGTTCCGCTCTAACCATACGATCATCTGCAGGATTCGTAAATGAAAAGGCCAAAGCAGCTCAGGAGCATGTCCACGAAGAGTGTGATTCGATTTGTTACAAAAACATAAACAATTGGCTCGAATATTACAAGGAGAAGAACTTCCATAATGAATCTAACTACGAGAGTGCTTTGATAATGATTGCCATTTCCGACATGGAGCATCACCCCGATCCAAAGGAAACTGGAGGTGTTGATTTTCAGTAAGTATTCAGCGGGAGTCAACCGAGACCGTGATGTGGATTTTCGTTGTTTAGAAAAATCTACAGATTCCTTGGAGATGTCATGCTGGGAAATCCAACTCCTGACCTAAATCCTGAATCAAAGGATTTCTTGGGCCAAGAATTTGAGGTGAGATTTGTCAAATATACGCCTGGTTGCGCATCGACTTGGTTTTTGTGTCTCTTGCAGAACCTAATAAACATGGCAAACACAACCCAAGGCGATGAAGACACCAAAGAACTTCATTCAGGCATTGAGTTCAAAACAAAACAGATTGTTCCACAGATGTCGGCGGTTGACAAGAAACGTCGCAAAGAATACGGCAGCTTGGATCCAATGGGTATAGACAAGTTTATAAGCAGCACTAAGCGGGGCGGACAGAAACCTAATTAAGTCGTGGATCGGCATTACAGGACTACAATTTTTGAAAGAATATTTTTTTTACTTGATGTTCATACATAATCATTGATGTTACTTAACCACTAGAGTCGTATATTAAAGACAGATGAAAACGACAATTTGGAGTCTTTCATTAGATCCAAATTCGCTGAGCTTAAGGAAAACAAAAGGGTGAAAACCTTGCCAGATTGACGTGTCAACATTCACGTTCAAGAGTGGAGAGTGTCATCCCATCTTGCCCTTAAAACTAGGTATGCAGAGATGATCCAGTTATTGGGCAAAAATCGAATCCAAAATATTTGAAGTGACAATGAGATTTCATGACTTTTGAATCCCTCGTACCGGAATCGTCGGTCGTGGGAAATAAAAGGCCGACAAATAGATGCATAGATGATAATTGACTTTCGACAAAGTTAATCCGATTGTCAACAGAAACATCGAAAACTGTATGAGTTCGGTTTTTGCTACCATAGCCGGTAAATATATGGGACAAAGCAAGACTGTACGGTGGAAACATCAATGTATGTTAAGCTGCAATCTCTAACAAGTCCTAGAAATATACTAAGCGTCGACCTTTGTTATTACAAAAATAGGTGTAATGCGCCGCCTTAATGATGGTATTTTGTTCTTTTAAGTCAGAAACAAATTGTAGTCAAGACCATTTTGGTACATTGGATTTTGCAGTTTCCCAAGAACACGAGTGGTTGAGAGAAGCTAGGCTTATATGGACTTATATGGACTGCAAAATATATCTTTTTTTCATAGTAAAGGATCATAGTTTCCCGCCCTGTCACAATAATTCTATATTGGCTGTGTTTAGGTACATGATAACCGTGTAGAAATATGTATGGGGAGATGGAAACTGTTTAACTGTGTGGAAAAAAAAAACAATTCGAATGTTTAGAAATAGGGACACGATCAATAATGTGACGGTGTGGATATTGTAGATATGATTTTGAATGTGTAGACATTTATTAATAAGCAACCATGTAGAAATATATGTAGATTAAAGCCAAACATGAAAAAGAGGAAATTTACTTTACATGTAAATAGAATTTAACCCTGTTACCGAGTGTAAATACGCCATCATAACCGTGCAACCGTTATAAATTGGAATTAAGCGTGTTATATTGCAGGTCGGTACAGGCCAACTGTGGGGCCGTGCGGATAACACATAAGCGTGACTTTGTTGTGGATCATTTGTTTTATATTTGGCCACTGCGTGAAGAATAGCATCCTTGGACTGACTTATGAAACCTGCAACTCAGTAATCTCGGAATGCTGATAACGGATGCGAATGATCCTTCTTTGGTACAAAATTATCAGGGAACGACACTCAGTACATAAACTTACTCGACTGTGACAGTTTGGCTTGAAAATTTAATTATTTTTATTTTCATGCTGTACTTGGAAAATACCGTGCGCCATCTTAGGTGGCCCTACAGTTCGGGGTAAACCTGGGCCTTAGCCAATATGCCTCTAAAGTCAGCCCGGTGCTTAGCTAACAGCCGCCAGTATTCAGTATTCATAAACTCTATAAAGATGGATCAGAAGAGACCTTAGATGAGGCCAGTAAGTTCTCTAGACCCAGGCGTGTCCCTGGATCTACTTGAATTTTATAAATGGCAATCGTTTTTTGTACTCACAAAGCATTCCATTGCACAGGACATCACAAGCAAAAAGAATCCTAAGGAGATAATAATTCTCAAATAACCACAATTTTGTGCTTCATACCACTTCAAACCATAACGTTTCTCTTCAAAACAAAAAAAAATCCAGCGATGAGATTTAGCGAGGTGTACAACTATCTTAAATTCAGCACGTGACAAGGCCATACCGAACGAATCTTAATTTATCGTTATCGACAATTTCTCAAATTGATTTCACAAGAGCTCTTAGTCACACCAAGAAAAGAAAACGCATTCTTCTTAGCCGGATCACAGTGGATTCAGGTGGTTAGAACTTACTGAATTTGTTTTTGTTTACCAACTCGGACTTACAAATTTGTAAGACGCATCGTATGGTACTACGAACTCTACTTCATTAAATCAAAATACTTCTGAAGATTTAATCTAAAACTCTTCAATTTCTTGCGTCTATGGTTAAAAAACGTTACCAGTAGAATAGACGTTTTCCGAGCAATGTTTCGTTAAAATGTAAACGTTAAAAAAAAACTTAACTTTACACCATCGAGTACCTTGTAATGTTGTTGTGTTGGTAAAATGGAGTAGCACGACATATACAGCACTCTTATTTGCTTGATGGTGGTTCCATACTTTTTCAACATTTATGTACGAGTATACTACTAAATTATTAAATTCCAATGAATCACCCGCAAAAAAAAGGTTTCAAAGATTGGCTTACCATGATGTTCAGAATGAACTACCATCACGTGCAATTAGTTACTTACTCACAGTATGGGTTATCAAAGAACTTTTATTACCAAAAACACTGATAAAAATTTTGTTCTCGATACAAATAAAGATTGAAATTCACTATATAATCGGACTCCGAGTAAAAAACAACTCTGCAAACGTGTTAAGAGGCATGGACAAACCACAATCATTATACGGAGCAAGGCCTCCACTGCCGGTGGAAACGAATCCGTATTCGAAACCAGGACAACCGTCAACTTTACCAGCATACGTGCAATCAGAACAGATGTATAACCCTCCAAAATATGGCTGGTGCGAGGATACGCAGCGGAATAAGCCACAGTCCAATACATTGGCAGCAGGTAAATAGAGTATTTTACAAAGGGATATACATAAATACATATGTACGTACTGGTCCTAGGAAAATTTTGTTACAAAATTTAAGTGTTTAACATTAAAAAGCGTGCATACTCTAATTTGGCTGCAAAATTATAGACGTAGTTTAAATGAATGTGCTATAAAACTTGTTTTCTGGAAATGAATATCTTTTGTGTCATTTCATTTAGGTCCTAAGTAATGCAGAAAGTTGAAGTAGATAAAAAGTGAGATAAATTCAATTGGATTGGGTATAAATATGTATCTTTGCACAAAAAATGTGGCGGTTTTTTTGTAAAAAAGGTGTTTCTCGATACCGAAGACAGGCGGGCAAACGGGTGAGAGCAGTACACTTCGCAACACTGAAAACACTAAAACTGAATGAAATAAGGCAAAACAGAACTATTTCGATAAAAAAAAACAGAAACAGAATTTAGGAAACCTTGTGCAGCTACATAGGCTTATATGTATTAAACACTAGGAGCCATAATGGAATCATCTTCATTCCTAAAAAACTTTTATAAAAAGCCGACCTAACATAAGTAGCAATTTCTTTACGTTATTATATTACATTTACATTTTACATTTTATCAAATTTTAAAAAGTGCAAAGTGCAAGGTTACCGCTAAACATTTATAGTGCTCGTAGACTTGGGGTCTCTCTTTATTGTTATTATAGATTAGACGCTTTTTGCTATTTTTATAAATAATCTCTGTAACGTAGAACATGAGTCATTGATAAATTTATGTTATCGAATATTTGTCTATTTTCTGATCGAAAAGAGAAACTTTGATAAGATATTATTTGTGGGCCAAAATAAACAATACTCCCACGCCTACCTACCCACACACTATGTGTAAACCGAAAAGGGATAGCTATTTATTTTCGTTTAAATAGGTTCTAGTTGAATCCATTGCAATCAAATAGAACATCGAATAAAAATGATCAACATTTTGGGGCGTTTGAAGATAATCGATATATGTACCTATAATCCAATCGATTTTCAAGTAGTATCATAAAGGGTAGTTATTACTTACCATAAAGGTGCTTTTTTAATTGATTTCATTTTTCATTTCCCTTCATTTTTTCAGCGACATTCATATTCGCTTCTGGTGGTATGAGCTTAGCCTGGAGCATTGGGTTTGATACAAACTTTAGATTCATAAAAGAATCAACACATGTGCAAATTTGTTGGTTCGTTGCTGTTATTATTGGAGCTATCCCAGCCGCCGTATTCGCTCACAAACTACAGAAACGAATGTTCAATGCAAGTAGCTAAGCCTAATGATGTTTAAGTAGTTAATTTATTTCTTTACAGCTTTTGGCATCTGTTCTAGTTTTGCTTAATGGCATTCTCTATATCTCAGCTTCCAACAGTGTTGCAGCAATTACTGTTGCTCGTTATTGTGATGGAATTGCATTTGGTTTGACTATCATTCCAGCCATTATGGCTGGTTCAGAGCAGTCAGTAAAACGATTTAGAGGTCTCGTTCTTAGCATTGAATCAATTGGGATCACTTTGGGGATCACAATGAGGACGATTTACGTTTGCTTCTGGAAACTTAATTGGGAATTCAATGTCAATCAAATGCATGGAGCTTTAGCTCTTGTATTTGGCGCCCTAGCTTTGCTCTGCACATTTACTTTGACTATCGAATCGCCGACTTTCTTTTTGCGCCGTGGTCAAGAATCCGATGCAATCAATTCTCAACGAAGACTGCAGATACCACAGACTATTACAACTGAAACCTACGCATTACTTTACGAAAATAAGCGTTTAATGGAGGAGGATGATGCTAGAGGAACCGCTGAAAACCTTACACTTGGACTAGTGCCTATGGCAAAGTTGTGCTTCTTTCGGGTACTTGTTTCGATGTCACTATCCCTGCCAATTACATGGGGATTTATTATAGCAACAGTTGTAGTGGATAAATACAACACTTTTTGGCCTATTTATTTTTATGGAACTACACGAATGTTGGGAACCATTTTTGCGATTTTTTCACTGGATTCACTTGGCAGAAGATTGCCGACTGGAATTTCATTGCTAATTGGTGGTGGACTTTTAATAGGAGTCGGATCTATATTCTCTAGTAATGATTCTCTAATTAACTCTGGTAAAATGGAAACAGTGCTGGGATTAATAATGGTCTATCAGTTGTTATCTGGACTGATTGCTCCTGCAAGTACGACTTATCTGGGTGAAGCCTTTTCGATTTCGGTTAAGCCGTTTTTTATTTTGGCGGCAGTCTTTTGCGAGAATCTCGTGCAAATTATCATTGGCTGTACATTTAAATCGCACGCAGATGCCATTTCAAGCTACGCCTTTGCGTTGGGATCACTTCAAATTGTATTTGCTTTGCTCGTATTTGTTGCAATGCCAGAGACAAAGCAAACTACTTTACGTGAAGCCTTAGCCAAGTTTAAGAATGTCCTAAATATTAAACTTGGATAGTATGAGGAACTAACCTGGAAGACATGCCATAACGTAAGTGGTGATCAGAAGTAAGATAGGAGTCAGGTAAAACATTTGTATTTGTGTATCAGTTTTTAGTTTTTTTATTGAAGTATGCAATTTTTTATAAGTTAAACTAAATAAATTTTTGTTAAAAAAGTTAACGTGTATTTTTAACTAGGCTCTGTTCATCTACATACATAAATTCGGAATTTTTTGGTTTCATCACATTTCTTTCACTTTTAAAGAAATTTCACAATGCATTCGTGTAAATCTATCAACTATTTTTAAGGAGTCATTCACTGTAAATTGGTTTTGTTTTTTATTCCACTACCAAAATTACGTCCTCCTTCTTTCAAAGGGATTTTATCGGGTGACTAGTGCAGTTATTGAAATATGAGCACAATTACTGTGACAAAACACTTCTGAAACGAAAACTTGCCAGTGCGCAAATGCCTTTATTATTTAAATGGCTCTGTATTTACTTTTTGAAATGAAATATAAACTAAACGTTTATTTATAAATATCATTGAGTTTTAAGTTGTGAAATATAACAATAACTGGGTTCAAACGCACATTTTATTATTGCTTGTAAGTACTTCTAGTAATATGACGTATTCCTACTTTGCAAAGATCCCTGATCTGAGGGAAATTTTAATGTTCGATCTGGGACGTAGATATTCACCTTCTATGCAGTATTCTCGTAGAAAAAGATTGATGTAATGAGAAATAAAAAGGAAACATAGAACGTGCCAACAAGTTATTTTCCTTATTTGTGAAGCTTGTTGCAAATGAAAAAAAATTAATAACTGTATTCATTTCCTAATTTTCTATTAGTTTATTCATTCCAATATCCAAATATTCTTTAAAAAATTTTACTTCTACAGAATGAATAAGAAAAATAGGTCGCAATGTCTTGGTCGCTGAAGGTGCTCACCACAAATTCGCTGTTCGCTTCCATTACGTTAGCAGCTTGTTTATTTGACAGTTTTGACATAAGCGTGTTTGAAGTGTATTTGTGAAATCGGCGGAATAAAGAAAATAAAAGAATTCATAAAAAAGGACGTTTTCCTGATTTTATTTTCATATCCTCCATAATCCCTAGTAATATCAAATCGACCAGGATTAAAGTTGTGAAAAGTAAACATGCCTTATGCCAACACGCCATCAGTTACCATCGCCGAATTGACTGACGACAATGTGAAATTTATCGTCGAAGACACCGATTTAAGCGTGGCCAACAGCCTGCGACGTGTTTTCATAGCAGAAACCCCTACACTGGCTATTGACTGGGTGCAACTAGAAGCCAATTCCACCGTCTTATCCGATGAATTTTTGGCCCACCGTATCGGATTGATTCCACTGATTTCCGATGAAGTTGTCGAAAGGCTACAGTACACTCGGGAGTGCGTATGTTTGGATTTCTGTCCCGAGTGTAGTGTCGAATTTACTTTAGATGTAAAGTGCGCCGAGGAGCAAACACGTCATGTTACCACAGCTGATTTAAAGTCAAGTAATCAAAAAGTACTGCCTGTTACGTCTCGCTTGCAAAGCGACGAGGACAATGAGTACGGAGAGAACACTGATGAAATTTTGATTATAAAACTGCGTAAAGGACAGGAGCTCAAGTTAAGAGCTTATGCTAAAAAGGGATTTGGCAAAGAACACGCCAAGTGGAATCCCACTGCTGGTGTCTGCTTTGAATACGATCCGGACAACTCAATGAGACATACTTTGTATCCCAAACCTGACGAGTGGCCAAAGAGTGAGCATACAGAGTTGGAAGATGATCAGTATGAGGCGCCCTACAATTGGCAGATCAAACCGAATAAGTTCTTCTACAACGTTGAGTCGGCAGGTGCCCTTAAGCCAGAGAATATCGTCATAATGGGAGTTCAGGTGCTGAAGAACAAATTATCGAACCTACAGACGCAGCTGAGCCATGAGACCCAAAATGATGTACTGGCTGTTTAGTTTGTAAGTTGTGTACGTTGTAGATTTAAATAAAAACGAATAAAGATTTATATGATTGGGAAATGAGAAGAGTTTTAATTTTAGAAATAATCGACTGAATTGACCACTCTTGTGCCATCCGAAACAAATTTAGAACAATTTTGTGGTAAGGCGAACAGTCAAGTTTTTCTATTGTTTTCCGGTTAACAAGTAGTTTGGTAAAGATTCATCCGGTTTATAGTAGCATAATCGCAATTGTTTTTATGACAAAGACAGCTGAAAGAAAGAAATATTCGCCTTCTGTACTATATGTACATACATATGCGAAACGTGAAAATAGCTAATTAAAATAATTTTCTAATATGTGCCATTAAAGATATGTCTGAGACATGTGGTCAGAAATCCCAATTCCCTGTTATGTGAGTATTAATACAGAGCTTTGGAGTTGATGTTCGGCTAAGGTCAGTTTTAACGGGCTTCCATGGACACTAAAGTATTGTACAAGTTACTTTTTTAAACCTAAACGGTCCACTATTCACTACGAACGTATGGGAACTCATGAATAAAACAAATACAAAATTCGTTCAAAATCACAGATTCGATTGACCCTATAAACGGAAAGACTATCTTGTCGGTTTCTAAAGAACCGTATAAGCTTGTTGGCATATGATAATAGCTCTAGAATACCTCTAAGGTTAATATTTTGCTAAGACAATCATTGATAAATTCAACAGACAGTAAGTTGTCAATACAACAGAGAAGAAAATGTAAACTCTCATATATACCACTCCCAAATTTATAGCAACTACTGGTAGAACACCCGAAAGGAAATAAGGTTACAGAAGATTCTTCGTTGTATCAACTCCTCTCACAGCTCAATCTGCGGTTTGCCTAAGAATGAACCAAACTGGATCAATGTGCTTAATAAAATCATATGCGAGGAAACCCTGTGTACCTTCGGCTATGCTTTATTTACTCTAATAAATTTTATTTTATAGTGAAGGTTTATATTTCGTTTGAATAACTTCAATGCGTCACGTAGGGTAGTTTGCTTAGTCTCCGGCATAATAAAGACGAAAGAAATGGCAAAGACCATTTGTAATCCACCCAAAATGAAACAATAATCTGATAATGCCTTATCAGTGTATCCAAAGGAACAGCAGATGATTATTTGAACAACATTCTCAAAAATAACTGCCATCAGGATAAAAACTGGCTTCAAGGATATCGTGAATGCTTCTCCCAAGTATACAGTACTTGCGGGTGCTGCTACTCCAGACAATAATTGGTAGATCATCAGTAAAATAACAACCGCCAGCATTTTACTATCATCCATAAAGTTCTCACTGTTTGAGAACACTGATCCAATACCCAAAACTAGTCCACTACCGACAAGCATTGCTATTGCTGTAAGTCCTCTCCTTCCGATAGTGTCCAAAGTGAAAACTGAGACCATAACCCCCATCATTCGCATAATTCCATATATATACGAGCTCCACCAACAATTTTCATCGACCATCAATCGTGAGACCATGAGAAGACTCCAATTAAGTGGTATGGAGAAGGACATAGATACAAACGATCGATAGAGACATAACTTCAACATTGGCATGTAACTGCGATGCATATTCTCTAAGTGTCCTCTGTTGATGTCCTCTTTTAGTAAATCTTTATTCTCATACAGCAAGCTATAAGTTTCATGTGTCTCTTCGCTGGGCTTTTGAAGTCGTATTAAAGAGTCAATCGCCTCTTGTTCTTTTTCTTGACGTAAGAAAAAAACTGGTGATTCGATGGTTAAAAAAGATGTGCACACCAATGCCAATACGCCAAGGAGAAAAGCTATTATACCATGCATTCGATTCGAACTGACTTCCCATTCATCGTTCCAGATGCTTGCAAAAATCGTCTTTAGCATAATGCCGGTCATAATCCCACCAGATTCTGCCGTTAGAATAATTCCGCGAAATCTTTTTACCGCCTGCTCCGAACCTGCTACAATGGCTGCCATGATGGTCAGACCGACAGCTATCCCATCGCAATAACGAGCAAAGATTATAGACACTGAACTTTCAGGTGCAGAAACGAAAAGGATGCCATTAATAAGCACTAAACCAGAAGCCCAAAGCTATAAAGAAAAAGAATCATTGTTAATAAGAGGGTTAGCTAATGGTATGTATTTCAACTAACGTTTAAAATACGTTTTTGCAGAATGTCGATTAGTACGGCGCCTAGTAATGCTCCAATGATGACAGCGAGAAACCAACAAATTTGCATATGTTGCTCATGGGGTCCGACTGATTCATCAACATTCGAGTACAGAGGCGAGAATCCAAGACTCCAAGATAAGCTCATGCCACCAGATATGAAAATTATCACAGCTGAAAGGAGAAAGAAGTATTTGTAGTGCACTATTTGTAGTAACGAAATTTTACTCTTATATCTGTTAGTGTAACAAGTGCCCTAAAGATGTCAGTACCAGTGTGAGCCATAGGGAATTGGTATCCTGCAGTTTTGTTTTCAATTCGCTTGAAAAATAGTTCTATAACAATTCATCAAAGATACGTTACCAAATTTTGGAATATTATTTCCGAAATCATTGTTCAGATACACAAACTTATCGAGCCGAATAATCGCCCATCTGAAGGTGCTATTCGTCGTGTTGTGGATAGATTTCCTACTAATTAAGTGCTACATGACGTTAGGCCACCAACAAGAATGAGACCAGTGTGTTCCGAAGAAAATATCGCAGCATTGATACTTGACCCCAATTGTCAGTCATTGCATAGGAAGTTGGCCTTTGTTCGCCCACGACTTGGACTATTTTGCGAAAGGATCTTGGCCTTATTCCTTACAGGATTCAATTGGTGCGAGAATTAAGCCATTGGATCGTGGCATGCATCGGACCATCGCTGAATGGGCTCAAAACCAATTGCAAATTATTCGGAATTTTTTATCAAAATTGTATTCAGCGATGAGGCTACGACAAAATTGCCGTATTTGGAGTGAGAACAATCCACAAGTGACTCTTCAGACACCATTGCATCCACAAAAATGTGCTGTATAGTGTGGGTTGTACGATGGTGGCATCGTCGGGCCTTATTTCTTTAAAAATAAGGCAGGAGCTCGCTTTACAATCAAAGGCGATCAAGTTATTGCGGATATACAACTCTAGATGCTCGAAAAAGTAGTAAAAAAAATATAGCACGAATGGTCGCATAAAAGCTAAACCATGGATTCCATGCGTTCGAAAGACTCCAAATCTGTATCTGTTAAGTTTTACGATAGTCGAGTTTACCGCTTAAGTAAACTGCTAGTAAACTTTAATTTTTGCTGATCTTGGCCTTATTCCCATGTTCAAAGAGCATTTCAGACATCGTTTATTGAGCAATAAATTTTTACTTAATAAAAAATAAAAACCACACTTCCGCCCGAACTGTACGTATAACAATAACATCCGCAGTATATTTTGAGCATGTAGTGCGAAAGATAACAGAATTCAATCTAATAAATCCATAAATATCTAATAGGCTTTCGAATGCAGCTATCTACTTAAACACATATAAACTTTCGGTTGGAAAAGTGATAAGGTTTAAAAAACTTTTTTTTTTTAATGTGTAACGAAAATGCACTAGGCATACATACATACATATGTACATATTTCTAGTCATTAGCCGATTCGTCAAGAAACCTTTTTAAAATAAGAATGAGAGTGACGCATTTAAAAAAAAAAAGAAGAAAACAATAAGAAACGAAACTCTTTAAGAACATTTAGAAAAAACCAACTCTTACTCTATGCTGTAATTAAATTAAAACAAATTAAAGAACTACCTGCTGCCAAAGAATAAGATTGTGGCCAATTTTTTTGTGCATCCTGGCGCCAACCAAGTTTTGGTGGTTGATATCCTCTATTCTGTTGATACACTGACATTGGACGTGGTGGTACTGGTGGAAGCAGAGATCCTATTTGGGATTGTCGTGATTGAAGTCCTGGTAAAACCTCAATAAAATACGGTGGTGGCTGTTCTTTGTTCATTGCAAAGAATATCTTGATATGTTTCCCGCTCACTGGTCGATTGTTTAATAAAAGATTTATCAATATAAACCAGTATTGCGTGAAAATCTTTATCTGGTATTTTATAATTGTTATTTATTTTAATTATTATTTGAACTGATAAAAAGAGCTTGAATTCATTTTCAATGTGATGGTGGAATTATAGGTAAAGACGCTCATAAGAACAATAAATTCTTATGGCGACAAAGATAGATTGCCTACGGGGTTCTTTCAGTGAAATGCAATACGAACAACTTGGAGTATTTTTAAGTACTCGCGCATACATATGCATGTCTTAAAAGCTACCAATAATGAATTTATAACTTTAGGTTGAAAACGGAGAAAATATTTTACTTTCAAGCGACGCACCACATATTTACAATTGTCTGTGTGTATCTATTCTGACTAATCGCTGTCTTATTTCGATCCTATTATGAATCTGTCAGCACTACATTTAGTAATAGTTAGAAAGTTGGTTAATATTGGTTGGGTGATCGAAGAATATGGAGCAATTTTTAACTTCGAGCGTTATTCCTTTTCGATTGTAGATTTATTATTTCGTTGGTACCCCTGTCTGTAATGAATGCCAATTGTTAAACGAAAATCTTGTTGACAGATGTCTTGGGTCGCCTATCCTTGTGTTTCAATCCTAACATTAAGCTACTTCAATGGTTAATTTTAAATAATGATGTTGAACCACTACACTACCGGTACATACATATATACACATGCTTCAATTTAATTTCATTTTTATTCCTAGGAAAAAAAACAACACCGTGATGCCGCAGTCACCATATTTTCCTGATTCCGTAGATTGAGAAACTATTGAAGGACAACATTTAGCAACTATTGAGGAAATAAAAGTAAAATCACTAAGGTAAAGACTGTATCTATTATAGAAGTCAAAGATTATACCAAATAATGCATTCCACGAATCATTTGTGGATTGGAACAAACGCTGGTATGAGTGTATTAAGGGGGATTGCTTAACAGGATAAATAAAAAGTTTTTGATAAAGTTTTCGCATTTAATAAAACTTGTACGTTGTATTGCATAAACGTGCTACATTCCGCCTGTTGGTCTTTGTCGGCAAGGAAAAACATCATTCCTGGAGTGTTATGTCTTTCGATCGCTTGTTTCTCAAGTTCTTCTTCTCATAGAGCTCTCCTTTTATTGGATGAAAATCGCTTGCATTTTAAGTTTGTCTGAATCAGATCAGCTCCTGAGCATGCAGTGGAAATGGGTAAACGCTTGGAAGCTGAGATCACCCAGAATAATGTACAAAAGAGAACACCACTACGTATAAATGCGTATTTTCTTAAAAAAAAAGGGGGTGGGCGTGGAACATTTTTTAAGCAGATCTGTGAACCTGGTTTTATACGCCAAATAAGCAATTATTAGTCTCTCCACATCTAGTAGTGCCATTATGAGATTTTCAACTTCTTGATCGATATTTTTACAAGTCGCTGTGATCTGATCAGAGCATGAAACCTACGACTTACTTTTAAGTTGGCAACCATGGTAAAACAAAACAAAAAATAGGCCAAAAGTTTTCACTGGAAATAGTAATAACGTTTAAGCATTTTTTATCTTAAGAAAATCCTTATCTGCATTTCTGTATATAGAACATGAACATATGTACCTACTTCAAGGATTCTATAAATGATATCATTTTGTTATTTTGACGAGTATTGTGGTCATAATGAATCATTGTACCCATGTGCCTGGGCTTCCCATAAATCTCAGAAACATTTTTTTAAGTAATCTACAGGTCACGTTCTTTGTGAGGATAGACCTTATGACTCTGATTGCATCGATTTGGATTGATTTGAATTATGATTGGATTATTAGCCGATATAATAATTAATAACATTAATTCTGTCAGAATTGGAATATCAGTACAGATATTATATCCGTAAATAAATCTGTTTATGGAGATAAAAAGGTTGAAATATTTTTTACAAAATGCCTTTGGTTAGATTTTGTAGGTAAATCCATTACTTTTGAATCGATTTTCTATCGTTTTTGGATCATTTGAATTTGGCTGTTGATTTTGAGATATTAAGTACGGAATTTTGTCAATATTTAGCAACGATTGATTTTACCTTATTCAAATCGATCTACCAAATGATACTGCATGCGGCCAAATCATTCTCATTTCTGATATCATGTGGCACGCAAATAATTTCTGTGGTGCTCAGCCTACTAAGTTTCACAGCTCTGTGCAAAAAGATCCTTTATTGTCAATTTTTTTTTACCCTTACTAGAATTTAATGGCTCATTGACTTGACTGAATAAAACTGAAGACATCCCCACTCAGAAAAGCTTTTCACTTGGAAAACGTTTTCATTTTTTATCCTTACGTGTGGTTACCTCTGAGCTTGAATTAATCTCTCAGGAGAGGCTTTTCGAAAATGTTTCAATCTGATGCAAGTCAAGAGTCGAATTTCTTTTTTCTGTGAGTCGTATAGCGCTCTGCAGCTGAATCCTTTATGAATATCTAGACGCATCAGCGTCATGGTTCCTAGACCTACGATGAGTGTGCACTTAATGCTAAATTGATATGAGCTTGCAGTTTTTAGATTAAGTAATAGCTTTTCACCAAAATAAATATATGTGCGTACGTACTTACATAAGTATGGTTCCCATCATATGTATATAGGTTCAACCAATGTTGTCTGACCTTTGGAAACTGAAATGGTTCCCAAGATTTGCCACAGATCCTGTAGAGTGCTGTTGTGGTTTCTTTTCGTCCTTGGAAGATAAATTTCAGTAAACAAACGTATTTTACATAATAAAGTACAATATAAAGCTTGGAATTGGTTTCTAAATATTAAATTGAACTAGTTTCTGAGCTAATCCCTAGGCCGCAAGACGTTGGGTATTGCTTTAGCTTACTTATTGGATGGAGAATTCCACGCTCATCTAGTCAATAAAGTGCAGTAGCTCTGTTTGGCAAGGAGATGGGCAGTGTGAAGTTTTTCATCTCGTGCTGGACCAGATTGTCTTCAATAAATCCCTTTAGCTGCTGGAATACGCAGACTACATCGACATCATTGGTCGCTCCCAAGGTTCCGTAGTAAAGGCTTTCACGGAAATTGATGTTCAGGCGAAACGATCTTGACGTGAACGAGGGCAAAACCAAGTATATTTCATCAAAAAACACGACACCATCTGTCTACCACCAAGAACAAAACGTCACTGTTAATAGCTTTAACTATCGAAGTCAACACTAACTGCACACATGACATCATAGTGGGGATTTGACGAAGATTGACTTTTGAAAACCCGTGTTTTGTCCACTAAGGACAAATGTACTATGCCTTTACGGCGCCGAGTACTGCACGATAAGCAGGATAGCAGAGTAGATATTGGACGCCACTGAACGAAAAATTCTTCTTCGAATTTTCGATCCTGTGTGCGAGGAGCGCGAGACTGTGGCACCACCTAAGTACCTACACATGTAATTATTAATTAATCATCAAGCAATCGTTGAACAAAGTTTTTACAATTAAGAACTCCTACACATTGACTCTTTGATTCTACACTTCCATAAAATAAATCACAACTAAGCCCATAATGGGTTCCTAATCAGAACATACAACAAATTAGTACAAATCACGTCAAAGCAGTTCATCAAATGTTTAGACCGTTGGCAACATTGATTACATTTGATAGGTATCATTTTTAATTATCGTATTTCGGCAAAAAACATTGATTACTAAGGGAAGTATGTAATTATATTTCTACATACGAATACATTCATATATGGGTGTGTATTTTTATTAAGTAAATTGCAAAAGTTCTTCAGTAAGTCCCAATGAATCATCGCGTCAATCCAAAGCAAAATGCTAACGATGATGCACCTATTTAACGCGTTTCTTTGTAAACAATCAAGCTCTCTCACTCTCTCCGTCTATGGACATATCACGGTGTTCCCACCAGTTTGCGTAGAATCGGTTCTCTCAATCAATGACGACTTAAATCAATTCAACTCTTGTTGTTTTCGATTTTTTATAGCAATATCTACGTGTATGAATTGCGAACTTACTTAACAGCGTGAGTATTTCTATTCGAGCAAACAGTATACACACACATTTCATTATTGCAGCAAGTTCTGCTTGGCAATCTATCAGAAATTATTTATAGAAACAAAAAAATATTCTATGTGATTAAATGTACTATCAGTAAATTACTGCATATTGTTATCAGTGAAATAATTATGATAAACATTTGTCGTTTTCTTAACATTCGGTAGAAATTAGGTTCTTTAGACATTTTCTAAAAGAACCTCAAGTGAGAAAGAGCAGTCGTAAACGCGCTTCTCGATATAGGATGGAAAAAGCTCAGCCGGCTTCGTATTACGGTGAGCCGACAGCTCCAGAGGCAAACTATCCACAAGGAGGATATCCACCACCACAAGGAGAATATCCACCACCACAAGGAGGATATCCACCACTACAAGGAGGATATCCCCCACATGGTGGTTATATACCACAAGGAGGCTATCCACCTCAGGGCAGTTATCCTCCACCCGGAGGATATCCCGGCTACCCTCCACAATCAGGATATCCACCACAATCGGGATTCCCCCCACCATATGAAGGAAGACCGGAACATAATCCACCACCTCCTGGAAACCCAACCTATATTGCTCCACAAGTGCCATATGTACAAACAAATTATGGCTGGTGTGAGGATACCAGAAGGAATAAACCACAATCAAATTCATTAGCTGCAGGTATGTACATACATACATAAGTACATATGTATAGAGTTAGAAACTGGTGTAAAACAATTTACGCGGGGCATTTTTTTTGGTGACAGACACCTAATCTAAGGGGAGGCTAATAATCTGTTCGACTTTATGGACACAAAATAGTCATTATTCTTGTGATCACGGGTACACAAAATCAAAAATAAATTGAGCTGTATGGCTTGTGCTAATGTGAAATTACTTTTTGTGGATGATACAGTTGATGTTCGTTTATTTTAGGTATGAAATTCGAATTCAACGGAATTGAGTGTATCACATTTTTGACGTAAGCAATGAATGATGTTCTTTTAGTAACAGTGTGCATATGTATACGTATGTAGTACATATGTACCTATACTTATGTATGTTCAAGCGTTGTTGGAGTAATTTTCGGTAACGATGACTCAAACGGATTGATGGACATGTTGACGATCATAGATTCCAATTTGATTTCCGGTTTGAGTTCACAAATGAACTTGCTCCAACATCAAACAAATTTTCAAGAGTTTAGAACTCAATACAATGTTTAGAAAAGGGGGACCGTCTAATTTTAATAAAATCGATGGCATTTCTCTGAGTAGTTTGATGCATATACATATGTATGTATGTTTATAGCAGTCGGAAACGAAGGGTTTAAGAGATATACGCCAAAAATGAAAAAAATTATGTACCATGATGTACATACATATGTATGTATGTAGGTGCCTGGATTCACTTTATACAAATACAAATACTTGGCGCAACAGACGTATGTGGTTCGGGGCCTAGCTACTCGCGAACATTCGTGTTGTGCGCGTAATATTTTTCACACAAATGGAAGGGCCCTACAGTTTCAGAGCCATATCCGAAAGGCAAATTGAAAAGCTTTTTCATGACAGTTATTACTCTCGGACGGTTGTCAGACATTCGCGAGAGGTGGAACCGTGAAAAAACTTTCTGGTGTTTTGGGGATTCGAGCGTCAAACCTCTCGCTCAGCGATCCAACGCACTAACCACTTGACCCACGGCGCCCACTAAGTATTATATGCAAAACTAACATTTTATTAATATAGAAAGGTCAGTACTGTAATGCACTAAACCACAGCGCCGCATAAGTCTCTTTCATTCGTATAAACATTTTAAGTTGGTGGCTTTGAACAGTCTTTATGGATTATTTATGCTTATCTACGAAGCCCTCTAGCAAATTTGTGACATATAAAGTGATTGCAAATCAACAAATGTCGTTAAGTTTTCTTTATCCGTTTAGTGGTGTCCAAAAGACCAGGGCTCTCATCACGTACGGCGACAATCGTCTGAACGATATCGTTTTGACGATTCATGGCTTTCTTCACCTAACCCGAAAGCTGTAAATTACTATCGTCTCGTCGATCGTTTTTGCACGATAGGTATTTAGCTGTCGTTCAGCATTTTATTTTGGTTAACAGGGAGTTAAGTTCGTTGAAACTATTAAGGGCATATGGTTTCCGAAGTGCTAACGTTACCTACTAGCTGCGTTTTTAGTGCCCTAACGAAACCGATATCAGTGGTTTCCATCTAACATAGTCGAGCTTTCATAGTGAAAAATGGAATTTTTTATCTTATCGTCAGATTAGGAACAGTTCAATCAAAGTCTAGGATAGAATATCACAAATGAATGTAAAATGTGAAAACAATTTAAACCAGAGAAGCATTTTGTTGTTCAGTAATCCAGAAGCAACATATTTCAAAATGCTCTTCATTGGAAGCTATCAAATCAAGCTTGTCACACGAGAATTACCAAATCTCATTTTAATGAGATAAGATACTGATGGAGACGCCATTTATATATAATCTGCTTGAAATTTATTCTAAAAGTCAAGATACTTCACGGTATAGAAAAATCGTCTTTTAACAGCGCAGGCTCGGCTAGTCCTGGTTTCGCTAAGAATTGTACTATGCACTACAATTGAAGCGCCTTTGGACGTCGCAGTATGTAAAGCCAGAACGGGTGCTTTAACATGTTGCTTTTTTGGAGCATTTACTCCTTTTATGTTTCCACCGAAATAACTACTGGCAACTTCTCATAGCATAACATTTATATCCGAGGTTTCAGGAATTATTCCTCAAATTAATAGTACAGACACTTGACGGTTCCTTTCAATTGACCTTAAACGACGTTTCAGTGTCCTGGTGAATAAGATTTTGTTGAACAAGTTCCGGGTTTTCGAGATCACTGTGGTCTGCACATATAGCAACAATCGCTACTTGTCTTTTCATTGTGTTCTGTATTTATTTGTCATTGTAACCGGGAAATACTTAAGCGTCTACTCTCAACGCGAGTACGACTGAACAAAGACATGTCTTCAAACACCCGTAAGCCAACTTAATGTTAACGTGTCACCAAGAGAAAAAAGAAACATGGAAGCTCTGATATAACTTTTGACACAGAATCATAATTTTTCCCTATCAAGCATCATTTCCAGTAAAACCGACGTGATTTTAGCACACCTTGTACACTTATTTTTCCTCTGATTTCAATTTAGTTTCAGTTGATTTTCGCAGTTAATATTATAACTAATTTTATGGTAGCTACTGTTGAATAGTCTTTATAAAGGAGGTTCATGTTTTCGCAAATCAAAGACCTGTTCATCAAACGAAAAATTGCCACATCATATCACATCGACCTCCTCAAATTCTCCGAAAAATCCTTTCACAGAGGTCAGCAGTTTCTTCATACCCTGAGCTTTAATTAGCTTTAATTATATAAAAAAAAACGAAACGTATAGATAAAGCCTATATGCATTATGTCATAAATAATCCATTTTCTTATTTCAGCAACTTTCATTTTCACATCTGGTGGCATGAGTTTGGCCTGGAGTGTCGGCTTTGCACCTTTCTACAAAAACTTGAGTGAGGCCGCTGAGACACACATGCAGATTTGTTGGTTTGTCGCTGTCATCATTGGGGCCTGTATAGCTTCCGGCTTAATTGAAAAACTTACGAAGCGCGTATTTTATGTAAGTGCCAACTGGTTTCTTAAAACTTGTACACATTAATTGATTATTTTTTACAGCTTATAGCTTCAACCCTTGTTATCGTTAATGGAATTCTATACGTTTCGGCACCGGAAAGTGTAGCAGCAATTGTCATAGCACGCTATTGTGATGGTATTGCATTCGGTCTGACTGTAATTCCAGCTATCGTAGCAGGATCGGAGAAATCTGTGAAAAGATTCAGAGGTCTTGTTCTTAGCGTTGAACAGACCGGTCTTATAACTGGCATTATGCTGAAGGTGATCTACACTAACCTTTGGGGCAACGACTGGGAAATCAACTCGAATCAAATGCAGGGCATCTTGGCTTTAATCTATGGTGCTATAGCTTTGATCTTTACATTCATCTTTACAATTGAATCGCCAATTTTCTACTTACGTAAAGGGAATGAAGCTGAGGCAATCAATTCTCTACGCCGGCTACAAAGACCACAAACTGTGACTAACGAAACATACGCTTTGCTCTATGAGAACAAGCACTTGTTGCAGGAGGATATTGCCAGGGGACGTGCTGTAAATGTTTCGACCGGTCTGATGCCCATGGTCAAGATGTGTCTATTCCGTGCTTTTATATCGATGTCCTTCTCACTGCCACTTACACAGGCACTTCTTATTTCTGCAACTGCGCCCATCATGGGTAATGACTTGTGGAGTCTTTATCTTTACGCGGTCATGCGAATGATTGGTGTAATTTTTGCTATTTTCACTCTGGACACTCTGGGACGCAAGGGACTGAGTGCATTTTCACTGCTTGTCGGCGGTGGACTAATGATTGGTGTCGGATCATTGTTTTCCAGTTATTGGAATGTTTTACAATCTGGAAAAATGGAAACAGTCATGGGATTGCTGATGGCCTATCAGGTTTTTGCTGGTCTGGCAGCACCTGCTAGTACCTGTTATTTAGGAGAAGCCTTTTCAGTGTCTGTGAAGCCATACTTCATTCTGGTAGCGGTTATATTCGAAAATGTAATCCAAATTATTGTGTGCTGTACATTTAAGAACACAATACAATCAGTATCCGCATATGGGTATGCATTGGGTGCCTTGCAGATTGCCTATGCGATATTCTTTTTCATCGTGATGCCAGAAACTAAGAAAACTACCTTGCGTGAGGCTTTGGCGAGATTCAAGAAGGTGGTGAATGTTGAACGTTCCTAAGAAGAGAATAGCTGTTAAAAATCGCATTTGAAATATTCAAAGTATTTTTTACGTAGATTTTTATTTATACACAAACTAACATGAAGTGATCTTATATTTTAGAAATTTGCCATTAGTTATAGATATTTATAGGGCCTATTCTATATTTATCAAACCGTTGCAAGACTTAAACATAAATCGACCATTGAAACATAATAAAATGTTAATTGTAAATAAAATTATGTGTTTCAACATGTTAGAGGAATTGTTTCATTTTACAACTATCATGGGGAAGTCTTAACAACATCAACTACGTAGTTTTCTCCAGTAGTCTTCTGTAAAGGTTAGTACAAAGATCAATAGGTCCACCTGATCGAATCATCTTGATAACGAAATTATCCACTCTGTTTATGTTCGCCCTGGATTGAAAGTATCCCGACCCCTTTTGGGAATAGGATGTACCACTACTGTCTTCCAATGCGCCGGATAATGTGCATTATTCAGCGCATTGTTAAACAGGATGGTGTAAATGTTCACCGCTTCTGGAGGTAGGTGTCGAAGCACAATGCTAGATACCCCATCGATACCCACGGATTTCTTCCTTCTTAATGATTCGGAGATCGCTTGGAGTTCTACCTTCGATAGGAACGGGGTATGTAGCACCTCATCGGCGATGGCATTATTTGCCATATTAACGTCATTGAACTCGGTGACACCGGTGTTCTCTGATCGTCAGTGTTCCGTATCATTTCGATAAGATGATGAAGCTGTGCACAAGGATTCGATTTTCCAGGTCGTGGTTCGGGCAAATATGTAGTACGTCAAATACGTATTTTTTTTTCTTTTTTGTCTATCTCCAATGAAGGTATGTATGTGAACGACTGACAAACGATAACGCTACCACTACACCATTTCAGCCACAGACTCAAGACGTCCATGAAGCTAAGTAGCTTGGCATAGAAAACTGAAAGCTATGTGCACTAGACCATTGAAAATCAAGTGACTTAGGTGCGTAATTTAAAAGCAAATCGAAAATTACATGAAAAAAGTAAGCAACAAACCTCATTAGAGGCATGTTTTAAATGTTCTATCCTTGGTAACACCTATCAACTACTATTATAAAATGAAGTTGAAATTTCTTTGTCCGGTATTTGTGGAAAAACGGCTGAACCGATTTTAATGTTTTTTTTTTGTTGATTACGAAATCGCATGGACCACGTTTAGATAAAGCTACTTTTGTGCTTGGGAGACCATGAAAAGATACAAAAAGCACTTAGAAACACAAATATGTAACACCAACTTTGCCTTTGTCGATTTTAATCAAATAAGTTTTGTCATTTAGAGTTTTTAAAGACGCAAATTTCAAGTCCAAAATTTAGAATTTGATTAATTTTTCGTTGATCATGCCTCTCAACCATGTCTCATTGGTGATAATAATTTTTTTGTTCTTTAATCTCCTTTCGCTGCCTCTTCGCTAAATTTATGAGGAGGAGCGAGTGGCTGGCGATAGGAGGATGTGTGTTTCCTTATCCTTATATTTTTCTGTTATACAAGCATACTGGATGGGTTGTGTGCATGCTGTGTCTGTGTGTGCTGTGGTATCGATTCCCACTGGGGATGTTATAATTGGGTTTGCACATTTTCAGTGCTGTAATCAGTTTAACCGAATCAGTTGGTATGTATTTCAACGAATGTGTGGCGTTAACTAAAATGAGTAAGAGATATTCTAAGCCTGATATTGGGCGAAGGAGTAAATATACAAAAATTAGGCGGATGTCTCGGCTGAGAAATGTGCAAAGTTCCACTGTTAATAGACTTGGTTCCGTTAGTAAACGGTTTATTGTTATCGATGAAAATGTTGTTCGACCGTGGAGCCTAAAGAAAAATTCATGTTTTCAATATGAAAGTTTCATTTCATACGAAAAGAAGTCGCATGTAGATACAATGAATGATGTTTGTACCTTTTGTGATGCACAAAAGTGGGCAAGAGAATCTGCTGGATTATGTTGTTCAAGCGGAAAAGTAAGGCTCAGAGAAATAGGTGCACCGCCGGAACCACCAAAGAGCATTCTGCTGGGTGATCATATCCTTTGTCAAAAACTTTTTTAGAGTCCTAAAAAGTTTAACTCAGCCTTTCAAATGACCTCCTTTGTTGGTAAGCGCATAACTGAAGGCAACTTTATGCCCACTTTTAAGATGCAGAGTCAAATTTACCACCTTATCGGAGCATTAATGCCTGACAGTAACGCTAATCCCAATTTCCTACAAATCTATTTCATAGGGAATTCACAAGCTGAATACATTTCTGTCTTAAAACTGGCAGGGGGCGAAGCAAGGCGAGTACGGGTCACTATTCTATAAAATAGTGCCTATCCAGTGACTTATACATAAATCCATACTTCATAATTAAATTGGCAATGGATTGGACTGTAGGAAAAAATCGGAGGTTATTTGTGAGCATCTACATATGCACATACATACATACAAATGTATGTACTCTCCGAATTTATTGCGTATCTGTGTGTTGCGCAAAATCGCTCCTCCAACCTGTACCACGTATGTACCTGTATAGAACTTTCAAAATACTTTCCACTTATTGCGTGGGAGAGCCTGCGAATGTGTAGGAATTGCATCTTTGTCCTAGCAACAGTAGTCGCAATTACATTTTCATCACATTCGGAAGTTCAACGTCAAAGAATTTGAAAAAGATTAAGTGATTCCACTAACTTTAAGTATAGTGAGTTCTGTATTCAGTATGAACAAAATATTGCATCCTAAATCACCATCAGCTCGAATGAAGGGCTGTCCACAAGATGAATACCCACCACAACAAGAGCAATTTTGTCAAACTAATTGCATAGCGGATGAGTCTCGACTACAGGGAGAATCAAGGTCATTAAGTGCAGGTATGCTTATATATTTTTTTGTATGATAATCGGATCAACACATGTCGTATGAATCTTTACGTCTTGGTGCCTAGTTTTGTGTTTGTGATTTTGATGAGGTAAGCGCCACGAGTATATTTATGTTAAATTATAGTTTGCAACATAAAAAAGAAGCGGAGTTGAGACTTTTTATACCCTTTCCCAGTAGGGTATATCAGTTGCATATATATACATATGTATGCATATTTGTAAAAACATCTAATAAAACCTTTCATCTTGTTTTAGATCTACAAGCACATACAGCAACTGAATTTTGTTTGCTTTAACAAAGTTCCGGTTTGGCAATCAAGTTTTCTGACAGCAAATTCAAATTTTCGATCCGAAATTGGAATGCCTTTGAGCCTCTTCTGCCGAAATCTTTTACAAGTACTCGTACATAACTTTTTAACTGAAAGTCCTAAACACTTCTTAATCTCATTTCTTCGTATGTTTAAGTACCGAATGCTGAAAAGTGTTTAAGTCAGACCTGCGTACAAATTGACCCATTTTGATGGCTCTTATATTGTTGTACCTTCGATGTCCTACAAAGAGAGACATACTAACTAAATTGTTGCTCCGTCTCAGAGGCATGTGTATAATATCATACACTCGTGCGTAGGAAAACAAACCTGTTCTACATATTTGGGGGTTCAAATGGGAATGAAAATACAATTTAACATGATTTCTTATTTCAGCAAATTACATTTACATCTCTGGTGGTATGAGCTTTGCCTGGACTTTCAATGCTGCACAAGTTTATAGTGATTTGAATATCTCTGAATCGGTTCTTACACATCTGCGAATCGGCTGGTTTCTTGCCGCTATCCTTGGGGCTTTCCTAGCTACCATTTCCATGAAAAAACTAACGAGGCGTACATTTTATGTGAGTTCTTTCGAATAAATAAATCTTCTTTCACTTATCCATCTTTCTTTCTTTACAGATTCTAGCTTGTGTACTTGTGTTGATTAATGGATTTCTTCTTATTTCGGAGCCAAACAACTTGGAATATGTAACGATAGCTCGATATTGTGATGGGACTGCATTCGGTTTAACTTCGATTTCAACTATCGTAGACGGTTCTGAGCAAATAGCAAAAAAATTCCGAGGAGAATTTCTTGCTATGGGACAATTTTCAATACCGTTTGGCATGTTTATGAATAGAGCGCTTTTGGATGCACCCGACATGCAAGGCCTTTTGGTTATATTAGCTGGTTTCTTTGCCTTGTTCCATACTATGTTTTACACAATTGAATCGCCAGTCTTTTATCTACACAAAGGTAACGAAAAAAAAGCAATTAAAATTCAATATCTTTTGCAGCGACCTAAAGTCGTACCTGGCAGGACGTACAAGCTTTTAAATGAAAACAAGCGCCTGCTCGCAGAGGACGTTGCACGAGGACATATTGTAAATATTAGAGTCGGTTTGATACCAATGGTCAAGTTGTGTCTGTTCCGTGCTCTTGTATCGCTGACGTTATCACTTCCACTTGTATGGAGCATCGATCCAGTCTCGATTTTTACTAACGATGAAGTTGTTTCCTTGAAGAATTACCTGAGTGTATATGACGTGCTACGTATGGCTGGGACATTTGTTTCACTTTTAACTCTGGATACCCTCGGTCGTAAGGAAGTAACTGTGTTTTCGTTGTTAATTGGCGGTGTAGTTATGATTGGTCTTGGAACAGTTTTCTCGAACTGTTGGTATCTAACGTATTCAGGAACAATGGTTAAATACAAAGCATTGTTGAGTATTTATTACATAGTAACTGGTTTGGCGGCTCCGGCTAGTACTTGTTACTTAGGAGAAGCCTTTTCAATTTCTGTGAAGCCGTACTTCATTCTGGTGACGGTTATATTTGAGAGCATCATACAAATTAGTATTTGTTATGCGTATAGTGATTCAATGGGATCATTGCCGCAATTGGGATACATACATGCATTTGCTGCTTTACACATAGCCTTTGCGATCCTTTTACATGTTGGGATGCCAGAAACAAAGAACACCACTCTGCGTGAGGCTCTTGCTAGGTTCACAATGAATTAGGAAGCCCGTATTTCAAAATATTTACCATTTTTTGGGACAAGATTTGAACCGTTTAATTGAGAAAGAGGTGGAAATAGACCTCATTATCACATTATTCTATAGCTGTAGAGTACAACCCAATTAATTAAAGTTGTTCCTTCACACGTTTGCTCATTTATCTTGCACTATATAACTATTCTACTTATTCTGCATTTATCTCTAAACATTAGAAATTCACTGTAAATGTTGTATAACCAAAATATGAAATAAATATTGTTGCAAAACTCTGGGAGTTTATGTTGAAACAGAAAAAGAAAAAAAATTACAATCAAGTAAAAAAAAGAAGAGATTGTACCTGGTGCTGCCCTTGGTCTGATTTGTTTACAAAATTTGACAAGAAAGTTATTATTCCCGTCAAACTAATTCGGCCATTTGCAAGTATACCAGTTATCGAGTTGTCAGCAATATGGATTCTAAGGGGAAGTAGGATAACGCCATTAGAACCAATAGCTACTTTGGAAAAAGACGTTGACCTAGTTTTTTTTTCCTCGTCGGAACTTTTCCAGGCTGAAGCAGCTAATGAAGCAAGGGTGGACAAAGGTGTTAAGAAACGGGGAACCAGGAGAAGCGATTCAGAAAAAACTTGAGAAAGTGTCATTTTTGGAGTGTTGCTATTTTTATTTCGGTTGTTTTTCTCTGCGCAATTCTTGCTCTTCTACATGTTGTTTGGATTTCGCAACAATACTAAAAATATCCCATAGCCGTAGTCGTATATGTGTGATTTCGTTATAAGTAATCAATATTGGCTTCCAGAATTTACAAGTTGAGATATTGTTTTCAATTGGGACAAGAATGAAATGAATAGCCAATAAATATCGACTACACTGTTCGTGCGTTCAACCCACGAACTTAAATACCGTGCCCTCTTATGGATCTTAGGGCATCAAATAAGACTACGTGCTATCGAGTTTGGTTCCTGACAGTATGCTTCAACTATAATACATCTATGTAGCTCTTCCTCAGCTGAAAAGATTCCTTTTCTACTGTTCTGCACCACTTCATATATGGCCTTTCGATTCCGCTATTTCAACAGGGACGAATCTATTATGTTAGCCAACATCATTGCATATTTTGTCGTGTAATACAATTTTCGTCCTTACTTGAGGTGTGACCTGTACTATATCTTCCAGCCGCATTATCTTATAAAGCTGTTTGAGATAGGATTTGGCCAGAATGCTCGTAACATGTTTTTTAGAGAGGGATTCAGTCAATATGATCTGACTTGCGAAGTTATGCTCCATAACTAGCATCCTACCTGTTCGTCCTGTTAGTGTTCTACAATTAATATCAACCACTATTTTGGTGTCTTTCAATGAAAATTCAAGAACTTTTTGCTTGACTTTGACCTCTTGAAGCCTCTGAACAGAGTACTGTGTAGTAAAATAGAGCATTGTAAGGTCAATAGCAGCTTTTTCTGTTGCTATAGCCCTCATTTTCCAGACTTTGACAAATCCTGTTATAATCAAACTGTTATAGCCAAACTCGTCCGTGCAGTATAACAATAGAAGATGTTCGCTACCCCAATAAGTTCGGCAATGACCTAACCACAACTTTTGCTGTTAAAAAAAAAATGTTAAATTTATATGCTGCTTCTACGATTTCTCGTAACGTGCCGCAACTCTCCCCAACTACTGAGCCTCGGTCCTCAATATTCTTTGCCATTTTTTCTTTGTTCAATAGGTCCCTTGCCTTTCTGGGTTATGATTCCATTGTATTACTTGGTTTGCATTGCAACCGTCACCTTGCCAGAACGTGTGACCAATCCATTAAAACTTCCTTCATCGAATAGTTGTGTCTATTGGTTCCTGTCCCGTTCTCAGATAGGGAAATTCGGTAGATATTCGATTGGGCCAGAAGATTCTTAAGATGTTGCGTAGGCACCTGTTAACGAAGGTTTCCAGCTTTCGTGGTGTGCTAACAGTCACTCTCCAAGTACTGCCTCCATGCAACAACACAGACTCAACGTTGGATCGGACAATCTCAGCTTGGTGTTTAGGCCGATCGAATTACTACTGAGTAAGTAAGTAAGTAGTCAATATGAACACTTTGATATGGATGCCTGCTAAGTGCACTAATATCCATTCGCTTTACATGTCCTAGCCATCTTCAGAGACTGATGCGTAGTTTTTTGACTAGGTCGATGTCGCTGTACAGTTCGTAAATTTCATCGTTGAATCTTCTTCTCCAAAGCCCTTCAACGCAAACGGAACCGAATATCTTACGTAGAATTAAATGGCTATGATTACATTGATGGATTACATAGATTAAATTGTATCTACGCCTTATCAGTTTGATTTTTTCACAGAATATAAGAACTATCTAGCGGAATTTATAGTTCTTTGAATCATTGCAGCTTCCAATATGAATAGTCAATACCATGTCGTAATGATGACAACTATGAGGTTTATACATACTAAACACATGACATCGTTGTATCTGTACTACCAGCATCAGGGTTGCCAACATTTATACAATCCAAGTAACTCGTTTGTATTACGTTTATGTATCTAAAGTTTTTATTTTTTTTTAGAATAAATTGATGTTTATATGGCTACTACTGAGATTTGTGACATTTTGACAAAGCCGCGCTTGCATCCATACGGTGATTCTAAAAAGCAAAAAAAAAAAACCTCTTCGCAAAGATATTCTGAAAAGAATTTCCTACAGCACAGTGACCCGTACAAATCCCAACAGTTCGGGTAACGTCAGTGTTAAGAAAAAATAGAAAATGTAATACGGCAGCCCTAATCTCTATCAAACTAAATCGCGCAGAATCGATTCTATAGCTTGCATTCGTAGAGCCGACCAACCAGTAGCGGATGGAACTTTATTCCGACTGTGCCTTATAAGTGACTGTCAGTGAATAATAATAATTGACGCCGAGTGTCCTCAGGGAAATATTGTACCTACACTTTATCATCTTCCAGGATAATCGCAATTCTTGAGTCATTTAAAAACACAAATTTTGTAGTGAGATAAAGTTTCTCTTCTTAGTATGGAAAAACCTCAGACGTCATCATATTATAATATTCCCTCAGCTCCAGAAGTTGATTGCCCCCCACCCCATGAGGGTCACTTTCGGAGCGGTTTCATGTTACCATCATTCAAAGGATATGCAGTGGCGAAATATTTACCCCCACAGGGTGTGGAGTATCCTCAGGACAGTTGTACAACTCAAGGATGCTATTCACCATCACAGAATTATCCACCACCTGGAGGATATCCAGAAAATAAACAACAACCCTACTATCCACCGATGATAGAGCATCAAGCAATAACAACAGCAACCCCCCAACCCTACATACCGCCGAAATATGGCTGGTGGGAGGATGTTCGAAGAAATATCCCACAATCAAAAGCATTAAGTCCAGGTAAGCATAAAACGTGTCCATGCGTATAAAAGGTATATATTAAAAAAGTGTTTAATCGACTAAATAAGTTAGATTGGATTGAAGTGTTTCATGCGTGACATATGTAAATGTGGAAATCATAAAATTCAGGCCTACAAAAAAAAAATCCCCGAGAACAATCGGAATCTCATATTAAACTACATACTTTCAATCGCCATCTTTGTGACAAGTGTCATTCGTTCCGATAATCATGGACAGGAACCAGTTAAAATGGATTCCCTCGAGTTATATGATAAATCCTAACCGGTAACGTTATGGCGCCCGAGGTGCTTCTTAATTCTGCTCTTCAATCGTTGGACTTTGAAATGTTTTTGAAAAAAAATGTCTCCAAGGAGTGAATTTTTGAAGAGTTGTTCGCTCGACCGGCAGGTAATCACAGATTATCACACTACTGTGTGCCATTATAGCCCGCTTGGTCCTTTAGAACAATTGAACGTTATATACCTAGTACAGGCCGCTTTCCATTGGTTTATTTCTGCGGATTTGATCTTTTACCTTCCAGTTTTTGAATGGTATCGAGTGGATTTGAATAATGTTTTAGGGATGAGCTCAAAATAAGAAAGCAAAACTAGGAGCTGCGCTGATGTAAAGTATCTCTTTCCTATGAGTAGATAGCTCAACTTGACGGACACTGCTGTGTGTGATATACCAGAGATAACTATTATGCCAAGAAGTTACATCGTCCCATTGGATTTAATGATCTATTCTAGTTGTTCATTCGAAACTGGACGTATTCCTTCTAAAATATGTGTATTTGTGTTTTTTCGCGTTAGGGTCATTTAAGCTTCATATTTGGTAGCATCTTCAACCACGTGAAGTATTTAGATTCACGGGGAAGTCGACGGTATTAAGTTTCCATGATTGGTAAAACTATAGATGTTGTTATTTGTTATTGACCAGATCTAGAAATAGTGTTGGTGAAAGCGTATACTCCTTGGGTACTCCATTGCTTACGACATGTTTCCTGAAGGAAATCTTTTTTTGCCATCCAACCGCAGAGTTAAACTCTCTTAATAAAACTGTCTGCTAAACTCGTATAATGTTAAACTGCCTGCATTTTTCTAGAGATCATTAGTCTCCATTGATTCTTTTCGTTGACAAGCTCAGTATGACAAATAAGGCTGGTCTTGTATCAAAACCGGCAAAAGTGGTAGGTAGAAACGGAGTAGTTACCCATGCGCACTTGTCCAGCCTAGATATTGTATCGGATAAACCAAAAGTCAGTAACCCGTCTTGGGGATGCGAGCGACGCTGTGGCCCGTTAACGGTTCATTCGCTACCAACTTTTTTCCAACACCCTAGCACAGTGGTGAAATTCCGTTTAGAACTTGGCTCAAAATAAATCGAAAATGTGTTTCATGTTGATTTCATATTTTATACAGGGTGTCCTCCGGACAGTAAATGTTGCCGCAGAATTCTTTCACCGCCCTCTCCCCTCGAATGTACTCTTCTTAGACGTCTGAGATGTTATTATGCCGATGAGGTCAACGCGGGATGCCTTGTCCGGTACAGCTGAAGTTCATCCAGATGTGCTCAGCTACGCACGTTCATATTTAGTTCATTTTTGTAAGTTAGGTTAGGGTATCATGTGTTTGTCAAACCACTGAACTTACGAGAAAAGGTAGTACTTAACCCTTGGAAGCTTACAAGTCGCGGTACCCAGCAAAATTGGGTTTATTTGTTCGGGGGAATCAGCTAGTTTACAAAAACAACCAAATATTTAAAATTTAGTATACCCTATGTATTCAAGTATTACTAATTTATTTAAAAACATTTCTACTTTCAGCAACTTTTATTTTCGTATCTAATGGTATGGCCTTAGCCTGTAGTATTGGTTACTCACCCATCTACCCAAATCTAAGTAGAGCTGCTGGTAGGCATATGCAAATCTGCTGGTTTCTTGCTATTATCCTTGGAGCTTGCTTATCTGCCATCTTTGTTGAAAAAATCAAGTTACGTATATTCATGGTAAGTACCTTCACCTTTTATACACAACTTACCTGTACTTATCCGTTTTTCTGGTCTCTTGTAGCTTATTGCTTCTGTTCTTGTCCTCATTAACGGCTTTTTATATACTTTGGCTACAGAGAATGTGACGGCTATCACCATAGCTCGATATTGTGATGGAATTGCATTTGGTTTGACTGTGATTCCAATAATCCTGACAGGTTCTGAGATATCCGTCAAAAGATTTAGAGCTTACAATCTTACCATTGAACAAATAGGCCTAATTGGTGGCATGAATCTCTATATATGTTACATTAACTTCCACTTGATGCATGGAATTGCGGCACTCGTCTGTGGTACCATAGCCCTGATTCTTACCTTCACCAACACAATTGAATCACCAATCTCCTATTTGCGCAAGGGTAACGAAACGGGAGCAGTGAATATCCTACGCCAGTTACAGAAACCTAAATTCATAACCGCTGAAACATTCGAGCTGTTCAATGAAAACAAATGCTTGCTGGAAGAGGATGTCGCCAGAGGACGTGCTTTAAATATTTCAATAGGTTTAGTACCAATGGTCAAGATTTGTTTATTCCGTGGCTTCGTATCGATGGCGATTTCAGTTGCAATTTCAAACTGCTTTTTACTGACGGCAGTTTTGAGTAATTCGAAAGATTATCTCTGGGTAACCTACAGATTTTCAACGATTCGATGGATTGGATTAGCTTTTTCAGTTTTCATTCTGGACACACTTGGACGCAAGATAATGAGTGGACTTTCGTTTCTTTTTGGAGGGGTACTGCTGGTTGGTGTCGGAATACTATTATCGAGTTATATAAATCTTAAGGATTCAATAAATTTAGATATAATCAAGGGATTGCTGATGGCCTATCAGCTGTTGGCTGGCGCAGCAGCACCTGCTAGTACATGTTACTTGGGCGAAGCGTTTTCAATTTCTGTGAAGCCGTACTTCATTCTGGTTGCGATTATATTTGAGAATGTCATACAAATTATTATTTGTTGTACATTTAGCGGAACAGTAGAATCAATAGTGGCCTATGCATATGTCTTGGGTGTCTTACAGGGTGCCTTTGGAATTTTTGTATTTTTCGGTTTTCCTGAAACCAAGCAAACTACTCTACGTGAGGCTTTGATGAAGTTTACGCCGGTATCAAATGTAGGAGATCGCGTTTAAAATTCAATTTTTTGTACATTTTAAATGTAAACGAATCGATAAATTATTATAAAAACCGCCCTCGCTGATTTTTTATGAAAATATTAAGTGTCTTAAGGAATGTGGATTACGTCTAATAAATGTTAAAAAAGCTTTAAAATTAAAACATTGTGCGCTTGTGATAATAATGCCAAATATTTAATAAACGTTATTTTTGTGCATTTGTTTAAATTTTTGTCTAACCGGTGCTTATTGTGAGCTGACGAAAAGTTCAGTTTAAACATTGGATCTATAAACAACGTAAAATAGCTCATGTGGGCTTTTGTCGCATTGATTGTGGTCTGATGGCTCCCTAAGGTGGACCATAAGTCCTTAATTGTTAAGAGTTCTTATATCTCGCACCAAAAAAAAAAGAAAAACATAGTTATATGGTTGTATACTTAGTAACCTTCCAGCATCAACAGTTTTCTGCGGGCAAATAATGGTAAGTAATAGTCCACGATAGTCCACTGATCTGTAAATCTGTGACGCTGCACCTAAAGTGTAGGGAGTGTAAAGGTGGGACAACTCTTCCGTAGCAAACATTTCAATTCATCAGTATCTCAGTGAGTGGTGAACATTTGTTGCTCGATCGACTGCAGATTAAAGGGCTTCTTTCAACATGAGCTCCAGTCTTATCTAATCTTTATCGGTGGGCCTACCAATCCACAACCTTCTATCTTAGAATTAAAATACGTAACCGCTGTTAACGATGTTCGCTGCTTTATCCTACTTACGGCATCCAATTACTCCAATAAGACTCCCCGCCTCAAGGAGCTTAAAAGCTTCTGACACTGTGTCCATACTTACTTACTTTAGTTAGGTGGCACTCCAGTTCGGGGTGAATCTGGGCCTCGACCAACAAGCCTCTCCAGTTAGCCCGGCCCTTAGCTAACTGCTTCCAAGTTGGTTAATGTCCCCTTCTAGTTGTGCGCGCCACCTTAGGTGAGGTCTTCCTCTACTGAGTTGTTCCTCCGAGTTAGATTCGAAGACTCTGCGGTGTCCATACTTCGATAAAAACGGGATGCTTAGGGTGGCCGGAAGGCTGATTAATGTGGCGCTGTAATCGAATATGAAGCATCAACTTTTCGCTGCTGCAAAAGTCACGATGTTACTATGTTGGACCTCAAACAATGCTCGCTATACTACGAGAACGCTTTTGGATAAATCAACGGACACAATCTATAGCGCAAAATCTACTAGGAATATCGAAATCAATACGCCTACGGAGGTCTCGAAAGTGACAACAGTCGCCCGTGAATCTGCAGTAAGAGCAACACCATAAGAGGGTATCACCTTCTATATCAAGTGCTGCCGAGAAGAGCTTAAGGTTCCTGGAACACAGCACAAGGTATCGCTCTGAGGGTTCGGCAGCCGTTTCAAGACAAGCAGAACCACTCGTGAACGTCCCGCCTTGCGCACTCAAGCTTGAAGCAGGGAGAAAGCCATAAAAGAGGCGAACACCAGATGGACCTCCATGGAAACCTGTGTAATCACGAGGAAACTTCTTAGATGAAGGCAGAACCGAGAGACTCATATGGGAAGACACGAAATTCTTTTTAACCACGTTGGGGTTTATCACGGGGCACAAATCTCTATGGTATCATTTGAAAAAACTACGTCTGACGGAAGAAGAACTCTGCAGAGCTGCGGTGACGAGGGAGCTTTTGAGGACACTTCCCACTTCCTACTTCCCACAACCCACTTCCTTTGCCACAACCCTGGCACGAATAAATATCGGAGCAAATTAGAGTCAGAATTGAGTTTCTATGAACAAGTGATAACCTCTCTCCCAAGGGGCATCGCAATTGGTCAGTATTGACCTGAGTGTGGCGGGGAGTAGTTCTCTCCTCGCAAGCCCACCTACCTAACCTAACCTAACCTTATGTACCAATAATAGTGTTCGAATGTTTGCATTCATTAAGTGACTTGAACTAATAACCCCAATACGGGCGGAATGTTGGAACCTAAATCGGTGCTTGGACTAACCGAATACAACCCCACTATCTCTTGTGCCGACTGAACGCCGTCTTTCTCATGCTTTCAGTCCGAACGCAACGGATTGAAGTTCATTTCGTTTTTTCTTTTCGTTCAGGCCCTTCTTGCCAGCACACATCTCTGCTGGGAAGCACTCGTATTACCTAACTCTTAGGACCCAATAAAGTAACTCAGCAATATTACTTGGCGCTGCTTGTAGGAGTTTGGCATGAATGCTGTTTATGACAATTGAATAGTTTTTCTTGAGTGCTCTGATTTCTATTGTAACCTCCGCCTTCCGGGGAAGTTCGGCAACAATTCGGGCATCTGTTGCTTCGAATGGCTTATAAGGATTCAAAAGAATGCTGATGATGCAAATGATTCAGCACAACAGCAAAGTGTTTAAGACCTTTAAGCGACATTCTTTCTTCCAGAAATCCACAGATAACCATGTGTTGTAACCTTTCCGTCTTTTATACATTTGTGCTCTAGTTGAAAAAAACTATTTACCACGTTTTTATGACCGAATTCTTTTGATTCGCGTTTACATGCAAAAACTCAACTCGAACGCAGAAAATTTTATGATCGGAACGAGTCAATCCTGTTTCAATCCAACCCGAATTTACATGGCACTCAACCCGAATTGAATGAGGATTCAATCCACAGTATAAGCTCAGCTCAATTCCTGATGCAATGAGATCTCTAAAGTATTGGTGTACTAAAGAGATCCCGAAGCTGTGGACATTGTAACTGGTATTGTAAGTAAGGTTATGTTAGCACGACCGATCTTAGCGGAAGCAGTACTAAGTTGTGCGTGAGTACCATGCCGACGTCAGCATGATGCTACGGTCGCGGAGGCAAGATTCAAGGCGTTATATCGTCTCCTGCCTTGGTAGAGATGCCCCTCATCAATAAGATGATGTAGCCGTTGGGTGTCAAATTGTGGGCGGTACCCAATTAGCTGTAAAAATTGTCACGACTTCTTACGGTGCGCAACAAAGTGAGTTTTCGCACTCTAGTCTGAAATTTGACCTTCAATAAAATCTTTTGGAATACAAGGCAACAATTAAAGCCAGACGTACAAGTGCATTCAGGTGATTTGCCACATATCTGATACATGCACTGTTTCTGTGCTGTTTACCTGCATAGCAATTTTGAATTCACACGAAGTTACAAATATACCCAACCAAAGTCCTAGTGGCATTTACTCTGAACTCATATTTACGATGAAGGACTGGTTTAGATACTTTATATTCTCCGGATACATATCTTAATCAAACACAATACGGGTGGTGGTGTAGATGAAACGATAGCACAATTGTCCTTCATACAGTTAACATCAATTCCAGTTAGTCATCGCAGCTTCCATTATAAAACTCAAGTTCCAAGCAACGATGATGTCAGCGATGATGGTTTCTATAAGGACATATACTCGCTACTTCTTTGCAGTACCAGTTTGCGCAAAATCGCTTCCCTAACCACTAGTGATGACCAACCACCCGAACGATAGCATATAGGCTGTTCGCAATCTTCTTCTCTTTTTCTAAAGGAATGTGTATAAAGGCTAGCATTTTCGAGGAGCAGTACATATATTTTCATCAAAGCGGCATGTTCCACTTGGCAATTCATAAGAAAGTACATATATTCATAAACGAAGACATTCTTATCCATTAAATATCTGTCAATTATTGATTACATCCAAACGTTATCAGTGAAATATTGCTTTTATCGAACTTCGATAAACCAAGTTTATCCAAAGTTTAATTGACTTTTGGTGAAAGCTAAAGTCATTTAAAAACAAATTTGCAGTGAAAAGTGAGAAACTTTTTCTAACTATGGAAAAATCACAGCCGTTAGCGTATTACGATGCGATGCAAGCTTCAGAGATGCATTATCTGCAAGGAGAATATTTGTCGCCACAAGGGGTATATCAGAGCGGGTATACATCACCGGGAGTTTATTCACCACAGCGATGTTATTCACCACCAGAAGAGAATTCAACACATTCCAGATAGCAGCTCTGACCAGGCTATCCACCACAGCCACAGGGATACTTACTTCAGTCGTATTATCAACCAAAACAAGAGCACCAAGCACTATTAACTACTCATGGGGTACTGCAGGTGCCATATGTACCAAAAAAGTATCCCTGGTGGGAGTATACCCGAAGGAATCCATCACGTTCACAATCCTTAACAGCAGGTATGGAATTGTTTTTGTTTTTTTAATTGTTATTGGGGGGCCACGTCTAGTGTCGTTCGTACCAAAGCAAACGAGGGGTAATTCACGCGTACACATGTAGATTATGGTGCCCTAAGAAGCTCTAGCTCTAGCTGAGAATAAATTCGAAGATATCGGCTAGCTTTCTTAGCTGAATGACAGCGAGATATTCTGTGAGAATATGACGATAGGTACTACCTCTCTCAAGGCGTACACCGATAAGGCCTGGTGTCAGATTTGTTTTACGAAGATGACTTTTTAAAGTAACTCTTGCGAAGTATGACATGCGAATTAACAAAGTGCAGCTTCCAATTGAATATGAACTTGAATCGGGTTCAGACCCAGAAGTTCGCAGAAGCCCCGCCTTACGACTTTCCGCAGAAGCCCCGACTTTCTGACTGCAGCATAGGCAAGTGAAGGTCTGCTGACCAAGGTTTTCTATCGCTCGAGCTTGTTGTCAGACCCTTTATTATCTGTGAATTATATTGGCAATGTCTAGTTCCAGGGCAATTTTGCTTCGATATGCAATGAGAAAGAAATGAGGAGGTAAAGTCTAATTTTTTCGCTGAAGACTTTAAACAGAGAGGCTTTAGTTGATACATCACCTCTGACAAGTTGAAAAGCTTCATTTAAAACGCTACGTCAGCATGGCAAATGGTTTCAGTCTTACTCAAGGCTGAAGGAGTGGACACTAGATATGGATTACACTTCGTTTCAGCATTGACTTAATCCATTTAAAAATTATCGGCGAGAGGTTCATATTGGTAAAGCGACATTGATGGATGGTTATGAAATGTTGTTGAATGCTCCATCTATTTTTTTTGAAAGGCGTCAAGCCAGGTATTCCTGTGGTTAAAAAAAACTCTAATTTTTGGTAGCTATGCCAATTAGGACTGACTTTTTTGATTTTCCCGTCTAATATACGCATTTGGAAGTACATAGTTGAGAGATTGTAAGCGCCTTCTCCTTTTAATCTTTCCCAAGATCTTGAAAACAAGTCCAGATGTCTTTTGGTATTGGCCCCTAGATGTCTAGTCATCAAGGCATGTTATGTAATGAAGTTAAGGCTGCTAATCTTCAGCATCACTAGATCCATAGCCTTTCTATGGTGTCCATTCGTCGGTTACCATAGCTTTGATTCATAATTGGAAGCATCACCTTCTCCTAATGATTCCTAAGCCTGAATGCGATGAGACAAACCAAAAGATTAATCAAGCCGTATGTCTACAGAAACATCCTTACTCTAAATAAGCAGAGTGTAAGAAAGCTAGTGGACTTCTTCACAGGGAAACAAACCAACCTTGTCTTCAGAGACAGTGGTTGGAACTTGTGGACACATTCTTGCGAGTGTTCGTAAATTGTCTGATTAAGACAGTTCGGCGTTGAGCGACTCATTCATGCATTTCTAGAAATGAGCACTTTGGGTGCCGATGAATAAAGTTCCGCTTTTCTAAGCTTGAATGCGGTCATCGCAGCTCTGCGGCTGCACTAGTAAAATTTTAGCAAAGTCTCTAGTGTTCCTGTAAGAGTCAATTTTGAAAATCCTCATCAGCGAAGGAATGTATTGGATAATGGGTTGCTGACAAGAGTCATTTATGACAATGAGAAAGAGAGTAGGGGACAAAACTGAGCCCTGAGGGACACCAGCATTTATGTGATGAATATCAGACTTGAAGTCGTCCAAGACAACTTGTATTAAACGTCCCGAAAGGTAGTTTCTAATCCATTGAAGAGAGACTCATCGATGCCATATGAACGCGTTTTCGACAAAAGAGCCTGATGCCAAACTCTGTCAAATGTCTTTGAAATATCAAGCGCAACTATCTTTATTTCGCCGAAGTGATGGAGAGGTTGGTTCCAATTTTCGGTGAGATATGCCATCAAATCACCAGTGCTACGAAAACGTCCTGCCAGTCATTGAGAAGTCTTCGTGAATCAAGATATTTCATAAGCTGACGATGCATCAGCGTTTCCATGACCTTGAAAAGAACGGACGTACTAAGTACAATGTGTCGGTAATTGGTCGGAGAGGAAGATTCGCCTTTTTTTAGGGACGGGCTAGACAAATGCTGTTATCCATCTTCTCAGGAAGAGCCCAGAAGAGTTGGACAAACAGAAAAGCTTTCGCAGAGGTCTTGCCAGCGAAGAAGAACATCTCTTCAGAACAAGTGGGGAATGTTGGCCGTACAAGGGCGACAACATCATTACCAACATAGCCCGCCATCAATATGCGGTCACCAACCCGTATGATACATAAGTCTTCTGTGACAAGTTAAGGCTTACGATTCACGACCAGAGTAGAGCTAGTCGTTACTTCTCCGCGGTGAATGGTATACTTCCGCATCTCATCAACTTACATCGGCCAGCCCCCTCAAAATAATCGGAGGCGTTCTAAGAATTCAGAAACAGTTCATCGAGCTACCAGAACTAATTTTTTTTTTTTTTTTACTTCCAGCAACCTTTATCTTCGAGTCTGGCGGTATGAGTTTAGCTTGGAGTATTGGCTTCGCACATCTGAATGATGTTGCGCATCTCGGTGCAGCTACTCTCACTCACTTGCAGATCTGTTGGTTTCTTGCAGTCATCATTGGAGCTTGTATAGCCACCATCTTTATAGACAAAATGGCGTTGCGTACATTTAATGTAAGTCCTTCTACTACTTAAGGAAGCTAGCTTCACCAATCCATTTTCGTACTCCTTCTAGATTATAGCTGCTGTTCTCGTCATGGTCAACGGAATTATGTTTATTTCAACGGGAGATAGTGTTCTAGATGTTGTCATAGCTCGCTATTGTGATGGAATTGCATTCGGTTTGACTGTGATTCCAGCCATCGTCAAAGGTTCTGAGCAATCAGTTAAACGAAAAAGAGGTTACGTTCTTACCATTGAACAATTTGCCCTAATCGCTGGAATGAATGTCTATTTCATTATTTCAAGAAACAACTTGCTGCATGGAATTTTGGCCCTAATCTGTGGAAGCTTAGCATTGCTCTTTAGCTTAATCTACACAATTGAATCGCCAATCTCGTATCTACGCAAAGGTAAGGAAGTAGATGCAATTAATGCGCCACGACAGTTGCAGAGGCTTAAATTTCTAACCGACGAGAACTACGCCCTACTCAATGAGAATAAGCTTCTGTTGGAAGAAGATATTGTCAGGGGACGCGCTAAGAATGTTTCGATCGGTCTAAGGCCAATGGTCAAGCTGTGTTTGTTCCGTGCGGTCGTATCGATGTCGTTGTCAGTTCCACTTGTATGGGGATTCATTGTGGCTGCAGCTCTGACTGATCACGACGATAACCTATGGAAGCTTTACACGCTTACAGCGATGCGGTTGATTGGAATAGTTTTTGCTATGTACACGTTAGACAAGCTAGGGCGCAAGGAAACGAGTGCAATTTCCCTACTTGTTGGCGGTGGACTACTGTTGGGTGTTGGATCACTATTTTCAAACTATTGGGGCCTGTCCGACTCACAGGCAATGAAAACAGCTAAGGGACTGCTGATGGCCTATCAGCTGTTGGCCGGTGTAGCAGCACCTGCTAGTACATGCTATTTGGGAGAAGCATTTTCAATATCCTTAAAGCCATACTTCATCCTAGTTGCCGTTATATTTGAGAACGTCCTACAAATTATTCTTTGCTGTGCATTCAGTGGAACAAAAAAGTCTGTGTCTGACTATGGATATACCTTTGGAGTCCTACAGATAGCCTTTGCGATATTTTTCTTTTTCGGAATGCCGGAGACAAAGCAGACTACCTTGCGTGAGGCTCTGGTGAAGTTTACAAAGGCAGGGAATGCTGATGATTGTGTTTAAAAAACTTATGTAACCGCTGGCGGTTTTTATTATTCACGAATCGTGAACTGATCGTATACGTAATTTTGATAAGTAGGTGGCCGTATATTAATATATACACGTACGTCTTTTTTTTGTTAAGTTTATTAATTCACCCAGAGTCTCTTGGCTCAGCGAAATTAGTGTTACCAGCCTTATTAGAAAGAATTATTAATCAGTGTTAAAAAGTTTATAAATTCGCAATGTAAACATAAATATTAAAAATAAAATTTTGAAGATGCTTTTACAATTTAATTATGAGTCTTTGTTGGAAAACCGAGATCCAGGGCAACAAAAATAGGAACCAATGGTTGGTTTCGATAAAATTCGATGGTCAGCGAACCTTCTGCACCGAAGCTGAAAGAGCTTTCAGCCATTTCATTGGGTGGCTCTCAACATGTTTGTTTGAAGTCTGAATTTGGAATGTTGTCCAAAATATGGAGAAGCAATGCTATCAGCTTAAACACCAAGACTGTTTCGCTCCAATGTTGAGTCCATGCTGTTAAATACGTTCAACACGTGGAAAACAACCGCCATTATCACAAAAAAGCCGCAAGCGTTTGTGAACTGGTGGCTGTGAAGCATTCTAAGGATATTCTGGCCGAATCATATCTCTAACAAAGAGGTACCACAGTTCAATGGCGTAAGTGGCAGTAGATCGGTAACAACCTTCGAAAAGCGACAGTTCCATAGCAAAGCATGCGTTGCAATGGAACTCTCTAACCCAAGGCGGCCGAATAGTTGGTCGACCGAGAAATACATGGCGCAGAACAATACAGGAGAAGTCCCGGCAGCTGGGGAAGAGTTGGAGAGAGCTGAAACTCATTGCAAGAAATCGTACTCGATGGCGGGTTTGCGTAGTAGAGACCCTCAGACCCACAAGCCGATACAGGATATTAGTAAAGTAAAAACTACCTCCATACACCCATTCTCGTCCATTTTGTGACGCTGTTATGTAAGTGATGAATTGAGTAGTCCTTCGATACCATTATCTGTGGTACTCCTACCTACCGTCGGATCCTAGGAAATACGCATAACGAGTCTATCGAGAGAAATGCGGTGATTGTTGCAGGCAAGGTAGTCGAACAGATCATGATCTCTCCTGCAAATCTTAAAAAGGCACCAACGGGCAACATATTTCGTAGAAATGGTCCACCGTAGTCTTAATGTCAGAGGGTCTATGTATCCATGTCAATATCTACATCGATGTCCATTAGGATGACCAAGTTGATGTCCATGTCGATATCCATGCCCATATCCTTGACAATATTCAAGGTCATGTCCATAAATCATGTTGTTTGCTGATTCCGGAATAGGTATCGCAGTCATCAAAATTGCCAACAGTCGCATTAATATCGGAGAGTCTATGCCATTCGTCCAGCTGACGCAGTGCTCTTTCGGTATTGCGTGTCTTATTTTTATTAAGCGAAGTGATTTACGGAGTCCACGTTAAAAGAATTGCTTGACGACCAAATAATCCTTGGCTTGACAGACTTCATTTGTAATAGAGATTTCGAATTGTGAACATGGCGGTGAATGTTTTAGTTGCAGCTCTTGTCATCGACGAGATATATTTTCATCCGTAAACCTGTTGAGAGATTTAGGAGAAAATACGTCTGATGATTTTCGGAATCACTTAAGGACGCTCGAAACTCTTTGTTCGCGCTCGACGCCATATTTTTACTTTGCCTCGATGTTTACTCATTCAAATCAGAAACAAAATTAAAAAATGCTCTGAAGTTGGACGAAAGGCGTTCACATTGAACGACATATCTGTCAAGCAAGGCAAAGAGTTGAAAAATTTGAAAAACCACACTACAGATTGGGTGAATTGCTTGAAGAGCGTTCGAAAACAATTTGCTCGGTCGTCAAATAAATCTGTCAAGCATTTGTCATGTTTTGTATAGAATAGCCTGTTTGATCTAATACGTCACACACGCATATTGACAGCACCCACATTTTTACATCGTCGAACAGAGTAATCACGTATTTTGAGACTAACCGTCAAACGACTGTTGTATCCCATTTTTCATGTCATTCTTTTGACAACTCTGTCAAACAGTGCAATCGTAACTCAAGGAAACTCTACTATAGGAAAAAATAATTACCGTTATTTTTGTGGATACTTAAAAAAAGCAAATCATGTTAGCATTGTTATTAATTTTAAAGTTAGAATAAATTTTGATATCGCTGTATTCGACAAACATTCTATGCGTTTTCATCGCCTCAGGAAGTTCTAATTGGCAGTCTTGCATCTATTGTTGGAAGAAAAATTTTCCTTTTTTATCTATCTGAGAAAATGCAACGAGCATCACGAACCATACTACCAGAACCCCACAGAATTGGATGGCTTCATGAAGTAAAAAGGAATTCACCACAGGCAAGTTCATTGGGTTCAGGTTTGTATGGCACATACATACATACATATGTATGTACATATACAAAAAAAAAATCGCCATTACTTATGAAGAGCTTCTTGGGAATATGTGATGTAATGATGTCTTACCACCTTGTTGATCTGCAGTGCTTTGATTGCTTCAGTGATCTCATCCTTTTAGATTGTGGCGCACATTCGCATATCTCAGTTTGATTCATTTACATATCGCTAGCGGATACAAAGATCAGAAACAAAGCAAAATGATCTTTGCAACTCTTGAGCTGATCTGAAATAAGAAGCGCTACAAACCCAGATTTTTCCAAGCAGTTTGTCGTTTCATCTACAAGCCACGTACTTTACGCGATTGGCGGATAATTATTTCAGCGCCAGATGTAAAAACAGTTTTTCTAGCAGAGATCTTGGATGGTGACAGAGAGATGGTCTATGTAATCTTGGCGCACTAAGGGATCACTTAATCTGCCGATATTAAATCCGGGCATTCTTTTATCGCCTTGGAATCATCAAACCGCAGCACTGCATAGTTGAGCAGTAGCTACTGTAAGATGGTGATCGAGGGCTATACTTATATCTGCTCCTTGTTTGTCGAGGAGATAGAGACATCTATTGACAAAATGTTAAATTTTGTTTGAGAGTTGTTCCTCTCTGCATTGACTTTGTGGCAGATCTTAACTTGGAAGAAATTGTCAAATCTTAAAATGTTATCATTGTGATCGTCTTATCCGTGCTGGCAGAAAATATGTCCAACTATCATTACATACCCTGGCATTCATTCCCATCACCATGACAGTTTTTTCCAAGAGCGTAAAACTGTTGACGCGTCGTAATTTAGTCCGAAATCTGGACGACCAAATTCTATCACCATTGTGGCGCCACATAACCTTGAAAGAAAACTGAAGTCCCTATAGGCAGGCTGCAGTTATCATCATCATTAGTGCTAATATACAGTCCTTGCCTTTGTGCCTTTGATATCTGGTGTAACATTGTATGCTCGTTAAGGTTTTGTAAGATAATCTCAAAATGGATTGTGAGTTTCCTAATCCTTCGATATAAGTAGTATCAGATTAACGTACCTCCACCCCTTGATGTACCTTAGGGCTCAAGTCTCTCACCAATGCTTTTCCTAGTTTTTATTAATGGCCCTTTCTTCTTGCTCATTATCCAATTCACTCCTTTGCGGACAACAGCACTCCTTATTTCGTTTGTTCTTTAACGAGTCTACAACACGGCCAACACCAAATGGCAGCGAATGCCAACGGAACGTTAATCCGATATTAATCCAATCGTCAATGGGGATGTGGAAAACCGAGTTGGGATCAACGTTTCTAAAACCCATGTCTTCTGTCTCTGAAACGGGATATTAAGATAACCAAACTAAATATGAACTTACTGAGTTGATGCTGTGGTCTCTTCAGATCTCTTGATGTTCAGATCTTTGTGGAACCTACACATCAATGACAAGTATCAGTGATTGATTGATGTTAATATATTCTTCACATAAACATCATCCAAATATTGGATGCTTGGGGTATTTGTAGCGGTATTTTCATCATAATTGTTTGGATGAAATTTGTAGTTGTGTTCCGCTTGTTCATTCGATTAGTCACAGTACATGTACGGAATCTCTGTAGATCCTTAAGTTTTAAGGCCTGCTTTGTGGTGCATTAGTAAAATTTAGAAGCTCATTTTCTAACCTTTCAGCACGGATGTAAAATTTAAAGGACAAAGCCTTGTATCTTTATAGATATGTAGGGCCACTTTTACCTAAGTGACGGTTCCGGCTGGCTTGCGCTGATCCGTCGTTTTGATGACCACAACTTACGTGAAGCAGTTGTTGACAGAAGTTTTTTTTCGCGAAAAGGAAAAGAAGAGATCTACTCATGGTGTTCATAAATGTGTTCAGATCTACAGTTCTTTTCCTTGGCATTTCTGCAAGATCGCAAAAAAAGGGGTTTGCCTAGTATGCAGTATATAGTGCTGGAAACCCGCAAAGGTACTGAAGAAGGATCTCGCTTTCATTTTACTTCTCACAGATGGCATCATTTGTTACAATTGGCCAATACCCTGTGCATGGGACTCTATAATTCGTAGTTAACTGTTTTGTTATTAATATTCGATTCAATTTAAGATGTTAAAACGTAAACCGATGTTAAAATCGTTTCTACTTCCAGCAAGCTACATTCTAATATCCGGTGGCATGGGCTTCATCGAAACTGTTTTGCCCGCGTGCGTAATGCCTTTCAAATATATCAGTAACTATGAGATGTTACACTTTAAAATCAGCTGGTTTATTGCCGTTGTCGTTGGATCTTACATAGTGACCATCTTGATTGACAAAATGTCGAAGCGTTCGATTAACGTGAGTACCTTCGTCATAAAATACATCGGCTTTGTTGAGTCCACTAATGTCTTTCTTTACAGATTTTAGCTTCGTATTTCGTTATTGTTAAAGGAATTGTCCTTATTGCTGCGCCAGAGAACTTCAAAATTTACTGCATAACTCGATATGTTGATGGGTTTTCAGTAGGCTTGACAATAATTCCAACTATTGTACTAGGGTCTGAGCAAGCCGTTAAGCAATTTAGAGCTTATATTCTTACCAATGAACAATACCACCAAACCCTTGGTATGTTAGCCTACGTAATTATAAACAGCTATCGGGGTTTTAATTTATCGATAACTAATCGAGTATATGGCATTCTTGTGGTAGCTTTTGGTCTTATAGCCTTGGCCTGTGCTTACAAACAAACAATTGAATCACCAATCTCCTACCTTAAAGAAGGTAATGAAGAGAAAGCGCTTAAAACACTTTGCGCTCTACAAAGCTCTACCGTTGTAACTAATGAAACACAAATCTTGTTTAATGAAAATAAGCAACTGATTGCAGAGGATATTGCCAGAGGACACGCTAAGAATATCTCGATTGGTCTGATACCGATGGTCAAATTGTGCTTGTTTCGTGCTTTCATAGCGATGTCAATCTCCATTGGAATGACATGCGCCTACATTTGGACTATACACTTGGCGTACTTTGGGCCAATGTTCTTATTTTTTCTATTGTTCCGTTTGACGGGAATAGCTTTTTCCATGTATACTTTGGATATCGTGGGACGCAAATTTGTGGGCCCATTTTCTTGTTTATTTTGCGGAATATTATTGCTTAGTCTTGGAAACGTATTCTCGAATTCTGACAATTTTTTTAAACGAGCGGTATTAAATTCGGCATTTTTAAAATTTTTCGCTTATCAGTTTTTTGCTGGTCTGGCAGCACCTGCCAGTACGTGCTATTTGGGCGAAGCATTTTCGATATCGGTAAAGCCGTACTTCATATTGGTGGTGATTGCATTTGAGAGCATTGTTCACGTAATTATTTGTTGTACATTTGGCGTATATGGGACAACACAAACAGTGATGATCTATGCGTATGTTGTAGGTATTTTACATGTGATTTTTGGAATCTTTTTTTTGATCTGCATGCCGGAAACAAAGGAAACTACTCTGCGGGAGGCTTTGGCGAAGTTTGAAAAGGTAGTGGATTTAGACTGCCCATTAGAAATTTAGAGTTACTAATGTAATTTTTGTTGTCTTTTAATCGAATCTATTATAGTATGCTTTAAAAATTAGAAGTGAATTGTGTTTTTTTTTCTATAACTAGAGTCACACGAAAACTTTTATCTATAGGGTCATCCAACAAGAGGTGTCATTTAAATTCAATAGAAAAACACAAAATTTTCATAAAAAGTGGTTAGTACTGAGGTTAGTACTCACTTAGATCCTCTGACCTCTCAAGGGTATAGGGCGTCAACAACGCCTGGGCGCCATCGTGTTCGGATTTCTTTCATCCCCAGTGATTTAGATTCCTCCTGGACGGTCCTTCTTCATGTCTGCCTAGGGTGGTCTACTCCTCTGCCTGATTGCGTAAGTGGATTCCATTACATGGCGTACCTCGCAATGGAACTGTCTTTACGCCGTAAGGTGTGACCAATCCACTGCCACTTTCTCCTCTGTATTTTGACGTTATCGCGTGTAGTTGGTCGTTCGATATACGGTTCGGCCAGAAGACCCTTAGAATGTTGCGAAGACATCTATTTATGAAGGTTTGCTGGATCCTTTTGACGGTGTATTTTCTCCAGGTATTTTCCATATTTTAGACAGCATACCGAACGCTGCCTTTACTTTACGAATTCTACGTTCTAAATCCAGTTCAGTACTACTATTTTTCGAGACCATACTTCCTAAATATAGAAAGCTACTTACTTTCTCGACTTGCTGTCCGGCAATATTAAGTTGAGCGGCGCTGGTGTTTTCATGACAAATTGTAGTGGTTAGAGCCACTACGTAGAGTAGTCAACGTAGTCAAGATGTTTGATCTTATAGTTCATCTCAGTCCTATGCTTCCTCTAGACATAGCTGCCCAAATCACATCATTGATTACCACAAGAAATAGCAGTGGCGAAAGAATGCATCCTTGTCGTACCCCACTGCAGACTTCAAATTCCTCTGACACCTTACCGTTGTGTAAGACATGACATTTACTGCCATCATAGGTAGCCTTTATAATAGCGACGAGTTTGAGGTTAGTAGTGGAATAGAATATCCGCCAAATGTCCACCTTGGCTCTGCCTACAAATGCATAGTCATTCTTTTAATGCAATTTTGTATCACCTTTTCGTAAAATTGTTGCTGTATTTCGCGAATAACAGCTCTGATAATTTCTTTTAATGCATGAATTGTTGGTGAAGTACTGGCGTAGATCTTTTCTTTAACATAACCCCAAAAGAAAAAGTCTAATGGTGTTAAATGGCACGACCTCGGCGACCAATTGAAGTCTCCATTTCCAAGAAAAGTTGTCACGCAATAGAGCCATTGTTTCACCAGCCATTGTTTTTCCAAGGGTGGCAATGGTGTAGTGGTAGCGTCATCGTTTGTCGAGCTGATGGTTCACAGTTCAATCCCTGATGTCAGCAAGCATTATATGATAAGAGGCAGTCCGATCAATTGCGAAAGTTTGTGACAACACTACTGCGAAGGCATAACACTGGCAGTAGGTTTCTCATATGGCTGGAGAAATTGATCGCCCTGTTGATAATTGATATGCTCATGACATCAGGTGGATCGGGAAAAAAATACTGTGAATCAGAAGCGAAAGCAAAAAATACATGACAGCAATCAAATCTCCCCAGTTATTCTGGACACCACCCCTGGAGCTAATGTGAAACCTAATACAGCTGAGTTTCAAACCACTACACCAATCTCTTTCTCTCTCTCTCTATCTAACTTTCCTATGCCCGCACCATGTGAAAACATGTAAAAGGGTATTCATAACCCCTTGAGTGCGGGTAAATTATAAAAAAAAAAAATTGTTTCACCAGCTGTGTGGCTTATTACACCGTCCTACTGAAACCAAACGTCGTGCACGTCCGTAGCATCAATTTCAGGCAAAAAAAAGTCATTCAAAATTGTTCGGTAACGCAATCTATTCACTGAAACGGTATCATTTTCGAATGATTACGGCCCAATGATACCGCCAGCCCAAAACCACACCAAACTGTCACTCGTGGGTGATTATTTCTCTTGGGTTTTCGCAACCTCACATGCGACAGTTTTGTTCGTTTACGTACCCAGACAAATGGAAATGGGCCTCATCACATCACTTATTTTGTATAAGTCGCCGCATAGAATGCGTGACTCTTCCATCGGAAGTTTTTGTAGCACGTTTTCCAGGTCCTCCCTAAACTTTAGCTTCGTACTTCGATCGCAGCCTGCTTGTGGGGCATACACTGATAGGATATCCAAACACGGCTGTTCCTCCTCAGCAATTTTAACAAACACGATTCTTTCAACAGCTATTACTCCATCCACGATGTCCTACGGCATTTTTCGGGCCATCTCCTACATAAAACAATTTATAACAATGCCCTAGATCTCTAGTTTTGGCACCTTTCCACTAAAGTTCATTGCTTCGGCAAGTTCATTGCTTCGTCCCGTTACGGAACCTATGTTGCATGTCACAATCCGTATGGTATTGCCATCGTTTTCCTTTGGCGGATCCTCCGCTGCTGACAGGTTCACGACATAAACCGTAGTCCGTACCGCGGCCACTACAACCGCTTCGGTTGGTACCCAGGATAAACAATTGTACTAGTTTTGACAACAACATTAACGTCAATATTTTAGATTTTATCTTTCATCCGGTTTTGTTCTTTGGAGATATCGTGCCACTCCATTGAAAACACGAACAGGGGACTAAGCGATTCGATAGTGATTATCTGCATATGTACACATATGTATATATCTGTACATTGTAGCGCAATTTGCAAAGGCAGATCTAACCAATCTAAGCGCCTATAAGAGTCAAGCACTCTGCAAAAGATGTTTATTCACCACCACATCGTTACAAACGAATTAAACTCTGTCCGTTATCGCACAATGCTTTCAGTTTAGTTAAATTGAGTTTTCCCCCACGTAGACGGGCTTTTTATCTTATCTTCTCTCCGGACTACTCCCGTGCTGACAAAATCGATATCACAACTTATATCAATGGAATCAATTGGCAATCAATCCTAGCATTCACCTTCGGTCTGGCAAAAACTGATCCGATAGTAGTGTTTGGCGTTCAGGGTAGTTGATAAACAAAAAGTTTCGCAGAAATTCAATAATATTTTGTTGGTTTCATTTAAATTTCATTCAATCTGGTTTGAGGAACAATATGCCGACTTATGGAGGCGTACATCGTTCTTGGATCGACTTGCACTATCAACACAAGGCCCAGTGCAATTCCCTGTCGGCTGGTAATACTTCTCTTTTTTTTCTTGTGTGACACTTGTTGTAATGTTTAATGATTTATTGTTGATTAATCGAACATGGATTTAAATTGTCAAATTTTCAGTGGTGATAAGGAGTTATCGATGCCATGTTGTCAAACAAAACACCTCTGACGCGTGGCAATCGTGAATTTCTAAAAAATGAATTTGTTATTATCCTTGTGTAGTCCGTCCGCATTGCTCGAAAAATGGAATTTGTGATTGTGTAACTTACTGGATGAATACAACAAAACGTTGATATATGTACATATATAGAGCAGATTAAAAAACGATAACAGTGGATTTTTCCAGTGTGCGCGTTAATTAGATTTGTGTCGAATGTGTATCAGCGAAAGTAAGAGAAGCTATCAACAGTATTCTGAAATTTGAATTTAACTTCCGTTTAGTTAAGGACAATTTTATTGATCTTTTTTTTTGTGGGATTTTCCCATATTACAGGTAACAAATGTTGTGTACTTAGAGCACCATAATTAGGAGTGGCATAGCGTAACGATTACCTTTCACGTCGCCCACAGTAAATCTGTCAAGTTTCACGACAACAAAACCATTTATTCTTGGAATTGTTTATCTTTCTAGTACGCAATGCTCTCGTTTATAATTGCATAAACTATTCTTGGAATATTACTTCTGACAAAAGCAGAAACTAACTACATATACATACACATATGTATCATTTTTGCACCTCAAGGAATTAATTTAGACGCTAGTTACAAAGCTAGTAACACTTAGTGTGGCCACATCATTTTATGGTGTTGTAAGTTTGTGATGTAAAATTTCAGCTGGTATTCAACTGTATCCAAGAGATTTTTTATTTCATTTTTATTCCTTGTTAGTTTGGCTTCGTGACTATAAAATACATTTTATGTGTGGACTGGTATTCTTCAATTTGGCTTTGAGCTTAATCACGGCTGCTCCGAAATGCGCCTTTCAGTCCCGGTTTGTGAAAGAATCCAATCATTTCCTAATACATCCTTTGAAGTCCATAATTTGCAATTTATAATTTAGTTCGTTGGTTTCCTTCGCCTTGAGACTTAAAAAGAAATATTTGTCAACACTTAACATTAAGTATTTTTTTTTTTAAATATTTAGATGTTTACCACGAAGTCTCATAGCATCTACCCCCGTGGGTGAGGTGTTACTGATAAGCAGTAAGAAATTATACAAGTGTTTCTTAGAACAACTAAACTCAAGTCAACACTCTTCAATTTGCTTGCAAACTCAACTTTTCCTTCTATCACTAGCGCTTTACAAATGTCTGCCAGCACTTGTACCTTCTTTAAATAAGACGATTCAGCTCCAAGGGGTTGTTACCCTTCAGTATTGTCCAAACTGTACTCCAGAAAGTACGCCTGATTATGTGGGAGACAGACTGCTGGTATTGATACCATGGTATGGATACCATGGTATAGTGAATGCTATAACCCCTGACAGACTGCACTTCATAGTATACGTTGACTTTTGCGCTACGTGGTATACTTTGACATTTGTGTTGCGCCTCCTCCAGCTCCTTACACATTTTTTGCAACACTCCAATATTGCGTCATGCTCCTCGTAGCTCGCCGATATAATTCCTCTAAACTTCTCTTACTTGATTGTTTCCAATGCAGATAAAATTGTCCTCCTTAATCAATTTTCAAAACATTTTTCGCTGTGATTGCTTGCTTTTGAATTGTCAAAGAAGCTATGAAGAACCACCAACAGAAAGAAAGTGGCGCTGCAAGCAATAAGATGGCGAATCTCAATACAAGGTTCTATTCATGGTATACTAGGTTTTAACGTGGTATTGCAGTGACAGACATGTGGTATAGAACGTAGTATTGCTGTACCATGGTATCAATACCAGCAGTCTGTCTCCCACATTAGATGTGGTATAACCTAGAAACCGTACCATACTATTAAGGAATAGTGTAGCATTCATATCCGCGTTGTAGATTGTAGATAGATTCTAGGGGTACTGCGACCTTTATAGATCTGTTCTGCTACCCCAAATTGGAACTCTAGTCGATAAGATACTCGACTTGGAGCACCTTCTCCAGTTTCCTTGATGAATGGAAATACCTAGAGTGGATCTAACAATTACAAAACGGTGCTCAAGCACGAATCGGATCTTATGGTTACATAGCTTCAAACTACCAATTCCTTCTACTTTATCTAAAGCAAAATAACGCATTAAAAATAGCAAAATTCTTTCAAATTAGCTCAGGCAGGTTAGGTTAGGTAGATGGGTGCCTTCTGACAAAAGAGTCACTGCTCACTTAGACTAACAGTTCGGGTCCATTGTGCTCAATTATTTAACCCTGGAAACGCTGTAAAGTCCACTGTCAGAACCACTCAGATAGTGATATGAATTTCAGGAGGTCCGTCAGCTCTACATTACCTAAATCCTCCAATTCCGAGAAAAGTAACTTCCGAGAGTCCTCATTCTTCTGACGGATAGGGCAGGATAATCACCAGTTACCAGAAGGTGATGAACAGATTCAATTTCTTCTTTCGTCCTCCAACCTCTGCAAAAGTCGCTCCGCGTGAACGCCAATGACGCAATGACCAGAAATTATGCCGGAAACGCCCCGTGCGTTATAACGACTAAGTTTTACAAGAGAGGTTGATCTCTTCTTGCTGAAGGCCGGGCATAGCGCCCTGGCCGTTGCCCGTGTTTTCAGATGAACCCACTGTCTGTTTGTTCGACCGGTGGTTTCATCTTCTTCTTCCGTGTGAAACTGATTGGGGTTACTACAAAAGGGAGGGCCGGTGATAAGTGCGCGCCAACCTTTTCCTAGCAAGCTCGTCAGCCCTTTCGCAGAGGGTCACCGCATTGGCTCTAGATATCTCGTTTAAGAGTGATTTGCAGGTTCTCACAAGCCTCGACCTAATTACAGCAGAGTCCAGAGCCTTAACGGCTTCCTGGCTGTCTGTATAGACAGTTATCGTTCTACCAACGATATAACTCTCGCGAAAAATTTCCGCAGCCTGTATTAAAGGCTAAAAGAAGCTGCATTCGTCGTTTATTCTAAAGGAGTGGTTTATTCCTAGGGCCTCGCAATAAACTTCGGGTCCCGTGCCAACGTCCATCTTAGAACCGTCGGTGTAGAATACCAGCTCCTTTTTGTTTATGGTTCTTCGGTTCTTCCAGTACACTCTGTCAGAAAACCTTGTAGTGAATCTTCGCTTTAGTTCAGGCAACATCACCCGCTGAATTATCCAGAACCCAAGTTTCAAACCCAAAAGACGTTTTATTCTTTTTTCGAAGAAGAAAATATTTTCAGCTCCCGAATTCAGCGACATAAATTGTTTTACATGCCTATAATAAAATTTACGAATTCTCCATTATTCTCAACAGCATGGATGATCTTTATTTCTGGAGGCATGAAGATAGCTTGGGCCATTTACGAACAACCTCTGGTGAAGTCGCACAATTCAGTATTCGGTCAAATTCATCTCACAATATCCTGGTTTATTGGAGTCATAATTGGAACTAAATTTGCTGCAATGTTTGTTCAGCGACTGTCTAAGAACGTAGCGCATGTAAGTAGTAGCCAAAGACCTCCTCAGATTGTTAAGCAGTACATTCATTTTCATATCCTCTTGTCCATATATCCTCCTGTCAATTTCATTCATTCACAAGTTCACCCATTCCATCCATCCATCTTTCGTTTCTTGTCCTGTCCTGTCCCATTCCCCCCACCCATCTTTTTTTAATAAAACAAAATCGTTTTTCTTTCAGTATACCAGCGGCGCTCTGGTCATCTTTGGTGGCATTCTGTTCGCTTGCTTCCCCAATAGCTGCATAGCCGTCCTCCTAGGACGTTACATAGATGGCATTGCATTCGGAACAACCCTACTGCAGGCAATTGTCACAGGCGGCGAGGTCTCAATTCGATTTCTCAGAGGTACTGTCATGTCATCTGAACGTATCTTTCTCTGGATCGGAATCTGCGCTCAACTCTGCTACAGTACGGCTTTCTTCGATAAAACTGTAGCTCCTGTTTCATCCATCACCGATGACCAGATTCATGGTGCTGTCGCAATTGTTTTGGGCATTTTGGCGCTTCTCTGTACAGCTGGCTTTCCAATCGAGTCACCCGTCTACTTACACGTCAATCATCGAGAATCCGAGTCACTAAGCTCTCTGATGCGACTCCAGCGCTGTGATCATCCCACTAATGCAATATTTGAGATCTTCGACGACAACAAACTGTGGATTAGTGAGAATGCCAGGCAAAGCTTCAAGGAAGAGATTCGCAATGGTTGTGTGGTATTCTTAAAGCTCGCCTTTCTAAGATCACTTGTATCCCTGGCTATGTCCTTGCCCTTTCACTGGGCATACGTGTTATCCACTACAACGTCATTTGATTCGAATATCTTCCTGATAGCCTATGGACTCGCAGGACTTACCGGCAGTTTGGTAAGTGTCTGTTTCATGGACTGCCAGGGACGTCGAATGACATCTGCATTTTCTCTCTGCGTTGGTGGGGCTTTATTGCTGGCCGTTGGTGGGATTTTCTTAGAGTTTGAAGTCAGCATAAACTTGGCAGCTCAAATGAAAGTCGTCGCCATACTGCTCTTAATTTATCAGGCTGTCAACGCGTTTGGATTTGCGCCAGCTACAACGATTTATATCTCAGAGGCTTTCGCGCTACCGCTAAAGACTTTTTTCATCTCAGCAGTTATTGTTATGGATTACCTAGTACAGGTGTTAACGTGCATTTTGGCCTACACTGTTACCATAAATTACGCCGAATTTTTCATCGCCGTTGGAGTCCTGAATTGTATTGGATGCTTCATTGTTATATTTTGGTTACCAGAGACCAAGAAATTGACCTTGAGGGAGTGTAACCATCGGTTTTCGAAGCCTGATGTTTGATAAGAATCTGCAGTGAATATATTTATGTGCCATGTATCTATAAGTGATAAATAGGTTAAGAATAGATGGAATCGAAATGAGATGTTGCTGTTAATAAAAAATATTTTTAATTTAATGGAGAAACCTGATGTTGTCCTTGTAAATTTATAACAAACTCATCAAAAAAGTACGTTTGCACGAATTAGCTAAACAAAACCGCAGGGGGCTTGCCTCATAAATATAAATCTCTGAGTCAGTATGCATATAAATGGACAGAGGGGATTGCTAAACAACTCCTTCTGTTGTTGTATTTGCCTAAAGTTGAATGAAAATTGCGAGAAAATAAGGATTCCCCTAAACGCAAAGAATCACAGAAACTAGTTTAAGCAGGTACAACAATTATGAATCCTGTGGAAAAGTGTATGCCAACCCAGGAGGAGCAGGACAATGGGAATAGCTGCAATGTTGACTTTTTATTTTTTGTTATTTCTAGTATTTGCAAATTTTGAGTCCGTTGTTAAAATATTGCATTGCTCTGAAGAAAATGAGATACATTGACATACTATGCAAAGACATCATGAAATGCTTGAATCAAACGGTGCTTTACGTCTATCCTGGGGATATCTATTTATTACATAAGTACAAGCCTTCACGCGGTGAAACCAGCACTCTTGCTTAGATGCAGGCGAATTCTCTAAATGGAATCAACGGTGGCGTCTACAAGCTCAAGACCGTCTTAGGGTTTGTGTTATCATCGCAACTACCTTGCCATGTAGTAAGGTCTCAGACGTAGGACCTTAACGTCTCAGATAATACTGTTTCCGGACTCAGTGCTTGTCTCGGAAGACTCCTGCAGTTCACTCTCCTACTTGCTCGTAAGAATGGACTGTAAGGAAGGAGATAGTGGCGGCAAAGTTTTACCTGGTACTCTTAATCTCTCTGAACATAGTCGAACAGTTGATCGAAGTGCTGTCACTGATTTGGTCACTGGTCTGTCTCGAGAGGCTTCTGCCGAACGGGCACCAGAATTGGCGAGATCCGATGGACTTCTGACTAAGAACCTAAAGAGGAGGAGAAGGAAGTTGGGGCAGCGCAAAGATTTTAAACCAGCTGATGGGGCAATCACTAAATAAAGTCCTGTTCCAGTGGTGAAGGGAAAAAGAATGTGGTCGACGGAAGGTACTCCTACCGAAACCGTCCACCCCTTTGGACCTGACGCTGCCTCCTCTCTCACAAATTCGAACAGGGCCAAGCGGAAGAGACGGGCCCTGAGTCAGGCAGCCTTTGTGGAAGGCGCACGTGCACCAGATGTGCGCCCTTCTGCTGGGGGGACTGACTTCGGCCAGAGTCTGAACATGGACTGGGCTTTAGTCGAATTTTCATGGATGGCTCCAAAATCGGTCAAGGGTCTGGCACTGTTTGTCTTCGTGGAGACCGAAAACACTAGGCTTCACTACCCGCAAGGTGTGCATACCACTGTTTGCTATCCTAATGGCTATCGACTTTATTGTTAACAAAAGGTAGAGGGGTCGGAGTATCTGCGTCTGTAGTGACAGTCGGGCTGCGCTTAAGGCCTTGCTCAACCCTTCCGTTATATAGTTCCGAATGCAAGAACTCTTTGAATTCGGTCGAAAGACTGAACTCTTGGACTCTTTACACTGGAATTGCGGGAAATGAGATCTCCGATGAGACTGCCAAGCAAGGCTGAGAGAATGTTTTCTCAGGACCTGAACTTCGGGTCGTCCCGCGTCCTCGGTAAGGGCCTCTATTGACAATTGGGTCCCTTATGAGCAAAATTGCGTGTAGCAGGGCTTGACTCTGTTCATCACCTGCTGTGTGATTGTTCTGTCCCATCCGTTATAAGAATGAGGAGTCTTGGTAGTTACTTCTTCTCGGAGCTGGAAGACTTAGGTAATGTAGAGTTGAAGGGCCTTCTGAGATTCATATCACTATCTGGGTGGTCCTAACAGCCCTCATAGAACACAAGGTCACAAGGCACCCATCTACCTTACCTAACCTGTGTCAATTTTCAAGTCCTGTTAAAATGTTAGTTATTCTTAACATATGTGTCTTTGAAGTAGACTCACGAAGCCTTTGGCTTGTAGCAAAACTAAGAGTACGATTTGCATCCTCGTCCTGTCATCACTAGAAGCCAAGTTAGAGTTGTTTCCTGTGTATACAAGTTGCAATTGGCAGTGCACTACTTGTGCACGACTTAAAATGCAACCAATAATCCCATTACTGCCACCCACCAATCGAAACACAACAGAATCCAGGAAAGTGCTTTTCAATAACAATTTTAACTTCAATTAATTGCCGTACAGCATCATTGACAGAAACGTCAGAATATCATGCACATCGGTTAAGGATGCATATAAACCGCACACTCAGGTGTCGTTAAGTTGGTGTAATAATCACGTACGTTATGTCTTCGTTTCCTTTATGCATACTTTACTTGCACCACTATGCTCACGCGGTGCCATTTAAGCTGGAAACACATACTCGTACACTAGGATGCTTAACGTAAGAGATTTTCATTAGCTTAATGGTATTTCTGGTAACATTCAACGCTAGAAAGGAGATGGGTTTTTCTTCTTTTTTTTTTAGTGTACATACATAGTTCTACCGTAAGGAAACAAAAGGATGGAATCCTTTTTAGCTGGTTATCTCGTATTAAGTAAAGCATATCGTGAAGTAACGTGCACCTAAGTGAATCTAATAAACAAAATGGATTATTGCAGTTTTTTTCGTTATTCGTAGTGTCATCGTCGACGTTGTCGCCAACTTTAAAAAGAAAAAAAAAACATACACATCCTGGTGTAGTCGGTACTTTGTAGAGAGACATTCTCATAACAATTTCGAGCATGGATATGAGCTGTACACGAATTTATAAAGTTGGAAATATCAGTTTTATAAATTGTGAAAAATTCGGAAGGTAATAACCGCCTTTGATGGAGTACTATCAATTTTACGTGGGAGATTATACCTAAAATAACATCGTTCAGTTTGAAAGGATCAGGATAAAAGTGAATCAGAAAAGTCATTCGAAAAATGCGCTTTATTCTATTGAGAGGAGAGGAAATACGTATAAATGCTTTTGATGGTATTGACAATGGTTTTTCCAATATTAAACTAAAGGGCAATGTACATAAATAAGTTCACAATAAAACAAAACTGAAATTGTTAAGAAAAACTAGTTTTTAGTTACAACCCTGCGTTCCTTAAATGTATTCCAATCTTGACTGTTTCAGACTTATTACTACAACCGACTTGAAATGGATAAGGATACGAGAAAAATATGGGAACAAAGGGTGTCCCATTATGAGCGCATAGTTTAAATTGTGAACCAATTTTTTTTTTTTAGGCTGACATCTCTATCTGTGCCAATTGATTCACTTGCACGAAGGAGCCTCATTATTTTGAAAACAGAATATTAATGTCTCCGTTTAAAGTTTTTAAAGTGAGTCTGAACACATCTATTCGGCTTCGTTAACAGTAATTCAATATTTCCGGAAATTTTACTCCAGCGAATTCTCATTTATGTTCTAGAAATTCTAGAAAAGCATGAGGAAGGCAACGCTTTCCGATATAATTTTCAGTGAATAGATGCCTTTTCAATTTAAATAATGCTCGAGGCCACCATGGAAGACCGATACATCATCGAAAGCCACTGTTTGACCCAGGTTCTTGCTTGGACTACATTTTTCGCAAATGACATAAAATGCAGTGTATTTTACCAATACTAGGTTTTTGTGACCTTAAACTTAGGTGACCCAAAATTAGACGGGCAGAATGGCCTTTGTCCGGAACAGCCACAGTAGTCATGTTCCCAAATTTATTTTCAAACATTAATGCCGTGCGTATTGGTCTTTGATTTAAGTCTAATTTTTTGTGTTATTCTTTTGAATTTAATGCTCTACCGTGCTTAACAACTACTGTTTACTGTTTTCATCCTAAGCTACAAATTTGTCCACAGTACCCGCGGTCTCGCCAAGCTTCGACTTCCTAAAGAGTCTCAGAGAGAACATTGCTGCCGTCCCTGTATTCCTTCAGTGTCAATTATTTCTCCCTTTTCTACACCCATGTCAGGAATAGACAGTCCCAGATCTAAGGTCTTTCTGATAATTCATCCAAGTGGACTACTCTTAAGGCAGCTTTCTTCCAAGATTTAAAGATTGCGATAATTCTTTCTCATCGAAATTGTGAGAGAACTGATCATTATAGTCGATTCCAACCATCGGAGCAGTTGAATCGATATTCTCCGAATGTGGTCGACAATCGCCTTGAGCTTGTTCAAATTGTTCACTGTTGAGCACTTCGAATAGCTAGTTGAAACACGAATCGTCGTGTTGGCTCTTTCTAAGTTGCTTGCTTTTTCCTGGGATTCACTCTTTCCTACGAAAATTTGGCATTTGACTTCAACAGCTGTGCAATCGCTTCCATTCCCATATTGACAGTACTGGAGAAAACTTGACATAGAATTTTGACATTAGCTTCCGATTGCTTTCAACTATAATAGTTGGGCCTCAAGAGTTTTTCTTAAGACCATCATAGCGATGACTGTTTTCTGAGAAACTTGGCTCGTCTTAGCCATATTTCTTGCTTCAGCTCGAAATGAATGCATTTCTATTGAACTATCTCCTCGTAGTTCGCAAAATGTCTTCTGCAGCTTTGCTAAGTCGGCTGCCACGACTTCAATAGCATCTATTACCGTTCAAGCGATACCTCTTCCTTTTTATGGAGTTGTATTGTTCATTTGAAAAGGACGGCTATAAATGGGTGTTCGATCCTGTAGAACCACTGGTTATCGGATCAGAATATACATCGCTTCACTATAACCTACTCGAAGTAGATACACATTTGATGTGATGTCATAGCAAAGCTTTATTTAAGCCTGGAAGTGCAGCAAGGTCAAGTATCTTCACTCGAAGCCCAGTAGCTGACAAGAATTATTTTTAAATTTCGATGAAAAGGTGAAACAGCATTTCCACAGTCCTAGGAAATAAATACAAACGTCTCCAAAAAACATAGCACACGAAACTACGCCTAAATTTATTCATCGAATCCAATGTTCACCAAATGCTTAGCATACCTACATCCTCGTATTTGTATGCAAACTTTTCAGCAAATAACTTGCAGATTTCTAATTCAATAAGCAACCATAATCAAGTCAATTCATAATCGCAGGCAAAGAGTGCTACAGTTGACTCCGATCCGATTTTAGATCCCGCACAAGAATTTAATTCATATCACATGACAAATTATGCTCCTCTCCGCTTCGTGAGTTTCCAATTAACTTTCAACGATGCCTGCCTTCATTATGCAAGGCTTCCCATAAAATACAAGAAAAAAAATTGCAAAATAAATGAAAACTGCTAAGAGAGACACTTTCTCTTTCATGGTAATTGGAATGTTTCTGCAGAGCAGAGCAATATACTTGTACAAGTACTCGTATCTAGAGTTTAGGATACGAATTAATTTCGAGCAAATTAATTTGAATTCATATTTTTCTAAACGAATCTTTACACCCCCTAGGCCTTAGAATCTGACAGGCCCGAGGGAATATGTAAATTTCACCTTCAGGTTGAGTGCCATTTATTTCCCAGAACTCTTATTAATTTAAAAGTGCCTTCACGAGTGTGTGTATTCGGGACAAATTTGTTTATTTTGTTTGCTTTTGCTCACATTAATTTGTTGATTCAGTATTAATTAGTGTTTTGCATGTAAATTTTAAATTGGAAATTAATTTCTGCAATTATTTTCGTTAAATTAACTTCGCAGATATACTAAGATAGAGAGATAAAGGTGACAACACGAATGAGAGTACGAGTATGTATAGGTGTAAGGAAGTAGTCGACGACTTAATTTAAGAATATGCTTCGGAAAACTGTTGTTTTAAGGATGTAAACATTTAATATTGTGCTTCCTATAAAATTATAAATATTCGGAGCAGAAAATCCCATGCATAGCCTATGACCTAGCTACTCTCAGACATCCGTAATGTGCGTGTTTTATTTTCTATCTTTTTTTTTGCAAATTTTAACAAATTTTAAGAATTTTACGATGACTAGTGCAAAATGGAGTCGAAATTATTGCATTTTATTATGTTTCCCCACGATCTATTGTTACAACACAAAGAAAATAACGTGAAAATATCTCAGTCATCAGACCGATACTCTCTTATGAGGTCCAGCCAATCCCCTTGAAGTTACCTCACATTGGTCAAGAAAAGAATTTGGCCACGCTTCCATTCTAAAGTAGTTCAGAATCTCCCCCGAAAACACTGGCTACACCACCCCATGTCTGAATTTTGCCAAGAACTTCCTTGTTACCATCCCCTCCACATCAGTCTGGAATGAGGATGCATTTTTAGAAGATACATCGATTCACTTCTATACCGACGCGACGGCTCAAATCAAAGGACGGAGTTGGTGGAGGTGTTTTCTCTGAAAGTCTTAATCTTAAGCTGCAATTCCATCTACCAAACTATTGTAGCGTGTTCCAGGCGGAAATAATGGCGATCAAAGAAGCCCTATCTTGGTTTAGGAAAAACGTGATATCCGTATATTTTCAGACAGCCAAGCAGCAATCAAATCCCTGGAATTGACCTCTATAAATTCTTTAGTAGCTCTAGACTGCCGATCGTCCCTCACGGAGATGGCCGAGCAGTTCAATATTCACCTGTATTGGGTGCCGGAGCATAGAGACATTTTAGGGAATTCTAAGCCCGATGAGCTCGCCAAAATAGGCAGGAATACCCACCCTGCCGGACAAAGCACCTTGGGTGCTACTTGCAAACAGAAATTCAAGCTAGATGCGATCGAGAGTGCAAGTGAACCAACAGATTTGGCCAAAGCTGTATCTAAAACGTTTTTATCAATAGATCGCATATCGGCGCTACAATAGGTGTCATTACTGGACACTGTCTAATAGGCAAGCTTGCTACAAGGGTAGTCCTTTTCGCAAACGACTTTTGCAAAAGCTGTATGGATAGAGAAGAGGAGCAAACTACTCCTCGCCTTCTTTGTTTCTAGCCAGCTGTTTCCCGTAGAAGGAAGCCTCACTTAGGAGCCTTCCATTACAATGATAAAGGCGATCTGGCAAACATAGATATCAAAAGAAGCCCAACATTGTTCAACGAGTAGGGAGCGAGAAACTTTCTCCTATGATCCGATCTATGTGGTATCACAATGGAGCTATGGATGGCCTAAGTGTGTTGGCGATAATTAGCTGGCAGCCACGGCTACCAATAGCCAAGGAAAGAGCCGCTCTTTCAGAATACGAGTTTAGATTCCCAAAAGTCCGATCTTCAGTAGGCGCTATTAAAATGGTGGTAGATATCGGTGTCGCAGCCATTGAAAGAAGGAGATGGCGGTGGGGGACAAAGGAGTACCCGTAGTTATTCTCTTGAAAAATTGAATCCACCAAGCTATATTCTTAGGGTATTACCGAGCTACTTTAGGAATAGGAAGTTAAAATAATTTGAACGACAAAGGTTCCACAAGGATTAGTGCTAGGTCCCCTTCTGTGGAACAAACGAACCGATCGCAAAAATTAAAACCTGTTTGGAGTTAGTAGGCTGGGATTTAGCGAAGCAGAAGACGGAAGCAGTTCTAATCACCAGCCGCAAAGCAGTAGAATTATATGAACGCTCACGTAAATGACCGAGTAATTGGATCGAAACAGGCCATCAAATACCTAGGGGTAATGATAGACAACAGGCTGAGCTTTAAGCCGCACATAGAGTATGTAGGGAAAAATACGTCGATACTACAGTCATCGTTAGCGAGGATACTGCTAAACGTGGGTGGACCCACATTTAGTCGCAAAGTCCTATTGTCCAGAGTAGAACTAAGCTGAGCAATACAATACGCATCTCCATTGTGGCCTAACGCTATGGAAACAAAAGAATGCAGGCGGAAACTATCAACTGACAATTTACTCCAATAGAACAGTGTCGGAGAAAGCGGCATGTGGCGTAGCTGGCTTGGTGCCCATCGAACTCTTGGTGGATGAAATGAAACGAGTATACAACAGGAAACTCGGGAATCGACAGCATGGAACAGGTATTAAACAGAAGAAAGGGGGATCTCAATGCAAAATCGATGGGATGACACCACAACAGCGAGATGGACACACAAACTCATACCCAACATAGAAATTCGGGTGAAAAGGAGAGTGGGCGCCGTGGCTCAAGTGGTGAGTGCGTTGGATTGCTGAGCGTGAGGTTCGAGGTTCGAATCCCAGAGAACACCAAAAAGTTTTTCACGGTCCCACCTCTCGCGAATGTCTGACAAACGTCCGAGAGTAATAATTGTCAAGAGAAAGCTTCTCAATTTGCCTTTCGGATATGGCTCTAAACTGTAGGTCCCTTCCATTTGTGTGAAAAATATAACACGCACAACACGAATGGTCGCGAGAAGCTAGGCCCTGGACCGCATACGGTCTGTTGCGCCAAGAATTTGTATTTGTATTTTAAAGGAGAGTAGGAGAGGTTAAGGGCCTAACGGGAGTCCCGCGGGGAAAGTGGTTGAAGTGTGCAGGGTGTGTGTTAGTACGTAGGCGTATTCCTGGAATCGAGTACTCAGGTTTGCGAATCGTGCATACTAGCGGCCCGGACTAGTAGTATCTATCGAAGATTACACATCCTTTGGCGCAACCATAAAAAAGCCACTTTCAACCAATCCAAGTAAAAGGTCCTTTTCCCTCAGTATTGTCAGATCCAAAAAAGAAACAGTCCACCCCACATCCCCTTGCCCGCAAAATTTCCAGCACCTACATATGTACGTATGTACTTGCATGCACGTGTGTTCATTTTTCCAATCCTTCACATAAAATTCCAATTCGCAGTGTATTACAAAATTTATATATTTCTCTCGAAAATTTCAATTTAACAACAAACTACGTGACAGTCAAGTTATTCATAATCATAATCTCTCTCGGGGGTGATGTCACCTACAGTGACTACAACAATAACCGCCTACCTACATACATATGTATGTACCTGCTACTGCAGTTCGCATTTTTTCGCAAAAAAAGGTACGAGTACTAAGGGTGTCCTTGAAAGGAAATCGTGGTTGTCATTGCTTTGGTTCGACTTCAGTCTTCCGTCTTCCGCAAATCGAAAAAAAACCGCATTCCGGTTGGAAGTGTATTCGAAAAGTCGACCTGTATAAGGCTCAAGAAGGAAAAGACTGTGCGTGTGCCTCGCATGTATGGAACGACTTAAACATATAAAGCGACAGCGGCAGTCCTTTCATCTTGTCGTTTGAACAGCGGCAATATTTCTTATTTTGTTCGTTGTTATTATTATTTTTTTTTTTGTGCTCTTCACCTCTCCGCAAATATCGATACGTGGCACAAAATTGAGGATTACTGTATTGAGTCCTTGACGTTGCCGCTGTTGCTGGTGGAAGAGAGAATTTCAGCGATTTCTGTCAGTGTTTTCCGCTGGAACGAATCGATTTTTATCATTAAATCGAGGAAAAAATATTGAAAGGATTCCGTGTTTTTTTTTTGTATTATTTTATTATGAAACCATGAAATGGCGGTGCTCAATGCGGATTTGATGTGTTTTCTATGCTGATGATGGTTTTATGAGTTGTAATTCGAAAAATATTGAAGGCAGAGATGAAGTCAGCTGGAAATGATTCTGTTTGTTGTACTTTTGTGTGCTTGGTGAATTATGTAATTTTGTTTGTTTTGAAGTTAAGTTCTGATCGTAATCGTTAGGAATAGCAGCATTGTGAGTCAATAGGCATTTTGGGTTGTGGTGGTGTACCAACAATTTGAAGTGGATTAAAGGAGCAACAAATAGAGATGATTCTAGAAATTGGGCTGTGAGTCAATTGAGGACAGCTGGGCGGCTGGGCGAATATTTATTGATTTTGGAACGAAATTTGATTGTTAATGGCAACGAATTCTTGACCTATGGTCTGTGTGGGCACAGTTTTCTATTAGGACTTACAAAAATCACAAAAATTTCATAGAAATCCGCAAGGTCTTCAGCAATAGGGCTGAACTAGTAAGGTCCTGTCATCATCTGTCCTGTCAGAGTTTGGCATCAGGCTGTTTTGTCGAAAATGCGTGCATATGGCATCGATGAGTCTGTTCTTCAATGGAATAGAAATTACCTTTCGGGGAGTTCAATACAAGTCTCGGACCGCTTCAAGCCTGTATTCACCACATAAATGCTGGTGTCCCCCAGGGCTCAGTTTTGTCTCCCTCTCTCTTTCTTAGTTTTTATAAATGATCTCTTGTCTGCATAGGCTTTCAAGGCAATTGAAGAGCAGATGAAATGATTTGGCCTTGAAGTAAATAAGGACAAAGCAGTGTCTGTCCACCATCTAAGACAAAACGTCACTGTTGATAACAGTGACTCCGAAGTGGTTAAGGAGCATCAAGTCCACGAACGACACCTTAGCGGGGATTCCATGAAAATAATGAAACCGCTGCTACTTCAGTTTGACGAAACAAATGAGTTCAAAACTCCGAACTCGGAAGACGAAATGCTTGCTCTGCAAAACATTGATCCTGCCAGTTCTGCTCTATGGTGCCGATTGCTGGTCGATAAGGAGGAAGGCAGAGCAGACCTTCGTCGAATATTTGATCCCATATGCGAAAAGGGCCCCTTACTCCATGAGCTGTATCGAGATGTGGATGTAGTCCGAAAAGCTAAAATTCGTCGACGAATGGACAATAATGCTCCAGCTAAGATGATCTTCGAATCCCAGCACCCAGATTCAAGATGACAAGGAATACCGATCGTTTGTTTTAAGGACCAAGTTATTGCTGATGCCAGAACGCTTGGTATCGAAAACTGGAAGCAGCGTGCCCTGGATCGAAGAGGATGGAATGCTCTTGTGTCTCAGACAGGGTAGAGGGTTGGGACTAAGTAAGTAAATAAGTACTAAGTCCCTAGGAAAAGGAAGCCGTAGAGTTATTCCTTTTACAAAATCCACAACAAATGTAGTTGTTTACAGGAAACATAAGAGTCTTGATGTACTTCCTTTAAGCGTAGAAGATAAATTCCAACTTCAATTATATTTCAATTATACGTCCATGTGCTCATTAATCCTGGGCTATGATCCCTATTTGTTCGGTCATTTAAGTTGCATTAGTACCTTTTACTTTTCAGAAACATTCCACTTCAAGTTCACTTCATCCCCAAGGATTTCTCCTGGAAATGCTTTCTCAAGCATATAATTGGTGCACAAATATTAGAATTCATCATATTCCGAGAAAATATAATCGGAAGGACGCATCGGCAAGCTTTAACTGTATAACTGTGAAATAAGTACACATACATGTATGCCAATAAATAACATCGAGAAGGCAGATCCTGTTTACCTCCTCCAGTTAAATTAAAAATGTATAATGCAGCGAATAAATTCATGCAACCACTGGCGTCTTGCGAATGACATTTTGCGGTAACTTGTCCTCAGTCCCCGTTAAGTGCTTTTACTTGTGTTTATTCGCTCAAGGACGATTGCATTGGTCAACAAACGATGCTACATCGTAAGTCAACAACTTGTCGACGTTGAATTTATTACGGAAAGGAGACAATATTTACCCTTAACCCTTGAATATTTCCTCTACCTAAAGTCCTCTGTTTATCGAAGTGAATATTTTTCAACAAAAATTATTACAAATACTCGTACATACTCGCGCAATCCAGCTTCGTTGTTTCATTAGGCTAACTCACCGTATCCTGTTTTTCACAATGCAAAAGGGAAATAGAAATATCCTTTGACATTAGCTCTACTAAAGCTTACATATGCATCACTCCGTTTCTAGTAGAAATTTGCCAAACGTACCACCCGCCACTACCAAGAGCGAACGTCAAGGATCCACAGAAGAATACGAAGTTTGTCGTGTATGTTATACCAAATCGCTAAAAAATTCCCTCACCCCCACCAGTCTCGAATGTGACGGTGTGACTTTGTCACATTTCCGTTCCACAAAATGCATATATTCATGCGAACACATTCTAGGATCTAAAATCCTTTACCTCGAAGCGTACTTGTTTGTATCCCCACTACACTCACCTGGCATCCATTTGGCATGCAGTTTCCTAATTTTCATTCTTAGTTTGTCGTTCAATTCGGTTCGTCTTTTTGGTCCTTATACTGCCTCCTGCAACACTGTTGCACCTCTGCCATAAAAAAAAAAAGGAGAGCAAGTAACTTTTTGAAATAAATTTGTCATGCGGTTCAGGGGGAAGGGGTGGTTGGTTGAATCAAGGAGCTCGCTGGGATTTATTGCATATCTCTTTCTCATCCTATATCCTGGCACATACTCGTATGAGGATCTGATGCCATAAATATATTCACCGCGCCCGCGAAACTCTCAGGTGAAATGGAGTTTCTTTTGCCGATGGGTGCTAGAGGTTTCGTCCGCGGTGCAACAAAAAGGACTCTCTGCTTCTTGTGCACGCTGCAAGTGCTATGAGAATAGAGTCACTAAAAAAAAAATGGAAATGGAAAAATCGACAAACAAGAAAACTCAGTGAAAATTCATGAGTTGTAAAATTTTTCTTTGCATTCAAAATGAGTTCTAGTGTTTGAGAAGGAGGTAATGGTAATGCCGGTGTCCTAGAGCATGCAAGATCGCTTGCAGACGAGCTTTGTCAATGGCTTGTGAATAAAACATTACGCTGTTACTGTGTTTTGTTGTTGTTGAGGTTTCTTATTGTTTGTTTCATTTTAGATTGAAAATTTAACTACGTTTCGCGAAATCGAATTGATGAAGATGGGAAAATTATGTAAAATTGACTTGGAAAACCAATGGGGTTTCTTGAGCATCATAGAGAGGTTTGGGGCAGAAAGTTGGAAAATTGTGAGCATTTTCAGGGCGCTTCAAGCGAATAGGTGAAATTTCACAAAAGCCACTCCTAGCCACATGAAACATACAAAAGTATATCATGTAGTGGAATGCACTTACCCACACCAGTTAAACGATGGAGCGCCCTAAGCAAATGGGTTGCAGAATTGCTGAGGACGGTTCGCAAACTCTGATAAAAAATTGGAGAGAAGTGGAATGCGTTTTGACATCCCTGTGTCACGGGGGATGACAGTACTTAGATGGTAGGTGCACAGTCTATTATTTAAGGCAAAAATTGTGGGACATATGTATGTAGTGACACTACATGGTGATACTAGCATTGCAAACTGTGTGAGGAATTAGTGAAGTTTTATGAACAATTTTAGGACAGTTAGCTTGAGGGAGTAGGAGAGAACTAATGTCCCAGTTGCTTCCAACACGATTGCGAGCTTTCAACTTTTATTTGATGCCCAGCAAGCCAATAACTTTGCAAATGGTTCTTGAACCCTTCAACTGAAGAACTTCGTTTGAATGTATCGATTTTTTAGATTAAGAGAACTGAACTGGTCTACTGGTTGGATCAGCAGTTCAGCGGTTCAAGGGTTCAGCAGTTCAGTGGTTCTTTTCAAAACTTTGAGCCCCATCCGACTCTCCATTTCCATATTAAACCACCTTTCACCAACACTCCTCCCTTTTTACCTTCTTTTACCAAACAGTTCCTCTAGAGGGTAACACAGCGGGCTCAAACGGCAGCCCAAGTGATGAGAATATCCTCATCCTTCCCAACCAACCAATTACCATTGTCAAACGGGTACCTAAGCTGTTTGCCATGTATAAATACTTGGCCAACAATCTGTAACCTGTAAAACTCGTTTTACGAGTATCAGCTAAGCTTGAAAAAGCTTATCGCAAACACCAAATTCTTCTTTCAATCTTTTGTAAAAATAACACAGAAAACTTTTCACTATTTCACTTAACATCATTTAAAAGGACCCACTAAATCTTGACAACCTAAATTGCCAGTGCATTATCCACTTCATTACCACCGTCTTCAATAGATCCAGCTAGACATAAATCTTTTACCCTAAAGTGGCTAAAATCCAATAAATAGATTAACAGCAAAATCCTTTCACAGTGCATTAAAAGCAACCAGAAGAATGCGATAAAGGCAAAACTATAAATTCTTATACTCGTACACCCTTCTCGAACACTGAACTCAGGAGTCTGGCCAAAGGAGCGTACCTTTGATCCATGTGCTCTGCAACTATGAAAAGCATTTCACTGAGTAGCTAGCCTCTGCATTATTTCCTGTTGCTCACGTAGCCTCTCACGTAGAAAATAACTCGAAAGTGTATCTCGAAGAAGTTCACTTGGAAACAAACTCATCCAACTCCCCCAGGGCGGTGCAAGTCCTCCCACTTTCTTCAAGTTAAACTACACACCCACCAGGGATGGTGGAGGCTGAAGACCATTGTTTATTACAACCACAATAGTGCTGTAGTGGATGGAGGAAGTCGCTGTATTGCTTGTACACTTTTTGGCATTATTTACACTTCAAGTCGAACTTTTCGATCAAATGGGAAAAGTTTTGCGCACACAACATTTTCAATGAAATAAGAAGGAGCGGCGAAGTGAATAACCAAGGACCAACAGACAAATAACAATAAGAAGGATCTGACGGTGTTACAGAACAAACAATCAGCCATGCAATCGCAGTCAAGAACAACACAAGCGGAACTGCATTAGACCAATAAACCTCGAAAGGGGATGGCCTGGTACACTTTGATGTGGCTTTCAGAAGAACTACTTGTCGGCTGGGCTCTTGGTCCTGGGACGTAAGTCAAATCACTCACTTAAAAGTTGAATATCGAGATTTTAGGTTGGTTGGTGTGCTGTTAGGTGTTTTCTTGGTTCAATATAGCCCAAATGTGGATGGATGAGTTTATCCTTTTTGTCTTGATTACATAGAAAAATTCCATCCTTGTCAGTCCTTAGTAAAGGAGACGAATTTGTAGTAGAAGATGAAAAAATAAGAAAAATGTGTTGATTCGGTTACAGTCAAAGGATCGCGGGTAAATATGTTTATAAAAGGAGACCCTCAAAACCTTAAAAAGATTCCCAACGTTTCTTCTGCTCCCAATGCGTTCAAATCAAAACAAAATATTTCCCTAATTTCACATAGGAAAGGACGATGGCTTAGCAAATAAAAAATGTCGTCTCTGTAATGTCTGTTGAATACATCGAAGTAGAGTAGTCGATCCGGTCTAAGGACACATCTTGCTCGGAAGTTGGTTACAATCATGACCGAGCATCTCTCATAGAAGTAGTTTGCAGCATACATATTGAGGTCCAGCCTGCAGTAGTAATCTCTGTAACGGCAAAATGGATTTGAGTCCATTTTCGATGGCAGATCACACGTCGAATTAACCGACTCCCGACACGTCAAGGGTCTCTGTCTGAAATAATGTAACCTTCCATCCTCGTCGATCCCGAGTATGATGCTTCCAAGCGCTGGAGAGTGCCAGATATCTACTGTGCTAGGTTAGGTAGGTGGGATAGCGAGGAGGGAACTACTCCTCGCCACACTCAGGTCAGTACTGACCCATTATGATTCCCCTTGGGGGAAAAGTTATCCCTTGTCAATAGAAACTCAATTCTGACTCTAATTTGCTCAGATATTTATTGTTGCCAGGTTAGTGGCATAGGAAGTGGGTTGTGTCCTCAAAAGCGTCCTCGTCGCCGCAGCCTCTGCAGAGTTCTTCTTCCGTCAGACGTAGTTTTTTCAACGGAAAAGTCAGGGTCCAAAGCTTGGTCTTTTAGAAAAGGTTTCACATAAAAACTATGCACCAAGCTGAGCTAAAAAAAATGGTGCGAAAAATCAAAGAACCAAGAGGAATGTAACATCCCTGTCGCAAAGAGATCTGTTCGCCACTA